>CM054060.1:102299759-102967259 GCA_028641055.1 Alopecurus myosuroides
ACCACACCATCCCATACACGCCTCAACAGAATGGTGTGGCTGAGCGCATGAACAGAACCATCATGTTCATAGCTCTCTACTTGATATCCAATGCTCGCGTGAGCAAGCCTTTTTGAGCTAAAGCAGCCTCCCCTACCTGCTACGTGATTATCATGTTGCCTTCTATCCTACTTGATAAGAAAACTCCCATTGAGGTATGGTATGGTACACCTGGTGATCATTACCAGTTGAGAGTTTATGGTTGCACCACTTATTCTCATGTTGATAATGGAAAGCTAGAACCTATATGATTGAGGATTTAACCTCAAGGGTGTCCCAATGTTCACGATTTGACCAAAAGGGACAAATAACACAAAAAAGGCTCAAGAACACAAGAGGGAGATCAAGGGAAAAGGGTAATAGATAACTAGCAAGAACTAGAAGACTCAATCTGCCGAGAACTAGATCGCAACGGCCGCCTCCGGGTCTTAAGAACCAACTCAAACTCCTTTGATTGAAACCCATTCAACACCTACGGCTGGTCCACCACGCCAATAGAACCTCAAGAGTTAGTTGAGATAGATTGGAAAGACACCAACTGAATCCCAAGGGAAAAGAATGGTTATCCAAGAGTTTCCTTGATACGATCCAAGATACAAAGTATTTGTAGTAGCCTTGATTTGGTCCTAGATGCACTAGGTGTAGCCTCACAAGAGGAGCAAAGCGAAAATCTCACCAATCTCAAAACCATTTTAAACACTAGATCTGAACCCATGGGGTGCTATTTATAGTCTAATTAAGGATAAAGGGGTAGCTGGGAGCATATTACATGGAATATTCTGTTTTGCACGAAGACAAGCCGGCCTAGCCAGTTTGGAGACCGGCCTAGCCTGGTTGGATGGAAGGTTGGATGGCCTGGGTCTTCATGGAGCCGGCCTGACCGGTCTGGAGTTGGTCCGACATGGGGAGCCGACCTTAGAGCCCGGACTGATGGAGGGTCGGGTTGCTGGGGGAGGCCGGCTGATGCTAACGTGATCACACGCTCGTTGGGAGACCCCAAGCAGAAAGTATGATGTAGTCTAGCGGAAATTTCCCCCAGTTGTGGAACCAAGGTTTACCGAACTAGTAGGACTTCGTAGTCTTGGAGAAGGTTGCTTGTTGTATGGCGCAGCAACAAGCGTGGAATCTGCACACAAACACAAACTCTCTCTTTCCCCAACTTTCCGGAAGGTTTTCAATCTTATGGTCTTGCTGAAAACTAGAGAATTAAACGTATAGAGTCTTGAAAACTAATAAAAGTAAAAATGGGATAGAAAGGAAACAATTATGAAAGTGCTTAAAAGAAGCTTGAAAATATGATGAAAATAGGACCGGAGGCGATAGGTTCACTAGTGGTGTCTGTCCAAAGAAAACAAACATGCTCGGTTAACAAATTACAATTGGGCAATTGATAAATCATGAACGTATAAGAATAATATTATGAATACAAATAGTTCACAGGTTCTAACATTGCAGGCATTACGTCAAAGCATATGAACTGCTATCCCGCATGCATCCATATCTAAAAGTTCACCTCAAGAAAGCTATCCAGCAAATCTCTTTGGTATTAAGTTGCAGCAACAAAGTGATTGCTTTGTGTGCAATACACAAATGCATTATGAACAAGTACGTAATGTAAGCATTGGTTCTCATCCGTAGACAAGAGCACCACTGTTTTCTGCCTAGTAGCAACAACACATCCCCCATCCGTCACGTTTCTGTCACTCGAGCACAGATGTAAGGGAGGCATGAACCTACCATCTAGCATATAAACCCTCTCTTAGAGGTGAAAACAACTACATGGCCAAGGTAATCATAAACACCGGAGAGCATTGCAAGTCAAGATTAAAAGTCTCTACAGATATAAGTGAAGCACCTCAAATTCACATGAAAAAAAATCATAATGTCATGGTTCATCGGATCCCAGCATACACAACATACACAATTATATAATGGTGGTCTTGATAATGTGAGGCAGCTCACGAGACTCTAAACATTGAGGCATAGGGGAGAGAACAACCATCTAGCTACTCCTATGGACCCGTAATCCCGAGATGAACTACTCACGCATCTGTCCCGAGGCGATGTAGAGGCCTCCCATGACGATTCCCCTCTCTGGCAGGGTGCCGGAACAGGGCCGCAGAAGCCCTAGATTGGACTTTCAAGGTGACGATGCAGCTCTGTATGTTTTGAGGAAAATAACTCCGTCCCCGAACTTTTTAGGGTTAAGGGCAATTTATGGGTGAAGAGGCAGCGTGACGCGGTAGCCAGTGGCCCACCATGTGTGGCCTAGGGTGGTCCACGCCTGGCACCCCCTGGGGGCCCCCTGGCCCCCCTTCGGCTCTTCTTCGGTCTCCGTCTTCGTGTCAGGTAAAAAAGATCTCCATGGATTTTCATCCCTTTCCGAGAATATTTCTTTAAGAATTTTTCCATAATAGAAAAACAACAGAAAATAACAACTGGCCTAGGGCATGTCGTTAATAGGTTAGTCATTGTAAACATCCGAAAAACGAAGGTAACCATGTGAAAAAATGTAGAAAACATAAGGGCATTGGATATAAAACAAGCATGGAGCATAAAAAATTACAGATATGTTTGCAACGTATCACCGGCCTGGCGGGTGCCCAACCTCGAAAGTCGGCCTTGGGGCCCTGATGACTGGGAGGCCGGGTGGGTGGCCGAGCTGCTGGCCTAGAGGCCGACCTGCCCGGTTTTCCTGGTGGCCTTCTCTTCTTGTTGTTGTTGTTGGCCACTATCTTCATCATCTTCTTGAGCTTCTTGGGTGCCGTCATGGGTTCACCATGTGGTAGGTACCTAAGCAAGCAAAGTATATTTCCATGAGGTTGAAATCCATTCACCAAGTCATTGCGATCATAGAGATACAAGAGAGAATTAAACTTCTCTTGCATGTCATGTGCGCGTGCTCTTGCATAGGTCAATTGGGTGTTTTAGTAGTGCTTGGTGGAATGGGTTGGGCTGCATCATCTCCCTCCCCTTGCAAAAGAGTCGTCCTCGACTCGTGATCAACCTCATCACTTGGACATCCATGTCAAGGAGATAGTTCCTTGACGTTGAAGGTGGTGTGTACTAGGTACTTGGATTGGGGCATGTCGAGTTTGTAGGCATTGTTGTCGATGCTCTTGAGTATCTTGAAGGGTCTGTCACCTCGTGGCTTGAGCTTAGAGTTGCGTTCTTGTGGGACACGCTCTTTGCGAAAGTGTAGCCACACAAGGTCACCCTCTTTGAACAACATAGGCTTCTTGTTCTTGCAGGCTTCCGCCTAACCTTTTCCCCTCTTAGAAGTACAAGATTACTTTATCTCTCCCTAGGGGCCTCCTTACTTGAATACTACGAAATGACTCCGTTAACTCAGCTCGAAAGGTTGGTTTGATTCTTGCTCTTGCTCTGGATTCAGTAGTAAGCCCGAGACTTGTGGACTAGCAACATCTGATCCCACCCCGAACTACTTGACCATACGCTTCCCCATATAGATTCGAAGTGTATATAAGACTCTAAGGGTATCAAAGATTTGAAGGATAGTGAAGATTTGAAGGATGCCATAGATTCAAAGGATTAGATTTTTTTCTAGGGTAAGAATTTAGAAATCACATTGTGCAAATAAAATCTTCAAATCCTAGATTTGTTGAACACTTTTCAAATATAGGTCAAAATAAAACATCGTAGGAGTGCAAGTCTTTAATTTCATCCAAACCAATCACATTGATCTCAAGACGTGTAAAAAGGCATTCCTTGCGGAATAAGGCGTCCGCAACAACATTTTATTTGCGCTTTTTGTATCTGATAGCTTAATGGAAAGACTCGATAAATTCTAATCACTTAGCATGTCTTTTGTTTAAATTTTCTTGACTTTCTAAATATTTAAAGGATTCATGATCCAAATGAATTAAACATTCCTTAGGTCAAAGGGAGTGTTGCCAAAATTCCAAAACTTGAACCCAAAGTAAAGAGTTCTTTATCATAGATTGGGTAGTTAAGTATGGCACCATTTTGCATGAGAAAGACACCGATGCCTATTCCACTTGCGCCATGTTCAATTTCAAAAGTTTTCTCAAAATATGATAAAACAAGCAAAAGTGATTCGGTTAAACGCTTTTTTAAATCATTAAAAGATTTTTGTCGTGCATTGCTCCAAACAAACAGAACATTTTTCTTTGTAAGTTCATTTAGGGGGCATGCAATAGTTGAGAAATCTTTGATAAACCATCGATAAAATCCTGTAAGGCCATGAAAATGGCGAATTTTACCCACGGTTGTTGGGTTTGGCCAAGTTTTAATAGCTTCAATATTCTTTTAGTCAACTTTAATGCCATTGGTGAAAACCACAAAACTCCAAAAGACAACCTTGTGGGTGCAAAATTTGCATATGGAAAGATTCACAATTTTTTTTTGCTTTGCGAAGAACCAACAAGACTAGTGAAATATGACCAATGTGGTCCTCCAAAAAAAAGTGGTCCTCCAAAGATTTTCTATTGATAAGGATGTCATCAAAATAGACAGCATGAAATTTCCCAATCAAATCTCGTAAAGATTCATTCATAAGACGCATACATGTTGACCGATAATTTGAAAGGCCAAAAGGCATGACTAGCCATTCATACAAACCAAATTTAGTTTTGAGAATATTTTTCCATTCATCTCCAATGCCCATGAAAAAGGTTTTGGTTAAATTTTAGGCGTTGATTACAATGATGTTTTCTCTCGACTTTCCAATCATAGATCTATTCGTTCATTCTTTAGTATTGTCGCCATGCATGATCGTGAGCTTGAGTAGTTAGATGTAAAGACTGTGTTTTGAATGGTGAGTTGGAGGAGGAGATATACATGGACCAGCCAGAATGGTTAGTAGTATCTGGCAAGAAGGATCATGTTTGCAAAATGAAAAGGTCTTTATATGGTTTGAAACATTCTCCTCATCAATGGTATAAAAGGTTTGACTCGTTTATGTTATCATGTGTCATTAAGAGGTCCGAATCTTATAGCAGTGTGTACATTAAGTTTATTGATGGATCACTTATATAATTGTTGTTATATGTTGATAATATATTGATTGCTACCCAAAGCAAGAAATAAATCACTATATTGAAGAAATTGTTGAGTAGTGAGTTTGAAATGAAGAATCTTAATGCTGCTAAGAAAATACTCGGTATGGAGATTATTAGAGACAGAAATTCTGATTTATTATTTCTTAGTCAGCAAAGTTATATTAAGAAAGTTCCTCATCATTTTAACATGCATGATGCACTCTATTAATACTCTAATTGCTCCCTACTTTAAATTATTAGCTTTAAAATGTCCTAAAAATGATGGGGATTTTGAATACATGTCTAGAGTTCCATATTCTAGTGATGTTGGTTATTTGATGTATGCCATGATTTGCTCTCGTCCCGATTTGTCATATGCTGTGAGTTTGGTGAGTAGATATATGTCTAACCCTGGTAAAGAGCATTCAAATATTTTCAGTGAATTTTCAGGTACCTTTGTGGCACATCCGTTTCTTACTTGAAGTTTGGCAAGTTTAATGAGGGGCTCATAGACTATATGGATTTAAATTTTGCTCCCGATTTGGATAAGAGGAGATTTCTCACAGGTTATGTGTTCACGCTAGATGATTGTGCCGTGAGTTGGAGGGAAACGTTGCAGTCAGTTGTTGACCGGGTCTACCACCGGAGCAGAGTACATGGCTATTCCTAAAGCATGCAAAGGATATATTTGGTTGAACGATTTGTTTCCTGAGCTTTGTGGAGATGATACTTGCACTACCTGTTTTATGACAGTCCATAGTTATTTACCTTACTAAGGATCAGATGTTCCATGAGAGAGCGAACCACATTGATATCAAATGTGATTCCGTGTGTGATGTTGTTGCACAATGTAAACTGAAGGTATGCAAGATAAGCACTCATAATAATTCTGATGATATAACGGCCGTGTGCATCAATTTGATGCAGAGGCTAGGGCTAAGACTCCCATTTCAAAAAAAAAATTGGTAAAACTGTTTAGCCCAAGAGGCTATTTCGCGCCAAAAGTGTTTTCTTTGTTGTTTCGGGATGAAGGTTCATTTTATGCTGCATGTCTCAAGGTGGAAGTGTTATTTTGGTATGATCCAAATTCAGTTATGCTGATAAATGCCGAACTTCTGACGAGCTGAGGGGAGCGACGCGGATCAACATGAGTTGTTACCCACTTGGATCAAAATTCTACATTGTCTAGGGTATTACCTCTTTATATACCTCATGTAAGCTGTCAATTTAGGATAAATCACAAGTTATAAATTCCCAGCGTTTGTAACCGCACTCGATATATAGTGAAATTCTGCTGGCTAATGCTGTAGTATTTTCTCTTCCGTCTTTAAAGGGTTTTCCACATTATAATTCTGTATCCCGTGTTGTGTTTGATATCTTTGTTCATCGTATTAATTTTATTGCTATCGTTTATAACAAGATACCTAACTCGAATGTTGTAAGCGCAGAGACGTGACATTCCAAACTGCCCAACAAGGAGAAGCTATAAGTAGCATGTGAAACCTTTTCCCATAAATTAGCAGCCTACTGGTCAGAACTGAAATTTTTAAGTGATACAACTTAATCTAACTCCTCGAGAGCTTTGTGGGGAATCTTCTGTGCCGCTGCGGATGGAGCTGGGCTAAATAGAGTCTTCCAGATGCCCGGGATTGTCGCTTCATCCACTACATCTCTGCACACGGACTACCTACCAATGGACGAAACTAATTCTATTACAGTAGTAACTGAATGATCAAAACATCTTTATCATAACAGTGAGAAGAATTAGGTCACCAGGCACAGTTTTTGTCGTAATTCAGGCAAGGCGTCACATCGAAGGGCGCGTATACAAGTGTAGCGAGTACGTTGGCACTTGGCACGGCCGGGCATCTAGCTCAACCCCCAATGCGGTTGTATATTATACTCCCCAAGATAAGTTAATCATATGGTTGAACTCATAAAACAATGGGTTTTAGTTGGGTAAACCAACACCGTCAGGCGTCAGCTAGTATAGCTCTTTAGCGCTTTAATACTTTTGCACAAGTGCTCAGTATTTTAATGGCCACGTACTGGAGAGATTGATATCGACATCGTCCCTACGCCTTTGTCCACTTCATTTCTTGCAAAACCTATGATCTGGTCCAATCTCTTGATGCTTGCCCCTCTAACCTAGTATCTATCTATGGTTTAATTTGTTCTGTATTGCTCGATAGGCTAGTGAAGACGGAGTATGTAGTATCCAAACCATATTGAATTAGCTAGCTAGTAGCACGATCTGATATAGATATGTTCATTAATTTATGCACTGCCAGGGTGCAAATAGTAGTAGAAATCAAGAGCATGAGGTCATGCTATGCACAAATGAACTACAACTAATAACTGTACAAGAGAAATAGTACTAGAAATGTTTTGGGGTTTTAGGTTTTTGCTGTGAATCCCCCGACCGCTCAAGTGGGACTCATGAGGGCATAACTATTTAGACCTTGTTTGTAAAAAGTTGTCGGTGCACTTGTTGAGCCTAGTGTATTTAGGCCTAATGCTTAATAAATTAAATGGCTAGTTTATTCACTCATTTATTCAAGTCAAATTTGTACTTATTTTAAAATACATATTATTCACCCCCACTAGGCAACATCTAGATCCTTTTAATCCGTCATCCACACTCTTGACTTTAGCATAGAGTAGTTTTTTGACATGGCTTTGGACGACACATAAAAAAGGTTCAACATCATTTCAACTTAATGTCAGATTAAACTTAATGATGTAGAGTCGCAAATTTTTCTATAATCATAAATGAAACGAACCAAGTACTTGTATCGTCCGGTGGAAGAAAAGGCAAACCACGTGTATCAATATGCACCGACTCAGGCTTATAGGAAACATGTTTACACACATTGTATGGGACTTGATGGCTCTTAACTTGTTAACAAGCATAAAAATAGAGGTATCTGGAATTGTTGAATAGGGGAAATTATGTTGGTAACAATAAATTGAACTATATTATTCGAGGGGTGACCGAGATGGTGATGCGATTGATGTGTTTGTGCTTGACACCAGAGAAATCTTGACCTGAGCACTCGAGGGTGCTTGAGTGAACGAATTCTACCATGTGGTTGACCTTCAAAAAGAAACAACGAGGGTGAAATTCAACAAGCACATTGTAATCATAAACCAGTTTATGGATAGAAACGAGAATGAACAATGTGCGAAATTGACCTACATGTGCCATTATCAACTTGAACCTAATATCCCCAACCCCCCATAGCGAAGTTTGAAATGGCGGTGTTCCAAATCAATCGGTGTGTGTCTGTTGCACCGATATCGATATACTAGAGATATTTATTGTAGCTCTAAGAAAAGGTGGACGAAGAGTTGTCGAACCGGTGATCGCCACCGTGATACCCGTTGAACCGATTACGTCAATTCAGGGCATCCTGTCCCTAAATTCTGTAGATTTGGCAGCGAAGACAATTGCGGCCGCCACCGCAACCATTGTGGTCTACTCCTCGCCGATGATTATGACATTCTCCTTGCTGCCTTCATTGATATAGTGAAAAAGAGTTAGCTAGTTTATAAGAAAAACCGGCCGAAAGCTGGTACAAAACAAAGCACACCACGCTAGCCCTGAGGCCACTCCTCAAACGAGTTGACGACCAAGTCTCCCTAGAAACCAAATCCGACATCCAAGCATCTCAATACAACATGCCAGAGGCAAACATCCGAGCCATCGCCCCGACATCCATGCTGACCACAGGGCCGCGCCCTCATATGACTCGACGATCAAGTAGCCCGAGTAAACAAATCTGACACTAACACCTCGATGCATCGGCGGAGCCGCCGCTACTACATCCACGCCGCCCATAGAGGCGCACACGGCATGACCGATGATGAACAACACCGACGAATTTTAATACCTTTTTGTCACCAATAAAATATTTCATGTTCATAAAGACAACTTTACGTTTTATACACGTTATATCATTTCATTCACACAATAAAGTTTTAATCCCACGCCTACGAAATGAACTTTGAACCTACGGGCTGAAGGTAGCTTCAAGCGGTTGGGAGGAATTAGGAAATGTTAAAATTTCTAGCAGATCGCAGCGCACCACTGCTGAACACCAAATAACATCTAACCCTTGCTAGTTACTACTCCCTCCGATCCATAAAAAGTGTCGCTCATTTTGTACTAAGCTAGTACAACCTTTATACTAAGTGAGCGACACTTTTTATGGATCGAAGGGAGCACACCAAATCGCGGAGTACAAGCTTAACAACCCAAAACAATGGATTACTCGGAAACAAAGCACAGCGCACGGAGATGTGGCTGCGCGTACTTTGACTTGCTCGCATTGATTAACTCCGCCCTGGATGGACATCGACGGTATCGTACTCTTTGAGGGCGGCTGTCTCGCTCCGGTGCCGGTGCGTGCAGCTAGCTCTGTGTATGTACATGGGCAGAAATGAAAGCGAAACCGAAAGGAGACGCGCGTGCCCGGTTGCGCAGAGGCTAGACCATCGATGCCAATTCAAGCCATGCATGGCGCCGACGACCGATGATATACACAGTGTGTGCGTGGCGTAAATCGCGTCGCAACAGGAACCGGGGCCGGCCATGCGTGCAGCGATAGAATGGAACATGGGGGCATGGGAAGAGAGAGGCCATGCATGCACGCATGCGCTGCACCACAGAGGGACAGACAGGGCGACCAAGTGGAGCACCGCCGGCCGGCCCGGATCGGTTCTAGCTAGCTCTAGGCTGATCGATAGAGCGCTACAGCTAGCTCGCATCGATGGCAGGAGGAATGGGAGGACGTAGAGGATAAGCTATCTATGGCGGGGACGACGACGCACGCGCGCGAGCAGGGAGTCAGGGCGGCGACTGGATCATGCTTGATTTGACAACTGACCACGCATATGCATGCATGGACGGCTCGCTCGTTCCGGATTCCAAGCGTCCCGACGTATGAACCGAACCCGATGATGGCGATCGACGACGATGATGGAGGGGAGAGACGACGTCGAGATGGGCTTAACACGAACTGTGCTGGTCCTGATCGATGAGTGCGCGCGGCGGAGGAGGGACGGGAGAGATCGAGGTCTGCCGGTGTCCCACGCGCCCACCACCACGTGTCTGACAGCTGTACGGCGGTGTAGCCGCCCATCCGAGCTTTGACCCGGAGGGCCCCTTGACCGCACGTGGATGTGAGATCGATCGACTGATGGATGGATCCTTCCAGGCGTACCAAGAGAGCCCGGCCTACGTACTCCTGTACTGCTGTCTAGAGCAAACGCGTACTCACTCCGTTCACAAATAGATGACTTACCATGAACACTAAAACATGTCTACATGCATACACGTTTATACAAATAGAATTCATCTATTTCTGAACGGAGCAAGTACATTAAAAAAAATCGAAATACGTGAATATTTTCACAATTTGTTTAAACTTCTAAATATTTTTTACTAATTTTTTTAAAACACCAAACTCAACCAAAATGGCTTTCTACGACAAAACCTGCTAAACAAGTGACCTAATAATCTGAACCAACCAAGTGCTTTATTTTGTTAACATTAATGATAAAAATGTAGGAACGAAAATACACAAGAATATAATAATAATGCATGTCTATGGAGAATTAAAAAATATAGTAAATAAACTTTGACATTTCGTTCACCGAAATAGAAAGAACATATAAATCTTAATAAAATAATCAAATCAAATTCAAACTGGTATAATTATGATGTTATTATGCCAGCAATGCCACAAAACATCACAAGTTTAATTACAATTATTATTTCACGAGGATAATTAAATCTTATAATGAATATGACACCTGTTCATTGCTACTATATCCTCCACGATAAAATATTAT
The DNA here is from genome assembly GCA_028641055.1 of Alopecurus myosuroides. Classification (NCBI taxonomy): domain Eukaryota; kingdom Viridiplantae; phylum Streptophyta; class Magnoliopsida; order Poales; family Poaceae; genus Alopecurus; species Alopecurus myosuroides. The sequence goes on from CM054060.1 coordinate 102,310,676, forward strand.
GAACAAAGTAAAAGTCATCATACTACAACATGTATATTTACCCCTTCCCTTTTCCTTTAATGCCATATTTGGCATTTTTTTAAAAAAAATTTACCTAAAATTGATCATATTTTGATGGATATTTCTTTATTTTCACAACAATTTTATTCATGTTAATATTTGATAACTCGCAAGTGTAGAAGATTGCGACTGTTTTCGAGTGAAGTATATTAAATCAAATTTATTGATTCGACACAAGGGTAGAAAAATAATAGCTATAAGTCTTAGCAGTTAATTTCTCAATTCAGGCACATCTAGCAGCAACGGTAGTAAACTAGTAGCAGAGCATCTCCAGCGGTCGCTGTATATAGACGCCACGCGGGAAAAAACTATCTTTTTTACCGCGGGGGGCTAGAAACAACGCTTCAGAAGTCGCCTAAAAATAGCGCCACGCCCAAAAAAACATCCAGCGCGGCGGACGAGGCTGCAAATTTGGTGGGCTGCAATATTGGGTCTAGAAACATTAGCGCGCGGATTTTTTAGACATCTGGAAAACTAACACTAGTAGGAAAACGCTTACTAGTGACGAACATAATTTAACTACCGCTGGCGAACACCTTAGCTCGTTTGCCAACAATAAGTTTTAAAATATTTAAAATTTTAAAACAATTTTTTTCCCATTATTATTTTCAAAATTTCAAAACATTTAAATTGGGGAACCTTTAATCAGAGTGTAGAATATTTTTCCCTTTTTTGCTTTATTTCAATTTTTATCATCTACTTCTCGCACGGTCACCCATCCTTACACTACTCTAGCCACAGCACACTTAACTTCTTAGTTCCTACCCTATGAGCTACCTACGAACCACTCATACTTTGTTGTTAGTATATTACTATCAATCCTCTTAACTATTGGACCATAGTGTCACACGCCTTCATTTTTTGAATCGAAAAATTATTTAAGTAAATGAAAATGAATAAGTAGTGATAATTTTGAATTCAAATAGCAATAAAATAAATATAAATATTTTTGAATTTTGTCATCTAATATTGAATAATTCATATCTACAAATCCGTAATTCGGAATTCGACAAATGATATGTCTAAATTGACTAGAAAAATAAGAGGAATTCAAATATGACATCCATATAATCTTTTCCAAAAAATATATTTTCTATTTTTGAATTTTGACTTTTTTTTATTAATTTGATTTTGTAGGAAAATTTTCTTCTATCTCAGATAACTTTTTTTCCTTTTGGAATTTGCCGATTCTAAGAAAACCTCACTGCTCACGGGTAAACCGGTGAGGTTGGATTGGAAATTTGCTCACGATTTGTTTGATATATTAAACGTGTTTTTTTGACGTCGTATGCAAAAGTTATGGTCGTTTTACGTTTTATTTTTGAATTTTGCATAAAAGATCAAAATTCATATTTCAAATTTTCTATACCAACTAGACCCTAAGCTCTGCCCACATATAAAAGGATTTTATTTTTTGAACATTTTATCATTTTTGTTCAAGTTTTACAAAACTAAAAAAACGGTCCACGGTGGGGGGAGGGGGGTTGGAGCGAGAAAATTCAAAACTTACCGTTGGCGAACAAAAGAAAATGTTGGCCGGCGGTAAAGTTAGGACTGACGAAGCGGCGTGTTGCACAGCGGTAAACTTAGCGCTGGCGAACCAAACCCTGTTTGCCAGCGGTAAGCTACATAGCGCTGACGGAAAAAAAATGTTCGCCAACGGTACTTGCCGCCTAGCTCACCCCCAGTTCCACTATTAACGCTGGCGAACCAACTGGCATGTTCACCAGCGGTAAGCGTGGTACCGCTGGCGAACACACCAATCATTTCGCAAGCGGTAATAGCGCTGGCCAACACCAAAGTCACTTCGCCAGCGTTAAGTTGGTGTCTATAAGGCTTTTTCTATTAGTGTGATGTCGTCTGTGGCGCGCTAAACCTATTAAAGTGGCGCTGCAAAGTTTTTTTAGTGCGCCAAGTTATTACGCCTCCGCTCGAGATGTTCTAATAGTAACAACAAAAACAATGATGATTAAAGATGGATTAGAATTTATAGTGTCATTAGAGGCATCTCTCCAAACAAAAGAACAAGGCGTTCGGTAAACAATTAAAATTGGAAAATTAACATAATTGAACTAGCTTATGATAAAACATCTACATCATAAATCATAGGGATGCATGCATATCATATATGGTTGTGCGTGTTTGCACACCATGTTTTATCTTGCCATCTTGTTTCGGCGAGGCCAATTAAGGAACTTATGGTTATTGATAACCCATAAGTGTAGTGGATCGCAACAGTTTTCAACGGTAAGTGTAACCCAATTTATTGATTCGACACAAGGGGATCCAAAGAATATCTATAAGCCGTAGCAGCTGAGTTGTCAATTCAGCCACACCTGAGAAACACTTAGCAAAATATATTGGTAATAGAAGGTGCAAGGAAATAGTGGATGGAGTGGTGATGTGATGATTCTCTTGCGTCATCAACACACATAATACAATGGTAATTGTATAGATACACTGGTTCGCCGAAGAGACAGTGGAAGTGGTGTAATATGGTGTGGATTAAGTGATTTCTGTCATCTGAAATAATAATGGCAGCAAGTTAACGAGTGACAAAAATATGTGAAAACAATAGCAATAATAGTAACAGATGGACCGGGTTAATATTTTCACTAGTGGTAACTCTCGAAACAAAAGAACAAATGTTGGGTAAACAAATTATAGCTAGCAAATTAACAAATCATGAGCGCATAACAATGCTATTATGACGAGATATAGTTCACGGGTTTTAACATGGTAGGCATTACGTAAAGGCATATGGACCGCTATCCGGCTGCATCCATATGTAAAGGTCCACCTCAACAAAACTATCTAGCAAATCACTTGGTATTAAGTTGCACTTTGTGTGCAGCATATAAATGCATTATGAACAATACGTAATATAATCAATAATCCTCATATGTAGACAAGAACACCGTTGTTTGCTCCCTAGAGGCAACAACACGTTCACCATCCACCATGTTTATGTTACTTAAGCACAGATGAAAAGAGGCATGATCCCACTATCTAGCATATAAACCCCCTCTTGGAGATGTGTACAATTACGTGATCAAGATAACCACACACGTCAGAGAGTATTGCAAAAACACATTAAAACACTCTAAATATATAAATGAAGCTTTGAATATAATGACTTGAACAAAATAATCATAATTCCATGGTTCATCGGATCGCAGCAAACACAACACATAGCATTACAAAAGATGGATCACAATCATGTAGGGCAGCTCATGTGAACATTGTATTGATCATCAAGGTGCAGAGAGTACCAAATAGCTACTTTTGTGAACCCGTAGTCCATGTGTGAACTACTCACGAAGCATGCGGGGGCACCTCCGTGTCCAGGCAGAGTGTCAAAACAGAGACTTCTGTCCCCCTCCCCCCCCCCCCCCGGCGCGAATTAGGCTTTTGGATGGCTGTGGAGCTCAGACGCGTTTCTGAAAAAAATACTCTGGTATGCATCAGTTTTAGGTAAGGGGTATTTATGGGCCAAGAGGCGACGGGAGGCGATGCCCGAGGGCACGGGATGACCCCTAAGCGCGGGTCAAGGAAGGCCACGCCTCTCACCCCCCTCGTGACTGTGGGGCCCACCTAGGGATCTCTTTCTGGCTTCGATAGTCTTCCAGTGAATACAAAATCCTCGTAAATTTTCAGCTCATTCCGAGCACTTTCATTTTTGGACCAATAAAATGACACTAGGCAAAATAAACAGAAACTGACACTAGGCACTGAATTAATAGGTTAGTCCAATAAATGACACAAAACATAGGTAAAATATGTAGAAAACAAAGCATGGATCATCAAAAAATTATAGATACGTTTGAGACGTATCAGTTATTATGGTACTCATTTTATAAAGCACCGGAGTAAAGCATTAACACTTAATGAACAAGTGTAATACTCAAGTTATAGCCTTTCCATTTGATACCCTACATGTCACCTGATCTTCGGTTCCAGACAATTAACGGATGCATAAAGCTTGCATATATGATCCAAAACAACAATTATATCCGTGCAAACCAGAAACAGTTTAGATCTGAAATCATGGCACTCAGGTCCTAGTGGCAAGCATTAAGAACAACAAACTTGCAACAATTATAGTTCATAAACATAATGGATACTAGGCCATGCCAAACTGATTATAATGTAACAATTCATCATATCCCAACAAACAAAACACGCTTACATCAGATGGATCTTAATCATGTAAGGTAGTCCGTGAGATCAAGAACACGAGATAGATAGATTACCATCTAGCTACTTCTGTGAACTTGTAATCCATGGGAGAACTACACACAAACCATCATGGAGGCACCACGGTCGATTAAGATGGCTCTGGGGCGATCCCCATCCCAGAAGGGTGCCGGAACAGGACCTTCAGACTCTTGAAACTAGGTTTCGATGTCCGCGGAGCTCGGATTCGTATTTGGGGAAATACTTCACGGGGCGTCGTTTTTAGGGCATGACAAATATAGTTCGAAGGAGGTCATGAAGCGGTGACCGAGGTGTTGGATGTATGCCCAAAAGGTAATAATATTTATACATATATAATTATGATTCATATTACTATGCTATAACTGATGTGGTTCCCGAATATGAGATTCAGAGGAAAACTCACGCTCACGTGCACTAACGTGAACACAGAAATAAACCCTGGCTTTGCCTTTTATGACTAATTTATTGGATGTTTAATGGTTATTTTTTCCTTGTCATGGAATTGTTTATGTCAACATCAGTGAATAACATATTGTTGGAAAGGAACAATATTCCCAGGTATTCCCTAAGTATATTAATATGCTAAGAGATTCCACTAAGACATCTTTGTCCTTAGAATCATATCACAACACGGTTATAGTACAATGCATCCTTTGACCATGAGGTTATCGAGATAATATATTCTGGAGGTTTTACTTTGGTTCTATCAAGAGTAGCACCGTAAAATGGGTGAACAAAAAGGTAGCTATTGGATAATTCTAAAAGATTATATTACCTCGATGTTCTGAGATGGGAATTGCTCCTCCGTAAAAAGAGAGATACAAACCTAGGCCCACTCGGTATTCTTGATGTCCACAAGTTCTGCAGGCAATGCATGATGATGATACATCATGTGGGATATCATAATATAGTAACGAGAAAGAGGAAACTTACCGGATAACAAGACAATACAAAGGTAAAAGTGAACTAGAGATTCTTTCATGACAATACTGAAATCCATAGTCTCGGATAAGTTCGGTATCGTGAGTAATGCGAGAATTGTATAATGACCAACATGTTCAACAATTTATTCGCATAGTATGTGGGAGTAAATATGGGCGTACATGGATCGCTGTTGATAATTGAAAAGGAAAAAAATTCCAGTTTCATGTCCACACACTATCGAACCTGTAGGGAAACATGCTTAAGTTCGTGCTGATTTTTGTGTATATCGGTAGGTCCGGATCAACTAGGAGTATCATAGGAACAGTGTTTCTGCGCGTTAGATACATTTTATATATCATAGAGAATTCATAATGAGGGAATTGGATGTCCCAGAGCAATAGAAACAAATTCTATTACTGCCGAATTTATTCCGGAGTTGTTCTAAGAGAGAAATTGAGGCTGCACGCTTTATGAAGCAAATGCAGGGGGTCCTAGGGTGTCGGATTTTTTTTACATCGTTATATAATATCAATGATTTTATCTCAAGGTGTCATAGGGTTCCGCAGGAGTTTCGGGGACTTTCCATATGAGGGGGAAATGCCGGGGGGGGGGGAGATTTCCTCCTCATGGCCGCACCCTATTTTAGGGGGCTCCTAAGTGGACCCCAGTGGCTTCACATAATGGTACTCATCATCCAGGTATTTTTCCTGAATTATTTGGAGAGAAAAAGATAAAAGAAAAAGGAGAAAAAGAAAAGGGGAAGGAGTAGGAGTTGGACTCCACCTCACCAATCCGAGTTGGGCTAGGAGGGTGGTGCGGACACCACCTCCTAGCGCGGCTAGGACTCATCTCCTCTCTTGGAAAGTCTCTCCTCCCTCCCACTACATGAAGGACCCCAAGGCTCAAGCCAAAACACACAATTGGCTCCCAAGCCCCCCTCTCTCTCTAGAAGAATTGGAGCCCCTCTAATTGAACTATAGCTTCTTCTAATTAAGGTTTTTGAGGCGTCGTCTCTCAATTAGACCTAACTTCTAATTAATCTCTCCTTGTCATGTGTTGAGAACTCACCTTCATATACACATGTGGTGTCTAGTCCTAGACGGCTAAGCGCTCTAGAATTGGCCCTGACGTATGTGTGCATACTCTGAGAGGGGTAAGACGTGATACCCTCACTCTTCTGGATCAAGGTGTTGGATACGGGGAGTCAGAAACATCCTCACCATAGGCTTGTGTTGGGAATATGCCCTAGAGGCAATCATGTATGATGTAATTCCCAATGTATTCATAAAGTTATTAAGTTGTCCTTGTTTTGAACATCTGATACATGTCATTGAATATGTGATTCGATTGTGGAACTATGTATTCATGTTGTTCATACTAGATTGTCCTTGGTCATTTATGTTGTGTTGGACACACACCCTAGACTAATGTGAGTGTTGGCTGATGACACGGTTCCACTTGTCATGGGTATGGTGATCCCATTCCAACGATCACGGACTTGGCTAAAGAGTTTAGCAAGTCGGACTGACCCACATTGAGATGCAACGATCAAGTCGTCATTTGCATATCTCAATCAATGTAATCCTTAGACCTGAGATTGTCGCACAATCCGAGTTGTGGATCACCGAATTAGGTTCTGTTAAACGCTGTTTTGTGACAAGGCAGCTATAAAGGCAGAGTTCGGGTCGAATGAGAAGCAAGCTGCGTGATGTGGATAATCAAGATGGGATTTTGCCCCTCCGAATGGAGAGATATTCTCTGCGCCCTCTCGAGTGATATGATTCAGGAAGCATGGCCATGCGCGACTCAGTTAAGTGTTAACTGTGTCTGTTGACTAAGAGTTAGTCAGATGAATCACATATCACGGATAGAGAAGAGAGTCGAGCTATTTAAGGGATGACGATAAATCGCCTATAGTTCGACAAGGTATATCGTGAGGCAAAAGGGACTAAGATGAATATCACATTGAAAGGTATGTCGTCATGACTCAACGGGACTTGGGAGTCGGCACGTTCTGCTAGGAGCCGCTACCAATTGATCGATTGAGAGTCGGACTCCAATCGTGTCCAAGTCGCCATGAGCCTGCAGGGTCGCACACTTAAGAGCGGGAGCAAGTATTGGTCGGGTTGGACCCGAACCGGAAATGGACTGATTTGTGAGACGGACTCACAGAGGGAATGGGCCACAAGTGTTGTGAAGCCCACTACCATTCGCTATATAAAGAGGGGCGCAGGCTGCCCAGCGGGCACGTTACTCCTCTCCCATGCGTTGGGAACCCTAGCCCCACTCAGTCCAGCCGTCGCACCAGACCTAGCAGTCTGCCGTCGGAGCTCCTCCTCGTACGTGTGGATACCGGCAGAGGTGTTGTACGTTCAACACTTCGACGTTCGCGGGATCGGATCGGATCGTGGACTGCACTGCCCCGACGCGCTTCATCGATAATCCGCAACCGTGCGTCTAGTGGTAATCATCGTGGCCTTCTACCTCGGCTAGATCTTGGAAGCATCGACGTAGGAAAAGTTTTTGTTTGTCTCTACGCGCTCCAACAGTGGTATCAGAGCGGTAGCTTCTGGTATTAGGCCCGAGATCCGTACATATGTGATATGTAGTTAGCGTTAGATGTGATCTAATTGCTGTTTTGGTGGTCGTTCTATGAGATAGATCGGTTTTGTACAAGGTTGATTGGATCAATCATACTCGGGGTTAATGGATAATCAGGTTTCTGTGATCATACTGCTAAGGTCGTGAAACAACATACCCCTACCGGTCGGTTTCCGCCATCGGGGTATACCGTGACACATAAATCCAGTTGCGGGACCGCCGGCTTCGCCCTGTCGTAGCGCCTTAGATGTCGTTACGAGTTTCACAACGCCGGTAGATATCGCGTCTATGCATAACTTGTTTTTGCAGGAAGTTGTGAATGGTATGGCTTATGTGCATGTGATGTGTGTAATCCATACATGATCTGCGCATCATGTTTCTTGTCAGCCGGCTGGAGCCTAGGTGCTGTCATTTTATTGTATACCTGCCTGCGTGTCGGATTCTCTATGTAATCTTTGATTTACTAGCTAGTGTAGCTTGTTGGAGAACCCGATGACATGCAAGTCGATGTACAAGTCGGCTACATGGAGTAAGATGGCACGTGACAAGAGTTGGCACGAGTCGACTTACAAGCTTCGTGGAGATGGAGATCACCATGAAGAGAGCCATACCATTTCACATTATAATTGCTTTATTTGTGTTATTGTTATGTCTCTATTTACCTCTATTTAGATAGTTGGTAGATTTTAATCCCTCAAAGAAGGTCTAGTCGGTCGCCCCGCCAGTGCTGCACCATCACAAGTCGGACATTCTTGGTAGTGGGCTCATAAAATTGAGGTGCTACCAATTTTTTCCGGTTAGGTGGGTTTGAGTCGGACTCTTACAAGCAGAAGCACTTGGTAATCTAGACGAGTCCATCACAACGGTTGTGGGGCTCGGGGCGAGGTAGGTTGGGAGCAGGGGCATGTGATGCCACCCAACTAACAGGAGTCGTATTGGATACGATTGGCAAGGTGTTTCCTACCTAGATCACTTGACGGCTAGCGGTGATGCTAAAGCTCACTAGTCGGCTTGCTTATTTAGGATCTTGAATCACTTAGAAACCATCGGAGGGGTGTTGGTTCTAGTGGGAGCATAAGTATTAAAACGTTTAATATGCCTGCTCTTTTATGAATACATGTCTTAAGTGTTTTTGCGTATTTTTCTGTTGTAGATCAATGGCACCTAGCAACCTTTCTCAGTTGTCCGCGTTTGTGTTGAGGTCAATCCTAGAGAAAGATAAGCTTAATGGAACTAATTTCCCCAACTGGTATCGTAATCTGAGGATAGTCCTCAAGCATGACAAGAAAGAACATGTTCTAGAAACTCCACTTCCAGAAGAGCCAGATGACGATGCGACTGTCGCAGTCATGAATGCCTACTTTAAGACTAGAGATGAGTCTACGGAAATTAGCTGTCTTATGCTTGCACACATGGAACCGGACTTGCAGCAGCAGTTCGAGAATGCTGAGGCCTACGATATGATCGAAAGCCTCAAAAGTATGTTCCAGGCTCAGGCAAAGACCGAGAGGTATCAAGTCTCTCAAGCTTTGCTGGGCTGTAAGCTGAAACATGGCGATCCACTAAGTCCGCATGTAATCAAGATGATTGGTTACATTCAGTCTCTGGATCGGCTGGGTGTCCCAATTAACGAAGAGTTCGCTACTGATATAATTATAAACTCTCTTCCTAGTGCGTATGGTTCGTTCATCTCGAACTACCATATGCATGGTATGGATAAGAGTATCACTGAATTACATGGGATGCTCAAAACGGCAGAGACTGATATCAAGAAAGGCGCCAGTCAAGTGCTGATGGTGCAGAATAAGGCTAAGTTCAAGAAGAGTTCTTGGACTAAGAAGAAGAAGGATAAGTCAGGAGGTAGCGCCCATGGCCCTGTCCAGAGTGCTTCCTCAAAAACTAAGCCTTCTCCTACAGCCGGAGCCAATTGCTTCTATTGCAAGCAGGATGGCCACTGGAAGAGGAACTGCACCAAGTATTTGGCTGACAGAGTCAAGAGTGGAGGTATGACTTCCGACTCAGGTACACTTATGTGCAATGTTATAGACATTTATCTTCTGATGCGCCTAATAGTTCTTGGGTATATGATACCGGATCAGTTATTCACATATGCAACTCGTTACAGGGACTGGTAAGAACTAGGAGTGTGGCAAGAGGAGAGGTTGATATTCGGGTCGACAACAAGGCGAGAGTCGCTGCGTTGGAAGTCGGCACGATGCAACTTCATTTACCTTCAAGATTTTTATTGGAACTGAATAATTGTTATTATGTTCCAGCGCTTAATCGAAACATTATTTCCGCATCATGTTTGATGAGACAAGGTTATGAGTCGAATATTAAGAATAATGGTTGTTCTTTATATTTGAAAGATATGTTTCATGGCTTTGCACCCGTTCAGAACGGGTTATTTATTTTAAATCTTGATAGTGAATCAGTCTATAACATAAATGTTAAAAGGTTGAAACCAAATGATCTGAGTATGACTTACTTTTGGCACTGTTGGCTTGGTCATATAAGTTGGAAGCGCATGAAGAAACTCCATGATGATGGACTTCTAAATTCGTTCGACTTAGAGTCATTCGAGACATGCGAATCATGCCTACTAGGCAAAATGACCAAGACACCTTTTGCAAGGAGTTGTGAAAGGGCGTCCGACTTGTTGGAACTAATACATAGTGATGTATGTGGTCCAATGAGCACGACAGCCAGAGGTGGTTATGAGTACTTCATTACTTTCACTGATGATTTGAGTAGGTATGGATATATCTATTTAATGAAACACAAGTCGGAAGCCTTTGAAAAGTTCAAGGAATTCCAGAGTGAGGTACAAAATCAACTCGGCAAGAAAATAAAGTTTCTACGGTCGGACCATGGAGGCTAGTACATGAGCCATGAGTTTGATGACCATCTAAAGAGTTGTGGAATAGTTCCTCAACTCACTCCGCCGGGTACACCGCAGAGAAACGGTGTATCGGAACAGAGAAATCGGACCCTGTTGGACATGGTACGATCAATGATGAGTCGAACAGATCTACCTTTATCATTTTGGGGTTATTTTCTAGAATCTGCAGCGTTCACACTAAACAGAGTACCATCAAAGTCAGTAGAGAAGACACCGCATGAGATGTGCACTGGCAAAACGCCAAGTTTGTCTTTTCTTAAGATTTGGGGTTGTGAAGCATTTGTCAAGCGACTTCAGTCGGACAAGCTCACGCCCAAGTCGGATAAGTGTATTTTCGTGGGGTATCCGAGGGAAACCTTGGGGTACTACTTCTACAACCGGGAAGAGGGCAAACTGTTTGTCGCTCGGAATGGTGTCTTCCTTGAGAAAGAGTTTCTCAGTCGGGGAGTCAGTGGGAGCACAGTGCAACTCGAAGAAATTCGAGAGGAACCGGCTAGGGCGAGTCGGCGAACGCCTTGGAGGCTGAGCCGGTCGTGGTACCTACACCGGTAACAGCACCTGAACCACGGAGATCTGCCAGATTACAAAATGCTCGTGATATTTTACTGTTAGACAGTAATGAGCCGGCAACTTATTCGGAAGCGATGGTAGGATCTGATTTCGATTCATGGCTTGGAGCCATGAGATCCGAGTTAAAGTCCATGGATGAAAACCAAGTTTGGAATTTGGTTGATCTGCCTGACGGTGCAAGACCCGTCGAGTGCAAATGAGTCTTTAAGAAGAAAATTGATATGGATGGAAATATTTCCGTCTATAAAGCACGACTTGTCGCGAATGGGTTCCGACAGGTTCAAGGAGTTGACTACGACGAGACTTTCTCGCCCGTAGCGATGCTTAAATCAATTCGGATCATGTTAGCCATAGCAGCCTATTTCGACTATGAGATATGGCAGATGGATGTCAAGACGGCTTTCCTTAATGGAAATTTAACTGAGGACGTGTATATGATACAGCCCGAAGGTTTTGTCGATCCAGCTAACGCTGACAAAGTATGCAAACTTCAGAAATCCATTTATGGGTTGAAGCAAGCATCTCGGAGTTGGAACATTCGCTTTGATGAGGTAGTCAAATCGTTTGGCTTCATCAAGAGCGATCATGATTCGTGTTTATACAAGAAGTTTAGTGGGAGCAAAGTAAATTTTCTAATCTTATATGTGGATGACATATTGCTGATTGGAAATGATGTCATGATGTTGCAAGAAACCAAAGAGTCATTGGAAAGGAGTTTCTCAATGAAGGATTTGGGTGAGGCAACTTACATATTAGGAATCAGGATCTATAGAGATAGATCCAGGCGGCTCATTGGATTGAGTCAGAGTACATATCTGGACAAGGTTTTGAAGAAATTCAAAATGGAAGAGTCCAAGAAGGGATTCTTACCAATGTCCCATGGCATAAAACTTAGCAAGACTCAGTGTCCTTCGACAACTGATGAGCGAAGTCGGATGAGTGTGATCCCGTATGCTTCGGCAATCGGATCCATCATGTATGCCATGATTTGTACTAGGCCAGATGTTTCCTATGCTCTAAGTGTTACGAGCAGATACCAGGCTGACCCTGGCGAAGCCCACTGGGCAGCGGTTAAAAACATCCTTAAGTACTTGAGAAGGACTAAGGAAATGTTCCTAGTTTATGGAGGTGATGAGGAATTCAGTGTAAAGGGTTACATGGATGCGAGTTATCTCACCGACTCAGATGATTCTCGTTCGCAATCTGGATACGTGTTCGTAATGAACGGAGGAGCTGTGAGCTGGAAGAGTTCCAAGCAAGATACGGTGTCTGCATCTACAACAGAGGCTGAGTATATTGCTGCCTCAGAGGCGGCAAAGGAAGCTGTTTGGATCAGAAACCTCCTGATAGATCTTGGTGTGGTTCAGGGCGCGTCCAATCCTTTGGACGTATATTGTGACAACAATGGTGCTATCGCACAAGACAAGGAACCTAGACAACACTAGAAGAACAAACATATGCTCATGCGGTACCACCTCATTCGCCAGTTTGTCGAACAAGGTGATATCAAGTTATGCAAAGTACACACGGATGCAAACATTGCAGATCCGTTGACAAAGGCGCTACCACAGCCTAAGCATGAGGCGCACACGAGAGGTACGGGCATTAGATGCCTAGACATATGATGCCAGGATGATTGACTCTAGTGCAAATGGGAGACTGTTGGGAATATGCCCTAGAGGCAATCATGTATGATGTAATTCCCAATGTATTCATAAAGTTATTAAGTTGTTCTTGTTTTGAACATCTGATACATGTCATTGAATATGTGATTCGATTGTGGAACTATGTATTCATGTTGTTCATACTAGATTGTCCTTGGTCCTTTAGGTTGTGTTGGACACACACCCTAGACTAATGTGAGTGTTGGCTGATGACACGGTTCCACTTGTCATGGGCATGGTAATTCCATTACAACGATCACGGACTTGGCTAAAGAGTTTAGCAAGTCGGACTGATCCACATTGAGATGCAACGATCAAGTCGTCATTTGCATGTCTCAATCAATGTAATCCTTAGACCTGAGATTGTCGCACAATCCGAGTTGTGGATCACCGACTTAGGTTCTGTTAAACGCTGTTTTGTGACAAGGCAGCTATAAAGGCAGAGTTCGGGTCGAATGAGAAGCAAGCTGCGTGATGTGGATAATCAAGATGGGATTTTGCCCCTCCGAATGGAGAGATATTCTCTGGGCCCTCTCGAGTGATATGATTCAGGAAGCATGGCCATGCGCGACTCAGTTAAGTGTTAACTGTGTCTGTTGACTAAGAGTTAGTCAGATGAATCACATATCACGGATAGAGAAGAGAGTTGAGCTATTTAAGGGATGACGATAAATCGCCTATAGTTCGACAAGGTATATCGTGAGGAAAAAGGGACTAAGATGAATATCACATTGAAAGGTATGTCGTCATGACTCAATGTGACTTGGGAGTCGACACGTTCTGCTAGGAGCCGCTACCGATTGATCGATTGAGAGTCAGACTCCAATCGTGTCCAAGTCGCCATGAGCCTGCAGGGTCGCACACTTAAGAGCGGGAGCAAGTATTGGTCGGGTTGGACCCGAACCGGAAATGGACTGATTTGTGAGTCGGACTCACAGAGGGAATGGGCCACAAGTGTTGTGAAGCCCACTACCATTCGCTATATAAAGAGGGGCGCAGGTTGCCCAGCGGGCACGTTACTCCTCTCCCATGCGTTGGGAACCCTAGCCCCGCTCAGTCCAGCCATCGCACCAGACCTAGCAGTCTGCCGTCGGAGCTCCTCCTCGTACGTGTGGATACCGGCAGAGGTGCTATACGTTCAGCACTTCGATGTTCGCGGGATCGGATCGAATCGTGGACTGCACTGCCCCGACGCGCTTCATCGATAATCCGCAACCGCGCGTCTAGTGGTAATTATCGTGGCCTTCTACCTCGGCTAGATCTTGGAAGCATCGCGTAGGAAAAGTTTTTGTTTATCTCGACGCGCTCCAACAGCTTGTGCGTGAGGATCTTCTATAGGCTTCATCGACATTGTCATCGAGATCGCTTTCTCTATTATGGTGTCTGGTACACGATCTCGAAAACTAGATCTTTGAATTTATATTCACTTGTATCTGCATAGCGTACTTTAGATATCATCAACCGTCTTGCCGTCACTGGGGATTATAACGGTGATATCTGGGTATGACCTAGAAAGTGTAATGAAACTGAGATCGTTCAAGACTAGTACTTAACTCCTCTAGATGATAGAGAGATACATTCTCTGGGCCCTCTAAGTATCACCGATGAAATATCATCTGGCCAGACACAGTGTGATTTATCACATGGTCATCAGGGATATAGATGAGAAAAGAGAACAATATCGGTGAACGAGTTTTATGTGTTCTGATCAAAGAGTTTGATCAGAATAGATCACATAGTCTCACCTCGTGATATAATTAGTATCATGAAGTTAAGGAAATAAGTGCAATGAGTAACTTATAAGGTTCCCTCGTTCTTTGGGAACACACAGGAGCTATCATGGACGCCCACGGTCCCGCTATTTGTTATTGTTCGGTAAGCACCCGAACATGACTGTGTTATCGAGCCTTTACGGGTCACAGTTTACGTCGTGCCAACCTTTTATTGCGATAAATAATATGTTGTTATTGGTTTTATGAATGTTTGATGTTGTTACGGTATGACAGAAATAAGTCTAGTGTCCCACAGAGTGGTTTCAGAGAAGTTGCTATGAGACAGAAATTATGCCGGTGTTAGGAAGAATTAATATGAGGAGTTACGAAGGACATGAGATGTCTCGGGTTGTTAGAAATATGTTTCTAACATCGTTAGATAATGTCGATGATTTTATATATGTGTGTTATAGGGTTCCAGAAGAGTTCCGGGGGACTTCCCATATATGGAAGAAGTGCCGGAGGGGGGGGGGCATATGTCCTCCTATGGGAAAAACCTAATTTTAGGGGATGCGAGGTGGGGCTCATAGTCTCACAAAGTGCATTTTCTTTCCATGGGAATTTTCCCAAATTTTTTTGAGAAATAAATGACTGTGAAAAAGGAAAAAAGAAAAGGAAAAAGGAAAAAAGGGGAGGGCGAGTCCTCCTAGGAGGCTTGGTACGACCAAGGGAGGGAGGGGCAAACTGTCCCCCCCCCATGGCAGGTGCATTCCTTTGTCCCACTATATAATCCTCCACCTCCTCATTGTTTAGACACACAATTGAGATTTCGGGCCTCTCTATCTCAGGAATTAGAGATCTAATCATAGAGCCTCTAATTATAGATCTAATTAGAGAGCCTTTAATTAGAACATCTATAATTGAATTAGAGCCTCTTCTAATCGGGTTTTGAGTTATACTCTCCCGATTAGACCTAGCTCTAATTATCTTTTCTATCTCACGTGTTGAGAACTTACAGATTCATAATAGCTCTAATCACAGTTGATTAGAGCTATCAATTAGCAATGCTAGACGGTTGTGTCTCTCCATCGCTGCCGAGTCCTTGACGACGGAGCGCTAATGGATTGACATGAGCGTACGCGTGCACACCATAAGAGGGATTACACGTGTGATCCTTGACGAGGGAAGACTGCGCGACATCCTTGCAACTAGGGCTAGTTGTGAGGATCTACGATTGTTCAGAACTTTTCTACGACTACATCGAATCCGCTACCCAGTGATTCGTGATCCTGATCCTCGCATGTATGGGCATGTCTTGTTATGTGCATAGTGATTTTGGCGGACTACGAAGGGCAAAAAAATTAAATTCTGCAACGTAGACCATGACTATTTACTACTGTTCACAAGTTTTACATTATTGAAAAGGTGATGAGATTCTTCTGCCATTCCATGTCTAGTGCTCATAGTTGTCCATGACCGGGGACACTACTAAGATCTTAGTTTGATAACTCTTCATATTATTAGTAGGATATGTCCTATAGTTGTTACCACAAAAGTTATTGTTGTAAGCATTATTGCTGAAATTGTTTTTAGCAATAAAATTCACACCAATTGGATAATTCTCATTAGCAACCAAAGAGTTCAAGGGAACATTATCAGGATCTATAGGCACTTGTTTAGCTAGCAAATAAGCAAGCATATCAATATTATTACTCAAAGAAGGGACCTCCTCAACGGAATTTACGTTTTTACCTGTTGGAGGTCTTTATGTGTGCCATTGGGAATAATTTGTCATTAGATAATCCAATAAATTGATTGCAACACCTAAAGTGAGGTTCATGAACGTTCCTCCCACAGCTGAATCCAATAAATTCCTTGAAGAAAAAATATAGTCTTGCATAAAAAGTTTGGACAACCATCCACGTAGTTAGTCCTTTTGTGGGACAAATCTTTCCCAAGTTTCGGAAACATGTTCATTATATTTTTTTCTAAAGTTCCAAATTCTACTCCTCAGTTGTATAATTTTTCCAGGTGAATAATACTTCCCAATAAAAGCATATTTACATTTAGTCCAAGAAACAATGCTATTTTTAGGCAAAGATAATAACCATTCCTTCCTCTTACTCTTAATGAGAAAGGGAACAATGTTAATTTCACAATATCACCATCTACCTCTTTATATTTTTGCATGTCACATAACTTAACAAAGTTATTTAAATGAGAGGCATCATCTTCTCCAATACCAAAAAATGATCATTCATGACAAGATTCAACAAAACAGGTTTAATTTCATACGACTCTGCTATAGCAGCGGGTGGAGAAATTGGTGTGCAAATGAAATCATTATTATTTGTACTACTAAAGGCAAAAAGCTTGGTTCACATGAAACCAATGCTTTCAAGATAACATAAAATAAACTAACAACACAAATAAAAGACTAGAAACTAGAGAACTAATTTTTTTAGGGGGTTTTGATAAAGAGAAAACAAGACTAAAGAAAAGTAAACTAAGAAAGAACAAAACAAAAATAATAATAATAGAAGCAAGCTAGAAGTCCCCAGCAACGGCGCCAGAAAGAGTACTTGGTGCTGACGTGATCACACGTTCGTTGGGAGACCAGGGTTTATCAAACCAGTAGGACTTCGTAGTCTTGGAGAACGTTGCTTGTTGTCTGGCGCGTCAACAAGCGTGGAACCTGCACACAAATACAAACTCTCTCTTGCCCCAACTTTCCGTAAGGTTTTCAATCTTGTGGTCTTGTTGAAAACGTGAGAATTAAACGTATAGAGTCTTGAAAAGTAAATAAAGTAAAAAACAGAACAACAAGGAATTAATTATGAAAGTGCTTAAAACAGGTTGCGAATATGAGTAAAATAGGACCACGGGCCATTGGTTCACTAGCGATGTCTCTCATAGAATACAAACATGCTGGGTGAACAAATTACAGCTGAGTAATTGACAAATCATGAACGTATAACAATACTATTATGACGAGATATAGTTCACGGGTTCTAACATTATGGGCATTACGTCAAGGCATATGGACCGCTATCTAGTATGCATCCATATCTAAAAGTCCACCTCAAGAAAGCTATCCAGCAAATCTCTCTGGTATTAAGTTACAACAACGAAGTGATTGCTTTTTGTGCAGAAAGAGTACTTGGTGCTGACGTGATCACACGTTCGTTGGGAGACCAGGGTTTATCAAACCAGTAGGACTTCGTAGTCTTGGAGAAGGTTGCTTGTTGTCTGGCGCGTCAACAAGCGTGGAACCTGCACACAAATACAAACTCTCTCTTGCCCCAACTTTCCGTAAGGTTGTCAATCTTGTGGTCTTGTTGAAAATGTGAGAATTAAACGTATAGAGTCTTGAAAAGTAAATAAAGTAAAAAACAGAACAACAAGGAATTAATTATGAAAGTGCTTAAAACAGGTTGCGAATATGAGTAAAATAGGACCACGGGCCATTGGTTCACTAGCGATGTCTCTCACAGAATACAAACATGCTGGGTGAACAAATTACAGCTGAGTAATTGACAAATCATGAACGTATAACAATACTATTATGACGAGATATAGTTCACGGGTTCTAACATTATGGGCATTACGTCAAGGCATATGGACCGCTATCTAGTATGCATCCATATCTAAAAGTCCACCTCAAGAAAGCTATCCAGCAAATCTCTCTGGTATTAAGTTACAGCAACGAAGTGATTGCTTTTTGTGCAGAAAGAGTACTTGGTGCTGACGTGATCACACGTTCGTTGGGAGACCAGGGTTTATCAAACCAGTAGGACTTTGTAGTCTTGGAGAAGGTTGCTTGTTGTCTGGCGCGTCAACAAGCGTGGAACCTACACACAAATACAAACTCTCTCTTGTCCCAACTTTCCGTAAGGTTGTCAATCTTGTGGTCTTGTTGAAAACGTGAGAATTAAACGTATAGAGTCTTGAAAAGCAAATAAAGTAAAAAACAGAACAACAAGGAATTAATTATGAAAGTTCTTAAAACAGGTTGCGAATATGAGTAAAATAGGACCACGGGCCATTGGTTCACTAGCGATGTCTCTCACAGAATACAAACATGCTGGGTGAACAAATTACAGCTGAGTAATTGACAAATCATGAACATATAACAATACTATTATGACGAGATATAGTTCACGGGTTCTAACATTATGGGCATTACGTCAAGGCATATGGACCGCTATCTAGTATGCATCCATATCTAAAAGTCCACCTCAAGAAAGCTATCCAGCAAATCTCTCTGGTATTAAGTTACAGCAACGAAGTGATTGCTTTTTGTGCAATAGACAAATGCATTAAAAATAATACATAATATAACCAGTGGTCCTCGTCCATAGACAAGAACACCGTTGTTTTCTCCCTAGTAGCAACAACAAATCCCCCATCCGTCACGTTTCTGTCACTCGAGCACAGATGTAAGAGACGCATGAACCTACCATCTAGCATATAAACCCTCTCTTGGAGGTGAAAACAACTATCTAGCCAAGGTAAGCATAAACACCGGAGAGTATTGCAAGACAAGATTAAAACTTTCAAGAATATTTCTTTAAGAACTTTTCTAAAATAGAAAAAAGCAGAAAACAACAACTGGCCTGGGGCGTCTCGTTAATAGGTTAGTCAATGAAAACATCCGGAAAACGATAGAAACCATGCGGAAAACAAACTTATTGGGTGGAAAACAAGCATGGAGCATCAAAAATTATAGATACCTTTGCAACGTATCAGTGGTCAACTTAAATTTTGAAACAATTCAAACTTGAATAGGTAAAGGGGTTGTTCCAAGGGTCCAAAGGTTGATCTTTGATCACAAATATCACACAAGGTTTAGGTCTAAGGGTTTTAGAAGCAAAAAACATGATCAACATCATTCACAGGAGGGTTTTGGGTACTAGGGTTCAAATAAAAACACAACAGGGCATGCAATAAAGGGAAAGGTCTTGTACTATGTGTTTTAGATCCAAGAGCTACTATAATATGTGGTTATCACATATTGGGTGATGGTCTTGATCAAAATGATCACACCACAAAATTCCTAATAGGGGTTTTACCAAACACTAATTCAAACTCAAAGTGGCTGACTACTATGGTAGAGTTTTAGGCCAAACTGACATGGAGTAGTTTCACTGGTCACCAATGGTTTGGGTAAAGGCTTATCTAGTCTATGGTTACTAAATAGAAAAAATGCAAAATAAACCATAGCTAAAATATCTGTAGGAGTTAAACTAGGTAGCAAATACTCTAATGGCCAATTAAATTCTAAATACAAATTAAATTGGTTGAGAAATTATTTTGAGACAGAGGACTTTTATTTACAATTTTGTATTTATAGAATTTGAATAGTGTCAAAATTTATCCATATGGCTTATTTGAATTTGGATAAACTTTAAATAGTGAATTTTGAATTTAAACAATACTAAACGATTCTACAAGTCTAGGGCTTTTCAAAAAGTCCAAGTTTACTAAATTTGGCCTTATGGATCAAAAGTTACGAAGATTCTAAGTTCTAGGGTGTTTCTGCAAAAATTTCTAATTGTTTTTGTTCCGAAGTAAATACAGAAAAGGGCTTGGCTACGTGGCGCATACTGATTGGTCGCACTGGCTGACGCGTCTGCTGACTAGGCAGGCCACATGGCGCGACTGGATAGGCCGACACGAATCACTTAAGTGATTCAATGTGGATCTTTCGTTCCAGATCTAACGCTCCAGAACACGTACCTGTTCGTGATCTAATATCTACCGTTGGGCGAAGACAGTAGGAAAAAGAGGAGCTCACCGTCAGCGTCGGATTTGGTCAACGAAATCTGTGGTGACGGTGGCTGCGCTCTGGTCGTGGATGGCGCCGACGCTCCGGTGGCCTTTGAGCTCCGGTGAGGGAATGAGGAGGTGCGTCACAACACGACGAAGTCGGTCGCTCACGACGCACACTGGAAGGGTTTTTGCCGACGGTGCCGTTGAGATCCCGAGGAGGGGGCCGTCCGGTGTCGTCGTGGTGATCTTCTGCGACGCAAAGAAATGAAACACGGCTATTATGAGGTGCACAGGGAGAAGGGAGATACGAGAGAACCAAACAGGGGGCAGCACATTGCCTTGTGGTCACCATATATGGAGATATACGGCGATGACCAATCGCAGCGGTCTAGCGGCGTGATTCGGGAAAAGGGGATGGGAAACAAAGAGGATGAGGTGAGGATTTATAGGGTAGGGCCAGGGCAGAGAATTAGGGCTTCAATCGATCAGATTCGATGCGAGAAAATCACACCTAATTCGGATCTGTTTCACTTAGGAGGTTGAACGAGGTATTTGACGTAAGTTTTTTATTTGTGTTTTCTTCCTTTAATCATAACTTTTGAATAAAAATTCTAAATGACCTCAAATTAGTTTCTAAAATTTTGTAAAAATAATATCTTGTTTTTAAGAACATTATTGTGATGTTTTCAACACACTTCAAAATTTTAATCTTCGAAATAGGAATAAAAAGCATATTTTGAATTTATGCCAAATTTAAAATAAAGGAATAATAAAATGTTTTGAGGCTTAATAAAATTTATAAATTCTCAAAAATCCAAGTAAGGTTTTTTAAACATATTAAACTTATTTATGTATCCAATTAAAATATTGGAACCCATTTTATGAATCAAACTTTTATAAAATATTTAAAATCAACATAATTAGTTCCGGTCTCCAAAAATATTTTTGAGGCCTAGAATATTATCAATGGTGATAAAACTTTAGTTTTAAATGCCGTGAAAACATTTTGAAACAGAAAATTTATTGGGACCATTTTATGAGATATATCTTGCTCTTAAATAATCTTGAATAGTTTGCAAAAATAGTTATCAAAACAACTTGAGGGTTTATAAAACAGAGGTTCATTTGGATTAGCAATTTCCAATACTTTAGAAAAGTCATAATATTTATTTTGTGTTTGAAAATTATTGGGTTTTGGTGGTTTTTTCTTTAACAAGAAACAAAAGTTTCATATTTTTGAGATTTTTGAATTTTTCCAAAAATCAGGGATGTTACACACGTCAATTATGATTCTGTTGCAGGTAAGATTCTTGCGACCGAACCATCATTCCTCAATTTGCAAATTCATTTTATAAAGCTAGAGGCCGAGCTAATTCAGGAAGGGAAAATCGTGCGGATCGAAGCATTCCTCGGCGCGTAGTACATGAGACTCTAGTCCCAGTAACCATTTTTCCCCAGTTCGCATCGGTTGCGTTTTATATATGGATGTCGCGCTTACGGCGTGTATGTAAGACCCCACGAAACTGATTCTATGTCCTGGGGGTTGCACGACTAATGCAACACCTATTTATTTCCGTGCCTACGACATGAAGAACTCTGACGGACGTGTTGGGTAACATACACTGAAACCGGAGTTCAACTTGGTAAGGCCTCCGCGGCTCAAGTTGGATTACACCAGGTATTTCCAAGCTATGGCCTGGGGACTCTAGTTTTAGATGGCTA
This sequence comes from Alopecurus myosuroides, assembly GCA_028641055.1. Classification (NCBI taxonomy): domain Eukaryota; kingdom Viridiplantae; phylum Streptophyta; class Magnoliopsida; order Poales; family Poaceae; genus Alopecurus; species Alopecurus myosuroides. Next base: position 102,332,821 of record CM054060.1, read on the forward strand.
TCTATGTGTTCTCCTGGGTGAGATTAATTGGGCATGAACTTTCGGGTGAGCCAAGCATGCTAAGTTGCGTCCCTTGATTCCAATAGAACAATTATCGTTGATCGAACCGTCGATGGACCCAATAAATTTTCGAGTCAAACATAAGCATATTACATGTATTTTAGTTGAGTATTAAATGATGAGGGTAATCTAAGTCCTTGGTCGAGTGTTCGAATCCACCAAGCACTCGGGGGCTACTGACGTGGGGATGCCCAATGGAACCCCCCCCCCCCCCCCGATAAGGATACCGGGTGCAGCTGAAGTACGCAAGCCTTCTAGAAGGTCCACGAAAGGATCAAAACCCATATCCATCATTGGAGGCGCATACGAACCAACTCAGAGGACTTTCCTTGCGGGTCAAGAAGAAGATTAGGAAATTGACTGAGTAGGAGTCCGATTCATATACGAAATTCTGAGACTCGGCCTCTTATATAAAGGCCGAGAGGGGGCCATATCAAGGACAAGCAATACATGAGAGAACACACCGTGAAATCATTATAACCAAGATCATACTTGCCGGAATAAAGAGACATGCCGGAAGTAGGGGTTTTACCTTCCTGAGGGTCCTGAACCTGGGTAAATCGTGCCCCCCCCCCCCCGAGTACTGTCAACCCTATGTAACATCCCAGTGTTTGTGAGGTTATAAATATCTAAATATAATATGTGCATTTGCAAAGCATGCATCTAAAAGTACGGGAAATTTTGGCGCGAAAGTTTAAACAAACCAAAGTGACCAATGTTTCACTTGACATGATGAAATAGGTTTAGATCATCTGGTCAGGAGTACATTTGGAGTGATCTTTATAACATTGTATCTATACAAACTAAATCGTTTGATAACACAAACCATAAATTGGTTTTGACCAAGCACAAACACTCAACAACCTTAACCACAAGTCTATAAATGACTTGGGATAATTGACTAGGTAACTACAACCAAAGAGGGGTGAGTATCCATATCACATAAGTGATAATCATACTTCTCCAAATGAGTAATAATAAATTGAACCATCTCATCAACAGAGATGTTATGTCCCATAAAAGAGCAACCCACTAAGTTATCAAACCAAAAGTGGGAAATGACATAATAATTGTATTAATATATTTATCGAATATGTACATATCTCATCCACCCTAAAAGAAGTACCTAAAAGAAGAATTAAATCTTCTTAAACTACTGTTAAACCTTGATCAATACCTATGATCTTTCCAAACCTCTATGCCTGCATCATGAATACAAATCAAGAATATAAAATCACAACATGGCACCCTGAGTAACCAATTAACAACCATGATCAAAGTCATTGAGCTCAATCACTTTCTCATGCTCATTGTTTCAATCATCTTATACAAGTGAGCATATGAAATCTCAACACCTCAATGAACCATTTGATCCAATTACTATCAAGTCATGATTCCATAAGCATTCCACACTTCTACTCAAATTCAACAAATCCACAACTAAGGTATATGGATACAACTAAGGAATAACAAAAAGTTTTAACCTTTATTAGAGGAAGTAAATTGGAAACTAAGTAAACCAATCATGTATGGTATAAGAACATTTCTTATGGAAAAGAAAATAACAAGTATGTTGAAGCAGATAAAAGCTTAACTAAATCTTAATCAAGATCTTTCTATTTTGTCTAGATTATCTTGTTTTCCAATCTTCTCTCAGACATTCTGCAAGAGAAGCAACCCACAAGAAAGGAGGAACTACCACAGGAAGATCTTCAAGAAGATTATTTAGAGTATTCTAGAAGTGTTATTCCAATCTACCATAAGAGTACTTGGAAACTCTTATATATTGATATGATCTTATTAACACTCTTGAAACAGTGTGATACTCCAATGTTAGTGTTATATAGAAGTAGTTTGGTAACAAGTTTCTAGACCTTGTTAACAGATCACTTTTGTATACTCCAACACTTGAGTGTCTTACACAAACAAACATAAGATCATATAACCTAGTACATCTCATCCAATTGTATATGAGTAGTAATTTGGAGGCAAGTCTGGCCCACTTGTTAACAAATTCTTCTTATATGCATATGGTAGCTTGATGTCCTAAAACAAACTTACATAATTTTATAATCTTCCAAGTAAAGCATTTGCTTGGAATAACTGGTTGTTTTCACCACAAGAGTGAGATAGTTGAAGATGGAATCCAAGAGCTGATTTTACTTGATATTAAACAAGGCAATATCTAAAGACAAGTGGCAACCAGTGACAAGAACATCAAGCAACAGAAGTCAACAAGGAGAAACACAGGTTTAGCAAGGAAGCCTAGCATAAGAAATTCTCGAGTGAAATACTAAGTGATATTAGAGAAACTATAACCTAGTGCCTTGTCAAAACTCATCATAGATGAGGAACAAATAAAAATCACTCTAATGGAAACAATTGTCAAGAGAGAAAATAATAACAAGCCCTTGCATCCATATGTTTTGGGATATGCTGAGGTAGGGGAAAACAAATTAATTCCCTTGTTTTCCAGATCTTTCTCATCTATAATACAAATGGAAAACAACAAAAATTCATCCATACACCCACATGTAAACGATTACATGTTATAAAACAAACATGGGATGATATCCATATTGGAACCTATGTGGAAAACAAGCAAATAGATTCTAAAGACATTCATGTTTTCCACTTGATCAAGTGCTAAAAACAACAAACATGGCTTACAAATGAGATAAGGAAATTCCCACCAGGCTTGATAAGAAAACCAAAGATGAAAATAACAAAACCACACAAAGGAAAAGAAATCCATTCATTACCTAACACCATTTAGTTTGTTAAGGAATAAAATTCCCTATTGGGTAATTTTCATTACAGTGTATAGAAACATTACCTAGTAGTTATACCAAATTATTTTCTATAAGGAATTGTATCCAATATAATCCACTTATAACACACCACTTGGGAATCTTATGCGGGTTGTATGAATGTGATACTCATGCCTAAAATAAATTTTAAGACATTTAATAACTTTAATAGAGTGAAAAAAAAAATCACTTAATCTAGCACCCTAAGTATAAAATTCAAATCTTGCTCAAAATTGAAAAAGAAAAACATGGGGAGCTTGGAAATTTGATAAGGAATTCAAAACTGATTTTTATTAAATTTTATGTTTACACAAAAGCCCTGAAAACAAAGTTTCTTCTAAACTGAAGGACTGTTTGGTAATTATGAGAAAACCGAGGGGGTTATTGTAAGATGCCAATTCATTTGTTTCTTCAACCTTTGGACAGAAGGCAGGGAACCGCCTCGAGTGCCGCCGTGTCGAAGCCCAGGCCACCTCCTACTTGCGACCCCGCACGGATAAGAAGCAGGAGAGCTTCTACTACTTGCCCTCTGCCTCCTCTCCTCTCCAATTTCGCTCTCTCTGTATTGAACTCCGTAACCCAAAACCCTAGTTCCATGGCCGCCGGTCACCGTCGTCAACTCCAGCCATCCCTGGAGAACCTGAGGCCAACACGAGCTCCGCCTTGATGCCCTCTATCTCCCCTGCGAGTCTCGTTTGCTGGGAAGACTGGAGGAGGTCGAATCGGGTCTTCTTCTCCATCACCGGCCGCCGGATGCCACGGTCGATTCCGGCGAGCCCATGCTTCCCCGACCTCATCATCGAGTTGTTGGTGAGCTTACAAGCCTTGAGGTGCCTTTCGTTTGGTTAATAGGGGCCGATTGTGTGGATTTCATCAAGGACCACCGCCGTTCGCTGCACTGGAGCTCGCCGTCGGCCATCTAGAGACCATATGGTCCAATAACCACCACCCCTAAGTTCCTCTAGCCAAGCTCTACATTCTCATACCAAGGAATGGAACCAAACCCTAGCAGATCGGCCGATCTCAAACTCACATTACCAATCCCCTCCAATGATGACTCCATTTCGACATCAGCATGATGTCATAATTCATTTTTCTTTTTATTAGAATCCAACTGATAGGTGGGACCCACCTGTCACTTTAAAATATGCAGAAAAACGATTAAAATTGATAATTCAATAACTTGTAATCCAATAATCAGAAAAATACAAATAAAATATAGAAATGTTTAGAAAAATATAATCTAAAGGTTTATCAACTTTTCAAAATTTTTTAATAAAATTTAAAATTTAATATTTTCTTTATTAAATTAAATCATTTAAAATTGAGGAAAATAAGAAATAATTCATAAAATCAGAAAAATACAAGTTATATACCAAAATGCTCCAAATGACAAATGCAACTCATCTATGATGTCTACAAAGTCATCTGACCAATTTTTCATGTGTGTAATATTTGCCTAGTCATTTAATTCATTTAAAAATTAATAAATTAATAACCTATTCAAATATTTTCAGAAAACATAAAATGTTATATCAAATTAAAGATAAAATCATTTCCAATTCAAATATGTAAAACATAAAAAATTCTTGTTAACTTATAAAATTGTTTCTAAAGGTATAATGGAATTCTAAAATATTCCATTATAACCGTAAATAACTACCACCTCATAATTTTCCTTACTAATAAACCTCATATCTTCACACCTACTAAAGCCTATCATCACAAGTAATTAGAAAGTATTGTGATGATAGAGTTAGCCGTATTAGTTCATCATTTTTAATTAAACTCTTTGTCATATGCTCTACACTTTTTGAATATAAAACAAAATGTGCCTGTTAATCTTTTTCATAGTTGTTCTCCATGTGTTGTTGTTTTGTTATCTAATCAAGTAATAAGCCCTCCTACCTAAACATGATAACAATTGTTTGCTAAGTAAAAATGAAACACATTTAAGGCTAAAAGAAATAATAACCACATCACCCAAATAATAGAACATTTCACCCAAAACCTGTGTGAATACGTTATCGTGTCAAACGTGGCTTACACTTGTAAGCTGGGGTGTTTTCCAGGGTAGTTCACGATGCATCTCATTACTATGCATGTATCATCCTTGCTAGTGTTTTCTGTAGTCCTTACCGGGACTACTTTGCTATCTTTCAGATATTGGGATTTTCTACGCGACCCTCGAACCCGAAGACATGGACTATTATGATTATTTCAATCTCAGGCAAGTTCATCACTTGCTCATATCCTTTACAGTATTTCCTAAAGAACTATTTGCAAAAACCCTGTTGTATTACCACCTATTCTCAAAAGAATGTATGATCCTATTTTTATAATAATATGACTAATTGAATGACTACCCGAGTGGTAGTGTTCTGTTTGGTGGGCGGATGGGATCATCGTAAGATGAATAGGTCAAAGGAATGTTCCATCTGCACGGGAACGTATTACCTAGGACTTAATCACAAATGCCGTCAGAACTCGGTGCGCCATAAATACCGCGTTAACCATGGGTCTTCTATGGGGGAAGTAAGTCAGCTGTGATCTTCTCTCGTTCGCATGTCAACGGATTGCCAGAGACGTACGCTGTAGGTCTTGCGAGACTACATGCACATGGGTGGGAGCCCTTACGTCCCACGGACTCTGGGGTCTGTGAGTGTCTTCCATGGGCGCGTAGATCTCCATCGTGAGGGGTGGAATCGGGCGTTCAACTTGCTGGCGGAAATGGGTGGGCATGCGATGTGCGGAGAAGCACGGTTTGGCTTGGACCAACAACCGGGCCCCACACCTGAATGGGAGTGGACAGGAATGTACACCTGGTTGTGCAACATGGTCTTGGTCGTCCATGGGTAAAGTAATGCACCTCTGCAGAGTGTAAAAGGATGTGGCATGTTACCCCCTGTTCCGGGAAGGAACTGCGAACGCTACAGGAAAGGCAACTCCATGAAGTTCTAGTCCTGTGATGGTCTGGCGGGCATAGTTTTCAGAATTAAAAACAACCTCTTGAAGAAAGATTTACAAAAACCTTGCATTAGCTTATAACTCTTTCGAGTCTAAAGCTATAGCTAGTGCATCAAACCACCCACTATATATCATGACCTTGCTGAGTAACGCTCGTTACTCATTCGTTCCCGTTTGACCCCTGCTTAGAGTTGAAGCCTGAGGGAAGTCGTCATCGTGAAGCCATCGCTACCTCCTGAAGCCAGGTGGAGTCATATATTACTTATCCAGGAAATCTTTTGCAAGCCATAGATTAGGGCTGACATCAGCCGTAGTGGATTAGTTCTGAGCTAGAGTTCTTCTCCAGCTTGGAGCTTCGCATTGCTTCTTCTGATGTTTCATTTGCAGGAGATCTTTTTGATTCTTCAAAGAGATTCTCGAGATTTTGTAATGAAATTTGTATCCTATAGCTTTGCTTGGACCCGTTGTGTTTTTGTTGTACCACTCTAAGAGATGTAATATTCACGGATAAGTCCTTCTGTGAGTATTATGTCACCGACTTGCGCACTACACAAGAAGTGATGTGCTGGGTCACCACACCCTAGTAGTCCACCACTGCTCATCTCCTTACAAAACTCTAACCCAATAAGCATGGGATATGCCGTGGTACCCCCACGACAACAACCAATGGGGTGTTTTCGATTAAATCATTATATGTTGACTTGGTTAATGATAACACTAGATTTTTACGAAAATACTTGTGAATTCTGAAAATAACGTTGAAAATTAAAATATTCTTGTGATTTCTTCACCGAAAAGTGATATTGACAACAACAACAACAACAAAAACTTGCTTAAGAGGCGGTGGACTGGATGCAAACAATGTGCTTTTTTGCGCGGCGGATGAGTCCGTAAAACATTTCTTTATATCTTATCCATTGGTGCGGAATATTCGGTGGATAATTCATTTCATATTTAGTATCTCTTCGCCCGCTTTTCATAACCAATATGTTCGGTAATTGGTTGAATGACATTGATAGGAAAACTAAAACACTTATACGTGTAGTCGTGTTAGCTTTTCTTTGGCTTTTCTTTGGGCAATATGAGATTATCGTAATGATGCGATTTTTTACAAGAAGGATGGAAGATGCTCATTTTACGCAGTTCATCAACAAGACGGTCTACTGCATCCACGTGTGGTCTTTCCTCCACCATTTGGATCAGTGAGAGCCTATAGATACCAGATGTACCCGACTGCTGGCGGTGTTGCGGGCTATTTACAGTCGAGGATTTGGCTGGCTACATGCTGGGTTATAGCGTGTTATTATTTTCATGTAATTATTGGGTTTTGGTGGCTTTTTTGTTTAACAAGAAATATAAGTTCCATATTTTTGAGATTTTTCCGAAAATTAGGGATGTTACACACGTCATGCATGATTGGGCTGCAGGTAAGATTCTTGCGATCGAACCATTATTCATCAATTTGCAAATTCATTTTATAAAGCTAGAGGCCGAGCTAATTCACGAAGGGAAAACCGTGCGAATCGGATCATTCCTCGGCGCCTAGTACCCGAGACTCGAGTCCCAGTAACCATTTGTCCCCACCAGTAACCATTTGTTCCCGGTTCACATTGGTTTGCGTTATATATATGGATGTCGCGCTTACAGCGTGAATGTAAGACCCCACGAAACTGATTCGCTGGCCTGGAGGTTGCACGACCGATGCAACACCTAGTTATTTCCGTGCCTACGGCATGAAGAAAATTCTGACGGACGCGTTGGGTAACATACACTGAAACCGGAATCCAACTTGGTAAGGCCTCCGTGGCTCATATTGTCATATTGGATTACGCCATATATTTCCAATCTAGAGCCTGAGAACTCTAGTTTGAGATGGCAATCTATGTGTTCTCTCGGGTGAGATTAATTGGGCCTGAACTTTCGGGTGAGCCAAGCATGCTAAGTTGCGTAGCTTATTCCAATAGAACATCTATTGTTGATCGAACCATCGATGGACCCGATAAATTTTCGAGTCAAACATATGCACTTTATAGGTATTTTAGTCGAGTATTAAATGATGAGGGAAATCTAAGTCATTGGTCGTGTCTTCGACTCCACCAACCACTCGGGGGCTACTGACGTGGGATGCCCAATGGACCTCCCCCCCCCCCCCCACGATAAGGATACCAGGTGCAACTGAAGTACGGAATCCTTCCAGAAGGTCCACGAAAGGATCGAAACCCATATCCATCATTGGAGGATAATACGAACCGACTTAGAGGACTTGCCTTGCGGGTCAAGAAGAAGATTAGGAAACCGACTGAGTAGGAGTCTGATTCATATACGAAATTCTGAGACCTAGCCTCTTACATAAAGACCGAGAAGGGGTCATATCAAGGACAAGCAATACATGAGAGAACACACCGGGGAAATCATTATAACCGAGATCATGCTCGTCGGAATAAAGAGACATGCCGGAAGTAGGGGTTTTACCTTCCCGAGGGTCCTAAACCTGGGTAAATCGTGCCCCTCATCCCCCTCACCCCCGAGTACTGTCAACCCTAGTAGTCCACCACTGCTCATCTCCTTACGAAACCCTAACCCAATAAGCATGTGATATGCCGTGGTACCCCAAGGCAACAACCAATGGGGTGTTTTCGGTTAAATCATTATATGTTGACTTGGTAAATGATAACACTACATTTTTACAAAAATAATTGTGGAGTCTAAAAATACCGTTGAAAATTAAAATCTTCTTGTGATTTCTTCACCGAAGAGTGATATTGACAACAACAACAAAGAACTTGCTTAAGAGGCGATGGACTGGATGCAAACGATGTCCTTTTTTGCGCGGCGGATGAGTCCGTAAAACATTTGTTTATATCTTGTCCATTTGTGCGGAATATTTGGTGGATAATTCATTTCATATTTAGTATCTCTCCGCCCGCTTTTCGTAACCAATATGTTCGGTAATTGGTTTAAAGTCATTGATAGGAAAACTAAAACACTTATACGTGTAGCCGTGTTAGCTTTTCTTTGGGCAGTATGAAATTATCGTAATGATACGATTTTTTACAAAAAAGATGGGAGATGTTCATTTTATGCAGGTCATAAACAAGACAGTCTACTGAATCCATATGTGGTCTTTCTTCCTCGTTTGGAGAGAGCCTATAGATACCATATGTACTCAACTGCTGGCGGTGTTGTGGGTATTTGGCTGGCTATATGCTTGGCTATAATGTTATTATTTTCGAGTGGCTAATCTTTATGGCCGCCTTGAGCCATCCGTGACTTGTAAAAGCTTTTGATACTTGATACTTGTTTGTCACCTTTTTAATAATAAAAAAAGTTGCGTGCGCGCTTCAATGCAGAGTCTAAGGGTAAGTTCTCATTTCGGGAAAATTAAAAAGGCCTAAGGGTAAATAAGGCAAAACCCTCACACGATCACAAAGTCGGCCGGAGACGAAGATCTGTAAAAACCCTCCTTGCGCATCATAAGTACGTATGTGCAGCGACCGTAAGGGGCAGCGAGCACAAGAAGTCTCTCCACAGTTTTTGATTTAAACATAGACCACCACGCTGTTGAAAAGCTGGTGGGCGTCGCAATCATCTTTGAAGAAACACGCAGCAGCCGCCGGAAGTAAATTAAGATCGATCGTGACGAAACCCCAGCCCTCAACTTGCTGCGCACACTGCACGCTCGTGATTCTTCTTCTTTATGAACATGTGCGGAGCTCGTACAGACGTAGTACCACTACACCACCATTTTCGTACCCTGGCCCTGATTTGTCGCCATCTCGCTCGCTCCATCAATCAGTCGATCGGAGTATATTGTACTGCCGCGACCTCGAGACCGGCCAATGAGGGCGTGGTCATTCAAATCTGTTCCGCTCTCGCGTGCGCGTCACCTGAAAATGACCCGTAATCAGAAAAAATGGAGCACGAGCAAGGCGCCAAGGCCCTCAGAGAAAAGCTTGACCACAACAAACTCTAGTTAATCATTTTCGTCCCTAGCTTACGGTCTCTGGACAAAAGAAATCATATCTATCTGTAACAGCTTATCTAATAATTTGTGCGGGGCCCCTAGGTCACGACACCGTACCGCGCGCATCCATGTAGGAGTAGGCCAGCCACACAGCTAATAATAATACGGTGACATCTAATAGTGCAATAATACTCGTGTACATGCATGTGTTTGGATGATAATTTCAAGCATATGTTTGCACGTACTCCCTCCGTTCATGTCTACCTGAACTCATATTTAGACAAATAAAACCTACATTCATATTTAGATAAATGAAAGTCATCTATTTATAAACAGAGGGAGTAGCATCCAACCGAAGCAATTCTTTTTTAAGTTAAATTGCGTAATCATGATAGTTTGTCAAGGTAGTAGTAAGATAAATTTGCCCAGCCGTGGGAATCGTACGAAGGATTGTTGTGACTCTTTTAGACGGTCCTATGAGGAGTTACTTCAGCCTAGCCGTACTCCCTCTGTTCTGGTGTATAGAGAGCATATCTAGCAATTCTCTAGACCCTAGATAGTCATTCATTGGGTTTTAAACATTACATGCATTGGTGGCGAGGGGTAGAGAGTGCCAACAACTCATTAATTAGAAAAGAATTAATGCAAAATGTGCCTAATAGATGAGACGGCATGCTTCTGGTATTATGTCCTATACACAAGGACGGAGGGAGATAGAATCAGCGTTGCAGTAAGGAAATCTCTTACGGGCTTAGGGCATCCCGCAATGTGCCAAAAAAGCACACCTTAAGTCCTACGCAGTATCTTACGATTTGACTTTATACATTGTGGAGAAAAATGAACCTATAGGCTAAGGTGCACCTCAAGTTTATGGGTTGTCCACAAACAATAAAAAATTATTTCTCTCTCTTCTCTCCCTCACATATGTGTGCATACCAATAGTACATGTGGGTCATGCCTTATGTCTAAACCTCACCTTATACATTGGGAGAAAATTCATACGATAAGTGGGTCCCAGCTTATGGCAAAACTATACAATACATTGCGGATGCCCTTAGACCGGACAGCCCGACAGATCCAAAATTAAGACCCTACGGTGCAGTTTAAACAGACGCCGTCCGTTTTTCGTGACCGCTCATCTTTGGTCCAAATTTGATTCAGGTTTAAGCAGTGATCGGACAAGTCTAGACCGTGCTTTGCATCCAGTATTTGGCTACCCTGGCCCACCCCACGGAGGCACACCCCACCCCACTTTTGCCTGGCCGCTCCTCTCCCATCCGAGCCGCCGCTACTTTTCTGCCCTAGCCCTGGCGGACACGGACAAAGTCGCCGCTGTAACAGCCGCAACTGTATCTTCCCTACCTTTCTGGCGCGACAAAGGCGAAGTCCAAAGTCCCACCATAGAGGGCAAAGAGGCACAAGGTCGCGCTCACCGACGTGCAGAGGAAAGAGGAGTAAGTGAAGAGGTCCAGACGGAGGTTGGGGCGAAGGAAGCCGCCGATCCACGGGCCGCAGAGGATGCGGAGGACATGCAAGCCAGGATCGGCCCAGCCGCTGCATAAGCCTTCATGATCATGATAGGCATGCAGTTCGGTACCCCATGTTCGTGCCTCCCGACCCTGGTGCCAGCTCCAACGGATCAGCCGCCCAGTTGTGCACATTTCCGGACGTGAATGCGGCGACGCCATCTCCTGCGCCTACGGGATTTTGCCCGGCCGTGCCTTGACGACGCCCATCTTGTTGCCGGATGTGGGCGAGTCCACGCCGTGGCCCCCAGGGCCCCGTTTGACCTGAACACCACGTCAGTGTCCGAGTTGTCCACTGGGCCGTCAAGCAAGAGAGGCCGCGTAGTCCCCCGGCCAACTTTCCTGAGGCATGCAACCTGTTCGACGAAATGGAGTCGCCAACGCAGAGCCTTACCAGGGAGGATGGCAAGGACTTCCTGGTCGGCAAGATCAATGCGAACGGCCAGGTGGACTATGACGAAGAGGAGGACGAGGGGGACGAAGTTTAGGGCACCCACGTCGACGACATGCAATTGTTTATGGATGAGTTGACCCAACAAGCTCAAGCGGCCAAGAAGAGACTCCCGCGAGGCGTCGGGTACACCGAAGTTGGTTGCCTTTTGTATGCTGGCCGACATTGCGTGTCCCGGTTGACATGACTTGAACTGTGGCCGGCATGTCCTGAACCGTGGCCGGCTTTTGTTAATATTGTTCGCATGACAATATTTTTTTAACTAATATTCTAATGCGCATATTATTTTTAAAAAAAAAATTGGCCACCAAGTGAGCCGCGAGTAGAATGCTCATAAACGACCGGACACTAGTCCGAACCACTGCTAGTACGGACAAATCCAGGAGAGATGGGTCTGGATTTGATCATCGGATGTCCTAAGGACATCTCCTACGGGACTGCTCAAATCCGGACCGGATTTGAGTAGTCCCGTTTTGTTCCGTATAAGTAGTCGTCCGGGCCACTGTCCGCCCGGTTCTGGGCAGTGCACCCTACGGGGCTGCTTACTTGGTGGCAAAAAAATATTACAAAAGCAGGCCACGGCTTAAAAGGCCATGCCGGCCACGGTCCAGCCCATGCCGACCACGGTTCAGGCCATGCCTGCCGGCATACAAAAGGGCACGCGACCATAGTTCACTCCTCTTCGTCCATGTACCGCTGCTACTTCCTCTCGAAGTAGGCCTTCTTCCTCGGGGTCAGCGAGCTTACGTCCATGGCCATGACCTGGGCTTCTTGGGCGGCCAGCACGAGCTCGACCTCCTTCTTCTTGATCTCGAGCTCCGTTTGCTTGATCTCGGCCTCCTTGGCCCTTTATCTTGGCTTCCTTGGCCCTTGTCCTCGCGTTCTCCTCCTCTATCTCCAGCTTCTTGGATTGGACGATGAAGAAATTCTTCGTCATCTCCTCTCGCTCCCGGCGCTTCTTCTCCTCTCTCTCTCGTCCTTCTTCTCGATGGTCTTGTCCTTCTGAGTGATGAAGCCCTTGAGGGTCTCTTGCAGCGCGATCGTCGTGCCGTCGCGCTTCAAGTCCAGCTTCGAGTTGCTCTGGCCCCTTGGCCTTTCCGTTGTCGTGCCGTCCTCATTGCCGGGAGTCATTCCAGGGACCGGCAGCTGTCCCTGGCCTTTCTTGAGAAGGTTGTGGAGCTCCTTCCACTTCTTGTTGTCCTTGATCACGTCTGGAACGCCTACAAAAAATATGGGGCAAGATGATGCCGGTACGTATGAACCAGGGACAATGGCACGCTGAACCAGAGACTCACCAAGTCTGCGACCCCATGGCCACTCCGCGGCCGCGCCGCCGCGTGATCGAAGGACCCGGTGAACTTGCTGGACTCGGCCGAGATGAGTCCAAACCTTTTTTGAATGGACATCTCCGACCATGTTGTGACCATGGAGTAGGGCGGGAGTAGTGCCCTTTCATGGTAGTTCTTGTACATGCGTCCCCAGTACGCGTTGCTCTTCATCTCGGCCCCGACGATCGTGTTCTGTCCCACCTCCATCCATGTGTCGCCGAGGCACAGGTCCTCCGCTTCGGTGTACCCAATGCCTCTTGGACGCCTCTTCTTGGCCACCAAAGCTTGTTGGGTCAGCTCGTCCATGAACAACGGCATGTCGCCGATGTTCTCGCCTTGGACCTTGTCCCCATCCACGTCGTACTCCACCTGGCCGCTCTCATTGATCCGGTCCGTCAAGTAGGCATCCCCGTCCTTCCTGGTCAGGCCCTGGGTCGGTGACAACATTTCGTCGAACAGGTTGCGGGCGGCAGGAAAGTTGGCCGGAGGGATTGCGCGGGCTCCCTTGCTCGCGGGCGCGGTGGACACGCCCGACACCGGCGCGGTGTTGAGGTCGAAAGGGGCCCTGGGGGCCGGCGGCGTGTACTCGCCCACGTCCGGCGCGTCGATGAGCGGTAACGGCGTGCGTCCCGGCAAGAAACCGTACGTCGGCTTAAGAGAAGGCGACGCCGCATCCGGAATTGTGCTTGGATAGGCCGCCAAGGTGTTGGAGCTCGCGGCGGGGCCGTGGGGTAGGAACATGGGGGCACCGGCCTGCATTCCCATCATAATCATGGCGGCTTGCGCGGCAGCCAGGCCAATCCAGGCGTCCCTGGCGGCCGCGTCCTCCGTGGCCTGCGGTACGGCCTCGGTGGCGGCCTTTGAACCGCGCCCTCCGACCGACACTCTTCGCCGACTTCTCCTTCCTCTGCGTGTCGGAGAGCACGACCTTGGGTCGCTTCGCCCTCTAGGGGGGCGGGGCCCTCGACGTCGTCTGCGACGGCGTCGGGACCGGCGGATCAGGTCCAGTTGCGGGCACAACTTGGGTGGTATCGTCCGCGTCGGCCATGGTTAGGGCTCCGGATGGCACCCACTAGGTTCGGGGCCGGGTCGACGCCCCCATACCCGTCCTATTTAACTTGTCGGGTCTCATTTCTTACCAGACCCACGACCCGGTCGGGTTCGGGGCCCCAACGGGTACCCATTTAAGGAGGGCCCCAACGGGTACCCATTTAAGGAGTGACACCGACACATGTGGGGAATAAAACAATGGAATATTCGGATGAGGTTGGTGGGAATAGACACATGTGTACGTGTGTTGTCTCCGTGACTCCACATTCCAACGCGTCCATGTGCTATGTGTGGTTTGTAGTCCATAGCTCGCGGACGTGTGGTTAGACATAGCATTATTAGGGATATGATTAACACTTAGAGCAGAGCCGGTCCTGAGATTTCGGCGGCCCGGGACGAGGCAAAAATTTGGGGCCCCTTAGTACAAGTACATATATATAGATATGTTAATGAAATAGAAATCAAATAAGAGAAATGAGACACGTTTTTTTTACGTGGAAACACCTCGCGGGAAAAAAAAACAAGGACACACGAAGGCGTAAAATATTATGGAGTAATACCTCAACTTCGGTAAACCCTAAAATTTTACCCTTACATCTCTACATGCAAAGTTATCAACGATGGATTCAATGTCAATCTCATCCAATAAATTCTTGATGAATAGAGTTTCGAAACCATTTAGTCCTCTATTGTGACATTATAGACCTCAAATAGTTCTTCAATGATTTAAACTTTGAAGAGCTTCTTTCAGCTGATATAACTGTCACGGGCATAGTAAATAAAGATCCGATAAGCAACATACATATTAGGATAACAATCTGCTTCTCTCACAAACTAAAACATGTCCATAGCGTACATTGTTCTATCTCGCAAGGTCAACTACATAACACTTAACTCGAAAATTAGATCATTTAACTTAATATCACATTTCTTATCTAAAGAGAAAGTATTTGTGCAACTATCTTTTATTCGAGAACCATCCATTGACTTCAAATTTGTTGAACTCATTAAAACTTCAAATATACTTCTGAACGACGGTAGCACTTCAAATCTACTCTTCAATTGCCATATCTACGGCAATGAGTCGCAAAATCAACTAAGTTGTGGCGGAAGAGGGACGGCGGGCGAGCAAACTAGCAATGGTGGAAGCAAAAAAGTCGACGGTCGATGTGATCTGATCCTAAATCCTTATATTTATGTGACGTGCACAGAGTCCCGAGTTTATCACCTATTGGTCTGGCCAGCCGTGCTCCCCTGGCTCCCCGAGTAGTAGTTACAAGCTGGCCTTCAGACCCAATTGCTCGTGAAAGGCTCTTCAATTATGTGGGACGGCCCTATTAAGCTATTAATTGACATATTCATGGAAAAATCTACAATCCGACAAACCTACTAAAGTTAATTAATTTTTTCTTTGCATGTACATTAACTAAGCTGCATGCATCAAATGGGCCCCCAAATTCTTTGGGCCCGGGGCGGTCGCCCCTCTCGCCCCCCCCCCCCCCCCCCCCCCCCAAGGACCGGCGCTGACTTAGAGCGGGTCTGCGTGTATGCGGATACGGGTTTGCCACCTCATACCCGCCCCATTAGACCTGGCGGGTCGAATATTTTACCAAACTCTCCTCATTTAAGGCGGGTACCCTCGGGTTTGCCAGTTTCGGGGCCCCATTGCCATCCGTAGTTAGGGCAAGGGGACGGCGGCTCGGGAGTGAGAGAGGAACGGCCGGCAAAGGGAAATGAGGGTTTGTGCCTCTGTCGGGCGGGCCAGTGCCGAGAAATACAAGACACGATCGTTGTCCCGCCATGTCCGGACGATATTCAAATCTAAATCAAAATTAGGCCGGATATGAGCGGCTCCAGACAAAAAAAAAAGATTAGGATCAATTTAGACAGCGTTATAGGGCCTTACTTTCGGCCGGGCTGCTCAAATCAGGCCGGTCCGCACGAAGTAAGCAGCCTGTAGGATGTCATAAAACACTCTTCATTTGGACACGCCCCCTATTTTCGTCGAGGCCTTTATTTGGCATAGCTAGCTTGTCTGCCTACTGTCCAGCGAGAGCTGACCCGACCTGCACCTGCACGTAGCCTGCACTACTCCGCTGGCGCGCCTCAACGACATCGGCGCGCTGCAGAGCGCCTGCCTGCACGACCGACCGGCGCAGCGCGGGCACGTACGCAGCGTACGTGTCTGTGGGCGCGCGCTCTCCGGCGTGCCCATGGCGGTCTAGGGGCCCCCGCACGCGCGACCTGGCCGGCCGGTTCAACTAACGCGACAAACCAGTCCACGGCTGGGTTGGATCGCGCGGGCCATCGCTTCCTTTGCTTCGCGATGGCCTACGCTCGAGCGAGTTAAACGCGGAGTTGGTGGGAATCGGAGCACACAGACGAGATAGCGAGAGAGTGCGAGAGAGAAAGGCCGGACCTTATCAGCAGCGCCATCCCATCCCTCCTCGTCCCCCCTCCTGCTCTCCCCGCCCCGCCTGCCTTTAATTCGCCGCTCCCTCCCTCACCGCCACGTCCAGCCTCCTCTTCTTCCCCTCCATCCCGCGCCTCTCCTCTTCCTACCTAGCTCGGTGCCACGGTCGTCGATCTTGGCCGATCGATCCAGCAGATTTGAAAGCGTAGCGCCGTCGCCGTCGGGGAAGCTTGTGCTGGAGGTAAGGAACATGAGCTACCTACAGCTAGCGAGCTTTACCGGATAGCTAGCGGGCATCATTGCTACTCTACTTGCTAGACTACTAGACAAGTCGTCAACTTGACGACGCCGCCGCCAGGGTAGAAAGAACGAAAGCTTGTTCGCAAGAAGATTTCTTTCCCATTTCGCCTTGCGTTATCCGCAGTTATATATGTGGCATGCAAATCGAGCTGTTTTATAAGAGGCAGCAGATCGGGTGTGTTCAGGTAATCAAGTTTCGGCCCGCCGGTGGAGCTAGCTAGCTAGCCCTGGAGGCAAGAAGCTGAGGAGGAGGAGGGGACCTACTGACGGAGAAGCTGGCGGCCGGCAAGTGGTGGGAGCGGCCAGATGACGCCGCCATGGCCGGGATGGACCCTGGCGGGGGCAGCCCCGGCGCCGGCAGCTCCCGCTACTTCCACCACCTGCTCCGCCCGCAGCAGCAGCAGCAGCCCTCGCCGCTCTCGCCCACCTCCCACGTCAAGATGGAGCAAGCAAAGATGTCGACGCCCCACTCGCCCGACAAGACCCCCCTCGGCGAGGCGGCAGACGCCGGAGGTAGCGGCGCCGGCGGTGACCAGCCGTCCTCGTTGGCCATGGTCGCGGTCGAAGGCGGCAGCGGCGGCTCGGGCGGGCCCACGCGGCGCCCCCGCGGGAGGCCCGCGGGATCCAAGAACAAGCCGAAGCCGCCCATCATCGTCACGCGCGATAGCCCCAACGCGTTGCACTCGCACGTCCTCGAGGTCGCCGCGGGCGCCGACATCGTCGACTGCGTGTCCGAGTACGCACGCCGCCGAGGTCGCGGCGTCTGCGTGCTGAGCGGCGGCGGCGCCGTGGTCAACGTGGCGCTCCGGCAGCCGGGAGCGTCGCCACCAGGCAGCGTGGTGGCCACGCTGCGGGGCCGGTTCGAGATCCTGTCCCTTACAGGCACGGTGCTGCCGCCTCCCGCGCCCCCTGGCGCCAGCGGCCTCACCGTGTTTCTCTCCGGCGGGCAGGGCCAGGTGATCGGCGGGAGCGTCGTGGGGACTCTCGTCGCCGCGGGGCCCGTCGTCCTGATGGCCGCTTCGTTCTCCAACGCCGTGTACGAGCGCCTCCCGCTGGAAGGTGAGGAGGAGGAGGTTGCGGCGCCTGCCGCTGGAGCAGAAGCGCAAGATCAGGTGGCGCAGTCGGCTGGGCCACAAGGGCAGCAGCCAGCGGCATCGCAGTCCTCGGGTGTGACCGGAGGTGATGCTGGCATGTCGCTCTACAACCTTGCCGGCGGCGGGAATGTAGGGGGCTACCAGCTTCCCGGAGACAACTTTGGAGCCTGGGGTGGCGGAGTTAGGCCACCTTTCTGATCCATCTCTTGCACTGCGATCCATCCGCATGATGAAGACTTTACGACAGTTTCAAATGGCGACACGCTCTTGCCACAGCTACAACATGCATGCTGGATTGATTATTCATCGGATTGACCTTGTGATCAGCTTGGTATTGATTCTAGAGTTACACACGCGTATGCACCCTGCATGCATGCGTTGCAAAGATTGTGTGGTATACATGGGAAAGATCTATTGGAGGTCAGGAGATATACTATGTGTTCAGGGGAACGAAGCTGATTATTTAAGGGACAAGCTAGAAGCAAGTTGGAGATGAATTAATTCATGCAAGATCAAATTGGGAAATAAGCTAAAGGTCAGTGAGGTCCAATGTTTTGTTTTTCTAGCAACAGCGAGTGTTTTTTTTTTCTTCTTCTTCTTCGTCCTTTTCATTTGTAATGTTCTATTCTATTCTGGCTGTATCTTGCTGTAGAATGATGTTTCTTGAAGGAAACATTTGCTTCCCTTTCTTCCATGGCTGTACCTCTCCCTTTCTTCCATGGCTGTACCTCACCAAAAATCATGCATATGATCACTTTTAATCACACATTCCTTGGTTTGACATACTCCCTCTACTCCATTTTACCGTCAATTCTTGACTTGATGGTGTTCCCAACATGCTGGTAAAAAAATTCTAAGCCCTAGCTAGCTTGGGTCTAGAGGATGCATGTGTTTGGAACAGTGAGCTTTGCATTAAGAAATCGATTAAGCAGCTAGCCTGTCTCGGTCCACGGATTAGCTCTCTATCCAACGAAGAGCCACATGATGGTGTGATACTCCTAGTTAATTAGCTTTGGCAGCATAGTCTCCGTAGCTCAGGTATGACAAACACAACACCAAAAGCCTTCTGTCCCTCCCTCTCTCTACTTGTTTCAGTTGCAGTCTCTTAAATGGCTTCTGGAGCTCAGTAGCTAGCTGACGCTGCAGTGCACAGTCAATTTGGCCTGGCATTGCTTTGAATCATCTGCTAGCTTGTGATTATATGTAGAGCCACCGCCACAGGAAGCTATATCTCTATGGGTAGCTAGAGCACAAATTGGAGTGGCAGCGAGACAGTGAAGCTACTGTATCGATGATTATTTCATTTATTGAGCCTGCAGGCTGCAGTAGAGAGGGTAAGAGGCAGAGCACAAGATGCCAAATCAAGCCCAAAATTCACACCGCCGCGATCGAGATTCTCACCTTGTGCTTTTTGTACTGCGGCTTGCGATCCTCCCAAGTACAATTTCTGCAACAGGGGCTCTGCTGTCTCCAGACCCAAAATGGGGGAAAAAGAGTGGGGGGAAGCTTTCGCTTTCGCATAATTCGTGGGAAGGGTAGGGACGAAGGGCTTTGGAACTTGCTCAGAGCTTTTGCAACTTTTGTCCTTGAAGACGGAGATGCCAAGCTATCGCCTGTTCACCTTCTCCGGTCAAGTCAAGCATCTCTATCTCTCTCATGCCCACTTGTCCGGGCACACTGTCGCTGCATTCAAAACGAGGCGTTCCTGGCATTTATATATATTTTTCAAGCTCCCATGAACTGTGGGGCGGTGTGAGTAAATCAGATACTCCCTCCGATCCATATTAATAGGTTTTGAAGTGGATGTATCTAGCAACGAAACTACTCTGCGTAGGACGTTTGTGTCTACGATTTCTGTACGACACACCATCCATCGGCTTAGCTTGTGCATGCCTGATACATCGAAGGCCCATATCAATGGTCGTACAAAAATCGTACCGTAAACGTCGTATGCATAGCACCGCTCATCTAGCAATAAAACATGTTTAAATACATCCACTTTAGCACCTATTAATATGGATCGGAGGGAGTAGTATAAGTGAGTTCTGGTTGAGCATATGAGAAAACGAAAGCTGCAAATAAGTGGGCTGCTGATTTTGCTTTTTTTTTCGAGAAAAATTGCCGCAACATCAGATGCAACAGAAGGAGTTTTTTCTAATTAAGGAGTATGTAGTAGCAATTAGCCACGCGGTCTATGTTCAGGGTTTCTTTCTATTGTTACGATTTTCATAGGAATTTAGAGAATTTCAATCCTACAGAATTTGTATATGAAGACCCTTTGGTTCATAGGAACCGGTTACGAAATTCTTATGGAGTCTGTTCATGTGGCCTGAATTCTGCAACTTGAGCTCAAAACTCATTTATGTGTTTTTTCACTCCTGCATTTTCACAATCGTATGAATCAGAGAAGCCCTCTGATTGCTACAACGAATTGAGACCCTCAATCTTTTTCAACTTCTGTTGGTTAGCATGCGAACAGAACTGCTTACGAAGAACAACATTTTATAGTCCAAGGAGAAAACTAGACATGAAATATCAGTGTACCACAACTCTAGGTACAAGCTCAATCAGATCAAACTCTTTAGAGCGCACGGTGGTCCAGCTCAGCTTGTCACGCACGAGCGAGCACCTTACCAGCCCAGGTCTATCAGAGGCCACACCAAATAAGGCCCGACTCGACCCAAACAAAAACTAATCTCATAGGTGAGGTTTGTACCAAACTTATGCCCCCTACGATCAGTTTTCGTATTCTAAATGAGAATATATTAATATCGCAGAGATACCAATTATATCCGGACTCTGCACCAACTCAATACCTTAATAGTATTATGGATGCACACAGCCAAAAAAAGAAGAAGAAACTAAAAAAGAAAATTCCAGCTACAAAGTTCTAGTCCTTGAAACAGCAGCACAACCACCAACAAGAAAACATATGATGTCCAATTTCTCCAAAATCAATGCCTACAAGAAGGAAACAGTGCATAAACGTCGTTGTTGCCGGGTCGAAGATTTTGAGTTTCACCCGGGAGGTAATTTCCGCTCTCAAAACAATGCCTTCAGTAAGACCATTGCCAGGCACAACCAGTTAAGGCCATGTGCGCCTAAATCTAACTTTCTCCCGTCATGCACGGTGGAAGTTGACGCGCGTTACTGTACATCTATAAATATGACAGAGAAATACCACTTGGATCTTACTCTTGAAGCATGTGAAGCAACTTCTTTCGGCGGCCTCGAGTCACCGGAGCATCACAACCACAATCACCGCGCAGTCCACCATGAGCAACACCACAACCACCACCACCACCACGAGCTATCTCATCACGAGAGCGGAGTTTTTCTTGCCTCCTCCAACCCTCTAAGATCGATCTATGATGGAAATCGGCAATAAATCGGCTGAAATTCGTGTACTAAATCGGATTGCTTCGGGCATGAGAGAGAAGTAACAAAAGAGAAGAAGAAAAAAGGAAGAACAAGAAGAAGGAGAGAAGAGGCGACGCCGACACTTATCAACCTCTTATCGGCTTCGCCAAAGCCGATAGACCAATCGGCTTTGCCCAGGCCGACTGGATGCCGTCTATGACCGATTGCCCCGCGTCGACGTGTTCGAGCCAGTCGGCGGCTTCCACGTGGCCGATATGATCTAGTCGGCATCAGCAAGACCGACAGGGTCCAATCGGTATCGCCAAAGCCGATGGTGTATTATTATTTAAAAAATAAATAAATAACGTGTATTATTTCTAGAATTCTATTATAAAAAATATCTTTGTCTCGATACTATGAGTAGGAATAAATAAAAAAGATCCTTGTGGATATTAAATTTCCTACACTTTTCGTTTGAAATGGCAACCAAAGGAAAAATTCCCAAACTATTTATTTTGCTCATTCCTACGAATCAAACAGTGCTACGGAGACCAGTTCCTATGGGATACCAATCATTTAGTTTTCCTACGAATCAAATATGCCCTTGGATACAAAATCGATCATTTTAAAATATGTCTATCCGATCATATTGATGCGTGTTGCAAACTCCTGAAGCATATCTCCACTCTCACCCCAAGGAATATTTATGTGTCTGTCAAGTGTCATGACCTAGCTAGTGTCGTCTATATATGCGAAGCCAATACTAGTATATGCTGCGCACGAACGATACAGGGGTCCCCGCGCCGCTCCTGGCCGAACGGACCAAAACGGTGATTCACCGGCCTCGCGGCGGAGGGCGCCGTGGGTTCGGCCGCGGCGGGGACTGGAATGGCGTGCGACGCGGATGGCGGGAGGGCTAAATATGGTATGGCAGTCGGCAGACAGATGCGATTGAAGGGATTCGCGGAGCGCGAAAGGCCAGCCAGGATTTGGCCCGTTGGGTAATGCTGAGCCGTGATTTTGGACGGGAGGGCGGAGGGACATGTATCTATCGCGGCCCTGTAGTTACTTACGGACGGACATGATGGACTTTGGGCAATCCGAAGTGAAAATCCTGAAACAATTTCAATGCCTACACTACGCCTTTCTCTCGCAAAATTGTACTCCATGTAAAGAGTAAAATGCATTGGCGGTACATGTACTTGTTGACGCAGCACAGTATGGTACCGAACTTTAGGATACGCTCAATACGGTACCTAAAGTTGGTGAGTGGTGAATGTACGGTCACCGTTCATCGTAACGCGTCGTAGCGCAAGCGGGACAGGTGTTGTGCTGAGCTGGCGAGGGAGCTACGCGTCGGTGGGAAGTTGCATGTGGGTTTAATTGTAAAGTGGCGAGCAGCGGTGAAATCCCCAATTCCCTTCCCAAATCCCTAGCTCTCTTCTCCCCCGTCCCCGTCGCCCTCAACCAAATCCGGAGCTCGCCGTCGCCGTTGTTGCCCATCGCGGTCGCTCGTCGCCATGTCGATCAACAGCTCATCCCGCTCAGGTGCTCGCCGCTCTGGTTCTCGTCCGTTGCCTATGATCCCCTGCATCCCATGCCCTAACTGCGACAAGCGTGTCAAGTGGTTCGAGTCCATGACAGTCCTGCACAATGGGTGGATCTTCTACAAGTGCCAGAGTCATGGGGTTAGTGTTCCTCTTCTTGATTTGGTCGCATTGTTGTTTTGGTGGAAAAAAATTGAGTTTTCTGCGAGTTTCAGCTGACTGGTTTTTTTTTTGGATACAGAGAACATGTGATTTTTGGCATTGGAAGCTAGAGTATGTTGACCTCCTAGTTGAGAACAACATACTCAGGGGTGATGCTGTTGTGGATGCTATAGGTGCTGCGCGGGAGAGGGGGGAGGAGTTGACTGCTGCAGGTGAAGGGAATGGATGGGTTGCTTCGAATCAATCGAGTGGAAAGAAACCAATCAGCAGGAGTCAAGCTGATGTGCTCATTGTTGCTGGGAGATAAGCTTTGATGATCATGAAGTGCATTGTTGCAAGTGTGATGGTTATGTGTGTTTCAGGTGTGCTGGTCTTACTGAAGAAGGAAAAGTGAAGTTGCTTCCAAGTCTGTTGGATCATCTAGGGTGTGTCTGATGTTAGTTGTTTGGTATGATGTCTGTTTCAGCTGTGCAATGTGTGTAAGAATCTTATGTTAGTTGTGATGTTGTGATGCTATGTAATGAATGAACATATAAGTGATGTTGTTTCTGTTATATGTCAGTCTATCAATGTGATGTTGTTTCTGTTATATGTTAGCTGTGAAGTATGTTGAATTCTATGCAAGCTTGTGAATGGTACAATTTAAATGAAATGGTAAGCACCTGACATTTGGAATGCATTTGGAAACAATAGTTGACATAGAGCAATTTTACATACTAGAGCATCTGGCATTTGGAAACAATGCCAACATACATCATTTGGAAACAAGCTTCAGGTTCAAAATCACTCTTACATAGTAGTACTCTTGACATAGAGTAGTCAAGTACAAAATGACTCTTACATAGTACTATAACTTGGATAGAGTGCTTATATGGAGAACTTGAAACAAAGGTTGTAAATAGCTTCAGGTTCTTAAGATGTCAAACATTAAAGTTTTCTTGACTGGTGGCACCAGGTGTGTTTCTTCATCTTGAGCTTCAATGTTTGCACCAGTTGCAACAAGCTTCTCCTTCTCTGCTCTGAATTTAGCAGCCATTATTCTCTCTTAGGCAATTTCAAGTCCAGCAATTCTCTGCTCCTCTGCTCTTCTTTGTGCAGTCAGTCTTGTTTCTTCTTCTTTTGCTGCAGCTTGTTGTCTTCTTGCTTGAGCCTTAGCTTCCTCCTTAGCTAGAGCTGCTTGCTGCCTTTCAAACTCTTTCTGAGCTTTTTTCTCTGCTTCTTTTTCTGCTTGAGCTTCCTTTCTGACCTGTTGAACAAAAGCTCTTGCTTGGGCTTTTGCTTGCTTTGTGATTACTGCCTCCTCCTTCCTATTTGCCATCCTCTCTGTTGATAGTTGTTTTCTGAGTTCCAGTGCATGTGCTTTCTTCTGTGCTACAGCTTGTTTCCTTCTTGCTTCATCTTGAGCTTTCTGTGAAGCAGATTCCTGCCTGGCTGCTATCAGAGCATTCCTCTTCTCTTCTAGTTCTCTATCCTTTTGATTTTTCAACTCAAGCAACTTCTGTGCTAGTTCTCCTTGTCTGATGGTACTGGAACTCCCTTGGCTCTCTTGACTCATCATAGCCCTTGCATCACTGATGAATGAAGATTCAGGTACAGGCATAGTCTCAACCACTCTTGGAGTTGGCATCTGTGAAAATAAACATTGTTTTTAATTAGATGTACCAAAAAACTGCAATGAGGTAACAATGACATATGTAAATAGATTACCTGACTAATCAATGTGTCAACCAAAATATTTTCAACCACATGTTGGCTCTGGTTTTGTTGTACAGTTTCAGATGGTTGTGGTGGCACAATTTCAGGTTCTTCAGGATTGTTGGGTGATGACACATCAGACTGATTTGGAGGAGGTAAGCCAGCCTTTAGGTACCTGCAACATCCTTTGTTGTGATCTGGCTCCTTGCAGTAGCTGCAGTGCATGATAACACCATGCCTGGACATTTTCTTACCACCACTGCAATGAGATACTTCACCAGGAGCTTTCCTTCTACTTTTTGTTGGTCTACCAACATGTTTTTGATAGAATGGTGGGTAAATTGGTGGCCCAAACATTTTTTTCCCATTCAGTCATGTCCTTGCATGGGTAAATAATATTTCCATATGACTTCTGGAACATTGTTTTACTATAGCAGTGATCAACCATATCAAGGGGATCTTTTCTTTCAGCTCTACAACATGCTACTACATGCAGGCATGGAATCCCAGATTTCTGATACCTTCCACAACTAAAGTTTTTTCTTATGCAAGTCTACAATGTAGTCTGATCCTCTGTCAGCAACATGGAAAAGACCATCACCTGCTCCACTTACCTCTGCCAGGTTTGCTTTTTCAATAGTCTTGTCCACCTTCTTTCTTATCTTGGGGCAAACAATACCAGGCCATTTCTCTGATTCAATCATCTTTGTATAATGTCTGGCCATCAGCTGATTTTTTATCATGTCAACCATGGTTAGCAATGGTAGTTCCCTTGCATGTAGAATGTACCTACAAAACCAATAATTTCAATAATTAGGATAGCCAGCATTAAGCATCTCAATAATATTGAGACAATGTAAGAAACTAAGAACTAGATGTCACACTTACTTGTTGAACACTTCTGAATTGTTGTTCAACAAGACATCACACTTGGGTAAATCCCTCTGCCATGCCCTCACCCAAGCTGCAGGGTCCAATTCATTAAGCCATTTGTAATTATCCATGTTCATTGCTTTCATCTCTTCCATATGTTTGTCATATTTAATTACTGTGTTGCTCCTTGCTATCTTCCAAAGTTGGTTCTTCAACACATCCCCCTTGTACATTTGTTGAAAGTTAGACCACATATGCCTCACACAGAACCTATGTTCTGACTCTGGGAACAATTCACTTACAACATTGATTAAACCCTGCATCAGATAGCACTCAATGATCAACTATATAGTACAGTACTAGCACTCAATGATCAACTATACATTGCTTCCATTTGAAATAACAACTAAATACAGTACTTGCATTTGAAATAACAACTAAGTACAGTACTTGCATTTGCTCACCTTTTGTTTGTCAGACATGATTGTCCATGGCTCAGTGTTCTGTATGCAAAGATCCCTCTTCAATGTATCAAGAACCCATAGCCAACTAGATGTATCCTCCACTTCAACTACAGCTATAGCTATGGGGAAGATACAATCATTAGGATCCATCCCTACAGCAGCCAGCAACTGTCCCCTGTATCTAATCTTAATATGACAACCATCCAGGAAAATAACAGGTCTACAATCCTGTAAGAAACCTCTTCTACAAGCATCCAAGCACATGTACAGCTTACTGGATTTTGCTGTAGGATCAATGGACACATAGAAAGAAGAACCAGGGTTGCTCCTCCTGATTTCATTGGCATAATCCCATGGTAGTTTGTACTGGCCTACCTCATCACCGTGGATGGTTAGCATTGCCTCTCTTCTAGCCCTCTGAAGCTTCATTCTTCCAGGAGTCATGTGCCAATCTTTTTGCACAATCCTAGAGAAATTCCTTAAACTCATACCTTGATCAGCCCTAAAGCTATCAATGTATTTCTCTGCAAGAAAGTTAGCTGTTAAGGCCTTAACCTTCCACTTCTTGCTGCATGTGTGCTCACTAACATGCCTCTTAACGATAAAATACTTGGTTCTGCTATCCAGTGAGACCCACAAGAACCAAGTGCAATTTTTATCCCCGATAGCTTTCACTCTCCTCTTATCATTGATTTCCATCTTCAAGTCCACTCTGTTTTGACATGAATACTCGGTGATGGCTTGCCTAACCATAGCTACATTCTGAAACACCTGACCAACTTCAAACTTAGGACATTGCATATCATCCTCTCTAAACTGTTTGAACCTCATCTTAGCATTTTCATCATCTGAACCAAGTCCCCACAAATCTTCACCTTCTTCCATGTATTCATCTTCACCTTTACGTTTTGAAGCCCTCGTGTCTGTTGCTGGTTCATTTTGTTGGCATACTGTTGCAGCCTCAGAGTCATCCTCATCTACATTGCCTGCATACAAGTCATCCTCTTCATCACCTATGTCATTATCACTATCCACCATAGAACCAGGCTCAAAGTCTGAATCATCTGAGTCATATGAATATGATTTCTCATCTTCCAAGCAACTCTCCATCCTGGCAGCCCTGTTTCTCACCCTTAAGTTCTTTTTGTGCATTGGTATTGGCTCATTATCCTCAACTACATCTTCAGGATAAATTATTTGTATCGGAACATGCTCTGCATCAGCATGTTGTTCTCCACCTTGCACTGCTCCACCATCATGTGATCCACCTTGCTCTGCTCCACCATCATGTGATCCACCTTCCTCTGCTCCACCTTCAACTTCCATTGTTCTTCTTGAGTCTGAACAGGCTTCATAGGGCTGATTACTGCTGTAAGTACAACTCTTGGATTGTACACCACATCATCTTCACTATCCAGGTTAGCATTGAAGCTATCATCATGGTCTAAATATATCTCAAAACAATGATACCCTGCTCCTGAAATTGCATCATTCTTTCCACTTGTTCATCACTTGTCATCTCCCTCAAACCATTTCTGCTAATTGTCAGTAGAGGGATGCAGTAGTAAGCCTTCACCCTGCCTGCCATCTCCCAACCAATATCCTCAATAATATGCTCCAGCATTATCGGCGACCAAGTAACAGAGTCGATGTGATCATACCAAACTGACCGCCCATTCACATAACCTCGATTAGCTCCATGCCCAACAAAAAACCCTCCATGGTGAAACTGAGCTGAGAAGTGACTGCTACGACGACCTGACAGATTAAACACACAGAAAGGTCATGCCTTTTTCAGATCATAAACCCTAAGCCTCAACTAACAAACCCCCAATTGCTACCGAAAACCCTAAGACAATCGGGCTAAACTGAAGAAATTATCAAACACAACTAAGAGATGCCTACAAACGTTTTGATTTTCAAGACGACTATGCAGATAGAGATCAATGGCGGGACTCACCGTAAGCAGGGGGCGGGTCTCCTTCGGGACGGCGCACCGGGGCCATCGCCGCCACTATCCAGGACGACCAAGATGAAAACCAGCGGCGCCTCTCCTTCCTCAAGCGAAATCAACTCGAACCGGAGAAAAATCGGCGATGATGGCGGTGGCGGAGACGCCGACGCAGCGCCTCCGTTCTGTTTCGCGGGCGGTGGAGACGAAGAGACCAAGCGCCACCTGGTCGGCCTTCTGGGCATATATGTCCGAGTCCCGGGGGGGGGGGTATTCCCGAGTCCCGGGGGGTATTCCGAAAAAATGCAGCGCTTCCTCTCGCACAGCACCTGCCCCACTCGCGCTATGACGCGTGTACGATGAATAGAGTACCGCCAATGCATTTTACTCCCATTTAAATCAAGCGTTTCATGTTGAATTTCCACGTACCATCCATTGTATATGCAAAAAAAAAAAAACGGACCATCCATTGTAAAATTTCCGTTGTTTCTAGAAAACATGTGGTGCTGTGCCAGGAATTCAAGCGATAAGCAAAAGAAGAAAACTCAACTTGGGTGTCTTGGCATGTGAAGAACCACATGTCTGAATTAATTCAGTAGTTGGCATGGTCTGTGCACAGAGTGCAAAACATGTTGTATGAACTATAATGAGATGTCTGGGGTGTTGTGTTGTCTCCTAATTCTCAACTTGGGTGTAGCCCATGATAAACACGACTGTATAAAAACGGGTCCCTCTATTTCTGAACCATAGTACACCATGAACCAAGAAAATACAAGAAATCCCCCGAGATGCTTTCATCATACATACGGGTAACCGTTCCTCCAAAATATGTAATAACATCATCATACCATATGGAGCGAAACAGATATCAGAATAATATGAGTTCCTCAATCATAAATGTTTTACCAATCAGTGATAAATGCCAATCAATCATAAATGTTTTACCAATGAGAGTGGACCTAGGGACAACAGATAATACCGTGCTGATAAGCATCATGAGGAAAACTACAGAAACAATCTGGGAGTCGAGACAACCCACACCAGCAAAGCTCAGAGTGTGGCTTTCAGCGTCGCTGACGGACTTTTGGAAGGGCTGGAGGTGGTCTCTTCTCCAACTGATAGTCAATCGGACTTGCCCTCCTGTGCGCCGACCTCTTGCAGATAGTGCTCCGCATCCAAAGCAGCCATGCACCCTGTATGTTCGAAGTGTTAGATGTTTGCCGCAGATTTATATGCTCAGCAAGAGCCATTCCAATACATTATATTGTCAACAAGCAGCAGACAGAGGTGGAGGGTTATATCGCAATTAAGACTGAATCTCGAACCACATATCTGAAACCACTAACAAGAGAAAAGGAGTTCACCTTATATTAACATGTTAAACATTGGTCAACAAATATGGGATTTTTCCATAAAAATAAACTCCTAGATAGACAACTAAGACAAGGAAAACTATGTACCAAGCAGACGCGTTTGAGAGTAAGGATATGCTGGAAATCTGCCCCAGCATCGATAACTGAAGGTGACTTATAGCATTAGTTTGTTCCAATGACAGATATAGTAACACAAAAAAATCAGGTGGCAGATCCAATACAGCGCAAATGAGCATCTATGATGTCTTTCAAAAAAATCTACCTAGTTCAGCATGTACATTGCGAGAAAGTTTAGTACAAATGTACTTAAATGTGTGACGAGGGTACTAGCCTGACTAATACTTTTGGAACAGAAAAGGTTACTAAGTACTCCCTTCGTTTGGAATTAGATGACTTGTGTTTGTCTAAATACGGAGGGAGTATAGTATATCACAACAGTGTTGACTGCTTGAGTGTCACTAAAATGAGATCACTATAACATTCAACGCTTGCTCTCAGGAATTTTTAAGTCAGCCAAACAGTATAGCACCGATCAGTGATCTTCTAACCTAAATAAACGATCTGCCTACCACAAGTTTAAAGCGCCTGAAACTAGTAACATGAAGACTTCCCTTGTACTCCCAGCAAATACTTCAAAAATATCATGAGGGGGAAATTCCACCCAGTTAAAAAATTTCATCAACCGGTACGAGTTAATACTAGTCACATCCTATGTACTCCCTCCTTTCCAAAATGTAAGCCTTTTTAGCAAGCTAGTTTAGTTTGCTAAAAAAGCTTACATTTTGGAACAGAGGTAGTACTGGGCACACTGGAAAATCTGGAACAGGGCAGGCTGTGAGGGAAAAATAATCAAAACCCTGTTGAGCTGATCTGCTGCACGTTCTTTCCAACAATAGCGGGAAGGGTTTCAATTTGGAACTGAAGGGGTAACTTAGCTGGCTGAGCAGTACGCCTGCAAGGATATGCGCTGAAGCTATGGGCTACGCTAAGAAGAATCAGGGGCTAATCAGAATTGAGCTCCATTACAGCCACATGGGATTCAACTGCAACTCCTGATGATGTGGCAAGATCACGTATGTTTCGCAGCCCTGATGGTCGTTGTAATAGGTGGTAATACAATTTGATAGAATTACCTACAGTTGTTTGGCTTAGTTCTCACTTTACTAGGTTTTGTTAGCCAGGCAGGCCGCAAAAACCTGAATCTTTTAGTTCGTTTTGGTACACCTGTTCTGTTTTCATTTGGTTTTTGGACCCGGGTTTATTCTTTCATTGTAAAGTAATGGAACCCTTCTACCAATGTTAAACACAGCTCTTACAAGTAGTGAACTAATAGTTCAATGTCGCCCAATATAAATAATCAAAATCATTTTTTCCACATGCTCAAACAACACATCCTATTGTCACTAACTTACTATAAAGACTACTTCATGATACACCCTCCATTCCAAATTATAAGATGTTTTAGATCTTTAGATGTGGACTAGATACGGACCGAAATGAGTGAATCTACACTCTAAAGTGCGACTATATACATCCATACCTAGTCCACACCTAAATATCTAAAACATCTTATATTACGGAACGGAGGGAGTACATTACTACAGTTCCACATTACATACCATAATTCTATTCATTACATAGCTGAAATTAACATTAAGCTACTGGAAATATGGGTGAATTCTAGCGAAATTTACATGAGCAAAGAAGCAATCGACCTCTAAACATATATTTATAGATTACCTATGTATAAATATTGATCACTAGCAAGTAGCAACATTTAATACAATCGATTCACATAATGCTATTGTAATACT
Organism: Alopecurus myosuroides; assembly: GCA_028641055.1. Classification (NCBI taxonomy): domain Eukaryota; kingdom Viridiplantae; phylum Streptophyta; class Magnoliopsida; order Poales; family Poaceae; genus Alopecurus; species Alopecurus myosuroides. The sequence goes on from CM054060.1 coordinate 102,364,023, forward strand.
TGATCTAGCAGCAGTCATTGCCTGACGGTACTTCTTTTGGTTCTTGGACTCGTCATTTATTCTATTACTGTACAGAAATGGAACTCTACTACCAAGGTAAGCCGTATGGAAAGAAACTGATTCCCAATACACTTGCTTGGAAACAGTAAGATGACACACATATTCAGCAGGTTTGGGCACCAATATCCTAGAACCTCGCAGTTACTAGCAGTCTTACATGTACTGACCTAAAATTTCAGTACAACGCCGTGCACAACAAATAATCAAACTCAATTTCATCCAAATTCTTAAACAGTCACTATAAATACTAAATCATGATAAATCACTAAAGTTCTGCGTTATATATCATACTCTCGTCACATAGCTAAAAAGCAACATTAAGCTACTGGACAATATGGGTGATTTCTAGAGAAATTTACATGAGCAAAGAAGCCATTGATCCCCCGGCATATGAAAAAAATATATTTATAGACTACCAACATATAAAATACTGAACACTAGCAATGCAAATACAATCAATTCAAATAGTGTTGCTGTAATACCTGATCCAGCGGCAGTAATCGCCTGCCGGTACTTCTTATCCTGCACATCCCCAGCAGCAAAGACCCCCTCTACACTGGTATGTGTAGAGCCTGGCTTGGTGGCCACATACCCATCGGCATGGAGCTCAAGCTGCCCATTGAGAAACTTGGTGGCCGGCTCATGCCCGATGGCGAAGAAGAGCCCGGACACCTGAAGATCAGATACCTCACCAGAAACCAAGTTCTTGACCTTAACCCCGGCCAACGGGCCGCCGCCTGCGCCACCGTAGGCCTCGACGACCTCAGAGTCCCAGACGACCTGGATCTTAGGATTAGCGAGTGCCCTGGCCTGCATAATCTTGGAGGCACGGAAGGTGTCGCGCCGGTGGATGATGTAGACTTTGGATCCGTACTTGGTGAGGAAGTTGCCCTCTTCCATGGCCGAGTCGCCGCCGCCGATGACGGCGATGGGCTTGTTCCGGAAGATAGGCGCAGCGCCGTCGCAGACGGCGCAGGCGGAGATGCCGCGGTTCCAGTAGGTCTCGGACCCGTCGAAATGGAGGCGGCGTGCGACGGCGCCCGTGGCGACGACGACGGTGTCGGCGAGGACGGTGGTGGAGTCGGAGGTGACCCGGAAGGGACGCGCGGAGAAGTCGACGTCGGTGACGGTCTCGGTGAGGATGTTGGTCCCGAAGCGGGCGGACTGGGCGCGGCAGTTGTCCATGAGGTCGATGCCCATGATGCCGGTGGGGAATCCCGGGAAGTTCTCGACGTCGGTGGTGGTGGTGAGCTGCCCCCCAGCGGCGATGTCGTTGGCCATCCAGCCCTCGAAGAGCACGGGCTTGAGCTCCGCGCGGGCCGCGTAGATGGCCGCCGTGTGCGCGGCCGGGCCACTGCCGATGATGCACACGCGCGTGCGGAGAGGCGCGGCGGCGGCGGCGGATCCCTCCATGGCTGCTCTGCTTGGCGGCGGCGGGGGCGGGCTGGGGTTGGGGTTTCTCGGGGGGTGAAAATGTCGCGAGTCTTCGGTATTGGGTCTTGACTATTCCGTCCGAGGCCAACCAATGACTACGATGACACCACGAATCGTGGCCAGAGCTCCTCTCGTGCAGAGGAGGAACAGAGGAGTACTTCGGCTTCCGGCATATGGGTATTTGCCCGAAAATGCTAGACTTACGGGAGGAATCTTAGGCAAACAAATTTACGGGAGTACGTGTTAACTCATTCGAGTCAATCTCCTTCCCTGAATTTCAGGGTGGGTCCTCCACCCCCGCAATCACGTGTCACCACCTCACCCCGTAAGAATTTTCCCGTAAAATCCTCCCGTAAGTCTAGCATTACTGGTATTTGCCCGTCACTTTGTTTCCAGCCATTGGACTGTAGAAAATGACACGGAACCACCGCATTTGTGGTCGAGTTATCAGCTAACCACCGTTTTCAGGGAAAATGACAAGGAGCACCGCGCTTCGGAGCAGATGTGTGACGCGGAGCACCATTTTTGTCTGATCGCTCGGTTTAGGCGGCATGACAGCATTTCTGACTGTCATGGCTCACTGTCAGACCTAAGTGGCAAGGGGAGACGACGGACCCGTTGACAGCGTTAGGTTCTTGGCTGAGAAAATGGCGTAAAACCGCCACATTTGTGATCAAGGTGTCAGATAGCCACCACTTTTGGGCAAAATGACACATAGCACCTTATATGTGTCCACCTTTTTTTTGCCACGTAGACACGACGGTGCGTCCGATATGTCATAAAATGGTTCAAACTTCCGCGTCATAGACTAGCCCAATATAAGGTGCTATGTGTCATTTTGCCCAAAAGTGGTGGCTATCTGACACCTTGATCACAAATGTGGTGGTTTTCCGTCATTTTCTCAGCCAAGAACCTAACGTCGTCAACGGCTCCGTCGTCTCCCCTTGCCACGTAGGTCTGACAGTGATCCATGACAGTCAGAAATGTTGTTACGCCGTCTAAACCGAGCGATCAGACAAAACCGGTGCTCCGCGTCACACGTCTGCCCCGAAGCGCGGTGCTCCTTGTCATTTTCCCCCAAAAACGGTGGCTAGCTGACAACTCGACCATAAATGTGGTGGTTCTCTATCATTTTCTCATTGGACTCCGATCGGACAATTATAGGCCTCCTTTGGTTCAAAGGATTTCTATAGGAAAAGTGGAGGATTCGGTTTCCTGTTGGAATTTATTGTAGCAGTGTTTATGATTTAAAGGAATACACCCAAGAAAAGTTAGGCCTTGTTTGATTCATAGGACAGGAAATATATAGGAATGAAAATCCTATAAGATTCAGATGGCATGTCAACTTGAATCCTATGAGAAGAGTGATTCTCTTTAATTTTGTAAAGGAATTTTACCATGAGGTTAGACCTCATGTTAGTTTCCTATAGGATTTGGCGATTAGCACTACAAGATTCCTATGGGAATATTTACTATAGGAAGCAATCCTATGAATCAAACAAGTTTTAAAGGAAAGTTCCTATAGAATTGTATCCTACAAAAATCCTATGCTATTCATTTGAATCAAAGGGGACCCAAAAGTAAGTTTTCCCTTGCAACCAGATTCCTATGGAAAACACAGGAAAGAAAAGATCTACTCGTACCTCATTCTTCCATTCCTTTGCAAAGGAACACGGCAAATTATGCTGGTGTACGGCCAGTTGACGACAATTAACGCATGGCCACTTTAGTATTTCAGCTAATCAGGTTCATTAAGAAACCATGTTGAGTTCATGTACTGTTATTTTCCTACGTTTCAAATGATACTAAAGGTAACATTCCCGTGGTCACAGTTTTCCACTTGCATTCCTATCTAATTCATGTTCCTATTCCTATTCCTACATTTTGAAATCCTATGAATCAAAGAAGGCCTAGTAGTTTTCTTCATCATGCCAACACTACGCAGAACATAGTGTTTAAGCGAGATCTTTTGTTTTGGTAAGGCTATGGAGCATTTACCTGAGTATCGGCGCATCTTTGGGTGCGACATTGGGAGCCTTCCATTTTGTTATTTGGGAATTCCAGTTCATTATCGTAGATTGCTCAGCAGCGAGTGGAAGCCGGTTGAGGAACTCTTCGAACATAAACTAAGTTCTTGGGTGGGTAAACTATTGTCATGTGGTGATCGCCTGGTTCTTGTTAATTCGGTATTGACTAGTCTACCGATGTTTATGTTAACTTTGTTTGAGATTCCCGTTGGGGTTCATGAGAGACTTGATTTCTTTAGATCTCATTTTTTCTGAGAAAGTGATCAACTAAAGAGAAAATATCGGTTGTCTAAATGGAATATCATTTGTAGACCTAAGGATCAAGATGGTTTGGGGATTGAGTTATTAGATGTTAAGAATAGGTGTCTTTTGGCAAAGTGGTTATTTAAGCTGTTATCTGAGGATGGGGTGTGGTTTGAATTATTGCATAATAAGTATTTGGGTGCAAAAAATTTAGCGCATGTTGAAACTATGCCTACTGATTCTCCTTTCTGGAAAGGAATTATGGGGGTGAAACAGGAGTATTTTCATAGAATTGAATTTTCTGTTGGTAATGGAGTTGACACTAGGTTTTGGGAGGACGTGTGTGTAACATCCCAAGTATGAAAACTCCCATTTAGAATGTTTGCTTTTTGTTAAATTATTGTTTTGCATCATGACATAATCATTGCATTTGTTTTGGCATTTGTTTTCCAATTGTTTTCATCTGTTTTCTCTTGTTTTCTATTTGAATTTCAAACCAAAAATTCAAATCTTTGTTTCATACTTGCTCTGTTACAATTTTCAAATAAAAATATTCAAAGCAAAACATCAATTGTTTCCAACAAACATGAAAGCTCAAACCATTTAAATTATTGCCTTCAATAATTCAATTAATATCAAAATTCATTCAAATTCAATTAAAATTACAAACAGCAACTAATTTCAAATATTTGAAAAACAAAAGTTTGCAAACTGTTGCTTTTGTAATAAACAACCTATACAAATTTTCCTAAAATTTTCTAACCTCAAAACCTTATCCTTTTTCTCCTTTTCCTTTTCAGCAAAAAAAAAACAAACAGAAAAAATAAAAATAGAAAACAAAACCAGAGGGAGAGGGGGCAGGCCAGCCCAGTTGGGCCAGCCCACCATCTCCCCACGGCCTGCTACCCCCCTCCTTTTCTTCCTCCTTCGTACGACAGGCCATCCGCAACGCCCACGTCGACAGCAGCGAGGAGCAGACGGGCAGCGAGCACCGTCCCCTCCTCCATATAACCCTAGGCCGAGCTCCTCGTCGCCTAGACCTAGACCTCCACCTCTCTTCCTCGAGCGCCGCCGATCTCTTCCTCTCTCTCTGCCCTGCTCTTCCTCTCTGAACCGCACACCGCCACCTCTGAACCTCTCCGATGATCGCCGCCGGTAGGGCTAGTCTCCACGCAGGTTGAGTACGGGGATCAGACCCCCGTACTCCCCTCTTCCTCCTCGACGTTTCCTCGTTGGCTGGGAGCCACTGTAGCACCGCCGCCGTCCGTGCCTCTGTCGCCGGCGACGTCCACCATCCTCCCCGAGCCTCTGCATCCTCGACATCGGAGGTGAGCTCCACCTCGTCACCTCCACCTTCCCCTCTCGATCTACTCTCTGCACGAGTGCACACGGCCACCGCACGCAGCACACGCACCACGGACAGCAGCCACCGCGAGCCGCAGCAGGTCACCGCCGGCGGCCGTCCTCTCTGTCGAAATTCAGTTGACTGAATTTCAGTTCAGTTAAACACACGGATCTGAACCTCAACCTCCCCCGTGCACCTTACCTGTCACGAAACAGCAGCCTAGCGCAGTGGCCAGAGCGCTGCTCGAGCGAGCCCGCGGCCAGAGTTCGAGTCCCCGCGGGCGGATTAAACCCCCACATTTTTTTTGCTTTGCCACGCGGGCGTACATGGCCCACCTGCCATTGGCCCCGGTTGCCACACAGGCACGCACCCACGCGCCACGCAAGCACAGCTGGGCACTGGCCCACTGCCAGTGACCCAGAGGCAGCACTGCGCGGTGTAATTAGTTTCCTGCCCCAGTTTTCTTTTATTTTAGGTCCCTGCAATTTACAGAATAGCCCCTATATTTGAAATACAAATAACTTTTAAATTCCAACTCCAAATAATACAAATAAAATATGTATACTGAACCAAATTCAATTCTCTACATGTTTAAATCATTTGTTTTCTGTTTTAAACATCTCAAATGTTTGCTAAACTCAAATTCAAACAACTCATTACAAATTTGGTTAAATTCATAACTAATTCAATATTAATTCAAATGTCACATATGAAATATGTTTTCCATGCTAAATTAAACCCTCTTTCCAAATATAAACTTTGTTTCATGTTTTGAATAATTAAAATTGGTTAAATAATTTAAACCTTGTTTAAATCATTTAATATTGCTAAATTCATAACTTGGTCAAATTAATTAATTTCTGAACATATAAAATATGTTTTCAAACCAGAAAAACATAATCTTTTCAAATATGAATTTTATTTAATGTTTTGAACAAATAAAATTCAATTAAAATTAACACTTGAATTAAATCCAATTAAATCTTGTTTAAACTTGTTTAATTCATAAGTAATTCATTTTAATTCCTTTCTCAACAAATGAAACATGTATTCCACCTAAAATTTTGTGTTCTTTCCAAATATTAACTTTGTTATCTGTTTTGAACAATTAAACTTGATGAAAACAACAAATGCTTGTGTAACTCCTTAAGAAGCCAAATTTCTTAACTTAATAAATAAAATTCCAAACTTGGTAAACAACATATCAAATTGAAGCTATTGTTGTTTCCTTCTTGTTTTTCATCATCCATGCATCATTCTAATCTACTTTCACATGATGGTTATTTGTAGATCATTAACTCAACCTTAATTCATGGGCTTTTCCATATGCAATCCAAATTGCATATGGGCCCATTTAATTATGTTACCATGTCAACTAGTTTACCTTTGATGCATCAATTAAATTGTCATGCATCATCCCATGTTTGTGCATTATGCCATGTTATTGATTGTTCGTCTCTCTTCGATTGTTTGTTTTTTTCTTCTCGAATAGACGACGACGTTGAGACAGACGAGGTTTATGACACTACTTCTGAGGAGTTAGCTCAGTACCAGACTACTGAGTTTGCAGGCAAGTATTCACTCACATGAACCATTGTGTCTTTTCCACACTGGATACCGATACTTTCTGTTGTCTATTTCTTCTAGCCTTATGACTCGTTGCTTGTGTCCCGATCCTATTACATGTTATCATATAACCCTGATATGGCCTCACCTCCACACCCATAACCCCTTGCTTGTTGCCTGTGTCTTACTAGCATGCTTAGGGTTGCTTGTGCTCGAGTCTGATGCCCGTTACTTCTTTTACCATATTTATTATGTTCTATGGGCTCGATGTTTAAACAACAACCTATTAATGTTTTTGGTTAATAATAATTTGATGATAAGGCACTGGCAGGAGGCCCGGCGTGGTTTTGAGGCATGCTAGTGTCGACCCTAATTAGGAAAAGGGTCTTGTCTACTGATCCATGATGAGCGCACTAACCGCATGTGGGAAGCGTGTATGGGCGTCCCCCTCAATTTGATTCGATTCGCATCTCGTCCAAATCGCCACACTTAGTTCGGGCTTTTCATTTGATGCATGCATATGCAGGTGCGAACCCGAGGCCAGGGTGGAACTTTTGTAGTCGGTATTTAGGGCGGCGTGGTCTTCCAGTGCTATGAGGGTCCCCCTTTTCTTCGTGGGGGCTCGATTAGCCGCGCACGCACAGCACGTGGTGCTTTGGGCTTGATGCGAAGAAGAGTTGGGTTGTGTTGAGTGCCCCGCTTGGTGGAATGGCCGTTCCATCTGGCGGGTTATTCTTACGTGTACGGCCAAATTGGTGCATCCCTGCAGGTTTAAATCTTCTCGAGAAGCCGTGTTGTCCGCGGTTATGGATGACTTGGTGAAAGTGTTGGCTAACAAGTACTCAGAACAACTTACACCTAACTAATACTAATTTGACTAATAATAGGCTTATTGACACAATAACTTGAACATCATTAATCCAACTGTGTGAGTTATCCTTGGATTGCTTCTTAGGATAAGGGGCGAGATCCAGGATGGGTTTGTTTGATGTTAGTTATAGTTGGTTACGATACGCTATCTTATCTTCTTTCTGTTAGCCGGAAGTTGTAGCGTGTCTATGTAGTTGGTTACTGCAGCCCGCTGCCGCATCTTGGTATCACCTATTCTTCCGTTGAACCCAGAGCATCTGTACTTGGTGTTGCCGGGTACACTTTGGTGAATTGTGAGTCTTGCTTGCCAGTACTTGTCTGTACTGACCCCTATGGGGCTGCGTGTTCTGCAGACTACGTTTCCGAGGATCCTCATGGTGGCTACTACGTGGAGTATGACGAGGCTGTTGACGAGTAGATAGCGGACCCGGGCAGGATCCGAGACTACGTGGATGGGCTCCGTTTTCCTTTCATTGCCGGCCTCTTAGGCCTATTTGGTTCTTGTCTGTACTCAGACATTTTGAATGCTTCCGCTGTGTTGTAATGATGATATGTTGGGACATGTGTCCTCTGGATGATTGTATTTGCTATCTCTGCTCTAGTGAGAGCCATTTGCAACTTATTTCAATCTTTTGTGTCTTAGAGATCTGTTGTGCTATCATTTTGTTAAACGCCGTTGACGTACCATGTGTGTATGGTATGAAGTACGTCAATGGTAGTATCCTGATTTCTATGGGATGGTTTACGTAGACGCTGAACAGATAGGGGTTGGTTGTCACACATACGTGTGTTGGCCTACTCGTAAGAGGTGCGGGTGCAGGTAGGCCCCGTAATCCAATCTACTACTGTTCAACGGAACTGCGAGTATCCTTTAGAAGTCCGGGTGCGACAAATGGTATCAGAGTCTGTCTGCCTGTAGGATCCCTTTTACTGGTCGCAGTTGAGTCTAGAAACTATTTTGTAGCTATATAGGAAAAATGAAACGTGAGAGTAGGAATTATGTTCTTTTATTTCTTTCCCCACCCACCCTCCCTTTTTCTGGTAAGGAAGTGCAACGTTGTTTTCCCTTCTCATCTAAACTTTCAAGTTAGGATTTCACGTATCCTGGTTTCTCGAGGATAGTTATACCTACTAGACCATAGGAATGGAGGTGGTTGTGACATGATTTATCATGTTGCCTACTCACGATTGAGAACGGAGGCGTGTAAGCCCCGGAAGCAGATCCTCTATTCCTTAAGCAGTAGATATTGATCCTTTAGAAGCCCGGATGAGTTCCGTAGTACCTCAGGAGTTTTTGTTCTCGTGTTTCCCGAATGTTGCTTCGATATCCTGTTCTTATCAAGATCCTTTTCGTCCGTTGAAACCTTGTTGTTGCTTTCCACTTCAGTTCTTCTACCGGCGTCTAATCAAAACTTCCCCAATCATCTGCAGATGGATCTCAGGTTCTACCCGCAGGTGGTTCGTATGACTCGTTGGGAGAGCACCGCCGGTTATCCGGAGATGCTGAGAGACATGGTCACTTATATGGGGTTCCGTTGGGCACCAGAGTACCAGGTCTACGAGCAGCAGCGAGAGTTTGAGCAGACCTACTACCAGGCTATCGTCTATATTCTGTCAGATGATGGCATGAGCGTAGTCCACCGCTACGAGGCAGTAGGTTCCACAGTGGATATGGCTGTGCAGCAGGCAGCTTATGTGAGTCTCACCGTCCTTCGTGCTGACTACTGGGCATTTGACGATTCCATCTATCGCCACATCCCCCGTGGTTACATCACTTCAGAGGGAGCTCATTTCACTCTCTACGACAACTTGGATGTTTACGAGCATGATAACTCCAGGCTGCACACCACCGCTCAGTTTGTGAGGTACAGTGACGCAGTTGCCACCACACTATCTCAGGAGTTGGCTTCAGTCAGGGAGCAGCTCTACCTTGCTTTGACTCGTCTGGCGACTTACACCACAGACTTTGTTGGAGACGAGCGCTTTGCACGTTTCGATCAGCCATTTGGGCGTCGTCTGCCAGATGCTGGAGGTTACGAGCCGATCAGAGGTCCACTCCTCAACCTTGGTGCTGGTTACACTGGGATTCCTCGCTTTGGAGCACAGGGAGTCGATGCTACGTACTTCACCACACCTAGAGTCGGGCTCAGACCACGTCAGATCTATGTGGATCGTCGTTCTACATACTTTCGTGGGCGTCCTCCTCACCGTACCTCTCGTCGTACTCCTAGTCGCCGTCCTGCGTGATGAGCATGGGAGTACCGATGTATCCATTCCTAGCTATGTTTAGTTATCCTTTCGCATTCGAACCATTTATGGTGTGTTGGATATTCTGATGTAATGGAACATGTGATGGTGAACCTTGTGGTTATCTATTCATGCGTCGGAATAATCTCTCTTTCGGTTACCAAGTCTATTCCTTTCTATTGTTGTGCTAAAATGCATTTCCATTCAGGATGCCTCCAACAAGGAACAACACGCCTGAGCCACCGCCAATCGCGGAGCTGTTGACTCAGATGACCCAAGTGATGACGCAAATGGCCCAGTTTCAGGCTAATCAGCACATCCACCAGACAGCTCCACGAGTCAGTTTCAAGGAGTTTCTCAGTCTAGGCCCAAAAGCTTTCGTGGCCACACGTGAGCCTCTGGACGCTGATGACTGGATCCGTGAGATAGCCAAGGCTCTGGAGATTGCACATGTAGCTGAAGATGACAAAGTCAACTATGCCTCCTATCTGCTGAAGGGTCAGGCAGCTTCGTGGTGGGAAAATTTCCAGGCCATGAGAACTGGGATGCCAGTCACGTGGGATCGTTTCAAGGAAGCCTTCCTGAAGCACCACATTCCAGATGGTCTCATGGAAAGGATGCGTGAGGAGTTTTGCTCTCTCAAGCAGGGCAAGCTGGACGTCATCCGGTATGAGAGTGAGTTCAATCGCCTCACTCGATACGCTGGAGACGAGGTGTCCACTGAAGCTAAGAAGATGGCAAGGTTCTGCAGAGGTTTTAACCCGGAGCTCAAGTATGCCCTCACCAATGTCAAGACCAAAGACTTCGAGGAGCTCGTTAACACCGCGCTCAATGAAGAAAATGGGCGCAAGGCGTTCGAGGAGTCTCGCAAGCACTCGCGTGAGGGTGGTTCCTCCTCCAACATGACCACCCCTCCGCAGAAGTGCCGCATCTGGGTGCCAAATGGTGTTGTCACTCGGGCTCCACACGCCCAAACTTCTCCAGGCTTCGCTCCCCGCCCACCCAACCCTGCTCAGCTGAATGATCCAAGGGGTTCGATGGGGCAGCCAAGGCCAGGTCCTCCTCGTGTCGTCACTTGCTACAAGTGCAAACAGACGGGACACTACGCCGACAAGTGCACGCAGAGGCAGCTACCTCCACCACCACCTCGTCCTAACACCAACCAGGCAATGGTGCGCGCTCCCCCGCATAAGGCCTTCAACTCCAACAACAGGCCTGTCGGGAGGACCGCAAGGGTGAATCATGTCAAGATTGACAAACCTGAGGAAGCTCCTGACGTCGTTCTCGGTACATTCCCCGTAAACTCTTTCCAGCTAAAGTGTTGTTTGATACCGGAGCATCACATTCTTTCGTGTCAAAGATCTTTGCGACAATAAGTAAACTCCCTTTTGATGGTTTGGGTTCCCCGCTAGTAGTAAACTCCCCTGGAGCAACTATGCAAACTTCTAAGATCAGTCACAGAAATCAAATTCTAATTGGAGGCCACATATTCCTTGCTTCTCTCATACTACTTGGAAATTCTGACATTGATGTCATTCTTGGTATGGATTGGTTGAAGGCCAATAAAGCAAAAATTGACTGTGCTCAAAAGTCAATAACCCTGTTCCACCCTTCTGGCCAGATAGTCTATTCTCCACATGAATCAAGTTCCATCCAGCTATGCACACTCGATGCAAAACCTCTACCTCTACTCGAAAATGTTCCGGTGGTTTGCGAATTCCCTGACGTCTTTCCAGAAGAATTGCCAGGAACGCCTCCGGACAGAGCAGTTGAGTTCGTGATCGAACTTGAACCAGGTACTGCTCCAATCTCTAAGCATCCCTACAAGATAGCTCCTCCTGAACTAAAATTGTTAAAGGAGCAAATCGATATGTACATGGAGAAAGGTTACATTCAACCTAGTTCCTCGGCTTGGGGTTGCCCAACTCTGTTCGTTGCGAAGAAGGATCAAACAAAGAGACTCGTTGTTGACTATCGTCCTCTTAACGAGAAAACCATCAAAAACAAGTATCCAATTCCTCGTATCGATGATCTTTTTGATAAACTTGCTGGAGCCTCAATATTCTCCAAGCTGGACTTGAGAATGGGTTACCATCAAATAAAGATCAGAAAGGAAGATATTCCAAAGACAGCCTCACCACTCGCTACGGTCTATATGAATACACCGTCATGTCCTTTGGTCTCACCAATGCACCGGCGACACTCTCTCGACTCATGAATTCTGTTTTCCATGAATACCTCGACAAGTTCGTTGTGGTATATCTTGATGACATTCTTGTCTACTCAAAATCCGAGGAAGAGCATGAAGAACATCTTCGTCTCACTCTCATGAAACTTCGCGAGCATCGTCTCTATGCCAAATTCTCCAAATGTGAGTTCTGGATTCCAGAAGTTTCTTACCTTGGTCATGTCATCTCTGCCAAGGGCATAGCCATTGATCCAGAAAAGGTTAAAGCAATTGTTGATTGGAAACCTCCAAAGACGGTGAAGCAAGTAAGAAGTTTTCTTGGCTTGGCTAGCTATTGCCGTCGTTTCGTCCAAAACTTCTCCAAGATTGCCAAACCTCTCACTGACCTCACAAAGAAGGACAAGAAGTTCGTCTGGTCTCCACAATGTGATGAAAGTTTCAATCTCCTAAAGACTAAACTCACTTCTACACCAGTTCTGGTTGGCCCAGACACTACCAAACCTTTCCAGATATTCTGTGATGCATCTCTCCAAGGTCTAGGTGCAGTTCTTATGCAAGAACGTCAAGTTGTGGATTATGCTTCACGTCAGTTGAACGCACATGAGCTCAATTATCCCACTCATGACCTAGAACTTGCAGCAGTTGTGTTTGCCCTCAAGAAATGGAGACAATACTTGTTGGGTAACCGCACTGAAATCTTTTCCGATCATAAGAGTCTGAAATACATCTTCACTCAACCAGATCTAAACCTCAGGCAAAGGAGATGCATTGAACAGATTAAAGACTTTGATCTTACCATTTCTTACACTCCAGGCAAGGCTAATGTTATGGCCGATGCTCTCAGTCGCAAGTCGTATTGCAATAATCTCATGATCATGGAAAGCCAACCTCCACTTCATGAAGAATTCCAGAAGCTGAACCTTGGTCTTGTTCCTCAAGGCTATCTTGCAAACTTCACAGCCAGTCCAACTCTCGAGGACAAGATTCGTTCTGAACAACTTCGTGATGCTGAAATCAAGAAGATGGTAGAGCACATCAAAGAAGGCAAGGAGAAATTTAAGTCCTTCTCAATTGATGACAAGGGAACTGTGTTCTTCGAAGGACGCATTGCAGTTCCTCAAATCCAAAGTCTCAAAGATGTCATTCTCAAGGAGGCTCATGAAACTCCTCTCTCCATACACCCTGGAAGTACAAAGATGTACCAGGATCTCAAGACACTGTATTGGTGGCCTAGCATGAAACGTGAAATTGCTCAATACGTTTCTGAATGCGACGTTTGTCAACGTGTTAAGGCAGTTCATCAGAAAACAGCCGGTCTTCTCCAACCTTTGAAAATCCCTGAGTGGAAGTGGGACATGATTGAAATGGACTTCGTCACTGGTTTTCCAAAGTCCAGGAAGGGCAACGATGCAATCTTCGTTGTCATTGATCGACTCACTAAAGTAGCTCACTTCTTTCCTGTCAAAGAGACAATCTCATCTAGCCAGTTAGCAGAGCTATACACAGCAAAGATTGTTCCTCTTCATGGTGTGTCATAGGAAATAAGCTCAGACCGTGGAAGCATCTTCACTTCTCATTTCTGGAAAAGTTTTCAAGAAGCATTGGGCACCAAACTTCTGTTCAGCACAGCTTATCACCCTCAGTCTCAAGGGCAAGTCGAAAGAGTCAATCAGATTCTCGAGGATATGCTCAGAGCATGTGGTCTCTCCTTTGGCATGAAATGGGAGGAATGTCTTCCATATGCTGAATTCTCCTACAACAACAGCTACCAGGCAAGCCTAGGCATGGCACCATTTGAGGCTCTCTATGGCCGCAGATGCAGGAGTCCAATCAATTGGTCTGGAGCTGGTGAACGTTCACTCTTAGGCCCTGACATTGTTAAGGAAGCCAAAGAGAAAGTTCGCATCATTCGTGACAATCTCAAGATTGCTCAGTCTCGTCAGAAAAGCTACTATGACAACAAACACAGGGACATGGTCTATGCAGCTGGAGACAAAGCATATCTCCGTGTAACTCCCCTCAGAGGCACTCATCGTTTTGGTGTAAAAGGAAAGCTGGCACCAAGATACATTGGTCCTTTCAACATTCTCTCAAGGCGTGCAGAAAATGCCTATTGTCTTGAACTTCCAGAAAAACTATCCAAGGTGCACGATGTGTTTCACGTGTCACAGCTCAAGAAGTGCTTCAAAGATCCAGGTCGTGCAGTTGATCATGATTCCATTGAACTGCAAGAAGATCTCTCTTATGAGGAGCACCCTATTCGAATTCTCGATGAGACCGAGCGCAAGACTCGCAACAAGAGCACCAAGTTCTTGAAAGTGCAGTGGTCTCATCATTCCGATAAATAGGAAACGTGGGAGACCGAAGAGGATCTTCGCAAGAAGTATCCGGACCTGTTCTCTTCTCAGTAGGAATCTCGGGGCGCGATTCCTTCAAGGGGGGCGTTTTGTAACATCCCAAGTATGAAAACTCCCATTTAGAATGTTTGCTTTTTGTTAAATTATTGTTTTGCATCATGACATAATCATTGCATTTGTTTTGGCATTTGTTTTCCAATTGTTTTCATCTGTTTTCCCTTGTTTTCTATTTGAATTTCAAACCAAAAATTCAAATCTTTGTTTCATACTTGCTCTGTTACAATTTTCAAATAAAAATATTCAAAGCAAAACATCAATTGTTTCCAACAAACATGAAAGCTCAAACCATTTAAATTATTGCCTTCAATAATTCAATTAATATCAAAATTCATTCAAATTCAATTAAAATTACAAACAGCAACTACTTTGAAATATTTGAAAAACAAAAGTTTGCAAACTGTTGCTGTTGTAATAAACAACCTATACAAATTTTCCTAAAATTTTCTAACCTCAAAACCTTATCCTTTTTCTCCTTTTCCTTTTCAGCAAAAAAAGAAACAAACAGAAAAAATAAAAATAGAAAACAAAACCAGAGGGAGAGGGGGCAGGCCAGCCCAGTTGGGCCAGCCCACCATCTCCCCACGGCCTGCTACCCCCTCCTTTTCTTCCTCCTTCGTACGGCAGGCCATCCGCAACGCCCACGTCGACAGCAGCGAGGAGCAGACGGCCAGCGAGCACCGTCCCCTCCTCCATATAACCCTAGGCCGAGCTCCTCCGCGCCTAGACCTAGACCTCCACCTCTATCCCTCGAGCGCCGCCGATCTCTTCCTCTCTGAACCGCACACCGCCACCTCTGAACCTCTCCGATGATCGCCGCCGGTAGGGCTAGTCTCCGCGCAGGTTGAGTACGGGGATCAGACCCCCCCGTACTCCCCTCTTCCTCCTCGACGTTTCCTCGTTGGCTGGGAGCCACTGTAGCACCGCCACCGTCCGTGCCTCTATCGTCGGCGACGTCCACCATCCTCCCCGAGCCTCTGCATTCTCGACATCGGAGGTGAGCTCCACCTCGTCACCTCAACCTTCCCCTCTCGATCTACTCTCTGCACGAGTGCACACGGCCACCGCACGCAGCACACACACCACGGACAGCAGCCACCGCGAGCCGCAGCAGGTCACCGCCGGCGGCCGTCCTCTCTGTCGAAATTCAGTTGACTGAATTTCAGTTCAGTTAAACACACGGATCTGAACCTCAACCTCCCCCGTGCACCTTACCTGTGACGAAACAGCAGCCTAGCGCAGTGGCCAGAGCGCTGCTCGCGCGAGCCCGCGGCCAGAGTTCGAGTCCCCGCGGGCGGATTAAACCCCCACATTTTTTTTTGCTTTGCCACGCGGGCGTACATGGCCCACCTGCCATTGGCCCCGGTTGCCACACAGGCACGCACCCACGCGCCACGCAAGCACAGCTGGGCACTGGCCCACTGCCAGTGACCCAGAGGTAGCACTGCGCGGTGTAATTAGTTTCCTGTCCCAGTTTTCTTTTATTTTAGGTCCCTGCAATTTACAGAATAGCCCCTGTATTTGAAATACAAATAACTTTTAAATTCCAACTCCAAATAATACAAATAAAATATGTATACTGAACCAAATTTAATTCTCTACATGTTTAAATCATTTGTTTTCTGTTTTAAACATTTCAAATGTTTGCTAAACTCAAATTCAAACAACTCATTACAAATTTGGTTAAATTCATAACTAATTCAATATTAATTCAAATGTCACATATGAAATATGTTTTCCATGCTAAATTAAACCCGCTTTCCAAATATAAACTTTGTTTCATGTTTTGAATAAATAAAATTGGTTAAATAATTTAAACCTTGTTTAAATCATTTAATATTGCTAAATTCATAACTTGGTCAAATTAATTTCTTTCTGAACATATAAAATGTGTTTTCAAACCAGAAAAACATAATCTTTTCAAATATGAATTTTATTTAATGTTTTGAACAAATAAAATTCAATTAAAATTAACACTTGAATTAAATCCAATTAAATCTTGTTTAAACTTGTTTAATTCATAAGTAATTCATTTTAATTCCTTTCTCAACAAATGAAACATGTATTACACCTAAAATTTTGTGTTCTTTCCAAATATTAACTTTGTTATCTGTTTTGAACAATTAAACTTGATGAAAACAACAAATGCTTGTGTAACTCCTTGAAGGGGAACGTAGCATAGAAAACAAAAATTTTCCTACGCAAGAGACACCCGAAAGGCCAAGATCTAATCTAGGAGACGAAGTGTAACGGGCAACAAGAGGGTTAAGGAGAACACATACCCTCGAAGACTCAAAGTGGTACGAGATCAAATCTCGTTGTTGGCGTAGTCGTACTCACACCGATCCCGATAGCGAGAAGATGGCACCGCAATCCGGCGGTGCATCCGTGATCGGTCACACGTACGGTTGATGACGACCTCCGTTCCCTCGTTCCAGCGGGGCGCGGAAGTAGAGGATCCCTCGGAACTCCAGCAGCACGACGACGTGGTGGTGGTGAAGAATCCCACGGTCAGGGCTTCGCCAAGCCGGAGACCATGAAATGGAGCAGCGGGTGGAGGGAAAGGGAAGTGGCCAAGTGTGTGGAGGAGGGAGAGCTCTCACCCTCCTTTTATAGGAGAGGGGGGAGGCAGCCCAAGGGGGGTGCGGCCAGCCCCATGGTGTGCCCCCACCTCTTCCCTCATGATGTGAGTGGACACTCCACTCACACCCACTCATTTTCCTTTAAACCCCACTTAGAAAATCCAAGAGTTTTTCTTTAATAAATCAATAAAACATTTTTATTTCTTTATTTCAGCAATTGTTAATTCTATTAACAAACATTTGCATAAAGCACCTCGAATCATTTGTTAATTCTATTAACAACCATTGTTAATTCTATTAACAACCATTCGACGAAAAACCCCTTGAACTATTTCAATTTTCCCCGAAACGATTTCGGTGCTGTCCAAAATATTCTTCGATATTCCGTATCCTCTCAAACGCGTCATCGAACCTTAAGTGTGTCACCCTACGGTTCGCGAATAAGATAGACATGATCGAGACTCCTCTCCGATCAATAATCAACAGCGGGATCTGGAGATCCATGATGACTCCTATATATTCAACGATGACTCTCGTGATCGTGTGAACCAACAACGCCGTGAACTATTCCCTTTGTCTCGCGATATTTTACTTGTCCGAGATTCGATCATTGGTATCAACCATACCTTGTTCAATCTCGTTACCGACAAGTACTCTTTTCTCGTTCCCGTGATATAACATCCTTGTGATCATATCACGTGCTTGCAAGCGGTTTCGATGTGATATCACCGAGAGGGCCCAGAGTATATCTCTCCGTCATTTGGATGGACAAATCCCACTCTTGATCCATGATCCTCAACTAATACTTTCCGAATACTTAACGACACCTTTATAGTCACCCTGTTACGGTGTGACGTTTGATGCCATCAAAGCACTCTTCCGGTATCAGTGATTGACATGATCTCAAGGTCTAAGGAATAAGTTACTTCGTATGTTTGATATAACAATGTAAACTAAATGACTTGATCGCATTGTTATATTCTCTTTGGGTATATGTTCATCACATCATTCTTCTAATGACATGACCTCGTTATTAATAACATCCAATGTTCATGATCAGGAAACCTTGATCATCTATTAATCAACGAGCTAGTTAAAAGAGAGGCTTTACTAGGAACCATTGTTTGTTTATTAAGCACACATGTATCAACGTTTCCGGTTAATACAATTCTAGCATGAGAAATAAACATTCATCATAAACAAGGAATAAGATAATAACCATTTTATTATTGCCTCTCGGGCATATTCCCTTCAGTCTCCCACTTGCACTAGAGTCAATAATCTAGTCTGTAAGCACTTTAACACATATGGCGTACCAGTGTTATTACCATGCTTCGCATGCGGTAAACATCATCAAAAAGATCTGAACTGTTCAGGTCCTATTGTATTTGCATGTTCTTTGCGCCTACACGCATCACTCATTCTCTAATGAGATGGCTTTGTATATATATGGTCAATTGGTGAAAACTTAATTCCTCAGCTTAAACTGATGTCACTAACATTGTGAAAATGTAGCTTCATAGTGTTAGCATTCTTGGAAACTCACCAAGTTCCGGTGATACCTTAATTCCTCAGCTTAAACTGATGTTACTAACATTGTGAAAATGTAGCTTCATAGTTTCAGCATTCTTGGAAATTCACCAAGTTCAATAAAGAACTCCTTGACACAAAATACGCTTATAATCAGTTGTCAACACAACGATATACTTTAGCCTTTGTTGTAGTATCTGTCACAATATTTTAATTTTGAAACTCTTTCAAATCCAGCATGGAACTTTCTTCCATCCTATTGTGCTACCGTTCATCACATATTTTAATTGAGATAAAATTACTTGATTAAATGACAAGATTATTAGTGTAACATATTACAACTAATATTTTGTCATTACTATATAGGAAAACATATCCTTGGCATTTCTAAAATGACACGAGGATCTCTCCCACTGTTGTCTAATCATCATATGAATTATCCTACTATAACATTTTATAGCATAGGACTCATCTGGTTGTGTACATAGCATGGAAACATGACTTAGAAATCTCAATTTCAATGATGCTCATCATGTGTCAAAACACATGAATCTTGCTCAATTATTTTCATGTGACAAGAACTCCTTCTTATCAATTTTATATTGACTTACTTCAATATTTCATCTATGTAATTTGGCTTTAATCATATCAGGCGCTTGAATCCATCTTTTATAGACATCGATGCCCAATATCTTCCAAGCCTTTCATCAATATGAAAATCTTAACCGTGTTAATTTAAAATACATATTTTCCAATCAACCATATGTCATCTACATAAAGTATTGGAAATATGTCATAGCGCTCCCACTTAATTTCTTGTAACTTTACAAGCATCTTTATCGTTCATGATGGAATCAAACTCTTTTGATAACTTCATTAAGGTAAAGATTTCAACTTCGTTATGCTCACTTCAACCATTGAAGTGTGCATACCTTTCTAGCAACCTTTTTGAATTTTACAAAACTCTCAGACTGTGTCAAGTACACATCCTTGATAAAACTTCCTTGAGAGGAGAGTTGGTTTTGTTATTCAACTGCCATATCATAATATGTAACCTTTTGCTAGAACTATCCGCAAAGACTAAAGCATCACTACGGAAGATCAAAATCTTGTAGTAGTTAACTCTTTGAACTTCGTCGAAAACAACTTTTCGATAAGTACAATTTTAATAAGATGTAAAATCCATGTCTTTTTCGCTATATAGACCCTTTTGCTATCGCTAGGCATCATGCCTATCGAAAGGACTACCAAGTCACATACTTGATATTCATACAAGGATACTATGGCGGATATAATGACTCATAGTCAATTTTACGAAGTCAGGGCCCATCATTTGCTTCCTTTATAAGGTCCAGGTCCTTTTGTTGTCAAAACAACACTTTACACTTAAACCACAAGTTGTTCTAAGTACAAAGTTTTTGGACTTTACTGGTACAGTTCGCAAACTCATTTGAAGTATCTAAAACATTTGTAGTGTCTTCTACTTAGTAAAAATAGTAAACCCCGGAACAACTTCCAGTGCTGCGCTACTCTTGACATGATAACGAAGATTCTCTAATCTCGTTGAGTTTGTACTGTGCTCCCACTCACTTGTTTCGCAAGAACTACTTTCTCGAGAAATCAACCCTTTCCGACAAACAACATTTGTCTTTTGATTCGGTGATAGGAGAAATACCAAATGTTTTATTTGGGATAACCTTATAAACATATATTTATCCTATTTTGGTTGTAAACATTTTACACATGCTATGCATACCAAAACTTAAGAAAAATGACAATTCGGGTCATTACCCAAACCATATCTTATATGTTGTCAATTTCAACGGATCATGATGGTGCTCTTTTCAGTGTAAAAGCGGTTGTCACTAATGTATAAACTACAAAATTATAATGGCATTTTTATTAATCTTACCATGTCAAACAAGGTTTGATTTTTGTCTCTTGAATACTCCAATCTAATGTGGGGTATTCGAGAAGTATAAGTTGTAGAACAATTCTGCAACTTCTCAGATGTTTTGCTAAACTTGTAACTCAAACTTTATTCTTTATGATCCAATCATAAATACTTGATTATCTTGTTACATTGATTTTAACTTCATATTAACAACCTTTTGAACCAATTCAAAATGTCAAACTCTGTTCCCTTTAAATAGATATAATCACATATCTACTTAAATCATCGACAAAATTTTATGAAGGAAAAATTAATCCACCATACATGACTACACATAATGGACTATATACATCAATATGTATAATCTCCACTAAATTAGTCGTCCATTCTACTTTGGCCTAAGAACGGAATTCTAGTCATCTTTTGGAAGAGGTCTCACAAGCGTCAATAAAATGACTCCGGAAGTCCATCAATATGGAGTTCCTTCATGTTTTCCTTTTCGATATGAACTAAAATGGTGGTGTCACAATTTAAGTGAAACTCTTCAACGTCTTGCAACGTTTAGCATTTAGTCTTATAGATGTTTACTTTACCAATGTTTGATTAATTTTTGTACCATAATTCATAATATAAATAGAAAACAAGTATAATTATTTTCAATGACATGTGGGTCCCACATGATACAAAATATGTCGGAAAGAATACATACATGATATTAGACTCGTTTTGTAGAGTTCTTTGTCTACATCACAGTGGTACAAACATAGTACAATTTTGACAAAAAAATTAAGAAATATAAGAGTTTGAAACTTGGTTAAAGAAGTGAGCTAGCTAGCTCCATATTCTTGTGAATATCCGATCGATCGGTTGCATGGCTCTAGTCTATACCGTGTGGGTCCCACAAGGTACAGAATATTTATGAAATATCTATATATGATATTGGTCTCTTTTTATAGAGTTCGTCATGCACCTCACGATGGTACAAACAGATTATATTTTTGATAAACTGTTTAAGAGATACAAATATTAGAAACATGCACGTGTAAAAAGCTAGCTAGTTACCGATCCATTCTGCATGCATGCAGGTATAGTTTTTAATATTCAAAATGACATCTGTGTGTGTAATTAGGCTAACACAAGTTGTTGCTTAATATACAGCCCCATAACACATGGAGCGACAACCCATGAGTTTCTATCAAAACAGAATCTGTTGATTCGTTTCTATTCCTTGCGAAAGAAGCGCGCGTCGACGCTTGAAAGGATAAGACTTATTTCCGTTTTAAACAAGATGGCGTGTGAGTCAAGATGAAGTCCCGCAGCTGACTAGTATATAAAGCCAACGTATCCTCTCGCCAAAGGGATACAGAGGCCAGGGAGGGCACGCACACGCCAGCTGCGGCGCTATACGCACACCACGCACGCAGACGGACGCGGATAGACCGCCCGCACACACGCGAAAAGCTCCTTGCCAACAACCGAGACAGGCACGCGCTGCCAGAGCAAGGCAAAACACGCCTAACCTCTCGCCGCGAATTCAATCACGCACAGATTGTCGTTTTGCATTTAAATCGCTGCAACATAAAGGACGATTGCAGGACGACGGTCACACTGATCCGTCTTGAGTTGATTCGCTACAAGGCAATACCTCAAGTAAGATCGATCCAGTCCAATAAAAATCTACGAAAATCCCCGTCGCGTTCTGATGACGATCATCGCATGCTTCCCTACTGGTAAGTAGTCTACCCAAATCTTGGTGGTTTCTTAATCTCTCTTTCTGGACAAATTCTTCTATGACATCATCATCGCCAATCGATTCGATGGTGAAAGGCGATGTTCACGGGTCATAAATTCCATCGTCGATGTGAGGCTTAAATCAAAGCTTCCCGATGAGACGGGATTGGCTACAAAAATTACCCGGCCGTAGGACGTCTACTCCACCGAGGGTAGTCGACTGTGGTTTTGTGTAAATTACGATGAACGTACGCGGCTAAGACCAAGTACGAAGAAATCAAATCACCATGATGATATTGCCCTTCACCATGAGGCATGATTGGTCATATTTCCATCTACACCGCCCCTCAAAAGGAGGCGAAGATCATAGAAACAACATTGATCTTGCTCCTACAAGGACGCGAGATTAAAATACTTGATAAACATCATCCACCATGCATCCATGATATTTTCTACACCAATATCTTGGCCAAACATCGATTAAGATGAAGGCCATCTTCACATCATATTTCTTCTTACGTCTAGTGCCGACGAGGCTAGACGAAATCATGGCCAAGTGCCGACGAGGCCAGGTCACTACTTTATCTACATGTTCCAAACCTACGGGAACGGACACACCGTTGCTGGGCACCGACGAGGCGATAGCAACACACACATGTCCACGTCTGATGAAGTCAGGGCGTTACATGACTGGGCACCGACGAGGCGAAAGTCATCCCTTTCATCGACATATCCTGTTGGTCACACCAACATGGCGATATTGCACGTGACCGGGTATCGGCGAAACAAAGCCACCCACACAATACATTGATAAATATCACAATGCATATGGATGAGCAATCCAATTATCACGACGACCATCAGCGCAGCTTAATCGGAGGTATTCCGTAGGCTCCACCCTACGGATGTAATTAACCGGATGCTTGCAAAAAGCTCCGGGAATCAATGAACTACGCAATCTCCTGATTCAGATATTCCATGAGCGCGACGCAGAAGGCGGAATAGATATAGTTCATGGGAATATGCGATTTGTATTTGTACAATCCAATGATATGAATAAAGAAAGCAGTGTTCCCATATATTGTGTTTATTATTGTCTTTTGTTATTTAATTTGCTTGTTTTATTAACAAGATGGCACGCCCGCAAATTTGTACTCTCATGTACACATCTAGGGAAAACCTCTAGAACCCCGGGAATAGTTTCCGCTAAAAACACCATTTTCTAGCGAAACAAAATTGGCACGCCCGGTGGGACATTGTTCTCCTCCCATCTTTGCTGCGCTCCGAAGGTCGTCAAAATTATTATTTTCCTGCTCATTAAGAGTCATTGAGATATAACGTTATAAAATGCAAGTCCTACTCAGAGTGGTCGACTAGGCATGTCAATAAAAATCCATCACATATCTATGGATGTATTTCTCTTGTAAGAACACAGTGTCCTGCTAAAAGCAAATGGACCGTGCATGTAAAAAACAAAAAAGCATCACACGCCATGTGTATCTTGCTAGTGTAAGGTGATATGTGTGATTAAAGATTACAAGTTTCGTTACACGATGCAATGATCGAATGATTTCCTGTTATGGGTGAGTCCTTTCATGCTATCATTGGTGAGAAGTGCATGCCAAGGATTTTACATCTCCCTGCATACACCATTATGATCTCTTCGTCCTTTCAATTTTCGATCATGCAAAGAAGCCCTACAATTCTGCATCCACCCAACTGTACCGGGAAGGGGTGAATTATCCAACATGCCTACCAATGACTATGATGTTGGTTCTTGCTCATAATAGCATGCTCTACGTCTGTTATAAGATGCTAACTCGGTCAATCTCAATGTTATTGACATGATGATGGCTATTATCCTATAAGCAACATGGCCATGAGTCTGTAATGATGCATTTCCACGGTACCGTCAGACAACCAATAAGTGCTCTGTTAAAAAGAGTAACCGTGATGCTCTCATGGAGTTGCCTCCATGGACCACGATGCAACATGATGCATGTTGGGGCATACATGCTAATTATCTGGCTTGGGAACCATGCATGTACTATACATGTTCCGTTCTTCTTTTTCTGCAATACACCATTCAAAGACATCACCAATATTACATGCTCACTTGTACTTCTAAGGAACACATGTGTAGCAAAACAATGGTGTGTCATGGTGACGCCTGATCACTGGGGGCTTGGTCGGCTTTCGGGTGCCAACCCTTGAGTGTTTGAGGAGGATGACACCGAAGCCATATGATGCAAAGCTATTTGTCCGAGCGACAATGTGTTGGCACTATAGAAAATAGTATTCAACGACGAGTAATCAAGCCATTGACAATATGGTTTCCTGTTTGTACCAATCACATGTTCCCAACAAGGGCGACCATGTCCACACCTTGTCTTACTTCATGCCTTGCGTATGGGGGCAATGTCCTGAAACTATAGAAGTGGGGGCATCCAGCCATGTTTCCCTTCTCCCAACAATACTTCATGCAACGTTGTCATTCAGTATGATAAATCTAATAGCTCTTCTTCCAATGATCATGTAATCACGAATGAGGAGATACACACAATATATGCAGGCCCCTCCCTCACTAGGGTCACTTTCTAAATATGTAAACATGAACCTTGGAGAAATTCATGCCTCACACTTGCAGGCAAATTTCTAGTTCTACGGGGGATAAGATGGGGGAAAATACCCCTAAACCTTCACCAAGAAAGGCTACATGCAATGTCAGACTTGACTATTCTTCTAATACCAGTGTCCCTTCTGATGATGCGGTAACACCCCATAACAGAGAAACTCTACATGCAGAAAGTGCATCACGTGAGCCTCAAGCTGAAGTAAATATGAACCCGCGAGAAGGAGAAGTGCTACATGAGCTCCAAAAAAAATCCAACCCAAGAAGGTTGTAAAAAAAAAATTAGGTGACCCCGAGGAGGTTTGTCACCGAAAAGCGTAATATGGAGGAAGAACCCGTAGAGGGTGATGAGACATCTCCAAACATAGATTACAACATAGTAGCACACCTGAAACGCATCCCCACACTTCTAAGTGTGTATGACGCACTAATGTTGGTGCCTAAGCATCGGCAAGCTCTTCAAGCTCTGGAAGACCCAAAACTCTATGAAGTAATTACAATGGCAAAGCATAATATACTGTGCAACTTCTTGAGAAAAAACGAGATTACCTTCACAGAGGAAGGTAAAGTGATTGGAGATGATAATCATAATCACCCAGTTTCTATAGAAGGCAACATTAGAAAGACTCACTTGAGACGCATTCTCATTGACCCTGTTTCTACCGTAAATATCTTGCCGGTTCGAAGCTTAACTCGTGCTGGCTTCACGTTAGATGACTTGGAGCCAACTGAAGTTGTCATTCGTGGTTTCGATAATCAAAGAAGGTCGACATTGGGCTCTATTACTATGAAAATTCAAATGTCAAATTTCAGTTTTAAGGTGCGGTTCTTTGTTATTGAAGCAAACACCTCATATTCAGCACTGTTGGGTAGACCATGGATACACAAGTATCAAGTAGTCCCCTCTACACTACACCAATGTTTAAAATTTGTGGATGGAAGTGGTGAACAACACCGCATAGCCGGTAACCCAAACCCTTACACCATCCAAGAAGCACATCATGCTGATGCAAAATATTACTTCCCGAGCGAGGAGCCGCAAACCCAACAAGGAAGGGTGGCCCCTCCCGCAGATATACTCGTCACGCCCAGCTCCACCCCTTCTTTGGGGACCGAGTCCTTAGGCAAGCACATTTCATCGAGGCCGCGGGAGAGGACGAACCTCCATGACAATGCCTCGCTATGGTCGCTCTCATTTTGGCAATGAGGACTTCCTCATTGCTACACTACAAACACCATCACCCTTGTCGAGTGTGGAAGCTTCCGCTACAGCTCCACTCGTATTGAGGAGTTCCTAAACTCCTTAATAGCGCGGGCAAAGCACCCTCCTCCATTGTGCTACAGTTGCCCACAACTGAAGGTTCCACGCCATCGGAAGGAACTGTAAAGAAAAGGGTTGAGGAGATAGAGAAATCAAGGGGAGCTATACTTAAACATCCCCCGTCCATGTATGTATCAGTAACAATGCCACTGGAAGTCCGTTTGGTCCCAGGACAACACAGAGGTTCTGACCCTACCCTGTTTTATAAGGTTACCGTCGCCACCCGCCATTTGCGAGGAGTGGTGGGAACAAGCTGAGAAGCTTGTTAAGAGTAAAATAAGACACAACCGAAGTACGGTTTGGGCTATATCCACTCTGAATCCTGTGAAAACAAGGATGAAGAGTATGATGTTGTGCAACATTTTACATGCCATATGACTTATGTATATGATTCTCAAGATGATGGAAAGAAAAAACCGACTTCTCACATGGAGGATGGTTCATAGAGCCATGCCAATTAATCAAGGAGAGGTTCTTGATGCCGCTCCCGCCCCTCTACAGCTTGAGGATGATGGGCAATGCACTATTGATGAGCTCGTCGAGATTAATTTGGGTACGGAGGATGACCCACGCCCTACTTTCGTCAGTGCCTCTCTCACACTGCAAGAACGTGAAAGTTACCGAGAATTCTTGATAGAGTTTCGGGACTGCTTTGCGTGGTCATATAAAGAAATGCCAGGGCTTGACCCCCAGGTCGCCACTCACAAGTTAGCGATTGATCCCCAGTTCAGGCCAGTAAAGCAGCAACCACGCTGCTTTCGCTCAGAACTACAAGATAGTATCATCGCCGAGGTGGACAAACTCATCACCGCCGGCTTCATAAAAAATGTTATGGTGCCTTGTCGTTCATGGACGGATCATCCGGTTATAATCAAATTAAGATGGATGAGCACGATGCAATTGACACTGCCTTCCGAACGCCCAAGGGCAATTTCTATTATACTGTAATGCCTTTTGGACTAAAAAATGCAGGTGCAATATATCAACGCGCCATGACTTGTGTTTTGGGAGAACTTATCCATGATTATGTGGAATGTTACGTCGACAACATGGTTGTCAAAACCAGAGATCGCCTGCAGCATCAGGATGATTTAAGAGTCGTCTTTACTCGTCTGAGGAAACTCAACTAAAGATGAATCCTCTAAAATGTGCCTTTGCCGTACAATCTGGTCTATTTTTGGGTTTTATTGTGCATCACCGTGGCATCAAGATCTCACCAAAGAACATTAAAGCAATACGAGGCATGCCGCCACCTAAGAACTTGAAAGAGTTAAAATCCTTACAAGGTCATTTGGCGTATATACGTCGTTTTATATCTAACCTCTCAATGCGTACCCAACCCTTCACGAGACTGATGAGGAAAGGTGTCCCCTTTGAATGGGACGAGCAATGTCAAAACGCGCTTGAAAGTATTAAGCGATATCTATTAAACCCTCCTGTCCTAGCCGCTCCGACTAGAGGACGGCCACTTATTCTTTATATTGCTGCCCAACCCTCCTCGGTTGGTGCACTACTAGCTCAACACAATGATGAAGGGAAAGAAGTAGCCTGCTACTATCTGAGTCGTACCATGGCTGGTGCTGAGCATAATTATTCGGCCATAGAAAAATTGTGTTTAACTCTATTTTTTGCCCTAAAAAAGTTACGACATTATATGCTAGCGCACGAGATACAACTTGTAGCACGTGCCGATCCCTTAAAGTATGTGCTAAATCAACCTGTGCTCATGGACCGCCTAGGTAAATGGGTCGTGTTCATGATGGAATATGATATTACTTATGTTCCACAAAAGGCAATTAAAGGTCAAGCATTGGCTGATTTTCTTGCAGCACATCCACTGCCCGACGACTCTCCATTGATTGTTGAGTTGCCTGATGAGGAAGTATTTACCGTCGACATCGATTCCCAATGGGAACTTTATTTCGATGGAGCCGCTCGCACAGAGACGGATCCCGATGGAGAAGTTAAACGACGAGCCGGCGCAGGCTTGGTTTTCAAGACCCCTCAAGGGGGCACCATACACCACTCTTTTTCCCTCCTCAAAGAGGAGTGCACCAATAATGAAGCCGAATATGAGGCTCTTCTTTTTGGCCTCCTTCTAGCACTCTCCATGGATGTGCGGAACATATTAGTATACGGAGATTCTCAGCTTATCATTCGCCAAGTAAACAATATATATGAAGTACGTAAACCAGAACTTGTACCATATCACATGGCAGCCCAAGTTCTCATGAGGAAATTCGAGCACGTACAATTATTTCATGTTCCAAGGAGTAAGAATGCCTCAGCAGACGCATTGGCTAAACTTGCAACAGCGTTAGTGCTCCCCCAAGGGGAACCCGCTCAAGTACAAATAGAGGAAAGGTGGCTCCTCCCAGCCGTACTGGAACTAATCCCACCTGAATATGAAGTAAACCACGTGGTTTCCAATGTCAGTCATGATGACGATTGGCGCAAGCCATTTCTAGATTACTTTAACCATGGTATACTCCCGAGTGATAGAGTGGAAAGGCGCAGGTTGCAGCGACGCCTGCCTTCCTACGTAATTAAAGCAAGGACTTTATACCGGCGCGCTTTTGGACAAGAGATGCTACTACGGTGTGTGTCTAGAAATGAAGCGGACCATGTTTTGCAAGAGGTCGACCATGGTGTTTGCGGTGGGCATCAAAGTGGACCAAAAATGTATCATAGTATCAAACTAAGTGGCTACTATTGGCCTGGGGTCATGAAAGATTGCCTTAACATAGCGAGGTCATGCCACAATTGTCAAATTCACGGTGTTATAAAACACCAACCACCAGTCCCTCTACACCCAACCGTACCCGCATGGCCTTTTGATGCATGGGGTATAGATGTTGTTGGTCCATTTGATCCCCCATCCTCCAAGGGGCACAAATTCATACTTGCTGCCACGGACTATTTCTCTAGGTGGGCGGAAGCAGTACCACTAAGTGAGGTAAAAACCGACAATGTTATAAACTTTCTAGAGCGTAATATCATTCATCACTTTGGAGTCCCACATCGCATTACCTCCGATAATGCCAAGGCTTTTAAGTCGCATAAGATGGTCCGGTTCATGACCAAGTATAAGATTCAGTGGAATTACTCTACAGGGTATTATCCACAGGCCAATGGCTTAATTGAAGCATTTAATAAGACCCTTGACCAAATCTTGAAAAAGACAGTACACAAACATCACCGTGACTGGCATGATCGTCTCTATGAAGCTGTTTGGGCATATCGTGTTACGGTCCGTACACCAACCCAAGCCACTCCATATGCTTTAGTCTATGGGAGTGAGGCTGTTCTCCCTCTAGAGGTGGAAATTCCATCTCTAAGAGTGGCCATACATGATGATATTACCCAAGACGATAAAATTCGGCTACGATTTCAGCAGCTGGATTCCTTGGAAGAAGATCGACTCAACGCGCTCCAAGATTTAGAGCTATATCGCCGAAACATGGTACGCGCATATGATAAGCTCATTAATGCACGAGTTTTCCGTAAGGGAGAACTAGTTCTTGTACTCCGGCGCCCCATTGTGGTAAAAGGTAAAGCGAAAGGAAAACTTGAGCCTAAATGGGAAGGGCCATTTGTCATTGAGCAAGTGTACGATGGCAGTGCTTACCAGCTGATCGATCAACATGGTGAACGCCCAATGCCACCTATCAATGGGAGGTATCTAAAGAAATATTACGCGTGATCATTTCCGCATACCGACATTTCTCTCTCTCATTTGTTTCCGTTTTTCTCTCTTTGTTTTCTTTGCTTTAAAAAAAATGTTTTATTAAACCATGGACTATTAGGTCCTACATTAAAATGGCTTTCCCCAATCACACAAAGCTCGTGACTGATGATTTGGCTGCCCTATGACTTGTCTAGCGGAAGCACGGTGTAAATCGTGGTAAGTGGAGCGGCACCTATACCCACAACCCACAGCACACAACACTGTATATGTTCCGAGAGGCAACGGAGGAGACTACTTGGGAGACTTCCGAGTAATGAGCTCCCATATCCCCATGCTTCTGGATGTGCCTCGGGTTCGTAGAGACACCTCGCCCCAGGGAAGACCCTAGGAAAAGATCAGGAAAGGGCTGCCTAAAATCCAACATAAGTTGGACTTGGTGTGTAGCCACTTGGCAACCCTGGGGTGTGCCACCAAAAAGCCCCACATAATATGCCTGAGGGTTTTTAGTCTACCAAGGTGGATCGCTACCTTCCAAGTTCTCAAGGTGGCTCCCCGAAGAAATGTCAATGATCTTCCAGGAAATTCGAGCAATCAAGCTAATGAAGCAAGTTCCAAGCAAGGTAAAAAAAAATGCATCATGAAGTAAAATAAAAAGGTCATACAAGCAATCCTCATAGAAAGAAAGTCTCCATAGGCTCCAAGCAAGACCAGCGGTTCTGGGAAATAGGGGTACCACTGGAAAGAAGGCGGTTGGTAGTCATTCACCACCCCTCATCAAAGGCATGATAAACTTTTACAAGCTGTTGTCCCAAAACTAGTTATCATAACTCCTCCTCACCCATGTTTTCTGCGTTCTTGAGGCATGGAAGGAAGCGTGGTGGAGCTATGTGGTTACTCATTGCTCCGATGGGCTAGGGTACGATTCTTTGTTGCCTCTCGGGATCACCCAATGCACACACATACACACGTGAAACAAAAGGTTATTGAATCATGACCGTCATGGTTCTTCGACGGTTCCCAATGACAAAGTCCTTCGGCAGCCTTTTCTGATATCACACTCATAGCTAGTGTTTAGCGGAAAAGCCAAAATATCCAATAAAACAAACAAAAAAACCTTTGTTTTTGCTTTTCATGGTTTTGTTTCTTCCGTGTGTTTCTTATGTATGATCATGATCCATGACGTTTCTTCATGAGGCTTGTGCAGCTACTTCTATACTAAAACAACATTGCCTGGCGCATGCAAGGCGTCGTTGTTGGTCGTCCAACAACTACGGGCTACACCAACGTATGTATCGCTGCCGGGGGCTTTTTCCCTCCACTGATCATACCAAACACGCTGGGGGCATTTTCCCTCCACTCATCATATCAACCACGCTGGGGGCATTTTCCCTTCACTGATCATATCAACCAAGCTGGGGGCATTTTTCCCTCCACTGATCATATCAACCATGCTGGGGGCATTTTTCCTCTAATAATCATACCAATGACACTGGGGGATCATTATCACCTAGTGCTTCTACATTGTCGACGATATTCCGACACTTTAACTATTGGGAGCAGCAAGGTGCACCAGTGCGGCCAGTGCTAAGCTGTGAAACCCCTCGAGTCTGATGGCTGGCATCGTTCCTTTTTACGATCGCATCAAATCCGGGAAACAATTTATGGGACCAGTACGACACGCCAGTGCGGCCAGTGTCGACCTGTGAAACCCTTCAAGTCTGATGGCTGGCACCAATTATCATTTTATGGTCGCATCTAACTTGATAAATTAATTATTTCTTCAAAATCTTACGCCATCGGCTGGCACCACGTTGTATCTGGTCGCGATGGAAATGAACAAAACAAAGATGTCTCCCTTAGCATATGGCAAGAATATTAGATGTCTCCCTTAGCATGTGGCAAGAGTATTTCTCCATATTCTATTATAATTATAATTGTCCTTATGGGTATGTGTTAAGTAATAGCATGGACATGCGCTATTAAAACAAAAGAAACTACAAATAAAGGCTGAGTACTCTATTGGTTGGCACCAAATACATGGTCGCAATGGAGTAGAACAGTAATACTTCCCCTTACAAAAATGGCATGAACTATTCGCCATATTTCGTCATACAACATTCTGCTTGCCACCGATTCTTGCTAAAGCAGTGACACAAAAAAATTTCACCGAGTCCAGTTTTTGTTGTTTCACGCACGAACTAAAAATTGGTCACAGTGCATTTACAATATCTATCGGTTGTTTTTTTTTCTCTCCATTGGCCGGCAATATACACTTGGTCATAATGGAGTAAACCGGAAGTACTTGCTGTATGCCTTCACGGACATGCAATGCAATACCATTGCTCTAATAAAGCCTCGTGGCTTTGATTTTTTTTTTCTCTTTCTCTTTCGCCAAGTCTAGTACCCGCTGCTTCGCCGCAGCCACGATACTTGGCGGGGGGATTTGTTTGATTAATTTTTGTACCATAATTCATAATATAAATAGAAAACAAGTATAATTATTTTCAATGACATGTGGGTCCCACATGATACAAAATATGTCGGAAAGAATACATACATGATATTAGACTCGTTTTGTAGAGTTCTTTGTCTACATCACAGTGGTACAAACATAGTACAATTTTGACAAAAAAATTAAGAAATATAAGAGTTTGAAACTTGGTTAAAGAAGTGAGCTAGCTAGCTCCATATTCTTGTGAATATCCGATCGATCGGTTGCATGGCTCTAGTCTATACCGTGTGGGTCCCACAAGGTACAGAATATTTATGAAATATCTATATATGATATTGGTCTCTTTTTATAGAGTTCGTCATGCACCTCACGATGGTACAAACAGATTATATTTTTGATAAACTGTTTAAGAGATACAAATATTAGAAACATGCACGTGTAAAAAGCTAGCTAGTTACCGATCCATTCTGCATGCATGCAGGTATAGTTTTTAATATTCAAAATGACATCTGTGTGTGTAATTAGGCTAACACAAGTTGTTGCTTAATATACAGCCCCATAACACATGGAGCGACAACCCATGAGTTTCTATCAAAACAGAATCTGTTGATTCGTTTCTATTCCTTGCGAAAGAAGCGCGCGTCGACGCTTGAAAGGATAAGACTTATTTCCGTTTTAAACAAGATGGCGTGTGAGTCAAGATGAAGTCCCGCAGCTGACTAGTATATAAAGCCAACGTATCCTCTCGCCAAAGGGATACAGAGGCCAGGGAGGGCACGCACACGCCAGCTGCGGCGCTATACGCACACCACGCACGCAGACGGACGCGGATAGACCGCCCGCACACACGCGAAAAGCTCCTTGCCAACAACCGAGACAGGCACGCGCTGCCAGAGCAAGGCAAAACACGCCTAACCTCTCGCCGCGAATTCAATCACGCACAGATTGTCGTTTTGCATTTAAATCGCTGCAACATAAAGGACGATTGCAGGACGACGGTCACACTGATCCGTCTTGAGTTGATTCGCTACAAGGCAATACCTCAAGTAAGATCGATCCAGTCCAATAAAAATCTACGAAAATCCCCGTCGCGTTCTGATGACGATCATCGCATGCTTCCCTACTGGTAAGTAGTCTACCCAAATCTTGGTGGTTTCTTAATCTCTCTTTATGGACAAATTCTTCTATGACATCATCATCGCCAATCGATTCGATGGTGAAAGGCGATGTTCACGGGTCATAAATTCCATCGTCGATGTGAGGCTTAAATCAAAGCTTCCCGATGAGACGGGATTGGCTACAAAAATTACCCGGCCGTAGGACGTCTACTCCACCGAGGGTAGTCGACTGTGGTTTTGTGTAAATTACGATGAACGTACGCGGCTAAGACCAAGTACGAAGAAATCAAATCACCATGATGATATTGCCCTTCACCATGAGGCATGATTGGTCATATTTCCATCTACACCGCCCCTCAAAAGGAGGCGAAGATCATAGAAACAACATTGATCTTGCTCCTACAAGGACGCGAGATTAAAATACTTGATAAACATCATCCACCATGCATCCATGATATTTTCTACACCAATATCTTGGCCAAACATCGATTAAGATGAAGGCCATCTTCACATCATATTTCTTCTTACGTCTAGTGCCGACGAGGCTAGACGAAATCATGGCCAAGTGCCGACGAGGCCAGGTCACTACTTTATCTACATGTTCCAAACCTACGGGAACGGACACACCGTTGCTGGGCACCGACGAGGCGATAGCAACACACACATGTCCACGTCTGATGAAGTCAGGGCGTTACATGACTGGGCACCGACGAGGCGAAAGTCATCCCTTTCATCGACATATCCTGTTGGTCACACCAACATGGCGATATTGCACGTGACCGGGTATCGGCGAAACAAAGCCACCCACACAATACATTGATAAATATCACAATGCATATGGATGAGCAATCCAATTATCACGACGACCATCAGCGCAGCTTAATCGGAGGTATTCCGTAGGCTCCACCCTACGGATGTAATTAACCGGATGCTTGCAAAAAGCTCCGGGAATCAATGAACTACGCAATCTCCTGATTCAGATATTCCATGAGCGCGACGCAGAAGGCGGAATAGATATAGTTCATGGGAATATGCGATTTGTATTTGTACAATCCAATGATATGAATAAAGAAAGCAGTGTTCCCATATATTGTGTTTATTATTGTCTTTTGTTATTTAATTTGCTTGTTTTATTAACAAGATGGCACGCCCGCAAATTTGTACTCTCATGTACACATCTAGGGAAAACCTCTAGAACCCCGGGAATAGTTTCCGCTAAAAACACCATTTTCTAGCGAAACAACCAACATGATTTATATTAACATGTCCATCAATTATGGAATATGATCATAGTTTGAACAATCTCATTTGTTCTCACAAAATACTAGAACAAAATAACAAATTATTAAGTTCTTCAAATAAATCTTGACTGTTTGGTTCGATACGACAATGAACACAATAACACTTTACTTATGTTCTTGTCATAATCGATTCCACATCTATTACTAGTTCCTTTTAGGCCCTTGTATTTCTTTCATTGCGTTGCTTTGTATGACAACTCATACCAACCAATGTGGTATCAAAATACCCAAAAATACTTTGTTAACTAGTAATACATCTATAACTTGTATATCAAGCATATACTCCTGAGCTGGACTTTCCAGTTATCTTCTTTTTCTGCCATATATCTTTTTGTAATTCTATTTTCAATATTCCCTTTCCTTTATAGAAGAATCATTCAACATCAAACAATGCTAGTCTTACTAGCTCATTTTCTTTGGCGTGTTAGTCATATACTATCACCCATTGAGTCATACTTTGAGTTTGATTGTTCTACTAATATCACCATATTAATAGCATTCTTCTAGATTCCACTCTTAGCAATTTCCAAGTAAGGTAAACTACTTTACCCATACTTCTAATCCATCCCATCATAACAATTTTATGATTAAGCTACTATAGCTCGAAGGAAGGAATTTAGAGGATAATTTTTAGCATCCAATTTCTTGGAATATTCAAACGCCTAGCGTCTTCAATCATTGCATATATTCAGATAATATAAGCAAACATTGTCACGCTAAATTATACTCAGTCATGTTGCCACAAATAAGTTTCTAGATATCAATATATCTTTCACTTGATTGTTTCTGAAAACAACTCTTTTCAGTCCCTAAATCACCTTGATCAACAAAACATTCTTTTGAAGATAAAGTAATGCGGAAGCAACCATGACTCCGGATTCTAAGTAGGAATTATTTGCTCTCTAGATTAATCAATCATTAACCACATGGAGCTAGGTAGGAAATACCAAAAATCTACAATAGAACTCAATTTTAAATTTCACTAATACGGTACCAATCTTAAATGGTATTTACCAGATCATAACAGTTATATCTCAATTAACAATCTAAGTGTAAGGTAGTTATGAGGATGCCAATGACTACTACAAGTTGTGCAAATTCACTTTGATTTGTTGTTCATGATAAATAAGTTCAAGTTAATTCAAATTAAGCCATGAACTCCCACTCAAAAACAACATCCCTCTTAGTCGTCTTTAGTGATTACACGAACCAAATTCACTACAACAAAACCGATCATCACGTGAGATGATGTAGCTTCAAAGGCGAACATCGACATGTTCATCATATCATCCATATGACTCATGCTTTACCTTTCGGTTACGTGTTCCGAGGCCATGTCTGTACATGCTAGGCTCGCCAAGTAGAACCGTAGTATTGCGTGTGTTTCAAGGCCATGTCTGTACATGCTAGGCTTGAAAACACCCATTGTATGCGAACGTTGAGTCTATCACACCCGATCATCACGTGGTGTCTCGAAACGACGAACTTTCTTAACGGTGCATACTTAAGGAAGAACACATTATTATCTTGATATTAAGTGAGAGGGATCATCTTATAATGCTACCAACGTTATCTAAGCAAAACAAGATGCATAAAAAGGATCAACATCACAGACATCACATGAAAGGATAACGTGATATGATATGGTCCTTCTTGCACTTGATCTCCATCATGTGCATTATGGTATGATCTCAATCATTCCACCGGCGTGGTACCAAGTACCACGGTACCCCAAACTTGTTTGTCCATCAATAAGAAGACAACCATATGGATACCTTACGGTATATCAATAATTTACAAAATAGATCATCTCATAATCAAATTTGTAATATTGACCATATCACATCACATGCCCAGCAAAAACTAGTTAGACGCTTCTAATTTATTTTTGCATATTTTACGTGGCTTAGGGCTTTCGAGGATAGAACCGTTCATACCTACGAACATCAACCACAACGTTGATAAACACATTTTTAACAACCCTTCATAGATTAGATCTTAACTATAGTAGGAGAAACAGACACCCGCAAGCCACTTATGCAATACAAGTTGCATGTTAGTTGTGGAACAAGTCTCATGTACGTGGACATGTAAGGTTAGTCCGGGCCGCTTCATCCCACTATGCCACTAAGATCATAAAATAATCAAGGAGGTAATAACATGATCATCAACGCCCACATACACCTATGTGTTCTACCCGTACAAAACATCTACGCATAGATCCGGCTCTGATACCACTGAAGGGGAACGTAGCATAGAAAACAAAAATTTTCCTACGCAAGAGACACCCGAAAGGCCAAGATCTAATCTAGGAGACGAAGTGTAACGGGCAACAAGAGGGTTAAGGAGAACACATACCCTCGAAGACTCAAAGTGGTACGAGATCAAATCTCGTTGTTGGCGTAGTCGTACTCACACCGATCCCGATAGCGAGAAGATGGCACCGCAATCCGGCGGTGCATCCGTGATCGGTCACACGTACGGTTGATGACGACCTCCGTTCCCTCGTTCCAGCGGGGCGCGGAAGTAGAGGATCCCTCGGAACTCCAGCAGCACGACGACGTGGTGGTGGTGAAGAATCCCACGGTCAGGGCTTCGCCAAGCCGGAGACCATGAAATGGAGCAGCGGGTGGAGGGAAAGGGAAGTGGCCAAGTGTGTGGAGGAGGGAGAGCTCTCACCCTCCTTTTATAGGAGAGGGGGGAGGCAGCCCAAGGGGGGTGCGGCCAGCCCCATGGTGTGCCCCCACCTCTTCCCTCATGATGTGAGTGGACACTCCACTCACACCCACTCATTTTCCTTTAAACCCCACTTAGAAAATCCAAGAGTTTTTCTTTAATAAATCAATAAAACATTTTTATTTCTTTATTTCAGCAATTGTTAATTCTATTAACAAACATTTGCATAAAGCACCTCGAATCATTTGTTAATTCTATTAACAACCATTGTTAATTCTATTAACAACCATTCGACGAAAAACCCCTTGAACTATTTCAATTTTCCCCGAAACGATTTCGGTGCTGTCCAAAATATTCTTCGATATTCCGTATCCTCTCAAACGCGTCATCGAACCTTAAGTGTGTCACCCTACGGTTCGCGAATAAGATAGACATGATCGAGACTCCTCTCCGATCAATAATCAACAGCGGGATCTGGAGATCCATGATGACTCCTATATATTCAACGATGACTCTCGTGATCGTGTGAACCAACAACGCCGTGAACTATTCCCTTTGTCTCGCGATATTTTACTTGTCCGAGATTCGATCATTGGTATCAACCATACCTTGTTCAATCTCGTTACCGACAAGTACTCTTTTCTCGTTCCCGTGATATAACATCCTTGTGATCATATCACGTGCTTGCAAGCGGTTTCGATGTGATATCACCGAGAGGGCCCAGAGTATATCTCTCCGTCATTTGGATGGACAAATCCCACTCTTGATCCATGATCCTCAACTAATACTTTCCGAATACTTAACGACACCTTTATAGTCACCCTGTTACGGTGTGACGTTTGATGCCATCAAAGCACTCTTCCGGTATCAGTGATTGACATGATCTCAAGGTCTAAGGAATAAGTTACTTCGTATGTTTGATATAACAATGTAAACTAAATGACTTGATCGCATTGTTATATTCTCTTTGGGTATATGTTCATCACATCATTCTTCTAATGACATGACCTCGTTATTAATAACATCCAATGTTCATGATCAGGAAACCTTGATCATCTATTAATCAACGAGCTAGTTAAAAGAGAGGCTTTACTAGGAACCATTGTTTGTTTATTAAGCACACATGTATCAACGTTTCCGGTTAATACAATTCTAGCATGAGAAATAAACATTCATCATAAACAAGGAATAAGATAATAACCATTTTATTATTGCCTCTCGGGCATATTCCCTTCACTCCTTAAGAAGCCAAAGTTCTTAACTTAATAAATAAAATTCCAAACTTGGTAAACAACATATCAAATTGAAGCTATTGTTGTTTCCTTCTTGTTTTTCATCATCCATGCATCATTCTAATCTACTTTCA
Organism: Alopecurus myosuroides; assembly: GCA_028641055.1. NCBI lineage: Eukaryota > Viridiplantae > Streptophyta > Magnoliopsida > Poales > Poaceae > Alopecurus > Alopecurus myosuroides. Next base: position 102,402,708 of record CM054060.1, read on the forward strand.
CATGATGGTTATTTGTAGATCATTAACTCAACCTTAATTCATGGGATTTTCCATATGCAATCCAAATTGCATATGGGCCCATTTAATTATGTTACCATGTCAACTAGTTTACCTTTGATGCATCAATTAAATTGTCATGCATCATCCCATGTTTGTGCATTATGCCATGTTATTGATTGTTCGTCTCTCTTCGATTGTTTGTTTGCTTCTTCTCGAATAGACGACGACGTTGAGACAGCCGAGGTTTACGACACTACTTCTGAGGAGTTAGCTCAGTACCAGGCTACTGAGTTTGCAGGCAAGTATTCACTCACATGAACCATTGTGTCCTTTCCACACTGGATACCGATACTTTTCGTTGTCTATTTCTGCTAGCCTTATGACTCGTTGCTTGTGTCCCGATCCTATCACATGTTATCATATAACCCTGATATGGCCTCACCTCCACACCCATAACCCCTTGCTTGTTGCCTGTGTCTTACTAGCATGCTTAGGGTTGCTTGTGCTCGAGTCTGATGCCCGTTACTTCTTTTACAATATTTATTATGTTCTATGGGCTCGATGTTTAAACAACAACCTGTTAATGTTTTTGGTTAATAATAATTTGATGATAAGGCACCGGCAGGAGGCCTGGCGTGGTTTTGAGGCCTGCTAGTGTCGACCCTAATTAGGAAAAGGGTCTTGTCTACTGATCCATGATGAGCGCACTAACCGCATGTGGGAAGCGTGTATGGGCGCCCCCCTCAATTTGATTCGATTCGCATCTCGTCCAAATCGCCACACTTAGTTCGCGCTTTCCATTTGATGCATGCATATGCAGGTGCGAACCCGAGGCCAGGGTGGAACTTTTGTACTCGGCATTTAGGGCGGCGTGGTCTTCCAGTGCTATGAGGGTCCCCCTTTTCTTCGTGGGGGCTCGATTAGCTGCGCACGCACAGCACGTGGTGCTTTGGGCTTGATGCGAAGAAGAGTTGGGTTGTGTTGAGTGCCCCGCTTGGTGGAATGGCCGTTCCATCTGGCGGGTTATTCTTACGTGTACGGCCAAATTGGTGCATCCCTGCAGGGTTAAATCTTCTCGAGAAGCCGTGTTGTCCGCGGTTATGGATGACTTGGTGAAAGTGTTGGCTAACAAGTACTCAGAACAACTTACACCTAACTAATACTAATTTGACTAATAATAGGCTTATTGACACAATAACTTGAACATCATTAATCCAACTGTGTGAGTTATCTTTGGATTGCTTCTTAGGATAAGGGGCGAGATCCAGGATGGGTTTGTTTGATGTTAGTTGTAGTTGGTTACGATACGCTATCTTATCTTCTTTCTGTTAACCGGAAGTTGTAGCGTGTCTATGTAGTTGGTTACTGCAGCCCGCTGCCGCATCTTGGTATCACCTATTCTTCCGTTGAACCCAGAGCATCTGTACTTGGTGTTGCCGGGTACACTTTGGTGAATTGTGAGTCTTGCTTGCCAGTACTTGTCTGTACTGACCCCTATGGGGCTGCGTGTTCTGCAGACTACGTTTCCGAGGATCCTCATGGTGGCTACTACGTGGAGTATGACGAGGCTGTTGACGAGTAGATAGCGGACCCGGGCAGGATCCGAGACTACGTGGATGGGCTCCGTTTTCCTTTCATTGCCAGCCTCTTAGGCCTATTTGGTTCTTGTCTGTACTCAGACATTTTGAATGCTTCCGCTGTGTTGTAATGATGATATGTTGGGACATGTGTCCTCTGGATGATTGTATTTGCTATCTCTGCTCTAGTGAGAGCCATTTGCAACTTATTTCAATCTTTTGTGTCTTAGAGATCTGTTGTGCTATCATTTTGTTAAACGCCGTTGACGTACCATGTGTGTATGGTATGAAGTACGTCAATGGTAGTATCCTGATTTCTATGGGATGGTTTACGTAGACGCTGAACAGATAGGGGTTGGTTGTCACACATACATGTGTTGGCCTACTCGTAAGAGGTGCGGGTGCAGGTAGGCCCCGTAATCCAATCTACTATTGTTCAACGGAACTGCGAGTATCCTTTAGAAGTCCGGGTGCGACAGTGTGGCTCGGAAACACTTCTCTTGCAGCCCGGTTTCCAGCTCTGTATGAGATTGTTAGACATAAGAATACCTTGGTTGCTGAGGTTCTTAATCATGAACATCTGAATATTCAGTTTAGACGAAACTTGGTTGGTAATATGTGGTCATCTTGGATGAATTTGGTAGAGAAGCTCATGGGGGTGACTCTTTCAAATAGTCCAGATAAAGTTAGATGGAAATTAACACCTACGGGTATTTTCTCCGTCAAATCTTTATATTCTGATTTTATGAATGGTTCCAACGGTAATTTGCGTTCTTATCTTTGGAAATTGAAAGTGCCTATTAAAATTAAAATTTTCATGTGGTTCTTATCTAGAAAAGAACTCTTGACCAAAGATAATCTGGCTAGGAGAAAGTGGAGTGGTTGCACTAAATGTGTATTTTGTGGCTTATAGGAGACGGTTCAACATCTTTTTTTTAGATTCTGATTTTGTTAAAAAGATTTGGCGTCTCATTGATACGTCCATTTTGCCTGTTTTATATTGTTATTTTCTGTTATTCATCGATATATTTCATGTTATGGTGCATCCCTTATGTTATTTTATCTTATTTTGCATGGTTCATAATTTTTGGAGAATAAACACCGGGACCAGAAATCTGATGGAAAGAGCACCGTCAGGATACCCTATTTCAGAAAATCAAAAGAAGAGGGGGGGGGAGACTGGAGATATCTTAGAAGTCCATATGAGGGAGCCAGCCACGAGGAGAGCCAGAGGGGGCCACCAAGGGCCCACACCATGGGGTGGCGCCCCTCCCCCCCTTGGCCGCGCCGCCACGTGGTGTGGCCACCCTGGCCCACCTCTGGTCGATATTTTTCGTGTACTTGACCCCTAGGGAATCCTAAGCCCCAGACCACCATTGAAGAATTATTCGGCCGCCACCTGGGGGCGGAAAACACCCGAGAGAGAAAAGCTCTCTCGCCTGTCGGGGAAATTCCTCTCCGGAGAGGGGAAATCATCGCCATCGTCACCGCCATTGCTCCGGGCATCATCAAGATTGTCATCGTCATCATCATCACCACCAGCACCATCAACCTCATCATCCACTGTCATCCCGCTGTAACAATTATGGGTCTCTATCGTTGTTTTACATTAGATCTCTCTCCCGATGTGGATTACTTGTTAGTAGTTGATGCTTGTGAGATTTATCGGTGTTAGCACTTTATGACCAGATTATTATCATCCATTATTTCACCTCTGGTCATGATCCATATGATGTCTTGTGAGTAGTTATTTTAGTTCTTCAGGACATGGGAGAAGTCATAATGTTAGTAGTGAAGTTATATTGAAGTAATATCTCGTGGTTCGGTATTTAAGTTGTGGTGCTATTATTCTAGTGGTGTCATGTGAACGTCGACTACATGATACTTCACCTTTATGGGCCTAGGAGGATGCATTGTGTATTTGGCTACTAACTATGGGGTTGCCGGAGTGACATAAACCTAAACCCCCGTTAGGAAACCAATGCACGAGGAAGCGTAATACCCCGGAGTTTTAAGGTTGTGGTTATTTTTATCTTAATTACTTTCTTGTATTTGCAGATACTTATGAGGGGTATAATCACAAGTATGTATTAGTCCTAGTTGGGTGGTGCATTAGCATAGGTTAACCCACACAACACTTCGCGAACCAATGGATATTAATCAATCGTAACGAAGCGAAAGCACTTGACGAAATTCCGATGTGTCCTCGAGAACGTTTGGTAGTCATAAGTAGAACAACCGGCTTGTCCTTTTCTCTCAAAAGGATTGGGCCACTCGCTGCAATATTATTTACTGTATTTTATTTACTCGCACTTTATTTATCTGCTATGTCAACAACCTCCAAAAACCCGTTTTCTAGTGTTTACAGTGAATCCTCTATCCAACCTGCTTGTCAACACCTTCTGCTCCTCGTTGGGTTCGACACTCTTATTTATCGAAAGTACTACGATACACCCCCTATACTTGTGGGTCATTAAGACTATTTTATGGCGCCATTGCCGGGGAGTGAAGCGCTATTGGTGAGTGGAATTGGTAAGAGAAGCTTTTACTATGAGTGCTGTTTTTATTTCTGTGTGTTGGTTTATTTCATTACGGAGAATGCTTTTGGTTCTCTGTTTAGGGGTACTTCTACCGTTGCTACTAGGGTAGTTGGTAACCCTTCATCCGCTGAATTAGATCCTTATAAAGTACATATGAAAATTGTTGGATGTGTTATGGATAACTGCTATTACGGTGATGGAGTTGTTCATCCGGGTGATCATTTGATCTTTTATACATGAATTATGCGAGTTATTCAGGTGTGCAGGTATTACAATGGATCAAGTTAAAAGGAAATTATTTTCTTTATCGCTGAAAGGAAGAGCCACTGAATGGTTCAATTTACTGAAGAATGGTGAATCTATTGGATGGGAGAAATTGTTCCTCTCTTTTATTCTAAATTTTATCCTCCTAGTGAGATTCATAAAGACCGGAATCAAATCTATAATTTCTGGCCTCATGATGGAGAGATTATTGCCCAAGCGTGGGGGAGAATGAAGTTATTAATGCTTAAATGTCTCGTTCATGAACTCCCAACAAATATTTTTATCAGTAACTTTTATGCAAGGCTTTCCTTTCATGATAAGGATTTATTGGATGATTCTTGTTCTGGATCATTCACACATATGAAGGAGGAAGCTAAATGGGGTCTTCTTGATCGTATTCAAGAAAACACTGAAGGATGGGAGAATGAAAAAGGAAGAAAGTCAGGTATAAATTATGATTATGAATTCATTAAATATTTTATGGGAACCAATGATTTCTATGATGTTAGTGCTGTTTGTGGTCTTGATTCTCAAATCTTTGCAAACTGTCTTAAAGCTTTTGCCTCCTATCTTGATATTCCTAAAAAGAATTATCACAAGTACCATGCACCTTATAAAGATATTGTTCCTAGTAGTAACATAGAAGTGCATGATGTTAATCCTGTTGTTCGTGAGCCATATGCTAAAAAAATGTCTTTCCGTGCTAAGGTGAAAGAACATTCTATGGTGGCTAGTGTGGTTAATAAGAGTGATAAGAAAGCTATTGAACCTGGTGACAAATAGGTGTTGAACCTGTTGTAGCAATAGTGAAAGATCTTGTTTGTGGATATGTGGAGGATGAACACATTGTCTTTTGTGAGGATGCTTCTCATATTGTTTCCCATCCTCATAGACCTAAGAAAACTAGTGTTTATGTGATTTCTGCTAAGATTGGTGATCATTGCTATTATGGTTTGTGTGACATTTCTGCTAGTTCTAGTGCTATTCCTTATGAGATTTATAGAGAAATTATGCATGAAATTGGTTCTTGTGAGATTGAAGATATTGATGTGGTTATTCAGCTTGCTAATAGAGAAACTGTTTTTCCGATTGGCATTGTTAGAGATGTGGAATTTTTACGTGGTAAGACTAAATACCCCGCTGATTTTCTAGTACTTGGTAAGGCTGCTAGTAAAACTTGTCCTATTATTTTTGGCAGACCTTTCTTGAACACTTATGGTGCTATTATAGATTGTAAAAGAGAGAAGATTTTGACTAAATTTGATGGAAAATCTCTTTAGTTCAATTTCTCCAAATTTGCTAGAGCACCTTATGAATCTAAATTGCCTGATGAGAATTTTAAAGTTGAACAACTTGCTTCTATTGCTCTTGCTCCTAACAATGCTTTGCAGCAATATATGGAGGACCATGAGAGTGATGTCTTTATGGAAGAGAGATTTGAGATTGACGATATTCTTCTTCGTCAACCGGTGACACTGAAACATAATTTGTCTGTGGAAGACTTGGGTACCACATTACCACCCAAAGAGGAACATGTCTTTGATTAAAAACCTTTGCCCGATGATCTTAAATATGATTATATTGATGATAAGAAAATATATCTTGTTATTATTAGTGCTAAACTCTCAGGTAAAGAAGAGGAAAGATTATTGGGAATTCTGAAGAAACACCGTGGAGCTATTAGATATACTCTGGATGATTTGAAGGGGATTTCTCCTACTATATGTCACCATGCTATTAATATTGAACCTGATGCAAAGCCAGTAGTTGAACATCAACGCCGTTTAATTCCTAAGATGAAGGAAGTGGTAAGGAATGAGGTATTAAAACTTCTTGATGCTGGTATTATTTTTCCTATTGCTGACAGTAGATGGGTGAGCCATGTGCATTGTGTCCCTAAGAAGGGAGGAATGACTGTTGTGCCTAATGAAAACAGTGAGCTCATTCCACAAAGAGTAGTAGTTGGTTATAGAATGTGTATTGATTTTAGAAAGGTTAATAAAGTTACTAAGAAAGATCATTATCCTTTGGTCTTTATTGATCAAATGCTAGAGAGGTTGTCTAAGAAAACTCATTTTTGTTTTCTTGATGGTTATTCTGGGTTTTCTAAAATTGTTGTTAGGAAGCAAGATCAAGAGAAAACAACCTTTACGTGTCCTTATGGTACTTATGCTTATAGACGTATGCCTTTTGGTTTGTGTAATGCTCCTGCTACTTTTCAAAGATGCATGTCTGCCATTTTTCATGGTTTTTGTGAAGAAATTGTGGAAGTATTCATGGACGATTTTTCCGTCTATGGAACTTCTTTTGATAATTGTTTGCAAAACCTTGATAAATTTTTGCAGAGATGTGAGGAAACTAATCTTGTTCTTTATTGGGAGATATGGCACTATATGGTAAATGAAGGAATTGTTCTTGGACATAAAATTTCTGAAAGAGGTATTGAAGTTGACAGAGCTAAAGTGGAAGCCATATAGAAAATGCCCTGTCCTAGGGATGTTAAAGGTATTCGTAGTGTTCTTGGTCATGCTGGTTTTTATAGGAGGTTTATTAAAGATTTCTCTAAAATATCAAAGCCTCTTACTAATCTTCTTCAAAAAGATGTACCATTTGTTTTTGATGATGATTGTAAGGAAGCTTTTGAAACTTTAAAGAAGGCTTTAACTACTTCTCCTATTGTTCAACCGCCTAATTGGAATTTACCTTTTGAAATTATGTGTTATGCTAGTGATTTTGTTGTAGGTGTTGTTCTTGGACAGCGCGTAGATAAGAAGTTGAATGTTATTCATTATGCTAGTAAGACTCTTGATGCTGCTCAAAAGAATTATGCGACTACGAAAAAGAGTTCTTAGCTGTAGTTTTTGCATGTGATAAGTTTAGGCCTTATATTGTTGACTCAAAGGGTACTATTCATACTGACCATGCTGCTATTAGATACCTTATGGAAAAGAAAGATGCTAAGCCTAGGCTTATTAGATGGGTGTTGCTTTTACAAGAGTTTGATTTGCATATTGTGGATAAGAAGGGTGTTGAAAATCATGTTGCTGATAACTTGTTGATGTCTATGCACGCTTCTATTCTTGTAGACAGTGTTGGGCCTCCAAGTGCAGAGGTTTGTAGAACAGCAGCAAGTTTCCTTAAGTGGACTACCCAAGGTTTATCGAACTCAGGGAGGTAGAGGTCAAAGATATCCCTCTCAAGCAACTCTGCAATCACGATACAAGAAGTATCTTGTGTCCTCAACACACCTAATACAATTGTCAGTTGTATAGGTGCACTAGTTCGGCGAAGAGAGAGGGAAATACAAGTAATATGGATGTGTATAAGTGATAATAGCAATCTAAAATAAAAATGGAAGCAAACAAACATGTAGCAGAACTGATTGTAAACGGTGTATCAATGCTTAGAAACAAGGCCTAGGGATCATACTTTCACTAGTGAACACTCTCAACGATGATAACATAATTGAATGCATAAATATCTCTCTTCACTACACTACTCCGAACCACTCTCCGGTCGAATAACAAACACCAATTCATTGCGTAGGGATGTAATAGCACTCCTCAAGTTTGTATTCCCATGTCTAGTTAACCCCACGCTGTCACTATGAGCGCCCTAGAAGGTACTAAACAAACGCCACAATTTCATATGGTCATCCAACACAAGATATAAATATCATGCTAAACCACACGGTGCACACACTGTTACCTTTACACCGTGATCAAAGTGTTTATGGATATATCATAACAAAACCACTTGAGTAGCATAACAGATGAAGAGTAACATCTACTAATTCAACCAGATTACAAAGCTCATGATCACATAAAGATCACACCATGGGAGAGAGATATGAAACACATAGCTAACGGTAGAGCCCTTATCCCCAAGGGAGAACTACTCCCTCCTCGTCATAGGAGACAGCAACAACGATGAAGATGGCGATCGAGTCGATGGAGATGGCTCCGGGGGCACTTCCCCGTCCCGGCAGGGTGCCAGAACAGAGATTTCTGTCCCCCGAAACTAGTCGGTGGCGGCGACAGAGTGATACGTCATAAACGTATCCTTAATTTCTGATGTTCCATGTTGTTTTCTTATTGTTTCCCACATGTTTTCTATACACTTTATTTTATTTTTATCGATTTTGCGGACTAACCTATTTACAAGATGACACAAAGCCAGTTCCATGTTTTCTGCTGTTTTTAGTTTCAGAAAAGTTGTTCTGGAAATTTTCTCGGAATTGGAAAATTCGAAGCCCGAAAGTCTTAGAATTCCCGAAGGTTCGATGGAGTCCCGAAGAGACACGGAGGGGGGCCTCAGGGGGCCCACACCATAGGGCGGCGCACCCCCCTTAGCCGCGTCGGGGGTTGGTGTGGGCCCCCAGGCCTCCACCACCTCTTCCATTTCGCCTATTTAATCCCCCCCGAGACAAAAACCCTAGGAAGATACCACTTTTACCCGAAAAACACCCGAGACCGCCGTTACTGTCATCCCGAGATCGGGAGGGTTCTGGAGCTCTCCCCGGCACCCTACCGGAGGGGGATATCATCACCGGAGGGGTCTACACCACCATGCCCTCCTCCGAAGTTATGCGTGAGTAGTTCATCCCTAGACTACGGGTCCATAACAGTAGCTAGATGGTTGTTCTCTCCACTTTGTACCTCATTTTTAGATCTTGTGAGCTGCCTATCATGATCAAGACCATCTTTATGTAATGCTACATGTTGTGTTTGCTGGGATTTGATGAATGTTGAATGCTATGTCTTCTGATTATCAACCTATCATGGTATCTTCATGCATATGTTATTTGTGATCTTGCATGATCTCTGTTATTAGTAGATGCTCTAGCCAAGTAGATGCTAGTAACTCCAAGAGGGAGTATTTATGCTCGATAGTGGGTTCATGCCTCCTTTTCATCTGTGCTCGAGTGACAGAAACGTGATGGATGGAGGATGTGTTGTTGCCATTAGGGAGAAAACAACAATGCTTTGTCTAATGATGATGATGTTATTGTTTACATTACACACTTTTCTTACTGCAATTATCCGTTGCTTGCAACTTAATACCCAACGTTTGTTTGGATGATATTCGAAGGGTGGATTTTTAGTCATAGATGCACTTGGATAACGGTCTATGTATCTTGTTGTAATGCCTGCATGAATCACATAGTAATCTTTATGTCTTGCATATGCACTATGGTGCAGCCTTCATTTTTGTCAATTGCCCAGCTGTAATTTGTTCACCACACATGTTATTTATCTTTCACGGAGAGACACCACTAGTGAACTGTGGACCCCGGTCCTTTTTCCTCATACTGATAAACACCTACTGCCTTCATACTGCTCTCATACTATTACTATTGTTTTCCACACCATACGTTTAACATCTCTGTGTTCAGCAAAACCGGTGAGATTGACAACCTCACTGCTTCGTTGGGGCAAAGTGATTTGATTGTGTTGTGCAGGTTCAACGTTACTTCTGAACCGGTAGCGCGCCCTGCCATCTCAGCTCCTCCACATTCTTAAGTTACTCCTTCCTCCTACTGGTCGATTCAACCTTGGTTTCTTTTCTAGGGAAACTTGCTATTGTGCTCTTCATACCTTCCTCTTGGGGTCTCCCAACGAACATGTGTATCACGCGCATCAAGCTAATTTCTAGCGCCGTTGCCGGGGAGGAAGAGAATTCCTGCAAGGGGAGTCTCTCACTTCCAATCTCTTTACTTTGTTTTTGTTTTGCTTATTTTATTTTATTTTGTCTTGTTTGCTCTCTTTATCAAAAACACACAAAAAAATAGTTCTTATTCTAGCTGTAAGTTTATTCCTGTTTTTTTTAATCTTGTTAAAATGAGTACTCCTGTTCCTGTTACCATGTCACATGAGGAAATGATCTTTACTTTCAAACAAGGGAATGATGAGAATTTCAAGGAAGCTTGGTCTAGAGTTTTTTATTCCTATTGCAAAATTGAACCTAAAATGACTCTAAGCCTGTTTCTTCCTAGCTTTTACTTTGGTCTTGTTCTTTGTTATAGATATGCTTTGGATACTTGTGTAGGAGGGGATTTCCTTCATTATGATGGAGATCAAGCTTTCAATGCAATAAGAAAATTAATTTTGACCTAAAGTTTACCCAGTAGTTCTGATAAAGCCTTTGCAAATATTTATGCTAGATTGAACACTCTTGAGTCACATATTTCTATTTTAAAAGAGTGATATAGCCAAATTCGTGAACATCTTGACCATGTGACAATAAACTCTGAATCCTCAAATATGATTCCTTTGGTGAAAGTTGTTATAAATGGTGAAACATTTCACGCTCGTTGTGATATCATGTCTGAATCTTGTCTTATGCCTAAGGAAATTTAAGAATCTTTGAACCTTTGGGGACTAGCTGAAGGAGGAGAGGAAATTCCTCTCATTAATAACACCACTATATTTCCCATTGGGATAGCCGAGGGAGTGTTTACAAAACATCTAGGAAAAACGGTGCCCGCTGATTATCTTGTTATTCAATGTGCAGGAGGTGGTGGTGTTGTGTGTTGGGATACCCCAAGACGAGGGTGTGATGAGCACAGCGGTAGGAAATTCCCCTTAGTTAATAACCAAGGTTATCAATTCAGTAGGAGAAAGAGGACCTTCGGAAGGTTGATGCCACTGATGGTGGTCATGGCTCACTGGTGTCAGCAACAACGTGGAACCTGCACACAACACAACCAAAATACTTTGCCCCAACGGTACGGTGAGGTTGTCAATCTCAGCGGTCTTGCTGAAAACAAAGATTAGACGTATAGTGTGGAAAATAATGTATGCTTGCAGTAAGTAAAGAAAGCAGGAAATTGTGGTGGTTGGTTTAACAGTATAGGAAAATGGACGGGGTTCATAGGTTCACTAGTGGTGTCTCTCCATAAAAGATAGCATGTTGGGTGAACAAATTACAACTGGGCAATTGACAAATAAAGGTTGCACCATAGTGCACATTAATGACATGATGACTACTATGATATTTAGTGCGAGCATTACAACAATATACATAGATCGTAATCCAACTGCATCTATGACTAATAATCCACCCTCAGGTTATCATACGAACCCCCTTAGGTATTAAGTTGCAAGAAACAGATAACTGCATTAAACAAAGTGTGTAATGTAAGCAATCATTATGCACGTGGGCACTCTCACCGTTGTTTTCTCTCTAATGGCAACAACACATCCTCCCCCTTCACGTTTTTGTCACTCGAGCAAGGCGAAGAGGAGGCATGAACCCACTATCAAGCATAAATACTCCCTCTTGGAGTCACTAGCAACTACTTGGCCAGAGTAACCACTAGCAACGGTCAGCAGGGGCAAAATAGTGAAGAGATTTTGTGTGTATTAATTTGGGGATGGGAACCCCGCTGCCAGCTCTTCTATCATTTGGATAAGCGGATGAAGCCACTAGTCCAAGGTGTCAAATCCAATCAACAAGTGAGATAAATATTCTCTATTGATGTCCTCATGAGCAAAAACAGGAACATAAAGCAGGAGTAATTTTGAAAGTTTTAAAGTTAACACATGAGAAATTTACTTGGAGTGGCAGTTAAATACCACATTTAGGTAGGTATGGTGGACACAATGGGAAAAACTTTGTTTTAAGGGAGTTGAATGCACGAGTAGATCTCATACTCAGTACAGGTGAAGCCTAGCAAAAGACTGGGAGCGAAAAATCAAGAGAGCATAAGAGCCATAATCATGCAAAGCGACATAAGCATCATTAATTAAAGCATAAGCAGTATCATAGTTCAAAAACTAAGTGGTCATGGAGGCTATTTGTTACTGGTTCATATTCATAAACATGGTGTGAGCATGTGCCAAGTCAACCAAATAAAACATTCGAAAGAGAATACCAAAAAATGTATGCTTCCTTATGACAAGAACAACTCATGAATCTTTCAATGACATATTAAACACTCTCAGCTATTTGAGGCTATTCATGCTACTCAACATCACAAGGCTTTAGAACTAAAATAACATTTAGCATGGCATGAAAAAGTTCTAGCAACAGTCTATACAAGCTTCTACTTGCACCAATATAAATTCTACTTTAAACAACAGTTTCTTTCTCCCAACAAGCACCATACACAATATGTTTTAACAAAAACTATCTAAATGATACATCAAGAAAACATGAGAGTACTCACATAATACTACTAAAACTAACAGCTCTAATAAGAGATGCATGCAAAACAGGAGCTAAATATATGCAGCAGCCAGATAGAGATTAAGAATACAAAGTAAGCGGAGCGTGTCACTCTCCAATAAAAGAATGTTGGGGTCCAACCAAGCTTATTGAAAAAGTAAAAACAAACTTAAAGAAAAAACAAAAACAAACTGAAAACAAAAATAAAAGACGCTCCAAGTAAAGCACATAAGATGTGACCGAATAAAAATATAGTTTCACTAGAAGTGACCTGATAATTTGTTGATGAAGAAGGGGATGCCTTGGGCATCCCCAAGCTTAGACGCTTGATTATTCTTGTAATTTTCTAGGATGTACCACAGGGGCATCCCCAAGCTTAGGCTTTTCACTCTTCTTGATCACATCATATCATCCTCTTCTCTTGACCCTTGAAAACTTCCTTCACACCAAACTTCTCACAATCTTCATTAGCAACGTTAGTGCAATCGAAATAATAAATTCACATGGGTCAGTTTCAAGACATGTATAACACTCAAAAACACATTAGCTACTGTCACAACTTCTTTTAAAACTCTTTTTCTCAAAAGAACAGCAAAAGAAAGCGATTAAGAAGCAAATGCAATTATTGGCAGAAATCTGTCAAAACAGAACGACAGGTAAATATGGTTTTTTTTATAGAAAATCTTATGTTTCTAATATCAAAAAGTGGTCATCTAAGAAAAGTTGTGTATATAACCCAGGATTACGCGCAAAAAAACTTAGGTCATTTTGAATTTTCTGTGATTTTATACGGAATAAACAGTGGACAACAGAAATATGTTTCCTGCGCAGAAATCCGAAATATAGCCTCAACTTTCCACTAGAGGCTTTACTTGGCTCAACAAAAAATCAAAAGAAAATATACAACGGATTTGATAAGGAAATAGACAGCACCCATGTGCAAAGCACACAAAAGGAAACGAAAGAAACCGGGTTGAAAACAGCGAAATAAAACGGGTTGTCTCCCGGTAGCGCTTTTCTTTAACGTCTTTCAGCTAGGCATAAAAGGGAAACTCAAGTATTTTCAAGTGAGGAATTCAAATCAAGATTTGGCAGTTCCTTAATAATGCATTGTATTTTATCTAAGTGATTTTCAGAGGCTCCTCTCTTAGTACTTTTAGGCTTACTATCTTCATCAAATAAATTCTCAAGGACAATCCAATCAAAATTCTTTTCTTGGGCTTCATGGAGTGCCACCAATTTAAAGGGGATTGGTATTTTATCCTCGTTTTCATTATAAGATTCAGTTTTTTCTAGAGCACCAACAATGTCTACACATGAGCCAAGCATATTGAAACAATCAAAGACTTTTCTAGCTTCTATACCAACATCTCCAAATTCTTTAAGTATAGTTTCTAATATGAAGTTTCTTTTCTCAACATATTCAATGTTATTCAAGTTGAGGAACATATGTTGTATTATGGGATGGAGGTTAACAAACCTGGCTTCTAGCATGTTAACTAAAGAAGTTGCAGCAGTCTCGTAATTGGGAGCAAGTTCTACTACGGATTTTTCCTCAAAGTTATAATGCTTACTAACATGATCAAAGGATTCTTTGATAGTGTCCTTTCCAAGTATAGAACCACTTCCTACCGGAAAATCTTTCAAGTTAAACTTAGGGAACAACATGATGAAAATAAACACATAGTGACAAAAATAAACTAGAATAAATTTTTTGTGTGTTTTTTATATAAAGAAGCAAAACAAGACAAAAATAAAAACAAGACAATAAGCAAAATAAAGAGGTTGACAGTGAGAGACTCCCCTTGCCAGAAGACTTCCTTCTCCCCGGCAACAACGCCAGAAATTTCCTTATGCTTGTGATGGCGACCGTGGCGGGAGGGAGTCTTATTATGTATGTTTGTTTTGTCCCCGGCAACAGCGCCATAAATTTCCTTGATGTTGTGTGTTGGGATACCCCAAGAGGAGGGTGTGATGAGCACAGCGGTAGGAAATTCCCCATTAGTTAATAACCAAGGTTATCAATCCAGTAGGAGAAAGAGGACCTTCGGAAGGTTGATGCCACTGACGGTGGTGATGGCTCACCGGTGTCAGCAACAACGTGGAACCTGCACACAACACAACCAAAATACTTTGCCCCAACGGTACAGTGAGGTTGTCAATCTCATCGGTCTTGCTGAAAACAAAGATTAGACGTATAGTGTGGAAAATAATGTATGCTTGCAGTAAGTAAAGAAAGCAGGAAATTGTGGTAGTTGGTTTAACAATATAGGAAAATGGACCGGGGTTCATAGGTTCACTAGTGGTGTCTCTCCATAAAAGATAGTATGATGGGTGAACAAATTACAGCTGGTCAACTGACAAATAAAGGTTGCACCGTAGTGCACATTCATGACATGATGACTACTATGATATTTAGTGCGGGCAGTACAACAATATACATAGACCGTAATCCAACTGCATATATGACTAATAATCCACCCTCATGTTATCATCTGAACCCCCTCAGGTATTAAGTTGCAAGCAACAGATAACTGCATTAAACAAAGTGTGTAATGTAAGCAATGATTATGCACGCGGGCACTCTCACCGCTATTTTCTCCCTAATGGCAACAAAACATCCTCCCCCTTCACATTTATGTCACTCGAGCAAAGCAAAGAGGAGGCATGAACCCACTATCAAGCATAAATAGTCCCTCTTGGAGTCACTAGAAATTACTTGGCCAGAGAAACCGCTAGCAACGGAAAGCATGCAAGATCACAAATAACATATGCAATAAAGACTATAATCAACTTGGTATAAGTTCAATATTCATCGGATCCCAGCAAACACAACACATAGAGTTACATAAGATCAATCTCGATCATGTTAGACAGCTCACGAGATCTAAACATGGAGGCATATCAGGAGAAGACATCCATCTAGCTACTGCTATGGGCCCGTAGTCCAAGGATGAACTACTCACGCATCACTCCGGAGGCGGGCATGGTGATGTAGAGGCCTCCGGTGATGATTTCCTCTCCGACAGGGTGCATGAGACAGCTTTAGAACCCCCCTTATCTAGGGTTGACGGTGACGGTGCTGCAGAACTTTTCGAGGATATTTGATAAGGTTTTTAGGGTTTCCATCCGGGGGGATTAAATAGGCGAAAGGGCAGAGGCGGTGGAGCCCTAGGGGGCCCACACCACCCCCTGCCGCGCGGCCAAGGGGGCGCCACCCCATGGTGTTGGCCCCCTGATGCCCCTTTCTGTCCCCTCTTTGGTCTTTTGGATGCTTTCGGGGAAAATAGGCACTTCGGGCTTTGTGGGGTCCAATTCCGAGAATATTTCCAGAACAACTTTTCTGAAACCAAAAACAGCAGAAAACAGGGAACTGGCACTTGGTATCTTGCTAATAGGTTAGTCCCGAAGAACATGTAAAAATGACACAAAGAAGGGAGAAAACATGTATCAATTGGCAAAATATCATGATGGAGCATCCGAAATTATAGATACGTTGGAGCAAAATATCATGATGGAGCACCCTTGGAAGATCTCTGCTGAAGCTCTTAGGAGCAACTATTGATATGGGGAAAGGTAGCATGACTTTCACCTCCAAATCATGCTTGGACCATCAGTTCCCTAAAAACAATAAGATTATAAAAGTTAATGGTAAGCTTCATAACAATTTGGATGCTTCTTCACTTGAAAATACTTGATTCCACTTTTTTGGGCCTAGCTAAAAGGCGTTAAAGAAAATCACTTCTTGGGATATAACCCATGGTTTTATTTTTGCTTTTTTTTTCTGTTTTCTTTGAGTCAAGGTGTTTTATACTTCTGTAGCAAATATTTTGTATATTTCTTTTCATGTTTTAGTAGTGCCAAGTAAGGTTTCTGACGAGAGTTGGAGTCGCTTTTCGGATTTGTGCGCAGGAAACAGATTTCTGCTGTCCTCCGTAAACAATCGTATAAAATCCTGGAATATCAGAATGATCTGAAATTTTTTGTACTTATTTCTCATCTAATTATGCAACTTTTTAGTTCTTTAAATTTTTCGATCTGAGCAACGTAAGTTCCCCAAAAAAATTCGTCTTTACAGACAGTTCTGGTTTGACAGATTCTGCCATTTTTCTTGCATTTGCTCTTTTGCGATGTCAAGTGGATTTCTTTGCTTCATGAAACATCAGTGGCTATAGCTAATGTTTAAAAGTATCAATAGCACTTGTTCCATACATAACCAATGGATTTTTAATTGTTGCATTAACCCTCTAATGCGAATTACTGCTTGAGTGTGATGTGAAGGAAGTTTTCAAGTGTCAAGAGAAGAGGTGATATATGTGATCAAGAAGAGTGCAAGGTCAAAGATTGGGGATTCCCCCGTGGTTCATCCAAGCATATGTTTTTAGAAGACTCAATCATCTAAGCTTGGGTATGCCCAAGGCATCCCCTTCTTCATCAACTATCTATGAGGTCACTTCTCGTGAAACTATATTTTTATTTGGTCACATTATATGAAGTTTAATTGGAGTGTCTGTTTGTTTTTCTTTGTTTTTATTTTGTTTTCCTTTGTTTTATTTTTTCCTTGCTGCAATAATATCATTGGACCTAGCATCCTTTTTTGGGAGAGATACACGCTCCGCTTTTTCGTTTGAATACTTGTTATGCTTGTATTCTTAGTTTTTCCTCTAGTTACTGCAAAAATTCCTGTTTAGCTATTGTTTCCATGGCATCTCTTACTCAGAGTTGTCATTTTTAGTTGTGTTATGTGAGTACTCTCATTTTTTCTTGCTGTAGCATGTAGAGAATTTTTGTTAAAGCATGTTTTGTATGGTGCTTGTTGGGAAAAGAAACTGATGCTTGAGGTAGAATTATTTTGAACGGTGCAAGTAGAAGCTTATATAGACGGTGGCTAAATTTTTTTCATATCATGATAGATGTTATTTTATTTTTAAAGCCTTATGGTTATTGAGTAGCATGATTAGCCTCAAATAGCTGAGAGTGTTTAATGTGCCATTGAAAGAATCATGAGTTGTTCTTGTCACACTGAAGCATAAATTTGTGGTGTTCTCCTTTGGATGTTTTATTTGGTATACTTGGCGCATGCTCACACCATGTTTATGACTATGAACCAGTCACGAATAGCCTCCGTGGTAATTTAGTTTTAGAATTTTTTGTACCACTTATGCTTTGATTAATGATGTTTATGTCGCTATGCATGATTATGGCTCTTATGCTCTCCTGATTTGTCGCTCTCAGTCTTGTGCTAGCCTCCACCTATACTGAGTATGAACTCTACTCGTGCATCCAACTCCCAAAAACCAAAGTTTTCCCATTGTGTCCACCGTACCTACCTACATGTGGTAATTAACCGCCACTCCAAAGTAAATTGCTCTGTGTTACCTTTAAATTTTTCAAAATTACTCTTGTTTTGTGCTCCTGTTTTAGCTCATGAGGATGTAAATAGAGAATATTTATCTCACTTATTGATTGGACTTTCACACACTGGACTAGTGGCTTCATCCTATTATACAATGATAGAAGAGCTGGCAGCGGGGTGCCCAACCCCAAATTAATAACACAAATTCTCTTCACTATTTTGCCCCTAATTTATCAGTCAAAGCATAATTGTGTAAACAAAAGAGAAAGGGGGATGACCTTCTACCCAGATGCGACCTTCTAGGGATCCGCTCTTGTGAAGTCTAGTTGGCTTGTGACGTACTCTATATTATGTTCACCATTCGTTGACATAAGTATACACCTCTCTAAAAAATGTTTTCAATACCTCTGTTTAATGAAATAAAAGCTCTAGCACATGAGTGATCCCTGCTTCCCTCTGCGAAGGGACTTTCTTTTACTTTTATGTTGAGTCTCCATCTTCTAACTTTATGCACAGTTGCGAGAACATTTTTGCCATTCTGAGTTTTATGTGCATTTGTCCCAGAAATATTATTAATTGATTCATGATGTGTTATTGCTAGTTCTCTAATTATTTGTTCTAGTCTTCCTCATGAAATTTGAAGGTTTCCTGGCATTTATGTTTTTCCCCATTCTCAAGGACTAGGGAAATATCACTTTGCCATGCTTTCTATATACTTGAAAAAACGTATATCTTTATTTGCATTGTTATTCATAATCTTTTATTTGAGTTACTTCTCATGATGCAAAAAGATTGCTATGATTTATTATTAAAGTTCTATCTATCATGCTTGTGTTGAAGTTCTATAATCTCAGCTTACTTATGCTTTTACATTATTGATGATCAAGTTTATGTTGGTAGCATGTCACCTTAGAAATTATGTGTTTTTTATCGTTTACCTACTCGAGGACGAGTAGGAACTAAGCTTGGGGATGTTGATACGTCATAAAAGTATTCTTAATTTCTGATGTTCCATGTTGTTTTATTATTGTTTCCCACATGTTTGTTATACACTTTATGTCATTTTTATCGATTTTCCGCACTAACGTATTAACAAGATGCCACAGAGCCAGTTCCCTGTTTTCTGCTGTTTTTAGTTTCAGAAAAGTTGTTCTGGAAATATTCTCGGAATTGAAAAATTCGAACCCAGGAAGTTTTAGAATTCCCGAAGGTTCCACGAAGTCACGAACATACCTGGAGGGGGCCTCAGGGGGCCCACACCATAGGGCGGCATGCCCCCCTTGGCCGCGCCGGGGGTGGTGTGGGCCCCCCAGGCCTCCACCGCCTCTGCCCTTTCGCCTATTTAATCCCTCCGAGACAAAAACCCTAGGAGGATACCACTTTTACCCGAAAAACACATGAGGCCGCCGTCATCGTCATATCGAGACCGGGAGGGTTTTGGAGCTCTCCCCGGCACTCTGCCGGAGGGGGAAATCATCATCAAAGGGGTCTACACCACCATGCCCTCCTCTGAAGTGATGCGTGAGTAGTTCATACCTAGACTACGGGTCCGTAGCAGTAGCTAGATGGTTGTCCTCTCCACTTTGTACCTCGTGTTTAGATCTTGAGAGCTGCCGATCATGATCAAGATCATCTTTATGTAATGCTACATGTTGTGTTTGCTGGGATCTGATGAATGTTGAATGATATGTCTTCTGATTATCAATCTATCATGTTATCTTCATGCATATATTATTTATGATCTTGCATGCTCTCCGTTATTAGTAGATGCTCTGGCCAAGTAGATGCTAGTAACTCCAAGAGGGAGTATTTATGCTCGATAGTGGGTTCATGCCTCCTTTTGATCTGTGCTCGAGTAACAGAAACGTGACAGATGGAGGATGTGCTATTGCCATTAGGGAGAAAACAACAATGCTTTGTCTAATGATGATGATGTTATTGTTTACATTACACACTTTTCTTACTGCAATTATCCGTTGCTTGCAACTTAATACCCAACGTTTGTTTGGATGATATTCGAAGGGTGGATTTTTAGTCATAGATGCACTTGGATAACGGTCTATGTATCTTGTTGTAATGCCTGCATGAATCACATAGTAATCTTTATGTCTTGCATATGCACTATGGTGCATCCTTCATTTCTGTCAATTGCCCAGCTATAATTTGTTCACTACACATGTTATTTATCTTTCACGGAGAGACACCATTAGTGAACTATGGACCCCGATCCTTTTTCCTCATACTGGTAAACACCCACTGCTTCATACTGCTCTCATACTGTTACTACTGTTTTTCACACCATACGTTTAACCTCTTTGTGTTCAGCAAAACCGGTGAGATTGACAACCTCACTGCTTTGTTGGGGCAAAGTGATTTGATTGTGTTGCGCAGGTTCCACGTTGCTTTTGAACCGGTAGTGCGCCCTGCCATCTCAGCTGATTCACCTTCCTCCTTCCTCCTACTGGTCGATTCAACCTTGGTTTCTTTCTGAGGGAAACTTGCTACTGTGCTCTTCATACCTTCCTCTTGGGGTCTCCCAACGAATATGTGTATCACGCGCATCACGGAGCTACGGATGTTTTTGGTGGATAAGGCCGATTCATTTAGGGTTTATGCATCGGGGGGCACATATAGGTGAAAGGGCAATGCCGGGGGTGGCCAGGGGGCCCACACCACCTGGTGGTGCGGCTAGGTGGGGACCCGCACCAACCTATGATGTGGCCACCCCGTGGCCCCCCTCCGGGTCTCTTTGGGACTTCCTTGACCCTCCGTGACTTCTAAGACTTATGGCTTTTGAATTTTTCAATTCTGAGAATATTCCAGAACAACTTTTCTGAAACTAAAAAGAGCATAAAATAGGAACTGGCTCTGTGGCATCTTGTCAATAGGTTAGTTCCGAGAAATCGATAAAATGACATGAAGTGTATAGCAAACATTGTGGGAAACAACATGAAAACAACATGGTACATCAGAAATTAAGGATATTTTTATGACGTATCAACATCCCCAAGCTTAGTTCCTACTCGTCCTCGAGTAGGTAAACGATAAAAACACATAATTTCTGAGGTGACATGCTACCAACATAAACTTTATCATCAATAATGTAAAAGCATAAGTAAGCTGAGATCATAGAACTTAAACACAAGCATGATAAATAGAATTTTAATAATAAAGCATAGCAATCACCTTGCATCATGAGAAGTAACACAAATAAAAGATCATGAATAACAATGTAACAAAACATATACGTTTGTTTCAAGTATAGAGAAAATATGGCAAAGTGATATTTTGCTAGTCCTTAAGAGTGGGGCAAAACATAAATGCGAGGACACCTTCAAAGTTCATGAGGACGACTAGAACAAATAATTAGAGAACAAGAAATAACACATCATGAATCAATTAATAATGTTTCTGGGACAAATGCAGATAAAACTCAGAATGACAACTATGCTCTCTCAACTCTGCATAAAGTTAGAAGATGGAGAATCAACATAAAAGTAAAAGAAAGGCCCTTCACAGAGGGAAGCATAGATCACTCATGTGCTAGAGCTTTTATTTTATTAAACATAGGTATACAAAGCTTGACACTCCTCCCAACCATCTTTCACAAACCATGGCTAACCGAATCCTCGGGTGCCTGCCAACAATCACATACCGTGGAGGAGTGTCTATATTTTAAGAGAGGTGTATGTTTATGTCAACGAATGGTAAACAGAAAATACAGTACGTCACAAGCCAACTAGGCTTCACAAGAGCGGCTCCCATAGAAGGACACATCTAGGTAGAAGGTCATCCCTCTTTCTCTTTTTTTTACACAATTATACTTTGATCGATAAATCAGGGGCAAAAATAGTGAAGAGAATGTGTTGTTATTAATTTGGGGTTGGGCACCACGCTGCCAGCTCTTCTATCATTGGATAAGCGGAAGCCACTAGTCCAGGGTGTGAAAGTCCAATCAACATGTGAGATAAAGATTCTCTATTTACGTCCTCATGAGCTAAAAAATGACCACAAAACAAGAGTAATTTAAAAAGATTTAAAGGTAACACATGAGCAATTTACTTTGGAGTGGCGGTTAAATACCACATGTAGGTAGGTTATACGTCTCCAACGTATCTATAATTTCTGATGCTCCATGATCATATTTTGCCAATTGCTACTTGTTTTCTCCCTTATTTATAGCATTTTTTATGCTTTCCGGGACTAACGTATTAACAAGATGCCAAGTGCCAGTTCCCTGTTTTCAGCTGTTTTTGGTTTCACAAAAGTTGTTATATAAACATTCTCGGAATTGGACCCCACAAAGACCGAAGTTCCTATTTTCCCCGGAAGCATCCAGAACACCGAAGAGGAGTCGAAGAGAAGCCACAGGGGGGCCACACCACAGGGTGGCGTGCCCCACCTTGGCCGCGCCACCTATATGTGTGGGGCCCCTAGAGCTCCACCGCCTTTGCCCTTTCATCTATTTAAGCCCCCTGGACAGAAAACCCTAAACACCTGATCAAAAATCCCCCAAAACTTCCACACCCGCTGTCACCGTCAACCCCAGATCAGGGGGGTTCTGAAGCTGTTTCCGGCACCCTGCCGGAGAGGAGATCATCACCGGAGGCTTCTACATCACCATGCCTGCCTCCGGAGTGATGCGTGAGTAGTTCATCCTTGGACTACGGGTTCGTAGCTGTAGCTAGATGGTTGTCTTCTCCTCTTATGCCTCCATGTTTAGATCTTGTGAGCTGCCTATCATGATCGAGGTTGATCTTATGTAATTCTATATGTTGTGTTTGCTGGGATCCGATGAATATTGAACTTATGCCAAGTTGATTATAGTATTTATTTGCATATGCTATTTGTGATCTTGCATGCTTTCCGTTGCTAGTGGTTACTCTGGCCAACTAGTTGCTAGTGACTCCAAGAGGGAGTATTTATGCTCGATAGTGGGTTCATGCCTTCTTTTGGCCTTGCTCGAGTGACAGAAACGTGAAGGGGGAGGATGTGATGTTGCCATTAGGGAGAAAACAACGGTGAGAGTGCCCGCGTGCATAATCATTGCTTACATTACACACTTTTTTAATGCAATTATCTGTTGCTTGCAACTTAATACCTAAGGGGGTTCGGATGATAACCTGAGGGTGGATTATTAGTCATAGATGCAGATGGATGTCGGTCTATGTATCTTGTTGTAATGCCCGCACTAAATATCATAGTAATCTTTATGTCATATTGTGCACTACGGTGCAACCTCTATTTGTAAATTGCCCAGCTGTAATTTGTTCACATAGCGTGCTATATTTTATGGAGAGACACCATTAGTGAAACTATGAACCCCGGTCCATTTTCCACACTGTTAAACAAACCACAACAGTTCCATGTTTTCTTTACTTACTGCAAGCATACACTGTTTTCCACACTATACGTCTAATCTTTGCTTTCAGCAAGACCCGTGAGATTGACAACCTCATTGTACCGTTGGGGCAAAGTATTTTGGTTGTGTTGTGTGCAGGTTCCACGTTGTTGCTAACACCGGTGAAGCGCCAACACCACCGTCAGTGGCATCAACCTTCTGAAGGTCCTCTTTCTCCTACTGGATTGATAACCCTGGTTCTTAACTAAGGGGAAAACTCCTACCATTGTGCTCGTCATACCCTCCTCTTGGGGTTCCTAGCAAAGTGCATCAGTTGGTATGGTGGACACAATGGGAAACCTTTTTTTGGGGAGTTGAATGCACGAGTAGAGCTCATACTCAGTACAGGTGGAGGCTAGCAAAAGACTGGGAGCGACAAATCAAGAGAGCATAAGAGCCATAATCATGCATAACGACATAAATATCATTAATCAAAGCATAAGTGGTACAAAAAGTTCAAAAACTAAATGATCATGGAGGCTATTTGTGACTGGTTCATAGTCATAAACATGGTGTGAGCATGCGCCAAGTCAAGCAAATAAAACATTCAAAGGAGAACACCACAAATTTATGCTTCAATATGACAAGAACAACTCATGATTATTTCAATGTCACATTAAACACTCTCAGATATTTGAGGCTAATCATGCTTCTAAATAACCACAAGGATTTAAAACTAAAATAACATCTAGCATCATATGAAAAGTCTACCCCCAGTCTATACAAGCTTCTACTTGCACCGTAAAAAAATCCACCTCAAGCAGCAGTTTATTTTCCCAACAAGCACCATAGAAAACATGCTTTAACAAAAACTATCTAAATGATACATCAAGAAAACATTAGAGGACTCACAAAACACTACTAAAACTAACAGCTCTAATGAAAACGAGAGCTAAACAGGAATTTTTGCAGCAACTAGAAGAAAAACTAAGAATACTAGCATAACAAGTATTCAAACGAAAAAGCTTTGCGTGTCTCTCTCTCTCTCTCTCTC
Organism: Alopecurus myosuroides; assembly: GCA_028641055.1. Classification (NCBI taxonomy): domain Eukaryota; kingdom Viridiplantae; phylum Streptophyta; class Magnoliopsida; order Poales; family Poaceae; genus Alopecurus; species Alopecurus myosuroides. Next base: position 102,427,009 of record CM054060.1, read on the forward strand.
TCTCTCAAACAAGGAATGCTAGGGTCCAAATATATTATTGCAGCAAGGAAAGCAAAACAAAACAAAGGAAAACAAAAGAAAAACAAACATACGCTCCAAGTAAACTTCATATGATGTGACCGAATAAAAATATAGTTTCACGAGAAGTGACCTGATAGATAGTTGATGAAGAAGGGGGTGCCTTAGGAATACACAAGATTAGATGCTTGAGTATTCTAAAAATATGCTTGGATGAACCACGGCGGCATCCCCAAGCTTTTACCTTTCACTCTTCTTGATCACATATATCACCTCTTCTCTTGACCCTTGAAAACTTCCTTCACACCACACTCAAACAGTAATTCGCATTAGAGGGTTAGTGCAACAACTAAAAATTAATTATTTATGTATGGAACAAGTGCTATGATACTTTTAAACATAAGCTACAACCACTGGTGTTTTGTGAAGCAAAGAAATCCACTTGACATTGCGAAAGAGCAAATGCAAGAAAAATGGCAGAATCTATCAAAACAGGAATAGTCTGTAAGGATGAATTTTTTCAAGGAACTTACGTTACTAAGATCTAAAAATGTAAAGGAAAAAAATTGTGGAATTAGCCGAGGAATAAGCACAAGAAATTTCAGGTCATTCTGATTTTGCTATGATTTATACGATTTTTTACGGTGGAGAGCAGAAATCTGTTTCCTGCGTAGAAATCCGAAAACCAACTCCAACTCTCGTCACAAACCTTACTTGGCACTACTAAAACATGAAAAAAAATATAAAAAGTAGTTTCTACAGAAGTATACAAACCCTTGACTCAAAGAAAAAAGAGAAAAACAAATCAAAAATAAAACCATGGGTTATCTCCCAAGAAGCGCTTTTCTTTAACGTCTTTTAGCTAGGCATAATAATTTGAGAAGATGCTCACATTAGAAATATTAATTGAAGCAAAAGAGAGCATCAAGAAGCAAACATAAAACAAATTTAAGTCTAACCCACTTCCTATGAAAAAGAAGCTTGTACAAAAACAAGTCAATGAAGCACAAAGTGGCTAGCATAGGAAGGCAAAACAAGTGCAACTTAAAAAATTTCAACATGGAGAGGGGAAACTTGATATTGTTGGGATGCATAAAATTATGTTTCCCTCTCTCATAGTAAATTTCAGTAGCATCATGAATAAAATTAATAATATAACTATCACAAAAAACATTCTTATCATGAGCCACATGCATAAAAGAATTATTACCCTCCACATAAGCATGGTAATTTTTTTAATAGCAGTGGGAGAAAATTCAATGAAATAGCTATAATTATCATTCTCATCACCATAATCATCAAATATAGGAGGCATTTTGCAATTGTAATTAATTTTCTCCTCAATAGTAGGTGGACTGAAAATATATATTTATCATTTTAATCATCATATATAGGAGGCAAAGTATCATCAAAGTAAATTTGTTCCTCCGTGCTTGGGGGACTAAATAGATAATTTTCATAAAAACTAGCTTACCCAAGCTTAGAATTTTCCATAGTATTAGAAATAATGGTATCCAAAGAATTAATGCTAATAACATTGCTACTAGCATGCAAATAAAGCTCTCTCGTATTTTTGTTGTTTTCCATTAAGCTTAACAAGTAAAAATAAAAACAAGGAGCAAATAAAAATAAGCCTAACTAGTGAAAACAAGAAACAAAAAGATATAATTGCAGAATCTAAAGGAAATAACTTCGAGCACTCATAGAGAATGCGAGTACCTTTTACCTTACCTCCCCGGCAACGGCGCCAGAAAAGAGGTTGATGTATACACATGTTTCTATTCTTGTAGATAGTTTTGGGCCTTTAAGTGCAGAGGTTTGTAGAACAGCAACAAGTTTCCCTTAAGTGGATTACCCAAGGTTTATCGAACTTAGGGAGGTAGAGGTCAAAGATATCCCTCTCAAGCAATCCTGCAATCACGATACAACAAGACTCTTGTGTCCCCAACACACCTAATACAATTTTCAGTTGTATAGGTGCACTAGTTCGGCGAAGAGAGAGTGAAATACAAGTAGTATGGATGCGTATAAGTGATAATAGCAATCTTAAATATAAATGGCAGCAAGTAAACATGTAGCAGAACTGATTGTAAACGGTGTACCAATGCTTAGAAACAAGGCCTAGGGATCATACTTTCACTAGTGAACATCCTCAACGATGATAACATAATTGGATGCACAAATATCTCTCTTCACTACACTACTCCGAACCACTCTCCGGTCGAATAACAAACACCAATTCATTGCGTAGGGCTGTAACAACACTCCTCAAGTTTGTATTCCCGTGTCTATTTAACCCCACGCTGTCACTGTGAGCGCCCTAGAAGGTACTAAACAAATGCCACAATTTCATAGGGTCATCCAACACAAGATATAAATATCATGCTAAACCACACAGTGCACACACTATCACCTTTACACTGTGATCAAAGTGTTTACGAATATCTCATAACAAAACCACTTGAGTAGCATAATAGATGAAGAGTAACATCTACTGACTCAACTAGATTACAAAGCGCACGATCACATAAAGATCACACCATGGGAGAGAGAGATGAAACACATAGCTACCAGTAGATCCCTCAGCCCCGGGGGAGAACTAATCCCTCATCATCATAGGAGAAAGTAACGGCGATGGAGTCGATGGAGATGGCTCCGGGGGCACTTCCCCGTCCCGATAGGGTGCCGGAACAGAGATTTCTGTCCCTCGAAACTTGTCGTCGGCGGCGGCGGAGCTACGGATGTTTTTGGTGGAAAAGTCTGATTCATCTAGGGTTTATGCATCGGGGGGGGGGGGGAATTGATACGTCGAAAACATATCTCCTTTTCCGAAAACTTTTCCTATTATTTGCCTCTAAACTTGTGTGTTTTGAATGCAACTAACACGGACTAACGTTGTTTTCAGCAGAATTCTTTGGTGTCTCGTTTTTGTGCAGAAAAATCAACTTTCGGGAAATTGCCCAGAAAAGACCCCATTGTCCCTAAAACACCAGAAGACCTCGGGAGCCAGAAGGAGACCCGGAAAGGGGCCAGGAGGTGGCCAAACCACCCCCTGGTGCCCCCCTTAGGCCGCACCACGAGGTGGTGTGGGCCACTCTCACACTCCCTCGGTCTCCCCTTTCGACTACGAATAGCCTTCAACCCTAAAAAATGAGGGGGTTCGATAGTTTTCTAGAAATAAGTCCGTAGCTCCACCGCCACCCCGAACCTCGATTAGGGGATCAAAAGTTCTTGTTCTAGCACCCTGCCGGGACGGGGAATTGGAGGAGATCATCGCCATCGCCATCACAACTCCTCTCCATCGACCATCCATGTTTCCCCCATCCATGTGTGAGTAATCCCCCATGTAGGCTGAAAGGGGATGGTAGGTATTGGATGAGATCGTTCATGTAATAATGCCGTGATTGTTAGGGCAAAGTTCCTAGTATCTTCTATTAGTGCTATTGACATTGCTGCAACTTGTTATGCTTAATGCTTGCCATTTTGGGCCCGAGTGCCATGATCTCAGATCTGAACATGTTATTGAATCATGATGATAATTATTATTTCTTGATCATACCTGCAAGCTGTTTAAACATATTGTTGTCCGGAACCCGAGGCCCCGAAGTGACAGAAATTGGGACAACCGGAGGGGATGGTTGTGATGTGTGGATCACATGTGTTCACGGAGTGTTAATTCTTTGATCCAGTCTTCTATTAAAAGGAACACCTTAATTACCAGTAGTTCCCTTGAGGCCCCGCTGAAAACGGGCTGGTAGGACATAAGATGTTGTGCAAGTTCTCATTGCGAGCACGTACGACTATTTACGGAACACATGCCTATGGTTACTTAGTGCTTGGATGCTTTGTCTTATTTATCTGCAATGCCCATGTCTTGATTCTTATATGAACTATCTTATCCATGCAACACCCGTTCATCCATCCCTATGCCTACAATATTTAATCCCACTGTTTACTTCAAACACTACTGCTGTTGTTTTCATCTCATTGTTGTTATTATTTCACTACTGCTACTAGAAAACTGTTACCACTGATAAACCACTGAGAACAAAAGTACTTTCAGGTGCAGGTGAATTGACAACTCACTTGTTAAGGCTCACAAATATTCTTTGGCTCCCCTGGTGTCGAATCAATAAATTTGGGTTTTACTTCCCTCGAAGACTGTTGTGATCCCCTATACTTGTGGGTCATCAAGACTATTTTCTGGCGTCGTTGCTGGGGAGCATAGCCTTATTTGCGAGCTCACCAGATAGTATTATTATATACTGCCATCATTCATCATGGTTAAGAATCGTGATGGAAAGTTTCCTATATTACCATCCACTACAAGAAGAGGTACAACTCTGAATACCTCTGTTGCTCTTGATTCACCGTCTGTTATGAGTAAGCTGCTTACACCACCACATGCTACACATGCTAGTTCTACTGAATCTGGAAAATACTTCTGATACTTTTGATGATGCTTCTACTGTGCTTGATGAGAGTGGTTCTCTCGGTCCTTTCTTAGATGCTACTATTGCTAAAGCTTAAAATATTGCAAACACTGAAACTCCTGATAAAATCATGTTACTCTTGCTGTTTCACCTGAGCTTATAGAGAATCCTAGTGATGATTTTGATGATTCCTATATTGAACTTAATGATGATCTTATTGATGAAATACATGATATTAAGGATAAAGATGTTGTTATGAGTCTTATTGAAAGTCGTGTTGTTAAATATAAATTATCTCTTGATGCTAAGTTTGCCACCTCACCTATTAATATTAGGGATAAGGATTATGATTTCTCTCTTGATTTATCTTATATATCTATTGTTGATAAAGAACCTTTTTGTGGCACTGAAAATGAAAGTGCTATGAAATATATGAATGAGCTCTCCTCTTTGAGTATTTTATTATCTGATGATCTTAAGAAACGTAGCTACTTTGTTGCTAAAATATTCCCTTTCTCATTAAAAGATGGGGCTAAAAGTTGGTTTAATAATTTTTCTTCGGGATCTATTGATAGTCCTATTGGTTTGGTTAATGTTTTCTTTCAGAAGTATTTTCTTGCTAGTGCTCAACATGCTGCTTTACAAAATATATTTAATTTCAAACAATTGGAAGGAGAGAAATTGCCTGTATCTTGGGCAAGGTTCTGCTCTTTAGTTAGGGCTACACCTGGGCATAAGCTAGAAAATAATAAACTTCTTGATATATTCTATAATGGACTAACTGTTGAATCTAGGACATACCTGGATAGTTGTGCTGGTTGTGTTTTCAGGCAAAGAACTCCAGAAGAAGCTGAGAAATTAATGACTAAAATAAGCCAAAATCATGATGATTGGACTGTGGTTGAGCCCGAGCCGACTCCTATTCCAGTATCAACACCAACACAAACCCCCCAAGAAGAGGGGAATGATTGAATTAAATAATGAAGTGATGAGAGAAGCCAAGAAATCTCTTAAAGTGAGGGGTATTAAATCTGAATATGTGAAGAATCTTCCACCTATAGAAGAATTATGTAAGCCAATCCCTCACTCATCCACCATTGAGGTACACTCTCTCAAATATTTTGATAGTAGAGATATTCCCTATAATAAACCTCTTGATAAATGTTTAGATGAATTTGATAATTATGTTATTAAGCAAAATAATTTTAATATGAGAGTGCAAAATCACCTAATGGAAAACTCTAGAGCTATTGATAATTTGCATGGTATTATAGAAAGAACCTCTAATGATGTTAAAATGCTTGTTAAACATTTTCAAATGGTTCAAACTCAAATTGATCAACTTGCTAAAGTGCAAAAATATTTGCTAGTTAATGCTTCTAAAGAAAAACATGCTTATGAAATAAGAACTAGAAGTGGTATTGCTACACAAGATCCTTTATATCCTAAGGGACATCCTAAAAGAATTGAGCAAGTTTCTCAGCAAACTAACAATAATGTTATTCATACTAAGAAGAAAAAGAAGAAGAAACATAAAACTGATGTAGAATCCTCTGGACTTTCTAAAGATCCTAATAGTATATCTATCTCCGATGCTGAAACTGAAAGTGGTAATGAAAAGAATGATGCTTATGATAAAGAAGAACCTGTAGCTGAACCTGAAAAGAAAACTAAAACTACAAAGTATACTAAGGAGGATTTCGTTGCTAATAAACATGGTAATGAGAGAGAACCTTGGGTAAAAAAACCAATGCCTTTTCCTAATAAAAAACACAAATCTAAGGAAGAAGGACTCTATAACAAGTTTTGTGAATGGATGAAACCTTTGTTCTTGCAAATTCCTTTAACTGATGCTATTAAATTGCCTCCTTATGCAAAATATACGAAACATATTGTCTCTAACAAAAGGAAGATTCCTAATGAGGAAATCTCCACTATGCTTGCTAATTACTCTTTATTTGGCAAGGTTCCTGAGAAGCTTGGAGATCCTTGTCTACCAACTATTCCCTGTTCTATTAAAAATAATTATGTTAGAACTGCTTTGTGTGATTAGGAGCTGGAGTTAGTGTCATGCCTTTTACTCTCTATAAAAGACTCCTCCTAGAAAAATTGATACCAACTGATATATGTTTGCAAATGGCTGAAAAGTCTACTGCTATTCCTGTGGGTATATGTGAGGATGTTCCTGTTCAAGTTGCTAATAATTTTCTGATATTAACTGACTTTGTTGTGTTGGAAATGCCTGAAGATGATAACACGTCTATTATTCTTGAAAGACCTTTTCTTAATACTGCAGGGGCTGTTATTGATTGCAATCAAGGAAAAGTTACTTTCAATGTTAATGATAAAGAGCACAATGTTTATTTTCCCAAGAAGATTGATAGGAAATATGGTCTAAATTCCATTGAAAATATTGAGACCATCAAGATTGGAGAATTTTATTTTCCTATTCCAAAGCCACCCAAAGATTATGAAATTATTTTGATTGGGACTATGTCTATCAAAGTTGAGGTAACATGAGTATTTAGTGAGAAAGAAAGTTTTTTTTTGCGAGAAAACTTCCAATCTATTCATCAACAACCAAGGTAGTACAAAGAACACTAGAAATAATAGAAATTACATCCAGGTCCGTAGACCACCTAGCGACGACTAAAAGCACTGGAGCGAGCCGAAGGCGCGCCACTGTCATCGCCCCTCCGTCACCAGAGCCGGGCAAACCTTGTTGTAGTAGACAGACGAGAAGTCGTCGTGCTACGGCCATAAAGGACCAGCGCACCAGACTAGCAACCATCGCCGATGAAGAGAAACGTAGATCGGACGAATCCAATTTGTAGACACACGAACATAGACGAACAAATACTAGATCCAAGTGGATCCACCGAAGACAAACGTGTCGCACCCGGACTTCTAAAGGATACTCGCCGTTCCGTTGAACAGTAGTAGATTGGATTACGGGGCTTACCGGCACCCGCGTCCTCTTACGAGTAGGCCAACACACGTATGTGTGACAACCAACCCCTATCTGTTCAGCGTCGACGTAAACTATCCCATAGAAATCAGGATACTACCATTGACGTACTTCATACCATACACACATGGTACGCCAACGGCGTTTAACAAAATGATAGCACAACATATCTCTAAGACACAAAAGATGGAAATAAGTTGCAAATGGCTCTCACTAGAGCAGAGAATAGCAAATACAATCATCCAGAGGACACATGTCCCAACATATCATCATTACATAGCAGCGGAAGCAAACAAAGTGTCTGAGTACAGACAAAATCCAGATAGGCCTAAGAGGCCGGCAATGAAAGGAAAACAGAGCCCATCCACGTAGTCTCGGATCCTGCCCGGGTCCGCTATCTACTCGTCAACAGCCTCGTCGTACTCCACGTAGTAGCCTCCATGGGGATCCTCGGAACCGTAGTCTGCAGAACACGCAGCCCCATAGGGGTCAGTACAGACAAGTACTGGCAAGCAAGACTCACACTTCACCAAGGTGTACCCGGCAACACCAGGTACAAATGCTTTAGGTTTAACGGAAGAATAGGTGATACAAAAGATTCTGCAGCGGGCTGCTCTAACCAACTACAGAGACATGCTACAACTTCCGGCTACCAGAAAGAAGATAAGATAGCGTATCGTAACCAACTATTGTTAACCACCAAACAAACCCATCCAATGTTACCCCCTACTAAGGAAGCAACCCAAGTATAACTCACACAGTTGGATTAATGATGGTTCAGGTTATTGTGTCAATAAGCCTATTACTCAGTAGCCTGGTACTGAGCTAACTCCTCAGAAGTAGTGTCGTAAACCTCGTCGGTCTCGACGTCGTCGTCTATTCGAGAAGAAGCAAACAAACAATCGAAGAAAGACGAACAATCAATAACATGGCATAGTGCACAAACATGGGATGATGCATGATAATTTAATTGGTGCATCAAAATAAACTAATTGACATGATAACATAATTAAATGGGCTCATATGCAATTTAGATTGCATATGGAAAAGGCCCATGAATTAATGTGGAATTAAATGATCTACAGATAATTACCAGGTGAAAGTTGATTAGAACGATGCATGGATGATGAAAACATGAAGGAAACAACAATAGCTTCAATTTGATATGTTGTTTACCAAGTTTAGAAATTTTATTTATTAAGTTAGGAAGTTTGGTTTCTTAATGAGTTACACAAGCATTTGTTGTTTTCACCAATTTAAATTGTTCAAAACATATAACAAGGTTAATATTTGAATAGAGCACAAAATTTTAGGTGGATTACATGTTTCAATTATTGAAAAAGGAATTACAATGATTTAATTATGACTTAAACAAGTTTAAACAAGATTTAAATGAATTTAAAACAATTATTAATATTAATTGAATTTTATTTGTTCAAAACATTAAATAAAATTCATATTTGAAAAGATTATGTTTTTCTGGTTTGAAAACATATTTTACATGTTCAAAAATAATTTAATTTGAGCGAGTTATGAATTTAGCAAATTTAAATGATTTAAACAAGGTTTAAATTATTTAACCAATTTTAATTATTCAAAACATGAAACAAAATTTATATTTGAAAAGGTGGTTTAAAATGGCATGGAAAACATATTTTATTTGTGTTATTTGGATTAAGTTTGAATTAGTTATGCATTTAACCAATTGGAAAATGATTTATTTGAATTTGAAATTTGAATGCATTTGAAATGTTTAAAACAGAAAACAAATGATTTAAATGGATAGAGAATTAAATTTGGTGCAGCACACATATTTTATTTGTTTTAATTGAAGTTGTAATTTAAAAGATATTTGTGTTTTAGTTTTAGGGACTAATCTGTAAAGAAAAGGACTTAATTTTAAAAAGAAAAGGCTGGAAAACATTTCTCACTCCGCAGTGGCTAGCCCTAGCCACTGACAGAGGGGCCCCTGGGCTGCGTGGCGCTCACATGGCAGCAGCGGTCGCTGACAGGGGGGCCTGCCTGTCAGTTGCTCGCGCGACAAAAATTGGGGTTTTATTCGCGAGCGCAGGGCTCGAACCCGCGCTACGGAAGCGCGAGCAGTGGTGCGTTACCACTATGGTGTGCGATTGGTTCTTGTCAGTATAGGCTACGCAGCTAGGATATTCTTCAGTTAGCGTTTAACTGAACTTTACGGCGCGCGTTTCTGAACCTTGACAGCGGGGCACGGAGGCTCAACGGCGGCGAGCTGCTGCTGCGTTGCGGTGCCGTGTGCGTGTGCGAGGAGTGTGGTGCTGCGTGTGCGCGCGGTGTGCAGAGAGGAGGAAGGAGAAAGAGAGGAGGTGTCGCTGTGCTCACCCTCGTTGCAGGTGAGGCAGAGGGTCGAGGAGGAACGGCCGGCGGTGACAGCACGAGGACGGCGGCGGCGATCCAGGCTCCCTCGGGCTCAACGGAGGTGTCGGGGAAGTAGATGGTACCGCGGCGAGCTCGTTCCCTTTGCTAACCAGCACGGGGACTCACCCTACCGGCGGCGAGCATCGAGGATTCAGAAGGGTGGCGCTCCGGTGAGGTTCAGAGAGGGGGATTCCGGGCAGAGAGAGGGCAACGACGGCGGAAAAGAGGGAGAGGGTGGAGTAGGTGGTCTAGGGCTCGAGGAGGAACCCTAGGGGTAGGCTATATAGGGGCGGCAGGGCGCTGCTGGTCGTCCCATCACGACGGCGGTGACGTGGAGGTGCCCGATGGCGCGCCGTACAGCGAGAAGAAGACCCCGAAGGGGTATCGGGCCGTGGGGAAAGAAAAGGTGGGCTGGGCCTGCGTGGGGCACAGCCCACTGCCCCACTCTCTCTCGTTTTCTTTTTAATTTTCTGTTTCTTCTTTTTTTTTGCTGAAATGAAAATAGGAAGAAATAGATAAGTTTTGGGTGTTAGAAAAATTTAGAAAAATTTGGTATTGCTTAACTATGTAACAGCAACAACTTGCCAAGTTTTGTTTTACAAAAAGTTCAAAATAAAATGCTGTTTGTAATTTGATGGAATTTGAATGGATTTTGAGATTAAGTGATTTATTAAAAACAAACATTTCAAATAGATTGAACCCTCAATTTTATTTGCACCAAATTGCTTAGAATTGTTTTGTGAATTTCATTAATTTCAAAGGGGTTGCTGTTTGGGATTTTATTTTGAATTTGAAAGCAATTTGAATTAAGTGAATTATTAAAAGCCAATTTTAAATAGTTTGAACCTTATGGTTTAAATGGAAACAAATGATGTTTTGATTGAACTTTTTATTTGGAAAAATTGTAACATAACAAGTATGAAACAAAGGTTTGAATTTCAATTGTGAAAACAAAGAAAACAGATGCAATGATTAAGATGCCATGATGCAAAACATTAAATAAACAAGAAGCAAACATGCTAGGGTGGTTTTTCATACTTGGGATGTTACAAAACGCCCCCCCTTGAAGGAATCGCGCCCCGAGATTCCTACTGAGAAGAGAAAAGGTCTGGATACTTCTTGCGAAGATCCTCTTCGGTCTCCCACGTTGCCTCTTTATCGGAATGATGGGACCACTGCACTTTCAAGAACTTGGTGCTCTTGTTGCGAGTCTTACGCTCGGTCTCATCAAGAATACGAACATGGTGCTCCTCATAAGATAGATCTTCTTGCAGTTCAATGGAATCATGATCAACTGCACGATCTGGATCTTTGAAACACCTCTTGAGCTGTGACACGTGAAACACATCGTGCACCTTGGATAGTTTTTCTGGAAGTTCAAGACGATAGGCATTTTCCGCACGCCTTGAGAGAATGTTGAAAGGACCAATGTATCTTGGTGCAAGCTTTCCTTTCTCACCAAAACGATGAGTGCCTCTGAGGGGAGTTACACGGAGATATGCTTTGTCACCAGGTGCATAGATCATATCCCCGTGCTTGCTGTCATAGTAGCTTTTCTGACGAGACTGAGCAATCTTGAGATTGTCACGAATGATGTGAACTTTCTCTTCGGCTTCCTTAACAATGTCAGGGCCTAAGAGTGAACGTTCACCAGCTCCAGACCAATTGATTGGACTCCTGCATCTGCGGCCATAGAGGGCCTCAAATGGTGCCATGCCTACGCTTGCCTGGAAGCTGTTGTTGTAGGAGAATTCAGCATATGGAAGGCAATCCTCCCATTTCATGCCAAAAGAGAGACCACATGCTCTAAGCATATCCTCGAGAATCTGATTGACTCTTTCGACTTGCCCCTGAGACTGAGGGTGATAAGCTGTGCCGAACAGAAGTTTGGTGCCCAATGCTTCTTGAAAACTCTTCCAGAAATGAGAAGTGAATATGCTTCCACGGTCTGAGCTTATTTCCAATGGAACACCATGAAGAGGAACAATCTTTGTTGTGTAGAGTTCTGCTAACTGGCTAGCTGAGATTGTCTCTTTGACAGGAAAGAAGTGAGCTACTTTAGTGAGACGATCAATGACAACGAAGATTGCATCGTTGCCCCTCTTGGACTTTGGAAAACCAGTGACGAAGTCCATTTCAATCATGTCCCACTTCCACTCAGGGATTTTGAGAGGTTGGAGAAGACCGGCTGTTTTCTGATGAACTGCCTTAACACGTTGACAAACGTCGCATTCAGAAACGTATTGAGCAATTTCACGTTTCATGCTAGGCCACCAATAGAGTGTCTTGAGGTCCTGGTACATATTTGTACTTCCAGGGTGTATGGAGAGAGGAGTTTCATGAGCCTCCTTGAGAATGACATCTTTGAGACTTTGAATTTGAGGAACTGCAATGCGTCCTTCGAAGAACACAGTTCCCTTGTCATCAATTGAGAAGGACTTAAATTTCTCCTTGCCTTCTTTGATGTGCTCTACCATCTTCTTGATTTCAGCATCACGAAGTTGTTCAGAATGAATCTTGTCCTCGAGAGTTGGACTGGCTGTCAAGCTTGCAAGATAGCCTTGAGGAACAAGACCAAGGTTCAGCTTCTCGAATTCTTCATGAAGTGGAGGTTGGCTTTCCATGATCATGAGATTATTGCAATAGGACTTGCGACTGAGAGCATCGGCCATAACATTAGCCTTGCCTGGAGTGTAAGAAATGGTAAGATCGAAGTCTTTGATCTTTTCAATCCATCTCCTTTGTCTGAGGTTTAGATCTGGTTGAGTGAAGATGTATTTCAGACTCTTATGATCGGAAAAGATTTCAGTGCGGTTACCCAACAAGTATTGTCTCCATTTCTTGAGGGCAAACACAACTGCTGCAAGTTCAAGGTCATGAGTGGGATAATTTTGCTCATGGGTGTTCAACTGACGTGAAGCATAAGCCACAACTTGACGTTCTTGCATAAGAACTGCTCCTAGACCTTGGAGAGAAGCGTCACAGAATATTTGGAAAGGTTTGGTAGTATCTGGACCAACCAGAACTGGTGTAGAAGTGAGTTTAGTCTTCAGGAGATTGAAACTTTCATCACATTGTGGAGACCAAACGAACTTCTTGTCCTTCTTTGTGAGGTCAGTGAGAGGTTTGGCAATCTTGGAGAAGTTTTGGACGAAACGACGGCAATAGCTAGCCAAGCCAAGAAAACTTCTGACTTGCTTCACCGTCTTGGGAGGTTTCCAATCAACAATTGCCTTAACCTTTTCTGGATCAATGGCTATGCCCTTGGCAGAGATGACATGACCAAGGTAAGCAACTTCTGAAATCCAGAAATCACATTTGGAGAACTTGGCATATAGACGATGCTCGCGAAGTTTCATGAGAGTGAGACGAATATGTTCTTCATGCTCTTCCTCGGATTTTGAGTAGACAAGAATATCATCAAGATATACCACAACGAACTTGTCGAGGTATTCATGAAAGACAGAATTCATGAGTCGAGAGAAAGTCGCTGGTGCATTGGTGAGACCAAAGGACATGACGGTGTATTCATATAGACTGTAGCGAGTGGTGAAGGCTGTCTTTGGAATATCTTCCTTTATGATCTTTATTTGATGGTAACCCATCCTCAAGTCCAACTTTGAGAATATTGAGGCTCCAGCAAGTTGATCAAAAAGATCATCGATTCGAGGAATTGGATATTTGTTTTTGATGGTTTTCTCGTTAAGAGGACGATAGTCAACAACGAGTCTCTTTGTTTGATCCTTCTTTGCAACGAACAGAGTTGGGCAACCCCAAGCCGAGGAACTATGTTGAATGTAACCTTTTTCCATGTACATATCGATTTGCTCCTTCAACAATTTCAGTTCAGGAGGAGCTATCTTGTATGGATGCTTAGAGATTGGAGCAGTACCTGGTTCAAGCTCGATCACGAACTCAACTGCTCTGTCCGGAGGCATCCCTGGCAACTCTTCTGGAAAGACGTCAGGGAATTCACAAACCACCGGAACATTTTCGAGTAGAGGTAGAGGTTTTGCATCAAGTGTGTATAGCTGAATGGAACTTGATTCATTTGGAGAATAGACTATCTGGCCAGACGGGTGGAACAGAGTTATTGACTTTTGAGCACAGTCAATTTTTGTTTTGTTGGTCTTCAACCAATCCATACCAAGAATGACATCAATGTCAGAATTTCCAAGTAGTATGAGAGAAGCAAGGAATATGTGGCCTCCGATTAGAATTTGATTTCTGTGACTGATCTTAGAAGTTTGCATGGTTGCTCCAGGGGAGTTTACTACTAGCGGGGAACCCAAACCAACAAAGGGGAGTTTACTTGTTGTTGCAAAGATATTTGACACGAAAGAATGTGATGCTCCAGTATCAAACAACACTTTAGCTGGGTTAGAGTTTACGGGGAATGTACCGAGAACGACGTCAGGAGCTTCCTCAGCTTTGTCAATCTTGACATGATTCACCCTTGCGGTCCTCCCGACAGGCCTGTTGTTGGAGTTGAAGGCTTTATGCGGGGGAGCGCGCACCATTGCCTGGTTGGTGTTAGGACGAGGTGGTGGTGGAGGTAGCTGCCTCTGAGTGCACTTGTCGGCGTAGTGTCCCGTCTGCTTGCACTTGAAGCAAGTGACGACACGAGGAGGACCTGGCCTTGGCTGCCCCATCGAACCCCTTGGATCATGCTGAGCAGGGTTGGGCGGGCGGGGAGCGAAGCCTGGAGAAGCTTGGGCGTATGGAGCCCGAGTGACAACGCCATTTGGCACCCAGATGCGGCGCTTCTGCGGAGGGGTGGTCATGTTGGAGGAGGAACCACCCTCACGCGAGTGCTTGCGAGACTCCTCGAACGCCGTGTGCCCATTTTCTTCATTGAGCGCGGTGTTAACGAGCTCCTCGAAGTCTTTGGTCTTGACATTGGTGAGGGCGTACTTGAGTTCCGGGTTAAAACCTCTGCGGAACCTTGCCATCTTCTTAGCTTCAGTGGACACCTCGTCTCCAGCCTATCGAGCGAGGCGATTGAACTCACTCTGATAGCCGATGACGTCCAGCTTGCCTTGCTTGAGAGAGCAAAACTCTTCACGCATCCTTTCCATGAGACCATCTGGGATGTGGTGCTTCAGGAAGGCTTCCTTGAAACAACCCCAGGTGATAGGATAGCCAGCTCTCATGGTCTGGTAGTTTTCCCACCAAGTGGCTGCCTGACCCTTCAGCAGATAGGAGGCATACTTGACTTTGTCTTCCTCAGCAACGTGAGCAATGTCCAGAGCCTTGGCTATCTCACGGATCCAGTCATCAGCATCCAGAGGCTCGCGTGTTGCCACGAAAGCTCTCGGCCCCAGACTAAGAAACTCCTTGATACTGACTCGTGGAGCGGTCTGGTTTTTGTGCTGATTAGTCTGGAACTGGGCCATCTGCGTCATGACTTGGGTCATCTGAGTCAACAGCTCCGCGATTGGCGGTGGCTCAGGCGGGCTGTTCCTTGTTGGCGGCATCCTGAATGGAAATGCATTTTAGCACAACAACAAAAAAAAGGATAGGCTTGGTAACCGAAAGAGAGATTATTCCGACGCATGAATAGATAACCAACAGGTACATCATCACGAGTTCAAGTACATCAGAATATCCAACACACCATACATGGTTCGAATGCGAAAGGATAACTAAACATAGCTAGGAATGGATACATCGGTACTCCCATGCTCATCACGCAGGATGGCGACTAGTTGTACGGCGAGAGGTACGGTGAGGAGGACGCCCACAAAAGTATGTAGAACGACGATCCACATAGAACTGACGTGGTCTGAGCCCAACTCTAGGTGTGGTGAAGTACATAGCATCGGCTCCCTGTGCTCCAAAGCGGGGAATCCCAGTGTAACCAGCACCAAGGTTGAGGAGTGGACCTCTGATCGGCTCGTAACCTCCAGCATCTGGCAGAGGACGCCCAACTGGCTGATGGAAACGTGCAAAGCGCTCGTCTCCAACAAAGTCTATGGTGTAAGTCGCCAGACGAGTCAAAGCAAGGTAGAGCTGCTCCCTGACTGAAGCCAACTCCTGAGATAGTGTGTTGGCAAGTGCGTCACTGTGTGTCACAAACTGAGCGGTGGTGTGCATCCTGGAGCTATCATGCTCGTAAACGTCCAAGTTGTCGTGGAGAGTGAAGTGAACTCCCTCTGAAGTGACGTAACCACGGGGGATGTGGCGATAGATGGAATCATCAAATCCCCAGTAGTCAGCACGAAGGACGGTGAGACTCACATAAGCTGCCTGCTGCACATCCATATCCACTGTGGAACCTACTGCCTCGTAGCGGTGGGCTACACTCATGCCATCATCTGACAGAATGTAGACGATAGCCTGGTAGTAGGTCTGCTCAAACTCTCACTGGTGCTCGTAGACCTGGTACTCTGGTGCCCAACGGAACCCTAGATAAGTGACCATGTCTCTCAGCATCTCCGGATAACCGGCGGTGCTCTCACAACGAGTCATCCGAACCACCTGCGGGTAGAACCTGAGATCCATCTGCAGATGATGGGGAAGTTTTGATTAGACGCCGGTAGAAGAACTGAAGTGGAAAGTAACAACAAGGTTTCAATGGACGATAAGGATGTTGAGAAGAACGGGATAACGGAGCAACATTCGGGAAACACGAGACCAAAAACTCCTGAGGTACTACGGAAAACCCATCCGGGCTTCTAAAGGATCAATATCTACTGCTTAAGGAATAGAGGATCTGCTTCCGGGGCTTACACGCCTCCGTTCTCAATCGTGAGTAGGCAACATGATAAATCATGTCACAACCACCTCCATTCTTATGGTCTAGTAGATATAACTATCCTAGAGAAACCAGGATACGTGAAATCCTAACTTGAAAGTTTAGATGAGAAAGGAAAACAACGTTGCACTTCCTTACCAGAAAAAGGGAGGGTGGGTGGGGAAAGAAGAAAAAGAACAGAATTCCTACTCTCACGTTTCATTTTTCCTATATAGCTACAAAATAGTTTCTAGACTCAACTGCGACCAGTAAAAGGGATCCTACAGGCAGACAGGCTCTGATACCATTTGTCGCACCCGGACATCTAAAGGATACTCGCCGTTCCGTTGAACAGTAGTAGATTGGATTACGGGGCTTACCGGCACCCGCGTCCTCTTACGAGTAGGCCAACACACGTATGTGTGACAACCAACCCCTATCTGTTCAGCGTCGACGTAAACTATCCCATAGAAATCAGGATACTAGCATTGACGTACTTCATACCATACACACATGGTACGTCAATGGCGTTTAACAAAATGATAGCACAACATATCTCTAAGACACAAAAGATGGAAATAAGTTGCAAATGGCTCTCACTAGAGCAGAGAATAGCAAATACAATCATACAGAGGACACATGTCCCAACATATCATCATTACATAGCAGCGGAAGCAAACAAAGTGTCTGAGTACAGACAAAATCCAGATAGGCCTAAGAGGCCGGCAATGAAAGGAAAACGGAGCCCATCCACATAGTCTCGGATCCTGCCCGGGTCCGCTATCTACTCGTCAACAGCCTCGTCGTACTCCACGTAGTAGCCTCCATGGGGATCCTCGGAACCGTAGTCTGCAGAACACGCAGCCCCATAGGGGTCAGTACAGACAAGTACTGGCAAGCAAGACTCACACTTCACCAAGGTGTACCCGGCAACACCAGGTACAAATGCTTTAGTTTTAACGGAAGAATAGGTGATACAAAAGATTCTGCAGCGGGCTGCTCTAACCAACTACAGAGACATGCTACAACTTCCGGCTAACAGAAAGAAGATAAGATAGCGTATCGTAACCAACTATTGTTAACCACCAAACAAACCCATCCAATGTTACCCCCTACTAAGGAAGCAACCCAAGGATAACTCACACAGTTGGATTAATGATGGTTCAGGTTATTGTGTCAATAAGCCTATTACTAGTCAAAATTAGTATTAGTTAGGTGTAAGTTGTTCTGAGTACTTGTTAGCGAGTACTTTCACCAAGTCAACCATAACCGCGGAAAACACGGCTTCTCGAGAAGATTTAACCCTGCAGGGATGCACCAATTTGGCCGTACACGTAAGAATACCCCGCCAGATAGGAAATGCACTTCCACCAAGCGAGGCACTCAACACAACCCAACTCTTCTTCGCATCAAGCCCAAAGCACCACGTGCTGTGCGTGCGCGGCTAATCGAGCCCCACGAAGAAAAGGGGACCCTCATAGCACTGGAAGACCACGCCGCCCTAAATGCCGACTACAAAAGTTCCACCCTGGCCTCGGGTTCGCACTTGCATATGCATGCATCAAATGGAAAGCCCGAACTAAGTGTGGCGATTTGGACGAGATGCGAATCGAGTCAAATTGAGGGGGGGCGCCCATACACGCTTCCCACATGCGGTTAGTGCGCTCATCATGGATCAGTAGACAAGACCCTTTTCCTAATTAGGGTCGACACTAGCAGGCCTCAAAACCACGCCGGGCCTCCTGCCGGTGCCTTATCATCCAATTATTATTACCCATAGCATTAACATGATTGTTGCTTAACCATCGAGCCCATGGAACATAATAGAATATGGTAAAAGAAGTAACGGACAACAGACTCGAGCAAAAGCAACCCTAAGCATGCTAGGTAAGACTAAGGCAACAAACAAGGGGTTATAGGTGTGGAGGTGAGGCAATATCAGGGTTATATGATAACATGTGATAGGATCGGGACACAAGCAACGATTCATAGGGCTAGCAGAAATAGACAACGGAAAGTATCGGTATCCAGTGTGGAACAGGAACACAATGGTTCACGTGAGTGAATACTTGCCTGCAAACTCAGTAGCCTGGTACTGAGCTAACTCCTCAGAAGTAGTGTCGTAAACCTCGTCGGTCTCAACGTCGTCGTCTATTCGAGAAGAAGCAAACAAACAGTCGAAGAAAGACGAACAATCAATAACATGGCATAGTGCACAAACATGGGATGATGCATGATAATTTAATTGGTGCATCAAAATAAACTAATTGACATGATAACATAATTAAATGGGCTCATATGCAATTTAGATTGCATATGGAAAAGGCCCATGAATTAATGTGGAATTAAATGATCTACAGATAATTACCAGGTGAAAGTTGATTAGAATTATGCATGGATGATGAAAACATGAAGGAAACAACAATAGCTTCAATTTGATATGTTTTTTACCAAGTTTAGAAATTTTATTTATTAAGTTAGGAAATTTGGTTTATTAATGAGTTACACAAGCATTTGTTGTTTTCACCAATTTAAATTGTTCAAAACATATAACAAGGTTAATATTTGAATAGAGCACAAAATTTTAGGTGGATTACATGTTTCAATTATTGAAAAAGGAATTACAATGATTTAATTATGACTTAAACAAGTTTAAACAAGATTTAAATGAATTTAGAACAATTATTAATATTAATTGAATTTTATTTGTTCAAAACATTAAATAAAATTCATATTTGAAAAGATTATGTTTTTCTGGTTTGAAAACATATTTTACATGTTCAAAAATAATTTAATTTGAGCAAGTTATGAATTTAGCAAATTTAAATGATTTAAACAAGGTTTAAATTATTTAACCAATTTTAATTATTCAAAACATGAAACAAAATGTGTATTTGAAAAGGTGGTTTAAAATGGCATGGAAAACATATTTTATTTGTGTTATTTGGATTAAGTTTGAATTAGTTATGCATTTAACCAATTGGAAAATGATTTATTTGAATTTGAAATTTGAATGCATTTGAAATGTTTAAAACAGAAAACAAATGATTTAAATGGATAGAGAATTAAAATTGGTGCAGCACACATATTTTATTTGTTTTAATTGAAGTTGTAATTTAAAAGATATTTGTGTTTTAGTTTTAGGGACTAATCTGTAAAGAAAAGGACTTAATTTTAAAAAGAAAAGGCTGGAAAACATTTCTCACTCCGCAGTGGCTAGCCCTAGCCACTGAGAGAGGGGCCCATGGGCTGCGTGGCGCTCACGTGGCAGCAGCGGTCGCTGACAGGGGGGGCCTGCCTATCAGTTGCTCGCGCGACAAAAAATGGGGTTTTATTCGCGAGCGCAGGGCTCGAACCCGCGCTGCGGAAGCGCGAGCAGTGGTGCGTTACCACTACGGTGTGCGATTGGTTCTTGTCAGTATAGGCTATACAGCTAGGATATTCTTCAGTTAGCGTTTAACTGAACTTTACGGTGCGCGTTTCTGAACCTTGACAGCGGGGCACGGAGGTTCAACGGCGGTGAGCTGCTGCTGCGTTGCGGTGCCGTGTGCGTGTGCGAGGAGTGTGGTGCTGCGTGTGCGCGCGGTGTGCAGAGAGGAGGAAGGAGAAAGAGAGGAGGTGTCGCTGTGCTCACCCTCGTTGCAGGTGAGGCAGAGGGTCGAGGAGGAACGGCCGGCGGCGACAGCACGAGGACGGCGGCAGCGATCCAGGCTCCCTCGGGCTCAACGGAGGTGTCGGGGAAGTAGATGGTACCGCGGCGAGCTCGTTCCCTTTGCTAACCAGCACGGGGACTCACCCTACCGGCGGCGAGCATCGAGGATTCAGAAGGGTGGCGCTCCGGTGAGGTTCAGAGAGGGGGATTCCGGGCAGAGAGAGGGCAACGACGGCGGAAAAGAGGGAGAGGGTGGAGTAGGTGGTCTAGGGCTCGAGGAGGAACCCTAGGGGTAGGCTATATAGGGGCGGCAGGGCGCTGCTGGCCGTCCCATCACGACGGCGGTGACGTGGAGGTGCCCGATGGCGCGCCGTACAGCGAGAAGAAGACCCCGAAGGGGTATCGGGCCGTGGGGAAAGAAAAGGTGGGCTGGGCCTGCGTGGGGCACAGCCCACTGCCCCACTCTCTCTCGTTTTCTTTTTAATTTTCTGTTTCTTCTTTTTTTTTGCTGAAATGAAAATAGGAAGAAATAGATACGTTTTGGGTGTTAGAAAAATTTAGAAAAATTTGGTATTGCTTAACTATGTAACAACAACAACTTGCCAAGTTTTGTTTTACAAAAAGTTCAAAATAAAATGCTGTTTGTAATTTGATGGAATTTGAATGGATTTTGAGATTAATTGATTTATTAAAAACAAACATTTCAAATAGATTGCACCCTCAATTTTATTTGAAACAAATTGCTTAGAATTGTTTTGTGAATTTCATTAATTTCAAAGGGGTTGCTGTTTGGGATTTTATTTTGAATTTGAAAGCAATTTGAATTAAGTGAATTATTAAAAGCCAATTTTAAATAGTTTGAACCTTATGGTTTAAATGGAAACAAATGATGTTTTGATTGAACTTTTTATTTGGAAAAATTGTAACATAACAAGTATGAAACAAAGGTTTGAATTTCAATTGTGAAAACAAAGAAAACAGATGCGATGATTAAGATGCCATGATGCAAAACATTAAATAAACAAGAAGCAAACATGCTAGGGTGGTTTTTCATACTTGGGATGTTAAAAAATGCCGGCCGAATCCCGTGAGATCCGCCGGAGACACACCTCCACACGCCCTCGGATGATGTTAGATGCATCACCGAAACGGGGGCTAGGCGGGGAGGATCTTATTCCAACTTCGAGGAGCCGCCGCCTCGTCTTCCTCAATAGGACACAAACCCTAACAAAACACAAGAAAACAACTGAAAACAAAGCCCTCCCGCCGGCAAGTAACCAGATCCACCAAGTCCCCATGGCCCTAAGGCCACGGGAGACCGAGCAGATCGGCCACGGCGGCCGGCAGGAGGCGATTGACCTAATCGCCTTTTCCTAATGAGAAAACAAAGTTTTCTTTCATATAAAATTATTTTGGTAGCAAGACTTGATCACCCTTGTTACCAAATGATTTTAAATGAAGTGGCAATGTTTTCAATATGTTTTCACCTTCCCCATTATGTTTTCACCATGTTTACTTCTGTTATTACATTACTACTTGAGTACAATCATGTTTTCCACCATCCTTATGCATGTTTTCCTGATGTTTTCACCCTGATTACTGAGGTTATTCATGTTTTCACCACCCATACTTTTGTTTTCACCACTACGACCGTTGTTTTCCTTGGATGTTCTTTCATTAGTGTGTCATAGAACCTGTATAGTACTGGTTTTCGTTTTGTTTTCCACCTTTTCACTTTTGTTTTCTGGGCTTTTATCAATTATCAAAATTCTGGAAATACCTCAAAAATAAAGTTTCTCGAAAAAAATCAGAAAAATTATAATAAATTTTTACGTAAAAAATGAGGTAGAAAGCCACCTGGGAGGCCCCAGGGGGACCAACGAGTCAGGCACACCACAGGGTGGCGCGGCCATCCCCTTGGTGGCGCCAGCACATGGTGTGGCGCCCCCTGGCCCTCCACTTACTCTCTCCACTGCCAAAATCTTCTCTCTCACCTCCCAAACTGAAACAATTTCCTGGAACCTGTGTTCTTGCTATTCTTCCTCTGGATTTTTGATCTCCTTCTTCAGCCCATGATTTGTGCTGATATTAGGTGTGTTTGATCTCCGGTATGTGACTCCTCCGATGATCCAAGTAGAATTTTGTTTAGTGAAGTATTTCTTGAGTATTTTGGTACTGTAGGTGACAGCTTATGTGCGTTTGCATGCTTGATTTGAGTAGA
Source organism: Alopecurus myosuroides (assembly GCA_028641055.1). NCBI lineage: Eukaryota > Viridiplantae > Streptophyta > Magnoliopsida > Poales > Poaceae > Alopecurus > Alopecurus myosuroides. The sequence goes on from CM054060.1 coordinate 102,449,431, forward strand.
AATAATGTAGTTTTGATGTATGTTTAGCTCTCATATAAGTCTCTATGGTAGTTTCCACCTTATAGATGCTTGCAATTATTTTTGTGATGATTGTTGAAAATTTTGAGAGATGGAGCACAATGTTCATCAACTAAACCAGCATGAGTTGGAGTTGCATGAGGAATTCATGAGGATTGCGGAAATTTCGCAGGATTTCAACACTCATGTGCATAATGCAGGCTTGGAACGTTTCATTGAGGATGAGCCTATCCAATATGTGAAACTAACTATGTCTATGGTGCAGGATTTTTGTTTTAAATGGTCCTCAACTAACCCAATGGTCAAATATAAAATTTACAATAAAGTTCTGAGCCTGCCTTTCAGTGATTTTTGTGCATCTATTAAGGTACCATAATGGGGTTCTTGTGAGAAGATTAAAGGGCAGCCTAAACCACTGCTGGAATTATATGAGGAGATTTTCCAAGGAAGAAGCTTCACACGGGAGAGTGTTAAAATTCCAGAAATTCAACTCCCTAGCATTCGATCCTTTGCCTATTTTATTTCTAAATGTGTGTTAGCTAGAAAAACTGCCAACAAGCTATCTGTCTATGATTTGGCGTTTATTGCAGCTGCTTTAAGATGGATAGGTCTTATAACTTTGGCGCTTTGATTGCTTACCGTCTCTCATATAACCGTGAGAAGGGAGGAGTTTGTGGAGGTCTTATTGCCTCGCGCTTGCTAGCTTTGCATGGTTTGGAGCCACACCCTCTAGACGTGCAGTTTCCTATAGAGAGGCTTGATCTTGTTTCCATGGTTCAAAATAAGTTTCTTTCTACCTATGCTCACTTACATAATCTATCTTTTGAATTAACTTTCTCCAAACGATCCGGGTGGAGAGTTATTAAAACTGTTAGGGGAGTACTTTTGCCTGCACCTCTTTTGTTTAATCTTAATAACATGCAAGGATGTACGCTTTCTAACAGTGAGCTGGACTCATACCTTGAGCATCACCCCAAGCAAGGGGAGGATGCCGACGAGGGGGATGATGGTGATTTCGTCCAGCCCTATGACACCACGGGGATCCCATACCAGCACCTCGGTTATGACTATGCGCCCGATGCTTCATCTTCCTCTTGGGCGCCCGAGTACGACCACGAAAGGGACGACCCACCGTAGTGGGGATATTTCCCGCTCTTTGATTGATATCCACTTAGGCCAAAAGCCTAAGCTTGGGGGGAGTTATACCGACATCACACTCATTTATATATCATGTTCGGCCGATTCTTTGTATATCCATGTTATTTGTTTCTTTCGTTTGTTTTCGTTTCTTTCACTTCTTTGTTTTATTGTTTTGTTCTTCTTTTCCAAAACAACAAAAGACCAAAAATATTTATGTTGTTTCTCTCTATTTGTTTCTTTAGTTAGTTTGCTTTATCCTTTAAGTTGCAGTTTAATATTCAAAAATCCAAAAATATTTTGTTTTGTTTACTTGTTCTCTTTTTGTTCTTGTTTTAATTGAAAAACCCAAAAATATTTGTTGTTCTTCTTTGGTTTTGTAAAGTTTGTTGTGGAGATCAACAGTCATCCATGACTCCATTGGAGCTTTGTTTTCATTATATATTATTCGAGTCACAAGTGAAGAGCAATAACGACGATCTACGACAATTCAAGTTGTGGTGAGAGGCTGGTATGAACTCTATTTGCTTTCATTTTTGTACATATATCCATGTATGTGAGCATGCTTAGTTTTTTCGTATAAGATATATGTGACTTAATGGTTGCTTAATAGTTCGTGCTCTCTCATGTTTTTTTCCAATTTATTACTGGTAAATGACATGTCATATAATTATTTGTTCGCATTGTTCTATTCGTAGAAGGGTATGATATTGTGGTAGCCTCGTCTAACTGTTTCATTTGAATCGACTTGGCACATGCTCACACATGCTAAGACTTAAAACAAAAAGTCAATAAGCCTCGATGATTTATTTTGCCTCAGAGTTCTAGTATCAATTTTGTGCCTTAATTAACTTTTCTTAGTCGCAAACATGATTATGATAGTTGTTGCTCTCTTGAATGTCGCTCCCTATCTACTGCTAGCCTTCACCTGTACTGAGTATGAACTCTACTCGTGCATCCAACTCCCAAAAACCAAAGTTTGCCAAATGAGTCCACCATACCTACCTATATGTGGTATTTAATCGCCACTCCAAATAAATTGCTCATGTGCTACCTTTAAAACCTACTAAAAATCATTCCTATTTTGTGCCCCTGTTTCAGCTCATGAAGACGTAAATAGAGAATCTTTATCTCACTTGTTGATTGGATTTCACACCCTGGACTAGTGTCTTCATCCGCTTATCCAAATATAGAAGAGCTGGCAGCGGGGTGCCCAGCCCCAAATTAATACACACAAAATCTCTTCACTATTTTTGCCCCTGATTTATCAGTCAAAGTATAATTGTGTAAACAAAAGAGAAAGAGGGAGGACCTTCTACCCAGATGCGTCCTTCACATGGGATCCGCTCTTGTGAATCCAGTTGGCTTATGATGTACTGTATTGTCTATTTACCATTCGTTGACATAGGCATACACCTCTCTCAAAATGTTTTCAATACCTCTGTTTAATAAAATAAAAGGCTCTAGCACATGAGCGATCCATGCTTCCCTCTACGAAGGGCCTTTCTTTTACTTTTATGTTGAGTCCCCACCATATTCTTTGAGCACTTTCTCGAGAGCACAATGGTCATTCTTAGTGTGATGTGTTTGTCCCAAAGCACGGTTGATTGTGGTATAATCTTGACACTTGTATCTTTGATATCTTTACTTCTAGTCTTCCCTTGAACTTCAGAGGTGCCCTGGCATTTATGTTTTGCCCCACACATAAGGGCAAGTGAGATACCACTTTATTAGATCCTATTATGAATATTACAATCTTGCAAATAGTTATGCTTCATGTTGTTTATTATTAATATGTTGTTGTCTCTTCATGGTTTGCATAGCTATTAAGTGACAGTATCTTGCATGTATCTTATCATGAGCATAATTAAGTATTTGATCATATAGTGAGTATATTTACATCATATGAAACAAATGTATTCGTAAAAGTCTTTTATCTAACTCAGTTGTCACTGAATTTCTTGAGGACAAGCAATCAGATAAGCTTGGCGGGGGGGGGGGGGGGGGGGGTTGATACGTCGAAAACGTATCTCCTTTTCCGAACACTTTTCCTATTGTTTGCATCTAAACTTCTATATTTTAATGCAACTAACACGGACTAACACCGTTTTCAGCAGAATTACTTTGGTGTCTCGTTTTTGTGCAGAAAAATCAACTTTCGAGAAATTTCCCATAAAAGACCCCATTGGCCCTAAAACACCAGAAGACCCCGGGTGCCAGAAGGAGACCCGGAGAGGGCCCAAAAGGTGGCCAAACCACCCCCCGGCGCGCCCCCCTTAGGCTGCACCATGAGGTGGTGTGGGCCACTCCCACACCCCCTCGGTCTCCCCTTTCGACTACAAATAGCCTTCAACCCTAAAACACGAGGGGTTCGATAGTTTTCTAGAAAGAAGTCTGTAGCTCCGCCGCCACCCCAAACCTCGATTCGGGGATCAGAAGTTCCTGTTCTGGCACCCTCCCGGGACGGGGAATTGGAGGAGATCACCGCCATCACCATCACCAACTCCTCTCCATCGACCATCCATGTTTCCTCCATCCATGTGTGAGTAATTCCCCGCTGTAGGCTGAAGGGGATGATAGGGATTGGATGAGATCGTTCATGTAATAATGCCGTGATTGTTAGGGCATAGTGCCTAGTATCTTCTATTAGTGCTATTGACATTGTTGCAACTTGTTATGCTTAATGATTGCCACTTTGGGCCCGAGTGCCATGATCTCAGATCTGAACATGTTATTGAATCACGATGATAATTATTGTTTCTTGATCGTACCTGCAAGTTGTTTACACATATTGTTGTCCGGAACCCGAGGCCCCAAAGTGACAGAAATTGGGACAGCCGGAGGGGATGGCTGTGATGTGAGGATCACATTCGTTCACGGAGTGTTAATGCTTTGCTCTGACGTTCTATTTGAAGGATCACCTTAATTACCAGTAGTTCCCTTGAGGCCCTGCTGAAAACGGGCTGGCAGGACATAAGATGTTGTGCAAGTTCTCATTGCGAGCACGTACGACTATTTACGGAACACATGCCTATGGTTACTTAGTGCTTGGATGCTTTATCTTATTTATCTGCAATGCCCATGTCTTGATTATTATATGAACTATCTTATCCATGAAACACCCGTTCATCCATCCCTATGCCTACAATATTTAATCCCGATGTTTACTTAAAACACTACTGCTGATGTTTTAATCTCACTGCTGTTATTATTTCACTACTGTTGCTACTATAAAACTGTTACTACTGATAAACCACTACGAACAAAAGTACTTTCAGGTGCAGGTGAATTGACAACTCACTTGTTAAGGCTCACAAATATTCTTTGGCTCCCCTTGTGTCGAATCAATAAATTTGGGTTTTACTTCCCTCGAAGACTGTTGCGATCCCCTATACTTGTGGGTCATCAGGCATATATAGGCGAAAGGGCGATGCCGGGGGGTGGCCAGGGGGCCCACACCACCTAATGGCGCAGCTAGGGGGACCCGTGCCAGCCTATGGTATGGCCACCCCGTGGCCCCCCTCCGGGTATCTTTGGGACTTCCTTGACCCTCCGGGACTTATAAAACTTCTCGCTTTTGAATCGTCCAATTCCGAGAATATTTCCAGAACAACTTTTTTGAAACTAAAAACAACATAAAACAGGAACTGGCTCCGTGGCATCTTGTCAATAGGTTAGGCCTGGGAAATCGATAAAAAAGACATAAAGTGTATAGCAAACATGTGGGAAACAACATGAAAACAACATGCAACATCAGAATTTAAGGATATGTTTATGACGCATAACTTCTCTAGATTGGAAAACATTACTTTTGATCCTATTCTTGTTAATGATAGTTTTCCAAATGAACAGTTGGCTGCAATAAAGGTAAAATCTCAGGATAGTCCATGGTATGCTTATTATGCTAACTTTATTGTTTCAAAGTATTTTCCTCCAACATTTACAGCTCAAGAAAGAAGAAAATTCTTCTATGATTTCAGGCATTATTTTTGTGATGACCCACATTTATATAAAGAAGGAGTAGATGGTATAATGATAAGATGTGTTCCAGATCATAAACAATGTGAAATATTGAAGAAGTACCATGGTAGTGCTTATGGAGGACATCACGCTGGAGATAGAACCGCACATAAGGTTCTACAATCAGGTTTCTATTGGCCTACTCTCTTTAAAGATGCACTTAAGTATATTTTATATTGTGATGAATGTCAAAGAGTAGGAAATATTTATAGCCGTAATGAAATGCCTATGAGTTATTCTCTTGTTATTGCACCTTTTGATTGTTGGGGATTTGACTTTATGGGTTTTCCCTCCTTCGAATGGTTACACTCATATTGTTGTTGTTGTTGTTGATTATGTTACTAAGTGGGTAGAAGCTATAACTACTAAAAGTGTTGATGGTGAGACCTCTTTAAAAATGCTTAAAGATATTATTTTTCCTAGGTTTGGTGTGCCTAGATATCTTATGACTGATGGAGGTTCTCATTTTATTCATGGTGGTTTTAGAAAAACCCTTGCTAAATATGATGTTAAACGTAGAATTGCCTCAGCTTATCATCCTCAAACTAGTGGGCAAGTAGAATTATCAAATAGATGAATTAAATCTATCTTGCCAAAGACTATTAATAAATCTAGGAAGAATTGGTCAGATAAGTTGGATGCTTTATGCGCTTATAGAACTGCTTATAAAAATCCTATGGGTATGTCTCCCTATAAAATGGTTTATGGAAAAGCTTGTCACTTGCCTTTAGAATTAGAACACAAAGCTTATTGGGCAGTGAAAGAACTTAATAAAGATTTTAAACTTGTTGGTAAGAAAAGAATGCTTGATTTGAATCATCTAGATGAATGGAGACGTGAAGCTTATGAAAATGCCAAGACCTTTAAAGAGAAAGTTAAACAATGGCATGATAAAATAATCCTTAAAAGAGAGTTTGATGTTGGTGAGAAAGTTCTATTGTATTGGTCTCGTCTCAGATTTTTTGCAGGAAAATTACTCTCTCGATGGGAAGGACCTTATATTATTGAAGAAGTGTATCATTCGGGTGCAATCAAAATTGCAGATAACAGTACACAAGTGGTAAATGGAAAAAAATACTCAAACACTATATTTCTGGGGATTCCTATGATGAAGAGGTTGATGTTAGTCAAGTAATGACTCCGGAGAAGTTCATTAGAGGGAAGATTCCAGAATCTGCAGAGTCTGTTTTGGAACAGGTAATAGTTTTGTTAAGAAAAAAATTGTGATTTACCTTTTTAGTTATAAATTATTGATTTTTGGAAAATATAAAAAATACCGAGCCAAAGAGGAGTTGCAGAAGGTGCCCGGAGGCATGGACCCACCCTTGGCCGCGCCACCCTATGGGGTGGGAGCCCCGAAGCCCCTCTCCGACTCGTTTTCGACCTGTACTTTCCTTTCGTTATGCATATTTTTGCTATATAACCCCCAGATCCCCCGAGGTCCGTATATCGTATTCTCGTCTTGTTTCTGTTTTGAGTTGTTTCTACCAAGATCTATTTCAGTTTGAGAAAAACCATGGCCTCCGCCAACAACAACAAGGGGAAGGAGCTAATGGAAGATGATCTCCAAGGTCCCAAGCGCAAGAACATGGATCGGGGCGTGAAGAGAGAAGCAAAAATGATGTCATGAAGCAATGTTTATTCTTGTAGCGTGCATGGACCAAGACCATCAGTTCCGGGCCTCAGTCTTGTCCCTGGAGTAGAGGAAGCTCTTCGGGTTGCATATGAGTTTTGTGAACGTTATCGAGCTTTAAGGACGGAGGTAGAGATTATTCAAGAGGAAAAAGACAGGTTTCGTGAGATGCTGCAACGTTTCCACGCCTTGCTTGAGAAGAGTGTATCACCACCACCACCGAAGAATTGATTCGTCATCGGTATTGGCATCCCCTTGGCTTGTTCCAAGCTTGGGGGAGTGTCGCGGTATCACCTTTATCTTTCACCCTTTGACCTTTTAGTAGAGTCATATCGTGAGTAGATAAAATATCATATAGGAAGGTTTGCAGTATGGAAGTGTTGCTCCTTAGTTGGTTATCATTGTATCCCTTGGTTTGAGTTTCCGTAATGAAATATTAATCAGAAGTTTCATCATCTACTTATTCTACTTTATTTTAGTCTGCAATTTTTGTTACGTGATTGATCTTGTTGTTAGTATTGTTATCAATGTTGGAGCTTCTAGATAATCTAGTTGGTTTTGATAAACTTAGCATTGGTGAGTAGCAACAATTTGTTGAGACTTAAGTAGAAAAGAGAGAGAGTTGCATGTAGATATATTATTCCATGATCTTTCTTTCTTGTTAGCTCATCATCTTAGTATTCTCAAATAATTTTGTTTGCACCTTCAAGAAAGATTGCATGATTCGCTTTATCATATATGTTTTTGTTTATTTTACTTCAATTCTTATGCTTGCTACCCAACCTTGCTAGCTAAAAACCTGTACCGAGAGGGAATGCTTCTCGTGCATCCAAACCCTGAGCCCAAAACCTTTCCATTTGTGTCCACCATACCTACCTATATGTGGTATTTCACCGCCCCTCCAAGTAAATTGCTTGTGTGCTACCTTTAAACCTTCAAAATTACACCTATTTTGTGCTCCTGTTTTAGCTCATGAGGACGCAAATAGAGAATCTTTATCTCACTTGTTGATTAGATTTCACACCTTGGACTAGTGGTTTTATCCGCTTATCCAATTGCTAGAAGAGCTGGCTGCGGGGTTCCCAGCCCCAAATAATAATACAAATTCTCTTCACTATTTTTGCCCGATTTATCAGTCAAAGCATAATTGTGTAAACAAAAGAGAACGAGGGATGACCTTCTACACCAGTTGCGTCCTTATATGGGAGCCCCTCTTGTGAAGTCTAGTTGTCTTGTGATGTACTGTATTTTTTGTTTGCCATTCGTTGACATAAACATACACCTCTCAAAATTTAGACACTCCTCCACGGTTTGTGATTGTTGGCAGGCGCCCAAGGATTCGATTAGCCATGGTTTGTGTAAGAAAGGTTGGGAGGAGTGTCAACCATTTTGTACCTTTGTTTTACAAAATAAAAGCTCTAGCACATGAGTGATCAATGTTTCCCTCTCTGTAGGGCATATATTTTACATTTAAGTTGAGTTAGTAAACCTACTTTTTCTATCTCAAGCAAGCATTTGAGTTGTTGTGATTCATCCAGCTACATGTTGATTTACTCAATCATGTTCTTTATTATTCCTTGTTTCTGCAAATGCTTTTATCTGTTTGAATACCCCTTTGAAAGTTACCAATATTTGCAAAGAGAGTGTTATAATTGAGCATGATAAACTCTGCAATATAGCTCTAGTATAAAGACTCTGATCGAAAGATAAGTACACTGTTAATTGTTCTCTCAGCAAGAACGAAGTTTGCCTTTACCAATTTTGATTTACTTTTTGCACCTTTGTTGTTCCTCTACTTGTTTCAAGTTTGATTATATGAGAGGAAGTTGCTTATAAAATGACTTCTTCTTTGTTATATGTGATGCTTCTTGTCTGTATTTTATTTATCGACACCTCACTCCATAAACGTGTGGTCATGTTTACTGAGTTCAGTTTTGCTTGGGGGGAGTTGATACGTCCATTTTGCATCACCGTTTTATATTTTTATTTTCTGTTATTCATCGATATATTTCATGTTATGATGCATCCCTTATGTTATTTTATCTTATTTTGCATGTTTCATAATTTTTGGAGAATAAACACCGGGACCAGAAATCTGATGAAAAAAGCACCGCCAAGAGACCCTATTTTAGAAGATCAGTAGAAGAGGGGGGGGCACCGGAGATATCTTAGAAGTCCATATGAGGGAGCTAGCCACGAGGAGAGCCAGAGGGGGACCACCAGGGGCCCGCGTCACCACGTGGTGTGGCCACCCTGGCCCACCTCTGGTCGATATTTTTCGCGTACTTGACCCTGATACCTCATAAACGTATCCTTAATTTCCGATGTTCCATGTTGTTTTCTTATTGTTTTCCACATGTTTGCTATACACTTTATGCCATTTTTATTGTTTTTTCGTACTAACCTATTGACAAGATGCCATAGAGCCAGTTCCCTGTTTTCTGCTCTCTTTTTGGTTTCAGAAAAGTTGTTCTGGAAACATTCTCGGAATTGGAAAATTCGAAGCCCGGAAGTCTTAGAATTCCCGAAGGTTCCCACGGAGTCTCGAAGAGACGCGGAGGGGGCCCTCAGGGGGCCCACACCTGAGGGCGGAGCGCCCCCTGGACGCGTCGGGGGGTGGTGTTGGCCCCCCAGGCCTCCACCATTTTGTATCACCATTTTGTATTGTTATTTTCTGTTATTCATAGATATATTTCATGTTATGATGCACCCCTTATGTTATTTTATCTTATTTTGCATGTTTCATCATTTTTGGAGAATAAACACGGGACCAAAAATCTGATGGAAAAAGCATCGTCAAGATACCCTATTTCAGAAGATCACAAGAAGAGAGGGGACACCAGAGATATCTTAGAAGTCCATATGAGGGAGCCAGCCACGAGGAGAGCCAGAGGGGGCCACCAGGGGCCCACACCATGGGGTGGCGAGCCCCCACTTGGCCGCGCCGCCACATGGTGTGGCCACCCTGGCCCACCTGTGGTCGATATTTTTCGCGTACTTGACCCTGATACGTCATAAACATATCCTTAATTTATGATGTTCCATGTTATTTTCTTATTGTTTCCCACATGTTTTCTATACACTTTATGTCATTTTTAACGATTTTCCGGACTAACCTATTGACAAGATGCCACAGAGCCAATTCCCTGTTTTCTGCTGTTTTTGGTTTCAGAAAAGTTGTTATGGAAATATTCTCGGAATTGGAAAATTAGAAACCCGAAAGTCTTAGAATTCCCGAAGGTTCCACGAAGTCCCGAAGAGACCCGGAGGGGGGCTCAGGGGGCCTACACCAGAGGGTGGCGCGCCCCCCTTGGACGCGCCGGGGGGTGGTGTTGGGCCCCCAGGCCTCCACCGCATCTGACCTTTCGCCTATTTAATCTCCCAAGACATAAACCCTAGATATATACCACTTTTTCACGAGAAACATCCGAGGCCGCCATCACCGTCATCCCAAGATCGGGAGGGTTCTGGAGCTCTCCCCGGCACCCTGCCAGAGGGGAAAATCATCACCGGAGGGGTCTACACCACCATGGCCTCCTCCGAAGTGATGCGTGAGCAGTTCATCCCTGGACTACGGGTCCATAGCAGTAGCTAGATGGTTGTTCTCTCCACTTTGTACCTCATGTTTAGATCTTGTGAGCTTCCTAACATGATCAAGATCATCTTTATGTAATGCTACATGTTGTGTTTGCTGGGATCTGATGAATGTTGAATGCTATGTCTTCTGATTATCAATCTATCATGTTATCTTCATGCGTATGTTATTTATGATCTTGCATGCTCTCTGTTATTAGTAGATGCTCTGTCCAAGTAGATGCTAGTAACTCCAAGAGGGAGTATTTATGCTCGATAGTGGGTTCATGCCTCCTTTTCATCTGTGCTCGAGTGACAAAAACGTGACAGATGGAGGATGTGCCGTTGCTATTAGGGAGAAAATGAAAGTGCATTTCGTTTTCCCAGTGTTTTGTGTGTTAGTTAACAATACTAAGTACATTATTTATCGAGGTGTTTAGTGTGCAGGTGTTATACTTAACATCGGCATCGATCACCGAAAAGTCGGTGAAGTTTGGCCTGAAAGTTTTGGGACAGAACTCAACCGGATTATTCGGACCGGATTATTCATCCTGGACCGGATATTCCGGTTGCTGATGAAGGAGCACAAAAATGGCTAAGGACTGAGAGTTTCGCATACTGGAGTCAACCGGATTATTTGGTCCGGAATATTCATCCCGGACCGAATATTCCGGTTGTTCATGAAGTTACGCGAAAACTGCCAAGGACTGGAAGTTTTGCTCACAGAAGTGAACCGGATTATTTTGTCCGGATTATTCATCCTGGACCGGATATTCCGGTTGCTGCGAAAAACTGCTAAGGACTGGAAGTTTTGCTCACAGAAGTGAACCGGATTATTTGGTCCGGATTATTCATCCTGGACCGGATATTCCGGTTGCTGCGAAAAATGGCTAAGGACTGGAAGCTTGGAGCTACTGGAGTCAACCGGATTATTTGTACCGGATATTTCATATCTATACCGGATATTCCGGTTGCAGTTGAAGAAGTGGAAAAATGGCTAAGGACTAGAAGATTTGCGTACTGGCATCTACCGGATTATTTGTACCGGATTATTCCGGAACAACCGGATAATCCGGTCCAGCTCTGCAGATCTGCGTGGAGCAAGCTGACCGGATATTCCGGTCCAAACTTGGACCGGATATTCCGGTACCTTTTTTCCTGCACAACGACTAGTTGTGAGGAGGGACTATAAATACCCCACCTCTTCTTCCCCAAGACCTAGTTCTTCCCCTTAGCATTTATGAGCATTTAAGAACTCACCAAATCCCTCATAACTCCCAATCCCTCCACCCAATCTTGAAGATCTTTGGAGGATTGAAGGAGAAGGCCCCGATCTACATCTTCACCGAGCCGTTCTTCATTTCCCCCTCTCTAGCTTGAGGGATCTTGCCTAGGGTTTCCTCTTGTGGAGAACCTAGGCATCTTGTTTCTTGTTGGTGATTCAAGAAGAGTTGGGAGCCCCCAATTTAGTTGTGGGTGTGTGCCCCAAGTTGTTTGTAAAGGATTTGATCCCCGCCTCAAAGGGGTTCTATAGTGGAAGGTGAACTAGGCCTTTGTGGCGAAGTTCATCGGAGAATAGGGTGAAGCCTTAGTGGCGTTGAGTAGGCCTTTGTGGCGAGCTCACACCCCTCCAACAAGACGTACTCCCCTAAAAAGGAGGAACTCGAAAATACATCGTGTCTTCGTGTGCTTCCATCGGTTACCTCGTTCCTCCCTCCCTTTACTTACTTGTACTTGTTGCATTAATTGCTTGTCTTGTCATATAGGTAAATTCACCACTAGTTGCATTATCTAGAGAATTTACCTTCTTGTCAAGCCTAAACTTTGAGAAAAATTAAAATTGGTCGTAGCACCTATTCACCCCCCCCTAGGTGCCCATACTTTGCTTTCAATTGGTATCAGAGCCTCGGCTCTTCTATCGGGCTTAACCGTCTAAGAGTTTAAGTATGGGAGATGAGTTGGATGACGCTCCGTCCGATGGAAATGTTTCCATGAATGATCTCAATGCTTTGAGAGAATCATTGACCTCATCCATAGACACTAAATTTTAGGAGTTGCGTCAACTCATGACAACACTCCTCAAAGCCAAAGAACCGGAGGTGGTCGACTCATCCCCTCCGGAAACGGAGGGTGCCAAGAAAGGGGTTGATGGTGAACCACTTAAAACTGCTTCCGCCGAACAATCCGCTAAGAAGGGTGCGAGTGGAAAGGAAGGATATCATGCCGTTGAAGGCCAATATTCTCCCGATCCTCCCATCCCTTTTCCTCATATAATTCCTAGAGGAGATCCACCTAAAATTGATGCATATTCTTTTCGTGAATGGCAATACTACACGGAGACTCACTTGAACTCTTCTTGTATAGATCTTTGGAGAATCACTCGTGATGGATACAAGCCATATGATCCCAAGAATCTCACAAGAAGAGAGGTTGTAGATTGCCAACTCAATTACACCGCTTTATCCATCCTTCATCAAGCCGTGGGCCCCAATCACATGCCGCATCTTCAACACTTCTCCACCGCCAAAGAAACATGGGATGCACTTGTCATCATGTTTGTTGGGAATGAGAGCATGCAAAGAAATCGCTATGACACCTTGACCAATGAGGCCGAAGGATTTTTCATGCGTGATGGAGAAGATCACGTTGACATGTATCGAAGACTCAAATCTCTTGCCACCGCTTTCTCTAATGTGGGTGCAACACATATTGATGATGCTTGGATCAAGAGGAAGTTCATAATTGCCGTGATGCCTTTTGAGGGCACGGATATGAAGAGCATTCAAGGGAGACATGATTTCTCTACCATGACCTCTACCCAAATCATGCAAGAATTGAGCTCCTACAAAGTGCAAACCAAGAATGCTCTTGACAACCGTGCTAGGGCCATTGGGATGCATCAAGGAGCTTCCGTTGCTTTGAAGGCCAAGGTGTTGGCAAGAGAAGTTGAGAATGATGAATATGGTGAAGAAGCATTGCCTCCATTGAAGGAACAAGAATATGATCCCGTTCTAAAGGATCTAATAGCTCTCACCGTGCAAAAGTTTTGGAACAATCCCCCAAAAGGCAAGAAATTTGTTGAGGAGAAGACCAGGTCTCGTTATGGTAATGATGGGGCTCAAAAAGTGAGATCTTGCTTCAATTGCCAAGACAAGTACCATTTCATTGCGGAGTGCCCCTACGAGAATAGAGAGAACCATAGCGGCAAGCTCATCCGCAAGGACAAGTCCAAGGTTGAATACAAGAAACCTCATTTCAAGAAGAAACCTTTCAACAAGAAAACCCCCACCAAGTTTGTGCTCTTGACTCAAGAGGAGTATGATTCCGGGAGCGATGAAGAAGAAGAAACAACAAGTGAAGTGGCCGCTCTAGCTATTGCTTCCACTCCATCTTCGTCATCTCTCTTTGAATCCCCCAATGAAAATCTTCCTCAACGCAATGCCAAGTGCTTCATGGCTAAGGCCACGGAGGTATCATCTTCTCCTAACTCTAAGACCCCTAGTGAACTAGAACATATTACTAGTCTTAGAGAAGAAGAGGAAAGGGCCTCCTTGGACCGTTTTATGTCTAACATGCAAGGGGAGACCAAGAAGTACTTTGAGAATCTCATGAGGCAATTGGGAGAGGCCCAAGAGGCCCTTGAGAAGAAAGGTGAGGTTGAGAGAAGGGATGCGGATGAAATTGCATCCCTCTCAATGACTCTTGAAGAAGAGCATGATGGTAGAGTTTCTCTAGAGGATGAACTTGAAACTATTGAAACTACTCATAATGAACTTGTCTCTAAAATCATTAAGGAACGTGATCTTGCTATTGCTAAATATAAAAAGGCTAAAAAGGATAAAGTAGAGTTTGGGGTTGGTCATGGTAAACTAACCGAGGAGTTTGAAAAGCTAACCAATGCTCACAAAGCTTTGGAAAGCCAACACTCATCCCTCAAAGAGTTGCATGAACAACTCCAAACTCAACTTACTCAATCTAACCATCCTAGCACTTCTACTTCTTCTTGTGATCATGCAAATATTATTGAAGAAAATGCTAGGTTGAAGGATGAGCTAGCAAGGCTCAAGGGCAAAAGCACTCTAGTCGAAAAGGTGGTGCTCGCCACCCCACAAGTGGTTGCCCCAAGCTCTAATGCGGTCATTTCTAGACCACAATTGAGTGCTCCAAGGCAACAAGTGGGCAAGCAAGGTCTTGGCTATGTAGCCAAGAAAAGGAACAAGAAGAAGAACAAACATGGTGCTTCAAGTAGTAGTGTCATGAGGGACAACACTACTCGTAGCACCTCCGCGGGAACTAACAACCCACACCATTTCTTATATGTTGATTATTATGGTGTTGTGCAAGCTAAATATGTTGGTCCAATTGAGGGGTTCATTGACTACACTATATGGGTTCCAAAGACCCTTGTTAGTAACATAAAGGGACCCAACTCGGGTCCTAACTCTAGTCAATGATCTCTTGCAGGACTATGCTTCCGGTGGGACTAAATGGATTCTTGATAGTGGATGCACTAATCATATGACCGGAAGCAAAGAACTTGTGACGGAGTTGCGACCAAATGACATCCAAGCAACCGTCACCTATGGGGACTCGTCCAAGTCTAAGGTATCCGGGTTTGGCAAGGTTGTGGTGGCTCCCGATATCACTATCGTGAACGTCATGCTTGTCGAATCCCTTGGTTACAATTTACTTTCCGTCCGCTCTCTTAGTAAGATGGGGTTCTCCGTCTTCTTTGATGGTGATATTGTGGTCCTTTTGAGGAGCAAGACTCTTGACGTTGCTCACGTGGGACATGTTGAAAATGAGTTGTATGTGGTAGACTTTTCTAAGTCAACCAACACTCAAGCAATGTGTCTTTTTGGGAAGGCGGACTTGGGATGGTTATGGCAATGCCGGCTATCCCATGTCAACATGAGAACTTTGCAAAGTCTTCACAAAAGTGGCCTTATTGTTGGACTAAAAGAAAATGTTTCCTTTGCAAAGGATCGCGTTTGTAGGTCGTGTGTTGAAGGGAAGATGCATGACATTGTGCACAAGGCCAAGACTATTATCTCATCAAAGAGGATCTTGGAGCTTCTCCATGTTGATCTCTTTGGTGCCGTGCCCGAGGCAAGTCTTGGCGGCAAGAAGTATTGCTTGGTGATTGTCGATGATTATTCAAGATACACTTGGGTTTATTTCTTCAAGTGCAAGAGTGAGACCCAACAAACCATCATCGACTTCTCCAACGAAGTGCAACGTCAACACAATGTGCAAATCATGGCTATTAGGAGTGATAATGGATCGGAGTTCAAGAACTATACATTGAATGAATTTCTTAGTGAAGAAGGCATTCGTCACCAATACTCCGCCACTTACACTCCTCAACAAAATGGTGTTGCCGAAAGGAAGAATCGCACTCTCTTGGATATGGCAAGGACCATGTTGGCGGAGTACTCTTCTCCCCAATATTTATGGGCCGAGGCCGTATCCACCGCATGCCACTCCTCCAACCGCCTCTACATCCGCAAAGGCTTGAGCAAGACCCCATATGAGATCCTCACCGGCAACAAGCCCAACGTATCCTACTTCCGTGTATTCGGTTGTAAGTGCTTTTATTTGATCAAGGGTATTAGGTTGTCGAAATTTCAATCCAAAACTATTGAGGGTATTTTTGTTGGTTACGGTGCCGAATCCCACACTTATAGAGTCTATGACAAAGCCTCACGGATTGTCATAGAATCTTGTAGTGTGGTTTTCGAGGAAAATGACGGCTCCCAAGTGGCGCAATTTCATGTTTCAAATGTAGATGTTGAAATGCCTCAAGAAGCCATAGGAAGGATGGGTGTGGGATTCTTCCGCCCCATCGAGGGACACCTTATGGCGACTCGAGAAGGACTATGCTCTACCCAAGTGGAGCCCTCCTCTACATTAGAAGATCAAGCCAAGGCGCCAACTACTACACCTAACCAAGAACATATTCAAGACCCTCCTCTCGTTGATCAAGTGACTCCGCAAGTCGTACCCACTCCTCTCACTAATGCGAGTCAAGATCAAGGCCAAGATCAATCATCCTCTTCATCCTCTTCTCAAGTTGAAGCTAGTATTGAAGATATTGTTGATGACGATGTTGATGATCAAGGCCATGTTGGTCAAGATGGGGACCTGAATGATCAAGATGATCAAGTGATTCCTCCTCGCAATAATGAGGAGATCGAAGCCCGTCGCATCAAAAGGATAAGAAGAGCTTTGAAGCAAATTGATGCCCAAGATGACAAGGTCTTGGAGGATGTTCAAACTAGAAGATCCACTAGAAGGAAATTGGCTCATTTTTGTGAGCATCAAGCTCATATCTCTATGGTGGAGCCTAAGAAAGTGTATGAAGCTCTTGAGGACTCCGATTGGGTTGAGGCTATGCATGATGAGCTCAATAACTTTGAGCGCAACAAGGTTTGGAGATTGGTTGAGAAACCCAAGGATTGCCACAATGTTATTGGCACCAAGTGGATTTTCAAGAACAAGCAAGATGAGAATGGCATTGTCATTAGGAACAAGGCTAGATTGGTCGCTCAAGGTTACACCCAAGTTGAAGGCATTGACTTTGATGAAACCTACGCGCCCGTGGCTCGCCTTGAATCTATCCATATCCTCCTTGCTTATGCATCCTCACATAATTTAAAATTGCAACAAATGGATGTGAAAAGTGCTTTCTTGAATGGTCCACTAAAAGAGGAGGTATATGTCAAGCAACCTCCGGGGTTCGAGAATCTCAACTTTCCCAACCACGTTTACAAACTTGACAAGGCTCTCTATGGTCTATAACAAGCACCTCGTGCTTGGTATGAGCACCTTAGGGAGTTGTTAGATGATCGTGGTTTCGAAGTTGGGAAGATTGACCCCACTCTCTTCACCAAGAGAGTAAAGGGAGAGCTTTTCATATGCCAACTCTATGTGGACGATATCATCTTTGGCTCAACTAACCAAGCTTTCAATAATGAGTTCTCTAAGCTTATGACTGACAGGTTCGAGATGTCTATGATGGGTGAGCTTAAATTCTTTCTTGGCTTTGAGATCAAGCAATTGGCTCGTGGGACTTTCATTTCTCAAGCCAAGTATACCCAAGATATGATCAAGAGGTTTAACATCCAAGATGCTAAGATCAAGACATCTCCTATGATTGGCTCGTGTCATCTCTCTCGTAATCCAAAAGGGAGTAAGGATGTGGACCAAAAGCTTTATCGTTCTATGATTGGTTCTTTGCTCTATCTTTGTGCATCTAGGCCCGATATCGTTTTGAGTGTAGGTGTGTGTGCAAGGTATCAAGCGGATCCTAAGGATTGCCATTTAATGGCGGTTCATAGGATCTTTCGTTATTTGGTTCATACCTCTAGATTTGGTTTGTGGTACCCAAAGGGGGCACAATTTTCTCTCAATGGATATACGGATTCCGATTGGGCGGGTGATCAAGATGATAGGAAGTCAACTTCCGGGGCTTGCCAATTTCTTGGTAGGTCCCTTGTAAGTTGGTCCTCGAAGAAACAAAATTGCATTTCACTCTCCACCGCCGAAGCCGAATATGTTGCCGCCGCAAGTGCATGCACTCAATTGCTATGGATTAGGCAAACTCTCAAGGAATATGGAGTTCATTTGGACAAAGTGCCTCTTCTATGTGACAATGAAAGTGCTATCAAGATTGCATACAATCCGGTGCAACACACAAGGACGAAGCACATTGAGATTCGCCACCACTTCATCCGTGATCACGTGGCGAGAGGAGACATTGCACTAAGTTATGTGCCCACCAAGGACAATCTTGCGGATATTTTCACGAAGCCACTTGATGATGCAAGGTTCTTCTTGAGGAATGAGCTAAATGTGATTGATTCAAGGAGCTTGACTTGACTATCTTGCACACACCCCTATAGATGAAACGTATTCGAGTTTAGATGTAGGCATGGACATAGGGGGAGTGTTATCCTAATACATTGGATTCTCCCTCCCCCCATTATGCCCAAAGCAAAAATTCATTATGATCTCTCTTTTTCTAATGTTGAATTGTGAGATTAAATGTCGAGAAGTGGCAATGCACCCAAGATACATCTTCGCGTTTGCATACCATGATCTCTTACATGGTGGCCTAGGCCACCAACCTCTTCATTTCGAAGAGTTGGATCTTAGTTTGGTTTTTCTACTTGTCATTTCATTGCATTTCGTGTGTTTTTCCCGTCTAAGAGGTTCTTCCTAGGAAAATCCCACTCAATTGGTATTTTAGTTGGATTGTTTCTTGCTCTTGAGAGGGATAACTACTAGTCTCAGTTTGTTAAATCTATCCTAAGCCTTTCTCTCAAAAAGCCTTTCTTTTCTAAGCACTAGTGTCGTCCGTTGAAAACGAGGAAATTTCGAATCAGGAGGCAGTCGGAATTTCCGGTTCAGTTTTGAACCGGAATATCCGGCTGTACCGGAATATCCGGTTCGGCGCACATCATAAAGCCTGGAGCCCGACGGGGAGGGGCAGTTCTTGCCCTTTTCCCATCTGCTCCTCTCCACCAAAATGCCGTCGCCGTGATTCTTGGCCTCCCGGGCCGTTTCCTCCGCGGGATCTTGGAGCTTTGGCCCGGATCTCGTTCCCCTCGCGATTTGGAAGGATTCTACCCAAGCATTTTTCTCCATGGACTCCGGTAACGTTCAAATCTCTTGAATCTTGGTGCTATAACCCTACCTTTCCATGGATTTGCGTTTTTGTTGGCTATGCTTGGTAGAATTCGTTCCGGAGAGGTCCCCTTGCATGCTAGAAACAATAGATTAGAATCCTCGAGTACAATCTTTGTGGAAATCTGAGATTTAGATTGATTTGGTGCTGTTCCGCAACCTACCGGAATATCCGGTCCACGACTGAACCGGAATATCCGGGTAACCGGAATATCCGGTTCAGTTTTGAACCGGAATATCCGGCTATGTCCAGTACTGTTTTAGGGCAGCCCCAAATTAATCTTTCCCAGATTTCTACCTCGATTGTTTCCTGGAATCTCCTCTATCGTTTTTATGCATGATTGTATCCGTTGTGTGACATTAGTGTACTCATCTTGTGCTATTCCTCTACTATCTTGTTTCACAGGTGGTGAGGGTGAGAGGAGCGTTCCGAAGCGCAGGAAGCAGGTTTCTGTCAAAAACAAGAGGAAGCCTTGGCTCAACTATAAGACCGACATTCCTGTTGCGGACTTCAATGAGCTCAGGAAGAAGGATGTCTATCTTTCTCCGCGTATTGCAAACATTGATCCTCGGTTTTGGAATCTGGAGCAGTCCTATATCTATGCTGATATCTATTGTGACTACCGTTTTCCTTGCCGTGCTATGCATCCATATGACCATGCCGCTCTCAAGGCCAAGGAGGAATTTGCTGATGCAGCCAGTATTGTTGAGTGTTTTGGACTAGTGAAGCTTATGGAGACTCAGTGCAACTACAACACACAGCTTGTGATGCAGTTTATGTCCACTCTAGTGTTCAGCACTCAGGATATTGTGACCCGTCTCAAGTGGATGTCTGAGACCACAGCTTGTGAAGCATCTTTCGAGAGGTTTGCCCGTCGCCTTGGATACTCTTACCGCAATCATCCTCCTCTTGG
This sequence comes from Alopecurus myosuroides, assembly GCA_028641055.1. Classification (NCBI taxonomy): domain Eukaryota; kingdom Viridiplantae; phylum Streptophyta; class Magnoliopsida; order Poales; family Poaceae; genus Alopecurus; species Alopecurus myosuroides. The sequence goes on from CM054060.1 coordinate 102,469,414, forward strand.
TCGCCGCGTCCATGAGGTTGATAGGCCAAGGAGGGAAGTGGCCATGGCTGAGCTGTATGCCCCTGGTTTCACCGTTGGGGGACTTGAGGGACTTCTTCCACTTTATGATCAGCTGGTTCGCATTTTCAGAGCCTTCCTTGTGCCGAGTGGAGGTAACAATGATGCTCTCACCACTCCTTTATGCAACCTTCTGATTCTGGCTAAGGAGTGCATGGAGGAAGAGGACCCGTCTGTCTCCTATACTGTGGATGTGATGGACATCATCTTTCACGAGCTTTACGCTGCTATGATTGGTGGCTACACCATTCCCTATGCTCCCTATATCATGATGCTCATCAAGTATGAGATGAGGAAGGAGTACACCGAGTTACCCATGGCTGAGCACAAGGTCAAGAAGCTGTATGTCAAGAGGAATATGAAGACTGCTGCTGCTTCTCAGAGTGCTCCATTTGAGGGTGGTTCCTCTATGGGTGGTTCTTCTTCTGGCTCTCAGTCTGCTCCCAGGGCGCCCGTGTCTGATATTAGCACCTTGCGCCACGTCAGGAAGCTCTCCTGGTTTCAGCGCAACGTGCTCTGCATGAAGGTGGATATTCACAAGGAACAGTACAGGGCGTATCGCAGGGACACTGACTTGGCTAGCTCACAGCGACAGATTCTCCACCACATGAGTGGTGGCACTGGTGATGTACCTGCTCCTATTGCTGCTCAGTCCTTCTCTGCTTGGTCTGCTGGGGATTTCACTCCTTGGGAGAGCATTGAGGCGGCTCTCCGGTCTACTCAGGATACTGCTTCTGGAGCCCAGGATGAGGATGAGGAGGAGTCTGATGCTGAGCAGGAGTCTGGAGGCAAGTCGGATGCTTAGACCGTGTCTGGGACGTTAGATTAGCTATTTCCATCCTTTTTGGTGTCTCGATGCCAAAGGGGGAGAAGTAGCTATTAGACTACGGGATTTGCATGGGTTCGGGCACAAGCATTTGCTTTTATCCTTCTTTGAGAGCTTGTGTCCATTTTAGTATCTTCGTTTGTCGTGTTCGTGAACTTATGTCGTTTATTATCTCGTTTAAAACTATGTGTGCTATTGTGGGAGACTATGTTGGTTATCTGGATATTATCATGGTTTATCTATTAGTAGTATGATGGTTATCTATCGTATATGTTGAGGAGATTATCTATGGTTGTGCTTGGTTATTCTTAGATATATCATTTTCGCACAAGGTATATACTTTTTTACACTCAACATATTGGTGATATTGACTCATTGGCATGTTTGCTACTTGTTGGAAATTTCTCCCTATACATCATTGCATCCATTTGCGTTTGAGGCAAACAAAAGATATGCATAGAGATAGGGGGAGAGATTTCCATCTTGTTTCAAACATGATTCCTTTCTAGGTTTATTGCAAATCTTAGTATTGTCATCTAACACCAAAAAGGGGGAGATTGAAAGTGCATTTCGTTTTCCCAGTGTTTTGTGTGTTAGTTAACAATACTAAGTACATTATTTATCGAGGTGTTTAGTGTGCAGGTGTTATACTTAACATCGGCATCGATCACCGAAAAGTCGGTGAAGTTTGGCCTGAAAGTTTTGGGACAGAACTCAACCGGATTATTCGGACCGGATTATTCATCATGGACCGGATATTCCGGTTGCTGATGAAGGAGCACAAAAATGGCTAAGGACTGAGAGTTTCGCATACTGGAGTCAACCGGATTATTTGGTCCGGAATATTCATCCCGGACCGGATATTCCGGTTGTTCATGAAGTTACGCGAAAACTGCTAAGGACTGGAAGTTTTGCTCACAGAAGTGAACCGGATTATTTGGTCCGGATTATTCATCCTGGACCGGATATTCCGGTTGCTGCGAAAAACTGCTAAGGACTGGAAGTTTTGCTCACAGAAGTGAACCGGATTATTTGGTCCGGATTATTCATCCTGGACCGGATATTCCGGTTGCTGCGAAAAATGGCTAAGGACTGGAAGCTTGGAGCTACTGGAGTCAACCGGATTATTTGTACCGGATATTTCATATCTATACCGGATATTCCGGTTGCAGTTGAAGAAGTGGAAAAATGGCTAAGGACTAGAAGATTTGCGTACTGGCATCTACCGGATTATTTGTACCGGATTATTCCGGAACAACCGGATAATCCGGTCCAGCTCTGCAGATCTGCGTGGAGCAAGCTGACCGGATATTCCGGTCCAAACTTGGACCGGATATTCCGGTACCTTTTTTCCTGCACAACGACTAGTTGTGAGGAGGGACTATAAATACCCCTCCTCTTCTTCCCCAAGACCTAGTTCTTCCCCTTAGCATTTATGAGCATTTAAGAACTCACCAAATCCCTCATAACTCCCAATCCCTCCACCCAATCTTGAAGATCTTTGGAGGATTGAAGGAGAAGGCCCCGATCTACATCTTCACCGAGCCGTTCTTCATTTCCCCCTCTCTTTTTTTTTTGATAAAGGGAGAATTTTATTACTTAATGTAATAATACACCCAGCCTCTGCATATCGAGATGCACACAGCCGAAACCAATCCAAAATTTAGAAATAAGGCGAATTACAAAAGAAAGTAAAAACGCCTAAGATGATGGGGGACCAATTCGCAAATTATGCTGCCACCCATGCTGGGATAAAAAAGCCCTCGCCGTATCCTCCAGCCTGGTACACACCTCCAAGAAAAGATCCCGGTGCTCCATACGCTGCAGCGGAATCCAAGTATGGAGAATAGCTGTAGTCCTGAAGATAATCTGTAACAAAGAACAATTTTTATCATTGAAAACCTTGTCATTTCTACAAAGCCACAGCGACCAAATCACGGCAAGCGTTGCCATCCTAATAAGTGTCTTAAACCTTTTATCTACACCATTTAGCCAACTCCCAAAAATATTGGCAATGCTGGATGGTGGATATAAGGTAGAACCTATGTGAATGATTGACCATATAGAATTAGCAACTGTACAGTCGAAGAACAAGTGTTTTATTGTTTCGTCTTTATGACAGAAAACACACTGTGTACTACCATACCAATTCCGTTTGGCAAGGTTATCTTTAGTTAATATGACCCCGCGACGAAGATACCATGCAAAAACCTTATTTTTTAATGGTATCTTCATCTTCCAAATTTTCTTATTATTATCCATTGGCCTGTCTGGTTGTAAGAGCGCCTCATACATCGAGCTCACCGTGAATTTACCATTTGAGTGTAAATTCCATCTGAACTCATCCACACCCTCTGTCAGCTGGACTGCCAACAATCGATGAACTAATTCATTCCATGCTAACAGACGTACCCCGACCAGGTCTCTCCTGAACGTCACACTTGGTGGGAAATTTTCCAACACCGTAGCAATCGTATCGCTTTTGTGTCGTCCGAGAACTATGTTGTATAAAGCTGGATATTGTTCTCGGAGTGTGGTAGAACCTAACCACTTATCCTCCCAGAACCTTATCTCAGAACCATCTTTAATGGAGAAAGATCCTAATGGAAAGAAAAATTTCTTTGTTGCCATTAGACCAGCCCAAAAGTGTGAATCACCCGATTTCCATGAAACCTGGGAAAGCGCTCTTGAGCCTATATACTTTCTCCTAAGAATAGTTTGCCATATCCCATCTTCAGTAAGGAGCTTAAACAGCCATTTACCAAGAAGAGCCCTATTCTTGACCTGGAGGTCATGAATCCCCAAACCACCATAGTCTTTAGGGCGGCACACTACATTCCATTTGGCCAATCGGTATTTTTTCTTCTCACCATCCCCTTGCCAAAAAAACCTTGATCGAAAATAATCTAATCGATGCAAGACCCCTTTTGGTAGTTGGAAGAAGGAAATCATATACAGCACCATATTACTTAGTACTGAATTAATGAGAACCAACCGCCCACCCAAGGATAGTAGTTTTCCTTTCCAACTACACAACCTTTCCTGGATTCTTTCCTCAACATGTTTCCCCCTCTCTAGCTTGAGGGATCTTGCCTAGGGTTTCCTCTTGTGGAGAACCTAGGCATCTTGTTTCTTGTTGGTGATTCAAGAAGAGTTGGGAGCCCCCAATTTAGTTGTGGGTGTGTGCCCCAAGTTGTTTGTAAAGGATTTGATCCCCGCCTCAAAGGGGTTCTATAGTGGAAGGTGAACTAGGCCTTTGTGGCGAAGTTCATCGGAGAATAGGGTGAAGCCTTAGTGGCGTTGAGTAGGCCTTTGTGGCGAGCTCACACCCCTCCAACGAGATGTACTCCCCTAAAAAGGAGGAACTCGGAAATACATCGTGTCTCCGTGTGCTTCCATTGGTTACCTCGTTCCTCCCTCCCTTTACTTACTTGTACTTGTTGCATTAATTGCTTGTCTTGTCATATAGGTAAATTCACCACTAGTTGCATTATCTAGAGAATTTACCTTCTTGTCAAGCCTAAACTTTGAGAAAAATTAAAATTGATCGTAGCACCTATTCACCCCCCCTCTAGGTGCCCATACTTTGCTTTCAGAAAACACCAATGCTTTGTCTAAGGATGATGTTATTATTTACATTACACACTTTGCTTACTGCAATTATCTGTTGCTTCAACTTAATACCCAACGTTTGTTCGGATGATATTCGGAGAGTGGATTTTTAGTCATAGATGTAGTTGGATAACTGTCTATGTATTTTGTTGTAATGCCCGCATGAATGACATAGTAATATTTATGTCTTTCATATGCACTACGGTGCAACCCTCTTTTCTATCAATTGCCCAACTATAATTTGTTCACCACACATGTTATTTATCTTTCACGGAGAGACACCACTAGTGAACTGTGGAACTCGGTCCTTTTTCCTCATACTGATAAAAAACCTATTGCTTTCATACTGCTCTCATACTGTTCCTATTGTTTTCCTACTGTTTTCCACACCATACGTTTAACCTCTTTGTGTTCAGCAAAACCGGTGAGATTGAAAACCTCACTTCTTCGTTGGGACAGAGTGATTTGATTGTGTTGTGTAGGTTCCAAGTTGCTGCTGAACCGGTAGTGCGCCCTGCCACCTCAGTTGCATCAACCTTCAGAGATTGCTTGTCCTCCTATTGGTTGATTCAACCTTGGTTTCTTTTCTGAGGGAAAACTTGCTGCTATACTCTTCACAACCTTTATCTTGGGGTTTACCAACGAGGGCATTAAGGCTCCCATCAGACCCCCAGGGAACCCTAATCCCCAGACCATCATCGAAGAAAAGCTCTTTGGCAGGGTGAAATATGCCGGGGAAATTCCTCTATGGGGAGGAGAAATCATCGCCATCGTCACTGTCATCGCTCCGGGCATCATCAAGATCGTCATCGTCATCATCATCACCACCAACACCATCACCCTCATCATCCACCATCATCCCGTTGTAACAATAAGGGTCCTCTATCGTTTTTTTTACATTAGATCTCTCTCCCGGTGTTAGTAGTTGATGCTTATGAGATTTATCGGTGTTAGCACTTTATGACCATATTGTTATCATCCATTATATCACCTCTGGTAATGATCCATATGATGTCTTGTGAGTAGTTCGTTTAGTTCTTGAGGACATGGGAGAAGTAATGAATTTAGTAGTGAAGTTATATTGAAGTAATATCTCGTGGTTCGGTATTTAAGTTGTGGTGCTATTCTTCTAGTGGTGTCATGTTAATGTAGACTACATGATACTTCACCTTTATGGACCTAGGAGGATGCATTGTGTATTTGGCTACTAATTGTGGGGTTGCGGGAGTGACAGAAACCTAAACCCCCGCTAGGAAACCAATGCACGAGGGAGCGTAGAATCGCGAAGTTTTAAGGTTGTGGTTAGTTTTATCTTAATTACTTTCTTGTATTTACGGATGCTTACGAGGGTTATAATTACAAGTATGTATTAGTCCTAGTTGGGCGGTGCATTACCATAGGTTCACCCACACAACACTTCACGGACCAATGGATATTAATCAACCGTAATGAAGTGAAAGCACTTGACGAAATTATCATGTGTCCTCGAGAACGTTTGGTAGTCATAAGTAGACCAACCGGCTTGTCCTTTGCTCTCAAAAGGATTGGGCCACTCGCTGCAATATTATTTACTGCACTTTATTTACTCGCACTTTATTTATCTGCTATATCAAAAACCTCCAAAAACCCGTTTGCTAGTCTTTACAGTGAATCCTCTATCCAACCTGCTTTTCAACACCTTCTTCTCCTCGTTGGGCTCAACACTCTTATTTATCGAAAGTACTACGATACACCCCCTATACTTGTGGGCCATCACTCATTCACTTTACTTTTAGTATTGCTTCGCCTACTTCTATTCCATATATGTTCGGAATTGGTTGAATGGGCTGGACAAGCAATCTAAAGCAGTTATACGCATAGGAGTATGTGCTTTTCTTTGGGAGATATGGAATAGCCGCAATGGGGTGGTGTTTAAAAATGAAATGGTGGGAAATTTTTTGCAGGTGGTTCATCGAGCTATTTACTGGATCAACTTTTGATCCAACCTGGTTCCTTTGGAGCAGCGCCGTCGTTTGGACTCTAGATGCACTCGGCTGATGGCGGTTGTTCGGACTATCTTCAACCAGGGTGGCTGGTTGCGCACTAGAAGATTAGACTATGGATGATAATGTTTTGTCGTTCTTCCTTTGGCTTATTCATGTTGCCACGTTGTCTGACCCTTGATTTGTATGGACAGACATGCTTTCGGTACGCTGTTCTGGTTGACGCTTATTATAATAAAAATAAGCCGTATGCATCATCCTCGTGCAGAGGCTGGGGTTACCCGTTTCAAAAAAAAAGTACAGTACTAGATCGGCTATATGAGATTGCCAACTCATTTATAGGAAGTCTAATGGCCAGTATGTATAACAGTTAGTTATATGGGTATACTACTTTATCCATGTATTGATGGAGGGGAAAACGAAGAACATAAGGAAAAACACAAGGGGGATTCGTGGGAAAACAAATGGGTAACTGGATAACTAGTGCGAACCAGAGGTTTCGAAAACTGGCAACTAAACCCGAGGCTGCCTCCGGCAAACAATCCACTCGAACTCACATTGATTGGAACCAATTCAATCCTACGGCTGGTCCACCGCATCAATAGATCCTCGAGGGTCATTCAAGCAAGATTGGGAGAACACCAAAAGATTCTCAAGGGGAAAGGATGGCTATTCCGAAGTGATCTGATTCGATCCAAATACAAGAGTAGACGGAATAGTATTGATTCGTTCCTAGATACACATCTAAGGAGTAGCCTCACAAGAGGAACATAGAGGGAGCAAAAGCTGAAATCTCAATTCATCTCTAAGCTAGATCTGGTGCAAGGGGTGGCCATTTATAGTCTAGGGGATAGGTAGGGAGATTCCAAGGGGAATATTCCCCTAAATTCGCAGGTGCAGGAAAGCCGGCCTGGCCGAGCGGGTCTGCTTGGTGGCCGGCCTATGGGCGCAGGAAGGCCGACCTGGTCGGGCTGTGAGGCCAGGCGGCTCTGTTTGGTATCTGACCTAGGGAGAGCAGGGGCCCCGGCCTGACCGGGCTGTCAGGCCGGGTTTCTTGGCTCCTTCCTCCTTCTTCCTTTCCTTCTTTTTCCTCGGGCCTATCTTATTGGCCTTCTTATCTAGCTCATTGGGCATCGTCTTTGGCATGTTCTTGAGATTCTTGGCCACCGTCTTGGGACTCCAATGGGGGATCAAACCTGAGCACACATAGGGTATTTCCATGAGGTAGCACCATTCACCAAGTCATCGAAGGCATAGAGAGAGAGAGAGAGAGAGAGAGAGAGAGAGGATTGAGTTCACCTTGTCTTGTATCTCCTTTGCACGTGATCTTGTCATGGGACCATTGGGTGTCGATGTAGATCTTGGTGGAATAGGGTGTGCTGCATCATCTCCCCCTCTTCGAAAAGAGTCATCCTCGACACGTGACTATTGTCATCACTTGGACTTCCATAGAAGGGAGATAGGTACCGCACATTGAAAGAGTTGTGTACAAGATACTTGGATTGCGGAATGTAGAGCTTGTATGCGTTGTTGTTGATGCGCTTGAGGATCTTGAAGGGACCGTCACCTCGTGGCTCGATCTTGGAATTGCGCTCTTGTGCAAAGCGGTCTTTGCGAAGATGTAGCCAAACAAGGTCGCCTTCTTGAAACACCATGGGATTCTTGTTCTTGTTCATCTTAGTGACATGGTGTTCGTAGTGCTCTTCAAGTGTATCTCTTGTTCTCTCATGAAGTTTCTTGATGTAGTCGATGCGCTTGTCGAAGTTCATTTTAATTTGTCCGTGAAGAGGAAGTGGTAGGATGTCAAGCGCGGTGTTGGGGTTGAAGACTTAAGAGGCGAAGCATGGCTTTTGCTTCGAATACTTGATATCCTCGAATAGTTGGCGCTTGGCCTAGAGTGCTTGATGGAAAGGCCAACAGGATTGTCATATGGTTGAAACTCCACAATTCGCTTGATGGGGTGAGTAAGGCCATTGAGGAAACGGGCCATTGTGTGTTCTTGAGGTTCCGCACATTTTCTCTTGTTATGGAAATTTCCATTTCCTTGTAGTACTCATCAACCATTTTTAATCCTTACTTGAGCTCTTGTAGCTTCTTGATTAAGTCTCGCTTGTAGTAAGGATGTACGAATCGTGCATGCATTACTTCTCTCATCTCATTTTAAGTGTTGATAGGAGGGAAGCGATTAGCTATCCTTTCGGCTTGTACTTGTTCCCTCCACACGAGGGCATAACCTTCCAATTCAAGAGAATCCGTTGCTACCTTTTTCTCATCACTAAAGTTGTGAGTGCGGAAGATGTTGTCAACTTTGACATGCCAAGAGAGGTAAACATCCGGGTCGGAGTCTTCATGGAACTTAGGAACATTGACTCGAATGGTGCTCATGTTGTTGTCTTCATTGCGACGATGGTTGTTCGCATTGGGGTCTTCATCATAGTTAGGTAGCTGATACGTCTCCAACGTATCTATAATTTCTGATGCTCCATGATCATATTATGTCAATTGCTACTTGTTTTCTCCCTTATTTATAGCATTTTTATACGTTTTTCGGGACTAACCTATTAACAAGATGCCAAGTGCCAGTTCCCTGTTTTCTGCTATTTTTTTTGTTTCAGAAAAGTTGTTCTGGAAACATTCTTGGAATTGGACCCCACAAAGCCCGAAGTGCCTTTTCCCCGGAAGCATCCAGAACACCGAAGAGGAGTCGAAGACTGGCACCAGGGGGGCCACACCATGGGGTGGCACGGGTCCCCCTGGCCGCGCCAGCTATGGGTGTGGGGCCCCTGGAGATCCACCGCCTTTGCCCTTTCGCCTATTTAATCCCCCCAGATGGAAAACCCTAAATACCTGATAAAAAAATCCCCGAAAAGTTCCGCAGCCGCCGTCACCGTCAACCCTAGATCAGGGGGGTTCTAAAGCTGTTTCCGGCACCCTGCCGGAGAGGATATCATCACCGGAGGCTTCTACATCACCATGCCTGCCTCCGGAATGATGTGTGAGTAGTTCATCCTTGGACTACGGGTCGTAGCTGTAGCTAGATGGTTGTCTTCTCCTCATATGCCTCCGTGTTTAGATCTCGTGAGCTGCCTATCATGATCGAGATTGATCTTATATAATTCTATATGATGTGTTTGCTGGGATCCGATGAATATTGACCTTATGCCAAGTTGATTATAGTCTTTATTTGCATATGCTATTTGTGATCTTGCATGCTTTCCGTTGCTAGTGGTTGCTCTCACCAAATAGTTGCTAGTGACTCCAAGAGGGAGTATTTATGCTTGATAGTGGGTTCATGCCTCCTCACCACCTTGCTCGAGTGACAGAAACATGAAGGGGGAGGATGTGCTGTTGCCATTAGGGAGAAAACAACGGTGAGAGAGCTCGCGTGCATAATCATTGCTTACATTACACACTTTGTTTAATGCAATTATGTGTTGCTTGCAACTTAATACCTAAGGGGGGGGGGTCGGATGACAACCTGAGGGTGGATTATTAGTCATAGATGCATATGGATGTCGGTCTATGTATATTGTTGTAAAGCCCGTACTAAATACCATAGTAATCATCATGTTATATTGTGCACTACGGTGCAACCTCTATTTGTAAATTGCCCAGCTGTAATTTATTCACTCATCATGCTATCTTTTATGGAGAGACACCAATAGTGAACCTATGAACCCCGGTCCATTTTCCACACTGTCAAACAAACCACAACAATTTCCTGCTTTCTTTACTTACTGCAAGCATACATCATTTTCCACACTATACGTCTAATCTTTGTTTTCAGCAAGACCGGTGAGATTGACAACCTCATTGTACCGTTGGGTAAAAGTATTTTGGTTGTGTTGTGTGCGGGTTCCACATTGTTGCTGACACTGGTGAAGCGCCATCACCACCGTTAGTGGCATCAACCTTCCGAAGGTCCTTTTTCTCCTACTGGATTGATAACCTTGGTTCTTAACTAAGGGGAAAACTCCCACCGCTGTGCTCATCACACCCTCCTCTCGGGGTATCCCAACGAGTGCAAGATCTGCACCATCAGTAGAGAATGATCATATGGATATTCCTCACTTTTTTGTTGTTGACGAGCTTGTTGACGATGAAGTCGTTCTTCATGGGGAGGATGACGTGGGTGATCATTAGGATGTAGTTGACGATGGCGGTGGAGGAGTGCTTCACGATGCTCACTATCATTTTTGTCATGGTTACGGTGTTGAGGATGGTCTTGCTCATGATTACGGTGTTGAGGAATGTCTTCGCGGTCATTATGGTGGTTACGCACATTATGCCTTGGAGGCCTTCGATGTGGGCGAGCACCTTCCACAAAGTCATTGTAACCATAGTCATTTGCGGCGTTTGGAGGAGGTTGTGGGTGATGTTAACGAAGCTCCACGCGTCTAGGTTGTTGTTGAAGAGGGTCATCACGTCCTTGTTGATGTCGAGGAGGTGGTGAAGTAGACGAGCTGTCATCATACCAATTGCAGCGGTGTGGTTGTGGAGAAGGTGGTGGTTCATGCTCTTGGCGATAAAGTCCACCATCTTGCATGTGGTGATGACGATCATGGCGACGAGCTTGGTGAGGAGCATGAGGTTGCTCACGTGGATGGCTCGACCTTGAGGAACTCCTTGTTTGGTGTGAAGATGAAGATGGCCGAGGGCGGTTAGAAAGATTTGCTAAGTTGATGTTCATGCGCGTCAATTGATCATTGAATCTTGTTCACGGAGGCGACGCTCATAGCGTTCCAAGACATCACGCACAACGGCAGGAAATTGCACATGCTCACGTTGTGTAACAAAGTTGTGGGCGTTATTGATGTAGAAGGGGTTGCCATCTTCCTCCGAGCTTGGACTTGTGAAGTCACCTTGCCTAGCCATTGGAAAAGCACACAAGAGATACCAAGGGAATGTATATATTGTTGGTGGATGTGTGTCACTTACCCAACTTTACCTTGAAGATTGTATTGGAGCAAGTGGATTGCTAAAGGTTGGAATGGTTCATCACAAGGAATATTCGAGTAGATTAAGATAAACCAAAGGCGACAACTCACACACTTTATGAGGAGCTCAAATGGGTTAGAAAATAGGCAAGGAAAATCAACCAAAACCAACAAAAAAATTGTTGTTAAAAGTAGAAATGAACCGCAATGAAATGTTAGAAAAAGAACCAAATTCCTAGGAGTGGAAACAAATGGAACACACACACACAAATGATTAATGGGGTTAGTGCGCCCAATGGACGAGCGGACACAAAATGTTCCTAACGAAGACTAAGCTCAATGCCACACCAACACAAGAAGGACGCTAGCCCAAATCGCAAACTTTAAAAGACAAAAAGATTCACACCGTGGCAACCGGTCACTCTTTTCTCTTTTGCAATGCGAAGCTACACGTTCCTACAATGGATAGCAATTGTCATCGATCTTTTTTTTTTCAAATTTTGATGATTCAGAAATGCCAATTCCTACTCGAAACTACGCTCTCACAAGTTCCAAACATGCACTCTCAGTGCCACCAGTGCAATGCCAAGCAATATAAAAGAGCTAGTCCGAATGTGCAAGGTAAAACAAAATGGGTTGGTTCAAGCGGAAGCAAGTTATACCTAGATGATCGATGATCGCGTACTTGTGGATAGTGGTTTTCAATGTCTTGTTGATTTGTCGATGTGGTGTTGTAGATGATGTTGAAGGCTTCGCGGTGCACTTTTGAATCACTCAAATCGGACCAACAGCGACAAAGAAAAACAACTTTAAAAATCTTTCCAGAAATCAAAAAAAAAAAATCCTTGGCGTCAAGAACGTGAAGAACTTCGAAATTTCTTGCCCATATCTTGCAAATCCATGGACAAATTGGGGAAAACTTGCTGAATAGAAGGGTGGGAAATGGTATTAAGCAACAAATCCACGGATCAAATCCACTAAAACCTCAGAAAATCGATAGATCGGTCAAAATCCCCTTTGAGACTATTTTTGGTGAAATTTTTGAATTTAGGGATGGGGAAGAAAATTTTTGGTGGAAAGGGGGGTTTGTGGGCGGTCAAATTCGTGGCAACGCGGCTGCTGATAACAGATGATGGAGGGGTAAACCTTTTGGTTGGCCCGATCTTCACGAATTGATCAAGAACACGAAAGACACGAGGGGAAAATGAAGAACACAAGGAATTTGTGGGAAAACAAAGGGGTAACCGGATAACTAGTACTAGAGGATTCAAAAACCGGCAACTAAACCCGAGGCCGTTTCCGGAAAAAAAATCCACTCGAACTCACCTTGACTGGAACCAATTCAACCCTACAGCTTGTCCACCGCACCAATAGATCCCCGAGGGTCAGTCAAGGAAGATTGAGAGAACACCAACCGGATACCAAGGGGAAAGGATGGCTATTCTGAAGTAACCTTGATTCGATCCAAATACAAGAGTAGATGGAGTAGTCTTGGTTCGTTACTAGATACACATCTAAGGAGTAGCCTCACAAGAAGAACATAGGGGATTAAAAGCTCAAATCTCAATTCATCTCTAACCTAGATCTGGTCCAAGGGGTGCCTATTTATAGTCTAGGGTGTAGGTAGGAAGGTTACAAGGGGAATATTCCCCTAAATTCGCAGGTGCAGAAAAGCCGGCCTGGCCGGGCGGGTCTGTTTGGTGACCGGCCTATGGGCGCAGGAAGGCCGAGCTGGCCGGGCTGTCAGGCCGAGAGGCTGTATTTGGTACCCATCCTAGGGGGTGCAGGGAGGCCGACCTGGCCGGGTTGTCAGGCCGGATTTCCTGGCTCCTTCCTCCATCTTCCTTTCCTTCTTCTTCCTCGGGCCCATCTTCTTGGCCTCCTTCTCTAGCTTCTTGGGAATCGTCTTGGACATGTTCTTGAGCTTCTTGGACACCGTCTTAGGGCTCCAATGGGGGATCGAACCTGAGCACACGCATAGGGTAATTCCATGAGGTAGCGCACCATTCACCAAGTCATCGAACGCATAGAAAGAGGAGTGAGTTCACCTTATCTTATATCTCCTTTGCACGTGTGATCTTGTCACGGGAGCATTGGGTGTCGATGTAGATCTTGGTGAAATAGGGTGTGTTGCATTGTGTATGGTCCGTTATACAATCTCAACAGGTTTCTTGAAGACCATGCTGCAACTGACTTTTATCTATAGCCCGTTTTTTCTTCTCTCTTCAAACTCAAAAGAAGTATAATATTTAAACCCTTATAGCCGCTTAGGTGGCTTTAACTATACGGTCGCAACCTATCCTGACATCATGTACATGGGAGTTGCTAAGAATTTAGGATGCAAAATTGGGATCCCGCTTATCCCACTTCTAGTTCATTTGGAATTTTTAGTTCTTATCCCACTTCTAATTGATTTTTTAGTTCAAATTTATCACAAGATTTCTGAACTAATATTTCCATATACACTATAAATGGGATAAGTGGGATCCCACTTTCGCATGAGAACTGCCAGAGCCAAAGCCCCTCTCGGTGTCGCTGGCTGACGCCGAACGTCGTGAAAATCTCGCTCTCTACACTGGGCAGTTTCACCTGCTGCTTCTGTAGCCTCTCTCTTGCTGTAGGAGCGTTTTGTTAAAAATGCCCATAAATTGTCCCCCGTAGTTGGGTATCAAAAACCGTTGTGGTTCTGGGTTGTTTCTCTTTTTCTTTCTTGCGTGTACCTTGTCGTTGTTTCATTTTGATAAAAATAAAACATGGCCACCCCTATTTTCAAAAAAAAGGTACTCCTTTGTTTCATAATATAAGATGTTTTAGGGGTTTATATGTCGTTTAGATCCAACCTAAAAATTAGACATATACACTAAAGTATGTCTAGATACATGTGTATGTATGTAAATGTGGCAAATGTCTAAAACATTTTATATTGTGGAACACTGGGTTGTGGCAACGTATCCTGACATCATGTGCACCGGGAGTTCTCATGCAAAATTCTATGCTATCTCATAAATACTAAACATAACATAGTTTAGAACATTGACACGATGTACATCAAATATGTCATAAAATTTTAGTTATAGAATCAACTCACAACTTGAGAGAAATAAAAGATACTAGATAATGTTGTAAATAGTATTACTTCCTTCCTCTGATCTTGAAAAACCGTCGTTGGTATTGCTATGATTTTGTACATGTACATTTATTTTCCCACTATGCTTAAAGCGGATTGGAGGGGCAGGTTAATTCAAACGGGTTATGAATTGAGTCCATTAACACTACCACAAATGAATTCTATATTTTCCTTTCTCGAGCAGCAAGCCAAGCTCTATACTTTTGTGACATGTTAGATGTATGCTATGGCTATATATTCATATTTTTCTAAAACGTGTAGCACTGAATTTCAGCATTGGGATGGACCATTTGCACGAGATCACTAATTGCTCACTCTCAACAAAGCATTAGGGCATCTTTAATGGGTCGTAAGATAAACCCGTATGATACTAATCCAACTCATCAACCAACAAGGTATCATACAACTATCTCAATGGTTCGTTGGTAGAGTTGTTGGTAAACTAGTACAATATGTACAATCATATAATCAATTTAGTGGGACAAAAAAAAAGTATCTTGACATACGTGCTATCTTGTTGGTTGCATATCATACAACTCATATTCTCTCATCTCATTATTACTATGCCACGTAGGATTTTATCTGAGTTGGCATGCTATCTTACGGTGACATGGACATTGTTTGAGATGGCCTTAGTCGCAAGAGGATACTGCCAACTTTATGTGTCCCACGGTCCCACCTAAGTTTTTTGTTTTGTTTTTGAAAAAGACCAGTGCTTTGTTTCGAGTGAGGCTCGCTAGGTTGTTGTTGACGAGAATGGCTGCTCATCCCTCATGCTTTGTCACAATGAAGAATTGAAGATATTATGTTGTCCAGTGGAGATCTAGCGAGTAGGAACGTCAACTGACCAGACCATCCATGTAGACTGAACACACTGGAAGACGGGTGCCCCCGTTGAGAGTCGTCGGGTTTCGTCCGTGCCCGGGCCGATCCCGGTGCTCCTTCGACAGCGCGGCCGTCCGGAGAGGAGAGAGAGAGGTGTGCGGCGGCCCGTAAATATTAGGTGTAACATTTGTTTGAGTTTTTATTTTGCTTTGTCCTTGTTCGCGTGTTGGAGTAGTTCCTTGGTCTTCAGTGGCCATGGTCAAGGTTTCTCGGTGACTCGATCCACTGCTGCAGCGTCGTTGTGACAGCCGGCGGAGCAAGTGGTGGACGTGGAGCTGGGCACCTCCGCAAATAAGGCACACGAAGGCAGTTAGACCGGCAAATCTCTGGGTGCTTCGTCGACGTAGTGGAGGTCTGCCTCTCATTTGCTCCGAGAATGGGAACCGCGGGGATCGACCGCTGCCTTAGTAATCCCGGTCCTGAGGTTCGTCGTCACCGACATCTACTTCGCTCGCCTCCCCTGGTTCATGGCAGGTTCCTATGGTTTGACAACGAGTTGGTTCCTTGGTTGCGGTGGAGATGGACCTCTGCTTCCGTGATTGGCTCTTTCGCTACTCTGGTTGTCTCCTCTCCGTGCGTCGTGGTGGTAAGGAGGGAGGTAGGCGAGATGACGATTGATGAGCTGGGGTGGTGTTGGAGTTTAGGAACCAGCCTTTCAAGCCACGCACTAGTGATCGACGTTGGTCTGCCGGAATCCTTGGCCACGAGTTGGCCCTTAAGCCGGAGAGTCTGCCCGACAATGTTTCAACCTCCTATGGGAGGCCCTTGAGGTCAGTCGCCGAGGTCTTTGACGGGACCGAAACAAGTGGTGCCGAACCTACCAATGTTCATCGTTGTGGCATGCTGATCTCCGCGCTCCTCGGTGGAGAAGAAGAAGAAGGATCGCATTTCGATTTCTCACTTTTTATCAAGGTCCTTTTAACAATTGCTAGGGACCCATGTGTTATTTTCCTATTTCATGGGGTCCTTTGTATTAACTTGTACCTCCACCGTTGTTATTAAAGATGGTTCTAGCCCCTTCAGGGCGCTCTGGTGTTTAAAAAAAGGTAGGAACGTCAAGTGAGATTTCGAAATTCCGTCAACCGAGTAATAGACGATCCTAAGTCAATAATGGAAAGTTGGACATAGCTTGGGTTGGCTCCGATAATCCTTGTGAAGAATATGTGCATGGACTTCTTCCATGTCGCCACGATGGTCACCATCGGTGATGGCATGAAGGCAAGTTTCTAGGACTCGACAACTTTGTTTTTTGACGGTTAAGTGGGCGAAGTGAAATGCCATGAGAGTTTAGTAAAAATCCTTGGATATATCCCATCGACATACGAGAGGCATTTATATCAAACATGATCAACACTTTCGATGATCTATGGGAGCCCTCGTAGAAAATCGTCTTAACCCAACCATGACGTACACGCTTTAGTGAAAGCTTACCAGTGACGGACCTTGTTCTTCAACATGGTCCAAGAAAGCACAATACCCTGGCTTGGCATCGAATGTTATGAAAGTCATCGGTGTCGATGTCATGGGTTTCTCCAAAGCACATATTTGTTGTGTAATTAGTCAGGACCGCGTGTGATAGGAAGTCACACATCAACGTCGTGGAGTATGATATAGTGACTCGCCCCATTCTCCACTATCACGTGTCCAAACATGTTTTTGTTATTTCATCTACTCATGGTTTGGCCTCGGCGGTTTATTGTCATAATGTGGGGCCGCTCTACAACGTCCGTCAAATAGTAATTAACTCATGCGGGAACCAACCCGAGATTAAGGATAATGTTGGCCAATTTTTCGGGCGTGCTACTAGGATCTTTGCGCTAAAGCGCGATGCCCACATTATCCATGGTGTCTCGTCACCATTGCTTATTTTCGTTGTCGCAAACTAGTGTGACGCGGGCCTATAGTCTTTTGGCGGGGGACCAAGACCTTAAGACATGTATAATGGTTGACAAGACTGTTTTTTTTCTTATTCATTCCATAACATGTTGACAAGAAAGAAAAAATCTTATAAAATGGATCGTCTCTTCGTGTTACCGCTAACAATTAATGTTTGTATGTCCTAAAATTATGGAGTGATTTAAAATAAAAATAAACCATGATAGTAGTATACATATTGTACAATAAAGCATAATGTCTTATCCTTAGTACTAAAGGATATCTCCGATGTTTCCTTTTTCCAACATGGTACTGTGGTTTCTCATTTATTATTATAATCAGCGAAATGAGAAAAACTTTTGTCTCTTTTAGAAAAAATATAAACAACAAGTACAATGTTATGGATCGTCATATTTAAGGTAGCACACACAAAAGAAAAATTGCAGAGATGTTTCCTTCCGGTTTTGTGCAACTAGAGCTGTACCAACGGCGGTGCTTCGTTTATTCTTAACCTGCAAAACCCAACGAATCATTAATTAGACGTTACCAATAGTGATGTACGAGATTTCCACCGAATGACACGAAGTGAGATACGTATGTACCAACGGCAACTGTTGTGCAATTTAGTAATTTTACATGCGCTTGTTTATTTGGGTTTGCTTATTGTAACGATGCTTCGATCCTATACTCGACGAAATAAACAAGTACAAAGTGTATGAGAATGCAGAACATGCGGGAAACACTCAGACGTAATGCTCGGGAACATGCTACCGACGTCCCCTTTTTTTGTTGAACATTCTTTTCTCCTGTTTGTTTTCTGTGGCGGTTTCGGATAGAGAGTTTTTATATTTCACTAGCAGAATCATGCGAATCGGTCAGCATTTTATTCCAACTTAGTTAATACATTTCCTTCTGATATACAAATGGCTAACATGTGCGCCTCTAGTTCTACGAGGAACTATTTTTTGAAGCACTCTAGGAGGATATTTGGCGGGGCATACTCCGCAATTCTGTAGTATTCCACGCTTCTAGAAATAGCTATGTTCAGAACTACCTTGATTGCATAGTTCATGGCCTCTAATTAACCCAATGGCATTCCTCCATGCATTGATAGAACAGATTCTTGTCGCCCGAAACAAGTTTCATATATGACCGGTTGGAAAAAAATTGATACCCTGAGATAATATTCGCACAAATGTTCGTTATTTTTTAATGTCAATGTATGCTACATTTATTTCAACCTCAAGATCACATTCCTAGGGGTAATTGGAAAGGAAGTTTTCAGTTTGGCTTCTATAATTAGTCGTGACGAGTCAATTTATCTATACTTCTTATAAAGCAAAACCCCACTAACATGCATTAATGATTTTTCTATCTCAACATGCAAGCTATCCACATCATCCATTCTTCTAGCCAATCAATTGTCCATGTCATCACCACTTTTATTTATTAACAATCACATGAAACTACCCATCATCCATAATTTATCATACATGTGTTTTTTATTGTTCAACCACTTGGTGGAACTTCTCATGCATATCTGTGTTGGGAAAATTTATCATCACTAGTAGAAAAAAGGCCTTCCATACGCCCCCATCAGTCCCCAAACGTTGCGCACCGTGACTAATGAGTCTTTAGTCCCGGGTGGGGAGGAGACCTGCGACAGAAGGTCATGCGCCGCGGGTTGGGAAGCGCGTTGAGGCGCGTGTGTAACATCCCAGTGTTTGGGAGGTTATAAGGATCTAAATTTAATATGTGCATTTGCAAAGCAAGCATCTAAAAGTACGGGAAATTTTGGCGCGAAAGTTTAAACGAATCAAAGTGACCAATGTTTCACTTGACATGATGAAATAGGTCTAGTTCATCTAGTCATGAGTACATTTGGGATGATCTTTATAACAAGTATCTTAAGAGACCAAATCATCTGGGTACATAAACCATAATTGGTTGTGATCAAACACAAACTCTCAACAAACTTAACCACAAGTCTATAAGTGACTTGGGATAATTCACTAGGTATCTAGAACTCAAAGAGGGGTGAGAATCCAAATCTCATAATTAATGATCATACTTTCACCAATGAGTAATACACAATTGAACCAACTTATTAACAAAGGTGTGATGTCTTCTTAAACAATAACTCTTTAAAGTTATCAACCATTCACACCACGTTTTTCCAAATTATTTAGTACCTACTAAGTGAACCTTCACAAGTAAATAGCAAAGGTTCAACAGAACACAAGTGATACAAACAAGTGTTAACCCAAGTCCCACAAGTGGGAAGTAACTTAATTATCATTAATAATATATTTATCGAATATGTACATATCTCCTCAACCATAAAAGAAGTATCTAAAAGAAGTAATAAATCTTCTTAAACTACTTCTAAACCCTGATCATCACACATGATATTCCCAAATCTCTATATCTGCATTATGAATGACAAAGTTAATAAAGTGATGTATATAAAGTAGATCATGACACCTGGGAGAACAATTAACAACTATGACATAAGTCATTAAACCTCAATAACTTTCACATGCTCATTGCTTTAATCATCTTATATAAGGGAGCATATGAAACATTAACACATCAATGAACCATTAGATCAATTTACTATCAAGTCATCATTTCACAAACACTCCACATTTCTATCCAACTCATCATCCAACAACTAAAGTATCTCTGGATACAATTAAGGAGTAATAACAAGTTATAACCTCTATTAGAGGAATTGAATGGAAAGCTAAGTAAACCAATCATGTATGATATAAGAGCATAATTTATGGGAAGCAAAAGAAGAATTATATGGAAGGATAATAAAAGCATAAGCTAACTCTTAATCTAGATCTTGTTATGTTGTCAAGACTATTCTATCTTGTTCCCAATCTTCTCAAAGTCATTCTGCAAGAGAAGGAACCCACAAGAAAGGAGGAACTACCACAAGAAGATCTACAGAAGGATTCTTTAGGTTGTCTTAGAAGTGCTAACTCAATCTATCCTGGAGAATTTGGAAAATCATACACCAAGATCAATTCTTATTTAACTATCTAGAAACAATGTGGTATTCTAATGTTGGTGTTATATAGAAGTAGTTTGGGAACAAGTTTGCAACCTTGTTAACAAATCACTTTTGTAGGCTCCAACAATTGAGTTTCATATACAAATAAACATAAGGTTTGATAATCTTGTATCTATCAGCCATTTGTATATGAAGAGGAATTTGAGGGCAAGCCTTGCAAACTTGTCAACAAATTCTTCTTATATGCATAAGGAAAACTGATGTAATAAAATACACCTACATTCTGTTATATACAAAACCATGATCCATAGAAAGAGAAGTATAACAAGGAGAAAATAATAAACCAAGATAAGAAAGAAAACAAGCAACATGTTGAAATCCAAGTGTTTGATGTTATATAAGAATAATTTGGGTTACAAGGTTAGGCCAACCTTGTGAACAGAATATTCATGTAAGCATCAAAACAACTGAGTTTCAATAATCTATTTTTCATCATAATTGAATACACCATAAGAATGAAAGGGTTATGGATTCAAATGAACTCATCTCATCAGGAACTATAATTTACTACTGAAGTCATTATCTGGGAACCACTCAATATATCCTATCAGCTCTAGTGGTGAATTTCTTAAGTAAAGAGACCATCAAGGGATGATATTACTTGCAAAGGACCGAGGCAATGTCTGAAGACTAGTGGCAACTAGAGAGAAGAACATCAAGCAATAGAAGAGCACAGGAAGCAACACTACCTCAGTAAGGGAGCATAAGAATTTGTCCAGTAAATCATTAGGATATAATAGAAAACCAATAACCTTTGTCAAGCCCCTCAGAAATGAGGAACTCATAGTAATATCTTAAATGGAAACAATTATCAAGTAAGAAATAATAACAAGTCATTGCATCCACATGTCTTGTTATGTGGAGGTAGATGAAAACAAGCTTAATACCTTGTTTTCCAAATCCTTTTCATAAATAAGACTAACAGATGATAGCAAAGATTCATCAACCCATAACCATGTAAAATAATTACATGCTCTAAAGAAAACGTGGGATAATATCCATATTGGAACCTATGTGGAAACATGAAAATGAGATCCCAAAACCACATATGTTTTCCACCTGGTCAAGTACTAATAACAAACAACATGACTTGTACACACCTAAGTAAAATCTCAACCAAAATTACTAAGAGTTCAATTATAAAAATTACCAAGTATTACAAAAGAAAACAAGTACATTTACTAACCAAAGTATTTGGTAGGATTTCGAAGAATATTCCATATTTGGTGAATTTTCCATAACACATAAAAACACTACTATGGAGTGTTACCAAACTATTTTCCAAAAGGGGTTGTATCCAAATTTGTCCAATTATGGTACATGACCTTGTTAACCACATGGTTGTCATGTGTAATCATAATACTCATGCTTAAAATAATTTAATAGCCATTTGATAAATGAAACAGAGAGAAAATAACAAAACCACACAAAGGAAAACAACTCCATCCATTACTTAAACATGATTTAGTTGGATATGGAATAAAATTCCCTATTGGGTGATTTTCATTACAGTGTATAGAAACATTACCTAGTAGTGATACCAAATTATTTTCTATAAGGAACTGTATCCAATATAATCCACTTATAGCACACCACTTGGGAACCTTATATGTGTTGTGTGAATGTGATATTGATGCCTAAAATAAATTTTGATACATTTAATAATTTATTAGAGTGAAAACAATAAAATCACTTAATCTAGCACCCTAGGTATAAAATTTAAATCTTGCTCAAAATCGAAAAAGAAAAATATGGTGAGATGTAAAATTTGATAAGGAATTCAGATATTATTTTTAATATTTTTTATCTTCACAAAAAGGCCCTGAAAACATAGGTTTCTTTTCAGTTTTTAAGACAGAAGGACTGGTTTGCAGTTATCAGCAAGTTTAGGGGGTTATCGAAAGGTTTCTTTTATTTCCTTTCTTCTTCCTCTGCCAGAAGGCAGAGGAGACGTGCTCGAGCTGCTGCTGCGTGTGCCACCTCCTCCTCGCCGCCGTTTTCGCAAGGATAAGACCACCGAGGGTGGCGTCTGCATCTCTCTCTCTCTTCCTCACTCCTCGCCTCGCCTGCTCTCCCTCTCGTTTCCTCTGTACAAAATAAACCGAAACCCTAGCTATTCCGGCCGCCACTCGCCGCCGTTGATTCCATCCACCTCTGCCGGAGTTGAAGCCACCAGTGGATGCGCTGCAGTCTCTTCTACTCCCTCGAGCTCGCGCAGAATCCGAGAAGGCCGGGAGCCAGGGAATTTGGCCGTTCCCTTTGCTCTCTGCTCCGGCCGCCGCGGAAGCATGCCGTCGATGTGGAGCTCGCCGTGACCAACCACCGGCACCAGCACCTTCCTGGTGAGCCACCGCATCCCGTGGTGCTTTTTATTTTGGTTTTCATCCAGGAAATCGTCGGATCGCCGTAGACCGTAACTCGCCGTCGCGCCATTGCTTGCCGCCGGTGACTCCGGCGACCTTTTGGAAGCGGCGCTGCCACCCCTAGAACCCCCACTCTCTCCTCGTTTCAATGGTGCAAACCAAAATCACCAATTTCCACTCTAGGAGCCGAATCGAATCCATCTGTGAGAAATCGAGTTCATCTGATATCATCATGACATCACAGTGACATCACTAGTCCTTTTTCTTTTATTTTTGAATAAAAACTGATTATGACAGGTGGGACCCACCTGTCAATTTGAATTTTGGCAGAAATTAAATTAAACTTCATAATTCAATAACTTTTAATTCAATAATCAGAAAAATATAAATAAAATATGAAAATGTTTAGAAAAATATAATCTATTTATTTATCAACTTTTAAAAAATATTTGATAAAGTTTAAAATTAAACATTTTCTGAATTAAATTAAATCATTTAAAATAGAGAAAAATAATAAATAATTCATAAAATCAGAAAAATACAAGTTATATACCAAAATGCTCCAAATGATAAATACAACTCATCTATGATGTTTTCATGGTCATTTGACCAAGTTTTCATGTGTGCAATGTTTTGCCTAGTCATTTAATTCATTCAAATTTAATAAAATAATAACTTATTCAAATATTTTCATAAAACATCAATTGATATACCAAATTAAAGAGAAAAACATTTCCAACTCAAATATGTCAATTGTAAAACATTTTACTTAACTTCTAAACTTGCTTTTATAAGTAGACCGAAAGTCGATAAATGTCTATTAAAAACCAGAGATGACTATCACCTCATTATTTTCCTTATTGATAAAACTCTCATGTTTTCACACCTACTAAGCCTATCATCACAATACAATAGCAAGTTTTGTGATGATAGAATCATTGTAATCATTTGTCATTTTCAAATAAACTCATTGTCATTATCTCTACACTTTTAGAACATAAGATCAAACATGTTTGTTACCTTTTCAATAATTGTTTTCCATGTGTTATTGTTTTGTTACCTCATCAAGTAATCAACCCTCCTACCTAAACATGATAACAATTGTTTGTTAAGTAAAAGTGAAACACATGTAAGCCTAAAAGAAGTAATAACCACATCACCCAAGTAATGAAACATTTCACCTAAAATCTGTGTAATTAAGATATCGTATCAAACGTGGCTTACACTTGTAAGTTGGGGTGTTTTCCAGGGTAATTCGCGATGCATCTCATTACTATGCATGTATCATCTTGCCAGTGTTTTCTGTAGTCCTTATTGGGACTACTTTTCTATCTTTCAGATGTTTGGATTTCTCTACTCGACCCTCGAATTCCGAAGACCTGGATTATTATTGTCGTTATTTCAATCTCAGGCAAGTTCATCACTTGCTCATATCCTTTGCAGTATCTCATAACAAACTATTTTCAAAAACCCTATCGTATTATCACCTACTCTCAAAAGAATGCATGATCCTATTTTTATAATAATATGACTACTTGAATGACTACCCGAGTGGTAGTGTTCTATTTGGTGGGCGGATGGAACCATGGTAAGATGAATAGGTCAAAGGAAGGTTCCATCTGCACGAGAACGTATTACCTAGGAACTAATCACAAATGCCGTCAGAACTCCGTGCGCCGTAAATTCGCGTTGACCATGGATCTTCTATGGGGGGAGTAAGTCAGTCGTGATACTTTTCTCGTTCGCATGTCAACGGACTGCCAGAGACGTACGCTGTAGGTCTTGCGAGACTACATGCACATGGGTGGGAGCCCTTACGTCCCACGGACTCTGGGGTCTATGAGTGTCTGCCAGGGGCGCGTAGATCTCCATCGTGAGGGGTGGAATCAGGCGTTCAACCTGCTGGCAGAAATGGGTGGGCATGCGTTGTGCGGAGAAGCACGGTTTGGCTTGGACCAACAACCGGGCCCCACACCTGAGTGGGAGTGGACAGGAATGTACACCTGGTTGTGCAACATGGTCTTGGTCATCCATGGGTAAAGTAACGCACCTCTGCAGAGTGTAAAAGGATGTGGCATGTTACCCCCTGTTCCGGGAAGGAACTGCGAACGCTACAGGAAAGGCAACTCCATGAAGTTCTAGCTCCTGTGATGGTCTGGCGGGCATAGTTTTCAGAATTAAAAGCAACCTCTTGAAGAAAGTTTTACAAAACCTTGCATTAGCTTATGACTCTTTCGAGTCTAAAGCTGTAGTTAGTGCATCAACCTCCCACTATATATCATGAACTTGCTGAGTAACGCTCGTTACTCATTCTATCCCGTTTGACCCCCTGCTTAGAGTTGAAGCCTTTGGAAGTCGTCATCGTGAAGCCATCACTACCTCATGAGGCTAGGTGGAGTGATCTACTACTTAGTCGGTAAAGCATCGTCATCAACAACGCTGGTGGAGGAGAAGCTATCAAAATGTAGGTAGAGACCATTGTTGGACTTAGCAGTTACAAGCCATAGATTAGGGCTGTCATCAGCCGTAGTGGAATAGATTCTGAGCTAGAGTTATTCTCCGGCTTGGAGCTTCGAATTGCTTCTTCTGATGTTTCATTTGAAGGAGATCTTCTTAATTCATCAAGGAGATTCTCAAGATTTTGTAATGAAGTTTGTATCCTATAGCTTTGCTTGGATCCGCTGTGTTTCTATTGTACCACTCTGAGAGATGTAATATTCGCGGATAAGTCCTTCTGTGAGTATTATGTCACCGACTTGCGCACTACACATGAAGTGGTGTGCTGGGTCACCACAGCGTGGAAGGCATTAATTCCGGTTGGCCTGGCCGCCCGGGACTAATGGTTCCAGGCCACTGGCCTCCCTGCCTTCAGTCCC
This sequence comes from Alopecurus myosuroides, assembly GCA_028641055.1. Lineage (NCBI taxonomy): Eukaryota > Viridiplantae > Streptophyta > Magnoliopsida > Poales > Poaceae > Alopecurus > Alopecurus myosuroides. The sequence goes on from CM054060.1 coordinate 102,495,036, forward strand.
GGTTGGCCTGGCCACCCGGGACTAAAGATACAAACTGCTCGCCTCCCGCGCGGCGGTTTTTATTTCGCGAGCGAGGCAGAAGGGCGCCATTGCTACAGTGCGCGTCCGAGTCTCTGTTTCTTCCTCTCTTCTCTTCTCTTCCCTCTCTTCGATCTTCCTCCACACCAAGCACCATGGCTGAAGTTTGGGAGAGATATGGTGGTCCCACACCATGAGGCAAGCATCTCGACATGTGCTACACCAACATTTGCGAGAGCCTCCCCGGTGCTCTTGAGTATTTGACCAATCTCTATTTCGCCTCTCCCGATGAACACCGGTTCTTCGGGCTTGATCTGGAGTATACGGCGGATCAACGCGATGTTGCCGTCATCCAAACTGCGTTCAAGGAGGTCGTTTTGGTCTTCCAATGGTCAAGGTAACGCACACGTACAATCTTGCATCTTCGATTTGTTTGTTGCATGTGAAGAATACATGTGTTGCAACATATCTAACACGTATCAAATTTTTGTTGTTGCAGTAGTTCAAAGCATTCTCCGGCCCTTGTTGATTTTCTTGTCAACATGGGATATGACTTTTGCAGCGTTGACATCACGCAAGACCGTCCGAAGTTGATGCGCTTGGGTATTGTGATACCTGAAGATCACTACATCGATCTTCACGATCTTATCCAATTGAACGGGCCAAAGACCGGGATGGCTCGCATGGCAACTGCCTTCATCCACGAGGGCTACGGAACCATGAAGTCTGATTTCCCCCGAAAGAATCACTTCTTTTGGGAGAAGACCCCACTGGACTTGACGAACGTCAAGTATGCAGCCATAGATGCATATGTCTCCTACGAGTTGTTCCTCATCTACTCGACGGAGCCATAGATGTATGCGCTCGATATATATGCATGTAATGGGTATCTTAGTATATATATGTAATGGATATATATCTTAGTATTGTGAGACTTATGTTTGTATGTTATGTGTGATCCTAAGACTCTATGTTATGAATGTGATGTCTCTACTCGTATTTTACTTGTGATTTAATTATCACTTGTCTTTTGTTGTCAAACACAAGCAAAAACAAAAACACATCAAGAAAACAAACAAAAACACATCAAGAAAACAAAACAGAAAAACACATCAAGAAAACAAACAAAAACACATCAAGAAAACACATCAAGATTTTAAAATGAATTTGTATTATTTTTCTTAATTTTTTGATATATTATTTGTATTTTGAAGATTTTAAAATGAATTAGTATTATTGTTCTTAATTTTTTGATATATTATTTGTATTTTTTAGATTTTAAAATGAATTAGTATTATTGTTCTTAATTTTTTGATATATTATTTGTATTTTTAAGATTTTAAAATGAATTAGTTCTATTTTTCTTAATTTTTTGATATATTATTTGTATTTTTAAGATTTTAAAATGAATTAGTATTATTTTTCTTAATTTTTTGATATATTATTTGTATTTTTAAGATTTTAAAATGAATTAGTTCTATTTTTCTTAATTTTTTGACATATTATTTGTATTTTTAGAAATAATACAAATTAAAAGTTAATGTTTATTTATTTATTCAAAATTATTAATTACATCATTACTTTTGTTTATTAAAAGATTTATTTGAAATTCAAACAATAAAGAAATGTGGCATCGACCAACATGTTAATAAGATTGATATGATACTACTATCACATACATGCGTGCAAAACACTTGGATGCGGGACGGTATGGAACTTAGAAGTTAAGCCTGCTAGTGCTAGAGTAGTGGGAGGATGGGTGACCGAGCGGAAAGTTTGACCATGAGTAAGTAATTTGACTAGAGATAATTGTAGTTAGACACTAAGCAAATAATACAAATTCTGGAAAAAAAAAGGGAGTGAAAAAAAGGGAGTGAAAAAAAGGAGTGAAAAAAAGGTGTGAAAAATAATTAGAAACCAAATGAATTAAAAAAAATTACAAAATAAATCTAGTCCCGGTTCATGTGGCCAACCGGGACTAAATGTCCTCCGCCCCCGGCTCCGCCACCCGCCCACGTGGACGGGCCTTTAGTCCCGGTTCGCAATCGGCGCGACTATAGGAGGGGGTCTTTACTCGCGCATTGCTAGTCCCGGTTGCTGGGTCGGGACTACAGGCCCTGGCGAACCGGGACTACAGCCCTATTTTCTACTAGTGCATACATGTGTTTTTAGAAAAAATACGTCAAGACCCTCTCCTTCTACTTCGAAATGATGCATATGAAATTTATTGTAGTTCCAAAATGGATCTCGCCGCAACGCGCGGGGTATCCTTCTAATTCTCTATATGTTAAGCTTCATTTTTCTAGAGTAGTGTGACATATAATACAATTGAAATCCAACCTATCCGCTCCTTGCAACATTGCTAACATGTTTGGTAGTTGCCATATAAAGCATGTTCAGTTGTTGTTCGAGGCAGCCTCTCATAGGACGTACAATTTGATCCTGGATAGAGCAGCTACTTCTATGTTGGTCATTATGGCTTTATGTTTTTTAATTAAATGAATATAAAATTTTATGTAAATGCCATGTACTTGTATATACACTGGCACGGTAGGTGTGCGATTAATAGATGAGACGATGTGATCGTAGTTTGCGAAGGTTATCGGCGCTCTGCTTACTCAATATGTGTGTTTATCTAGCCTTTGAATCATGTCTCAAGTCTACCAGCAGAACCAGTCATGTGTTTTTTTCTAGCAATTTAACTTTTATTGTTTTTGTTGCTTATTTGCATGGTATGGTCTTGTCGTCAGCTGAAATGATCTATAGTTGTATCACCGGACACATTGTGAAATATCATTAAAAAATACTTTCAATTTTTTTAAAAAAAAAGAATATGCGAAACACAAACAATATCATGATCCTAATAACTTTCTAGTAGCAATTCAGAATTATTGTAAATGTTAGAAGTCCCTAGCAAAAATCTTTATCATTAGCCGTTATTATGAAATATATTATAGGTTGGACTAGTTATTTATTTAGAAAAATTTGGTGGAGGAATGTGATGGCTCCCAAGTGCAGGAGATCAATTGTAGTACTTTTCGAATTAGAAAGGTTGTCGAACCCACGAGGAGCAGAAGGAACTGGTAAGTAGACTAGCAAAGGAATAATAAAAGCAACATGTGTTTTTGTGTTTTAATTGTGTAGTGCAAGTAAAGTAAAATGCGGAAAGTAAATTGCGGCAAGTAGTAGGTCTCAATGAGAGACAAAGCCCAATCCTCTAATGCGCAAGAGGACAAGCTCAAGTGTGTGTTTGTGTCTTATATGTGGAAAACGTTCCCGAGGGCTGCACGGATTTAGCTGGCATAGTGATTCATTGCATAACATGTTTGTATATCTTGTCTAGTTTTAATCTTCTTCGGACGGAGTCACAAATAGGAATAGCTAAATAAATAAACTATCACCCCTTATGATGGATCACGTGGCCAATTAAATGACAGCACGAGAATTATTAAGACATGATGTCCCACCATAGCCTTATGCTCTAAGGTCCCCGATACAAGTACCCTCATAATGCAATTCAACGACTCTGTCTCAAGTTCCTGTCACCTAAAGACATCATCACGTCACTACACTACGGTGTTCTCCTATGAGCCCATGTAGGTAAAGTGTTGTACAGTCGACGTTCGTACAACACCATCATAGAATCACATAAAAGATAAATACTAGACCAAATAACAACTCATCTTATGTAACAAATCATTGTCAATTCATCCTATGCCCTCAGGAACATGCGGGAACTACTCACAACGTGCAAACATGATCATGTATGGTGACATATGTGGTACAACACAATCTGAAACAATGGATCCACCACCAAATAATGACAAGTACTCAATCCCAAACATGCAACGGAATACAATAACACATATCTAGGGTGTAGCAATGATCAAACTATGAGGGGAACGGAGTGGATCACGGTGATGGTGATGGTGGAGATGCAGGTGCTGGTGAGGATGGTGATGGAGATGCCTCCTCCCACGCCAAGGAGGAGATGGGGATGAAGATGGGGATGATTTCCCCCTTCTCTGGAGCTCCGGAGCAGCCGGATCTGTCTCCCCCGCGGAGAGTTTCGAGAGTTTCGCCGCCCTGGCGGCTCCGTCTCGTCTCGGGAAAATTAGGTGTTGGTTTTCGGGGAAGACGGAGTCGTCACCAAAAAGACCTCGGGGAGGAGGTGTTGTGGGCCCATTTGGGGGCCTCCCACGCGGCCAGGGAATCTGGCCGCGTGGGCTACCCCCTTTTGGGCCTCCTGGCCCTCCTCCTTTGTGTCTTGTGCCCACGACATTTCTCCCGAAGAAAAACTGACAGGGTTTCTTTCCTTTCGCAATTTGGATACATGTAGCTCCTGAAACATCAAAAACATGAAAACAGGTGTTTTCTGACACCTAGAAATTAAATACCAAAAATAGGGACTTTATAGGAAAGTCCCATAAAATCATCTAAAACATGCAAAACAATGACATAACATTGATAAAACATCCCAATAATGCCTATATGGAGGGTATAAATGATGATATAAAATGCACGTATCAGAATGCACACACCAATAGATTTTTTTTGAGGAGAATTACCGTAGGGGAGAACCCCTACGGTTAGGATTTTATATTAATATAAATGATCATTCCTCAAAAAATACAGGGGGTTTAAGGGGGTCTGAAGTCTGATGGAGGAAACATATCATACAAAAATGTTCCTAGTCCAGAGAACTAGAGCTCTAACTAGACTATCCTTAACACGAAATTGATGGAGAAGTAGATCATGTTGGAAAGTAGATCTCCATCTAACATAGGTAGGTTGTTCATCTCTGAAGATAAGACCATTCCCCATCTTCCAAATATTCCAAGTGGCGCAGGCAATGATCTCCATAAAACAAGAGCCCGAAAAATGGGTTTTGGCCTGAACAATACGTTGAAGAATCGGAAGTGAATCATTCTAGTTCAGATGAATATCTTCCCAACAAGCCTTTGCAAAACAGAAATGAAAGAACAAGTGGTCTCTGGTCTCTAATGCAGAAGAGTTACACAAAACACAGGAAGTGCCACCATCAATAGTCCATTCCTTCCTCCTCATTAGGTCTCTGGTATTAAGTCGATCATTCAACAAAAGCCATAAAAATACCTTGAGTTCCGGTAAGCATCTGGATTCCCAAATATAATTCAGAGCAATCTCCTTAGGAAGGTTTTGAAAGATGAATCTGTAGTATAGTGCAGAAGTGTATTCTTTCCCAGAAAAATATTCTATTGTCGTGTTCCAATGACTCGGGATCAATGTCATTGAGAATATGTAAGATCTCCTCCTCTCATTGTAAGCTTAAACAGATAGAGGCAGAGCAAATACTCTCTGAGGATCTAGCAGGGAAGCCATATGCCCAACAGAAATATCTTCATTAAGCACATATGAATATAGGTGGGGGAATCTATCACATAGAAGTTGGTTTTCATACCAATAGTCCTTCCAAAATAATGTCATCTGACCATTCATTACTTGAACCTTGGTAATGCTTCTATAGATTCTCATCAAACTGAAAATATCCCTCCACCAAAATGAACCTCTAGGTGTATGGGCATGAGGAGAAGTGTTGCCATACAGGTTCCATACTAACTTCACCCATGGGATGTCAGCTTTGCATAATAATTTATGCAGATGCTTGAGCAGCAGAGCACAATTTTGAATCTCAAGATTGATAATGCCTAGTCCACCATGTTTCTTAGGCTTACATACCATGTTCCAAGCTGCAAGGGAGTGAGTAGTATTTGAGCCTTCAGTTTTGTCCCAAAGACAAAGTCTCCTACCTCTATCAATTTTTTTGATAATAGTTTTTGGTAGTTTTAGAGACCCAAGATAGTGAGTGGGCACTGATGAAAGTACAGAATTAACCAAGGTGAGTCTGCCACCATAATCTAAAAACCTGGCACTGGCATTAAGTCTCCTCTCAATTTGATCCACAATAGGTGATAGATCAGCAATGGTAGGCCTAGTTGTACCCAATGGCAGCCCAAGCTAAGGGAATGGCATGGAAGCCATGACACAACCAAATAACCGAGCCATGTCAGCCAACTTGTCCGGGGCAAGAATTATAGGAATCATGCAGGTTTTACTATAGTTGATTGTCAAGCCAGTAGCTATAGCAAACTTATGGAGAATGTACTTAAGAACCATAAGTTGCCTTGAGCAAGCTTGCATGATAATAAGTGTATCATCTGCATATTGGACCACAGGGAAATCAGATCCAGGAATATACAGAGGGGCATTCAATTCTCCATTTCTAACATCATAATTGATCATGGATTGAAGAAGATCAGCTCCCTCCACAAAAAGGATGGGGGAGAGAGGATCACCTTGCCTCACTTCACGTTTACAAGCAATTTTTTTTTCCAGGGATACCATTAAGAAGAACAGAGGAGAATCCAGTAGAGAAAATTGAGCTGATCATATTGATCCATCTGTCATCATACCCCTTGCATCTTATAATACTTAGCATAGCATCATGACCAATAGTATCAAATGCCTTAGTGAAGTCAAGTTTGAGGATAATCATCTCAAGTTTGGTTTGATTTCACTGATGAATATATTCATAAGCCCAGGCCACCCCAATAGATTTCAGCACAACAATATACAAAGCAACCCGCGGCCACTATCTCTCAGTACTTTTATACTTTCAGTGATGTTAATTGACCACTAAAACAAATCGAAAAAAAAATCACTTTTTTATATTAAACATGTTTACTTCTCTTAAAGCATTCAATCAACCTATTATGCTAGTGAACTAGATATGCTCTATTATCATATAAAAGTTAATTGTGCAATAGCTATGCAAAACTTAAGAAATACAACGCTCGTCTTACAACTCTAACACTTGCCATTGCAAATACACTCGCGTCAAACATAAACTATATTGATAATTATACATCATATTTTTTTTTAATAATATATTCGTTTAGAAAATTGTTCGTTAGAAAAATCTTCGTTCAGCCAAATTCATTTAGATCTAAGAAAGAAAATCACATTCTTTTTGACTTACCTATGCCACATATAAGTATTAATTATATTGTGTTTGTACGTGTTTATCTACATGTAGTCATTTTGAAATATCTTAGAACAGAGTTCTAGATAGTAGTACATATCTAACGAATATCTTGACAAAAGTATTCTAGAGTGTGATTTCCTATACAACTGTAAACAAACAGACAAGGGGAAATGGAAGTGTCAGGAGAACACAAAGCCGGCCAAGCCCCGGATCTAGTGGGCGACGAAGGAAGACGAGTGCCTCGCTGAAGCATGGAAGACCGTCAACATCGACCCGGTCACCGGCGCGAATCAGAACGCTGACAACTACTAGCGAAGGGTCAAGACGGCGTTCGACGAGCGCAAACTGGTCGACCCCATGTTCGTTGGCGTACACATGGACCGCGGCGAGAAGGCGAGACCAACCATTGGCGACCATCCAGCAGGACTGCAACAAATGGCATGGCATACAGGAGGAGGTGGCCGCCCACCCTGAGGGCGACACCAACATCAGCCGCCAGGTATGCCCAAACCTCGTTGGCCACGGTTACTCGCCATGTCTTTTTGCCGATCGGTGTCGTTATTTGTGCAGATGGTCCGAATATTCGACCTCTACCGCCAGGACAACAACGACGGTGACTTCAGGTTTTTCCATGTGTTCACCAGGATCGAGACGTGCGAGAAGTGGAGAGAGGTCTGGCTGTCCCTCGTCAAGAACAACGACGCCTACAACCCAGAAGCGCCGCCAGAAGCCGTCGAAGCGCGTCCGGTCAGCAACAAGAAAGGCGGTGAGGGACTCGGCACCTGCAACTGAGCGCCTCTAGGCGTCGATCGACCTGTGCATCTCCGACACCAAAAGGCACGCCGCACTGAGACAGTCCCAGGAAAAATCGAGATAGGTTGAGCTGATGGAGAAGCATATGGTCGAGTTCGAGCTCCTCAAGACCAACGTCGCGGCGAAGAAGCGGAACACCGACCTTACCTTTCTGGTGGGAGCTGACGCGGTCACAATGGACCCGCTGGTGAAGGCGTGGTACATGGCGGAGCGCTCGGCCATCCTAAACCAGATGACTACGAGGGACACCACTGCTGAAATATTTGGGCCCAATACAAGTGAACACAATAGCAAATGCTGAAATCTCAAAATGGCTCATGTGTACTAGTGAGTGGTGGGAGTGGGAAGTTTAATCCCACATTGGAAGTTGGAGGAGTTGCACACCACCTTATAAGGTGGAGTGTTCTAGGGATTGTATGTGATTGAGAAGAAGAGAGTCTCTCGCGCACTCCTCCTCCTCCGCCACTCGCTCCTCTCGACACGACACGACACGTCACGATCACGTTTCGTGAATCGAGCCTCGAGCCGAGACACCATTTATCTTTATGTTGTTGTTTTGGAAATCTGAGTTCGTAGTCGTGACGGACGCGTCACAGCTGAGTCGGTTCGGGTCGCTCCCGTATCGTGTGCTGCAACTGACTCGAACGTGCGGCGTGGGCTCTCACGTAATACACGTTAGGGTTTTCCGAACAGCACTATAAAAGACGCGCGCCGTGGATGCTGTACACAGACCGAAACCAATCTAGGTTTTTCCACACCTCATTCCTTCCGCCGCCACCGTAGTCTACTCCATCCCGAGCGCCGGCGTCCACCGGCGAACGGGAGAGCGGGTCTCCGGAACCAGTCGCCTTTGTGATCCTGTACGGGAGAGGGCGAATTAGGTTTTTGGGAAGCGCTTCGCGCGGCTGCTCGCTGCTTCCACGACGGCTCGTCTGCCTAACAAGTCAGGAGGTACTGCGTACCGCCACCTCAAGCATCGTCTACTCCGACCCGTCATTGCCAACGTTGTCATCAACAACGTTTCTACAAACGATCGGTACGGAATCTGCGTCCTGATCTGTCTCTTCAACATGTCTACTGGTTACATGTTTACGGAGATCGTGTTGCTATTATTCATGTTGATTACTGCATTTAGTATGCTCGAGTTCCACATGTTAATAGCTTATTTTTGCATGATTTGTATTCTGGAATTAATCGTGGAAATTATGCCTAAGTATTCAACAATCCAAAAACCTAATTGTAGGCAATTTTCTGAACTGACTATGGCCAATTTAAGTGATTCAATGAAACCGGAAAGGTTCAATGATACCACCTTTAAGAGATGGCAACTGAGAAGCCAACTGTGGCTCCGGTCCATGAAAGTGTGGGACATAATTATGAATGGCCTTCCTGAAGGAGCTACTGACGATGTTCAGAATAAGTTCAAGTAAGCCAATAATAATATTAGAGGCTGTGTTCTAAGTGTCCTAGAGGAACGTTTGTGCGATGTGTATATGCACATCAAAGACGCTAAGGAGCTCTGGGATGCACTGAATACTAAATTTGGTGGGTCCGATGCAGGCAGTGAGCTGTATATCATGGAGAGATTTAACGACTACAAGATGGTGAATAACCGTTCTGTAGTCGAACAGTCTCATGACATACAATGCATTGCGAAGGAGCTTGATCTTCTCAAGTGTGTGATTCCTGATAAGTTCGTGGCTGGATGCATTATTGCAAAGCTGCCTTCTTCATGGAGGAATTGTGCCACATCTCTCAAGCATAAGAGACGGGAGATATCGGTTGAAAATCCGATAGCGTCTCTTGATGTTGAAGAGAAAGCACGGGCAAAGGACACAATTGAGAGAGGTGGTGATTTGCAGTCTAGCACCAATATGGTGCAGAAAAATCACCACGTCAAGAACAATAGCAAGAACAAAGGGAACTGTAAGCCCCAGTTCAATGGTCCTGTGAACACTACTGCCTTTAAGAATAATAAGAAGAAGAAGGTGATGAACAAAGATGGGCTCGAGTGCTTTACGTGTGGAGCGCTCGGCCACTATTCTGTTGACTGCCCAGACCGTGCAGACAAGAAAGAGAAGAAAGGCTCCAAGAATGTCAACGTGGTGACCACTAGCAACACTGATGGGTACGGTAATATACCGATGGTACTTTCAGTTCTTCAATCTCCGTGTTGGTGGATTGATACGGGTGCTATGTTCATGTGTATGCTGACATCTTTATGTTCACTTGTTATCAGGCCGCACAGGATTCTTCCGTCCTAACGGGGAATGGATCACATGCTTCTGTTCGTCGTGTTGGCACGGTAGATCTGAAGTTTACTTCGGGAAAGAGCAGCTGAGGAACGTGCAGGATGTCTCTTCTATGAATAAGAATCTCGTCAGCGGCTCCTTTCTTTGCAGAGATGGGTTTAAAGTAATGTTTGAGTCCAATAAAGTAGTTGTGTCGAGATTTGGACAATTTATTGGTAAAGGGTATGAGTGCGGAGGCTTGTTCCGCTTTTCTCTTTCCGGATTTTGCAATAAGTCAGTAAACCATATTTGTGGCAATGTTGATTCAGATGCTAGTGTTTGGCACTCTCGTTTATGTCATGTTAATTTTGGTTTACTGTCTTGGCTATCCAGTTTAAGTTTAATTCCGAATTTCACTATTGCCAAAGGTTCTAAGTGCCATAGTTGTGTGCAATCTAAACAACCTCGGAAGCCTCACACGGCAGCTGAGGAGAGACACTTCGCACCTCTAGATTCATACATTATGATCTATGCGAGATGAATGGTGTGTTGACAAAAGGTGGAAAGAGATATTTCATGACACTCATTGATGATTCTACTAGATTCTGCTATGTTTATTTGTTGCAAACTAAAGATGAGGTTTAGACTACTTTAAAATCTATAAGGCTGAAGTTGAAAATCAATTAGAGAGAAAGATCAAGTGTTTTAGATCGGATCGTGGTGGAGAGTATTTCTCTAAAGTATTTGATGAATTCTGTGAGGAACACGGTATTATTCACGAGAGGACGCCTCCCTACTCGCCACAATCAAACGGAATTGCTGAAAGGAAAAACCGCACGCTGACCGACTTGGTGAACGCCATGTTGGACACTGCTGATTTATCTAAGGCATGGTGGGGGGAGGCTCTGTTGACTTCGTGTCATGTCCTGAATAAATTTTCTAACAAGAATAAAGAGAAAACCCCTTATGAAGAGTGGGGTGGGAGAAAACCATCACTTTCTTATTTGCGTACTTGGGTGCTTGGCAAAAGTCAACGTTCCAATTCCAAAGAAACGCAAACTCGAACAAACAATAGTGGATTGTATCTTTCTGGGTTATGCTCAGCGTAGCATTGGTTATAGATTTCTAGTGGTTAAATCCGAGGTACCTGATATGCATGTTGATACTATTATGGAATCTCGTGATGCAACATTTTTTGAGAATATGTTTTCTACGAAAGATATCATAGCTTTGCTGAATTTTCTTCTGAATTAATTCCGGAATCTAGTACATCTAGTGGTCATACTGCACAACCACATGATGAGAAAGTCCTTCAGAAGGATGTCAATGAAGCTCCTAAACGGAGTAAGAGACAAATGATTGAAAAATCCTTTGAAGATGACTTCATTGTGTACCTTGTGGACAATACTCCTATGACTATTGCAGAGGCATTTGCATCACCAGATGCAGATAGCTGGAAAGAAGCTGTCCATAACAAGATGGACTCCATTCTTTCTAATGGGACGTGGGAGTTATCTAAACGACCTTATGGTTGTAAGCCAGTGGGCTGTAAGTGGGTGTTCAAGAAGAAGCTAAGGCCTGATGGTACTATTGGGAAGTACAAGGCACGGCTTGTAGCCAAGGGCTACACTCAGAAGACGAAGATTATTTTGACACCTATTCACCTGTTGCTAGACTGACCACCATTCGTGTACTACTTTCCCTGGCTGTCTCTTATGGTCTTATTGTTCATCAAATGGACGTAAAGACAATTTTCCTTAACGAAGAGTTGAAAGAGGAAATCTATATGGATCAGCCTGATGGGTTTGTGGTAAAAGGCGAAGAGAGAAAGGTGTGCAAATTGTTAAAATCTTTGTATGGACCAAAACAAGCACCTAAGCAATGGCATGAGAAGTTCGACAGAACTTTAACTTCCGCGGGCTTTGTCATTAATGAGGCTGACAGGTGTGTATACTACCGCCATGGTGGGGGAGATAGTGTTATATTATGCTTGTATGTTGACGACATACTGATTTTTGGTACAAGCATAATTGTGATCAATGAGGTCAAGTCTTTTCTGTCAAAGTGTTTTGATATGAAAGATCTGGGAGAAGCTGATGTAATTGTGAACATTAAGCTTATTAAGGATGAGAGTGGGATTACGTTGACGCAATCACAATATGTTGAGAAGATCTTGAGTCGTTTCACCTTTATTGATAGCAAGCCCTCTCCAACACTTTATGATACCAGTGTGACACTTCAAAAGAACAAGAGAATTGTGAAAGATCAATTGAGATACTCTCAAATAATCGGTTCACTCATGTACCTTGCGAGCGCGACGAGGCCTGACATCCCTTTTGCTGTGAGCAAATTGAGCAGGTTCATGTCAAACCCGGGTAATGATCATTGTCATGCACTTGAAAGGGTCATGCGCTATCTGAATGGTACTATGAGCTATGGGATTCATTATTCAGGGCACCCAGCTGTGCTTGAGGGATATAGTGACTCCAACTGGATTTCAGATGTAGATGAGATCTACACCACAAGTGGATACACATTTCTTCTTGGAGGTGGCGTGGTGTCATGGAGGTCTTGTAAACAGACCATATTGACGAGGTCAACCATGGAAGCAGAACTTACTGCTTTAGATACAACCACTGTTGAGGCAGAATGGCTGCGTGAGCTCTTGATGGACTTGCCGGTGGTTGAGAAACCATTACCGGCTATCCTCATATACTGTGACAATCAAACAGTGATTGCCAAGGAACCAGTTCTAAGGATAATGGGAAGTCATCAAGACACGTCAAAAGACGTTTGAAGTCTGCCAGGAAATTGAGAAACTCTGGAGTAATTACTGTTACGTATATTCAAACAGACAAAAACATGGCAGATTCCTTTACAAAGGGACTATCATGTAATGTGTAATGTGATAGATAGTGCATCGAGGGAGATGGGTATGAGACCCGTGAGCGTTACACCATAGTGGTAACCCAACCTATGTGATCGGAAATCCCGTGAATTAGGACCTGGGAAGAACAGCTAGTGGTTTGACTGAGGAGAGTATTTGGTAAACCTCTCTAAGTAATGATGCATAACTCTCAAAGAGCTGTATGGCAGGTTGGCAACATATCTTAATGTGTTTATGTTGGCTATTTATAGCAAAGATGCTGTCCTACAGAGCATTTTTGAAAGAACACACCTATGTGAGTCCTCCTGTAAATGTCGTAGTCTATGAGATTTAGGTGATCTCTAGTAAACTCATGAAGAGACCAGGGAGTACGGCACATATGCTCCACCCGCGAGGTAGCCTACTGGCAGCTAGGTACTAGTTATGACTTTGAGCAAAGTCTGTTGGCAAAAAACTTTCAATTCAAGGCATAGTCCATTGTTCAAGTTGCTAATAGATGTAGCTTATGGCTCTAGGCGGAAATTCAACTTAACAGTCTCTGCTGAAACACTAGTATATAAACAAGTAGCGAGGATTGGCAAATCTTCAAATGGGCATTTGAGATCTGGTGGGGGGTTGTTGAAATATGTGGGCCCAATACATGTGAGCCCAATATCAAATGCTGAAATCTCAAAATGGCTCATGTGTACTAGTGAGTGATGGGAGTGGAAAGTTTAGTCCCACATTGAAAGTTGGAGGAGTTGCACACCAGCTTATAAGGTGGACTGTTCTAGCGATTGTATGTGAGTGAGAAGAAGAGAGTCTCTCGCGCACTCCTCCTCCTCCTCTGTCGCACCCTGGCTTCTAAGGGATACTCATCGTACGAACTGGATAGCAGGTGCTTGGATTATGGGGCATAACTGCTCCCACGTCCCAGCTTCCTGGTAGGCCTGCGCTTATGCGCGACAACACAAGCCCTGCTATTCCACCGTCGACGTAAACTATCCATTAGGAGTCATAGGCACTACTGCCGACGTACTTCATATCAAGCACGCACGGTCCGTCAACAGCTTTGAACAAAGGATAACACAACATGCCTCTAAGACACAAAAGATGGAAATAAGTTTGCGAATAGCCTTCACTAAGGCAGAGATAGCAAAACACTCATCCAGAGGACACATGTCCCAACATATCATCCATTACATCAGCGGAAGCAATCAAATGGGTCTGAGTACAGACAAATCCAAGGCTTAAGAAGCCGGAGAAAATAACGAAAAACGAAGCCCATCCACGTAGGTCCTGGATCCTGCCCGGGGTCCAGCCAACTACTCGTCTGCAGTGTCGTCAAACTCCACAAAGTAGCCATCCTGGTGATCATCGTAGCCGTAGTCGTACTCTGCGTAAACCACAGCCCCAACGGGGTCAGTACATCCAAGTACTGGCAAGCAAGACTCACACTTCATCAAGGAGTTACTCGTCAACACAAGCAGGGATGCTTGGGATCAACGGAAGAAGATAGGTATTATAAAAGCTGCAGCGGGCTGCTCTAACCAACTACAGAGATAACTACTTGTGTCCGGCTAATAGAAAAGATAAGTTCGAGGAATTGTAACCAACTGAAAGATAACTTCAAACAAACCCATCCTGGACCTCGCCCCTTATCCGAAGAAGCAATCCGAGGATAACTCACGCGGTTGTATTAAGGTGAATCAAGTTATTGTATGAATAACCTATTACTAGTCAAGTTACTAATCATTGGGTGAAACATGATTGATCATTATGTTGAAGTTGTCCTGAGTACTTGTTAGCCAGTACTTTCACCAAGTAATCCATAACCGCGGAAAACACGGCTTCTCGAGAAGATTTATCCCTGCAGGGGTGCACCATAGTAACCGTACACGTAAGAATATCCCGCCAGATGGGAATCAAACCCACCAAGCGAGACACTCAACACAACCAACTGTTCTTCGCATCAAGCCCAAAGCACCGCGTGCTGTGCGTGCGCGGCTAATCGAGCCCCCCGAAGAAAAGGAGGACCCTCATAGCACTGGAAGACCACGCCGCCCTAAATGCCGACTACAAAAGTTCCACCCTGGCCTCGGGTTCGTACCTGCATATGATGCAGCAAATGGAAAGCCCGAACTAGTACGGCGATTTGGACGAGATGCGAATCGAGTCAAGTTGAGGGGGGCGCCCATACTCGCTTCCCACATGCGGGTAGTGCGCTCATCATGGATCAGTAGACAAGACCCTTTTCCTATTAGGGTCGACACTAGCAGGCCTCAAAACCACAAAGGGCCTCCTGCCGGTGCCTTATCATCAAGTTATTATTAATAGCAGCATTGACAGGATTGATTGATTAACATTCGAGCCCCCGGAACGGTAACAGATAATAATAGCACGATAATAAAAGAAGTAACCGACAACAGGCTCGAGCAAAAGCAACCCTAAGCATGCTAGATAAGAACAGGCACAAGCAATGGCTGTAGGTAGGGAGGTGAGGCAATATCATTGGTTCAGGGAATCATGTGATGGGTTCGGAGAATAGCAACGATACATAGGGCTAGCAATAGTAGACAAAAGGATAGTATCGACAACAAGTGTGGAAGAGAACTCGATGATTCATGTGAGTGATAACTTGCCTGGAAGCTCAGCAGCCGGGTACTGGGCTAGGTCCTGGGTAGTGGTGTCGTAAGGCTCGTCGGTACCAACGTCGTCGTCTAAGCGAGAAGAAGCAAAAACAACAACGAAGGAAGACGGGCAATCAATACATGGCATAGGTGCACAAACATTGGATGATGCATGTCATGTTAATAGATGTACCAAAATAAACTACTTGACATGCTACACAAGTTTAAATGGATTCAATATGCAAAGAATTGCATATGGGAAACCCATGCCTTAGAGTTGAATTAATTGTTCTACCACTAAGCATTAGGTGTAGTTGAGTTAGCATGATGCATGCATGATGAATAACAAGAAGATAACAATTTAAATGCAATTGGAATGATAGTTAACCATTTTTAGAAAACATTAATCAAGTTTGGAAATTATTGTTACTTAATGGTGTTAAACAAGTAGTGATTGTTTTCATCAAGTTAAAAGGTGCAAAACAAATAACAAAGTTGATATTTGAAAAGGTTATCAAATTTTAGTTGGATTACATGTTTCACATTTTGAAATTGGACTTTGGATTATTTAATTATGTATTAAACAATATTAAACAATTTTTAATTGCATTAATCAAGATTTAAATTGTTTAGGCAATTTAAATTATTCAAACCAGAAAACAAAATTTATATTTGGAAAGTACATGAAAAGTTGATTGGAAAACATATTTAGTTTGTGGAATTTGGAATTTTTATGAACAAGTTATGAATTTTGCAAGTTTAAGTGAATTTGACAAGTTTTCAAAATTTTCACCAATTTAAAATATTCAAAACAGTAAACAAATTTTATATTTGGATAGAGCATTTAATTTTGGACAGAAAACATATTTAAAAAGTGAAAATTGGAGTTAAAATGAATTTGTTATGCATTTTAGAATTATAGGGTGCAATCTGCCATTTTAATGCATCTATGGACTTAGGAAAAAATTTCCAGGGGCTAGAAAATAAGGGCCAGGGGCCTACGTGTGATTTGCTAAACGTTCCAGTACCAAACCATTGTAAAAAATAAAACTTTGTTTTATTTGGGAGAGAGGGGACTCGATCCCTCCACCTCCTGGTTGCTGCAAAGGAACAGAACCACTAGGCTATCTGCGCTGTGTTGGTGGGACTGCATCTCTGAATAGGATAAGGTGTTGGGTGCGGTTGCAGTACTGAATTAAAACGAGAAAAAGGTGGGGCTGGGGGTTCGAACCTGGGATCTGCGGGTTCTCTGCGCGCGCTCCAAACCAGAAGGGCTGCTGCGTGGATCGTTGATGGATAGGGCGCTGGTTGGTTTTGAAGCTTGCAAACGCTGCTATCTGAAACCTGCAGCGCACGAACATACAACAGCGCTGGTTTCAGTCACGAACAGAGCACGAACAGGAGCAGTATGGCGATCTTTCGGGCAAGAAAACGATGACCAAACATCAGGGAAAAGAGGGAGTAGGAGTGGGAATGGAGAGGTGGGCTCACCCTCTTCGCAGGGGCGCCCTCGGCGCGGCCGGAGGGGGACGGGTGCGGCGGCGATGTGCTCCGGCGAGCGGTGGCCGTGGCACCAGTACAGAGGAGGATCTCCTCGAGGTGGCGGCGGCTGGGGGAGATAGGAGGGAAGAGGAGCGTCTAGGGTTAGGGTTTAGATGCGGGAGGGAGAGGAGGATATAAAGGAGGTGGGGTTTCCATCGGGTGGTTGAGGAGGAGGGGCAGGTCGCTGTCCTCCATGGGACGTCATCCTCCGTACGGAGGTAGGAGGAGACCGAGCGGGCTGCCCCTTGTGGGCTGGGCCTTCTCCCCCTCCTGAACGTTTTTTTCCTTTTTTTTTTTATTATTTCGGTTTGTGTTTTTTTTTTCCCTGCTGAAATTGAATTGGTAAGAAAAGAATAGGTTTGGTTGATGGAAAAATTTGGAAAAAAATTGGAGAAGCTCCTTAGGTCAAAAACTAACATGTGGCAACTTTTATTTTCAAAAATTTAAATGTTTGATGGCTTTTGAAATTTGAACCAAATTTAGGTGATATTTTTAATATTAAAGACCATTAACAAAACCCAAAATTTTAAATAGGGTACCCCTAAGGTAATTAGGCAATGTTGAAATAGTTTGATTTGGTAACAACATGAATTCAAAAATGGTTATGTTTTTGGGTGCTTGGATTTGAGTTTGGAAAGGATTTGGAAGTAATTGTTTAATTTGGTTAATTGAATTAAGCAACAAATTAATAGATGAGTTATAATGGATTGTTTGGAAACAATTGATGTTTTTGGGTTTGCAAATCTTTATTTGAAAGAAAGTAACAGACAAGTGTGAAAACAGAAGTTGATTGAGTTGGCCTTTTATTAAGAAAACAATGCAAACAGAAATAAATATGGGGATGATGACATGATGCATTGCTTTAAATAAAACAAGAAGTAAACAACTAGGGGTTTTCATACTTGGATGTTACAAAACGCCCCCCCTTGAAGGAATCGCGCCCCGAGATTGCCTACTGAGAAATGAAAAGGTCCGGATACTTCTTGCGAAGATCCTCTTCGGTCTCCCACGTTGCCTCTTTATCGGAATGATGTGACCATTGGACTTTCAAGAACTTGGTGCTCTTGTTGCGAGTCTTACGCTCGGTCTCATCGAGAATACGAATAGGGTGCTCCTCATAAGATAGATCATCTTGCAGTTCGATAGAATCATGATCAACTGCACGATCTGGATCCTTGAAGCACTTCTTGAGCTGGGACACGTGGAAAACATCGTGCACCTTGGATAGTTTTTCTGGAAGTTCAAGACGATAAGCATTTTCTGCACGCCTTGAGAGGATGTTGAAAGGACCAATGTATCTTGGTGCAAGATTTCCTTTCACGCCGAAACGATGAGTACCTCTGAGGGGAGTTACACGGAGATATGCCTTGTCACCAGGTGCATAGACCATGTCCCGGTGCTTGCTGTCATAGTAACTCTTCTGACGAGACTGAGCAATTCTGAGATTGTCACGAATGATACGAACTTTCTCCTCGGCTTCCTTAACAATGTCAGGGCCTAAGAGTGAACGTTCACCAGCTCCAGACCAATTGATTGGACTCCTGCATCTGCGACCATACAGTGCCTCAAACGGTGCCATGCCTAGGCTTGCCTGGTAGCTGTTGTTGTAGGAGAATTCAGCATATGGAAGGCAATCCTCCCATTTCATGCCAAAGGAGAGACCACATGCTCTGAGCATATCCTCGAGAATCTGATTGACTCTTTCGACTTGCCCTTGAGACTGAGGGTGGTAAGCTGTGCTGAACAGAAGTTTAGTGCCCAATGCTTCTTGAAAGCTTTTCCAGAAATGAGAAGTGAAGATACTTCCACGGTCTGAGCTTATTTCCAATGGAACACCATGAAGAGGAACAATCCTTGCTGTGTAGAGCTCTGCTAACTGGCTAGTTGAGATAGTTTCCTTTACAGCAAAGAAGTGAGCAACCTTAGTGAGACGATCAATAACAACGAAGATTGCATCGTTGCCCTTTTTGGACTTTGGAAACCCAGTAACGAAGTCCATTTCAATCATGTCCCACTTCCACTCAGGAATTTTCAGTGGTTGGAGTAGACCTGCTGTTTTCTGATGGACTGCCTTAACACGTTGACAAACGTCGCATTCAGAAACGTATTGAGCAATTTCACGTTTCATGCCAGGCCACCAATACAGTGTCTTAAGATCCTGGTACATCTTTGTACTTCCAGGGTGAATGGATAGAAGAGTTTCATGAGCCTCCGTGAGAATGATATCCTTGAGACTTTGAATCTGAGGAACTGCAATGCGTCCTTCGAAGAACACAGTTCCCTTGTCATCAATTGAGAAGGACTCGAACCTAGCATTGCCTTCTTTGATGTGCTCTACAATCTTCTTGATTTCAGCATCACGAAACTGTTCAGAACGAATCTTGTCCTCGAGAGTTGGACTGGCTGTCAAGCTAGCAAGGTATCCTTCAGGAACAAGACCAAGGTTCAGCTTCTGGAATTCTTCATGAAGTGGAGGTTGGCTTTCCATGATCATGAGATTATTGCAATAAGATTTGCGACTGAGAGCGTCGGCCATAACATTAGCCTTGCCTGGAGTGTAAGAAATGGTGAGATCAAAGTCCTTAATCTTTTCAATCCATCTCCTTTGCCTGAGGTTCAGATCTGGCTGAGTGAAGATGTATTTCAGACTCTTATGATCGGAAAAGATTTCAGTTTTGTTACCCAACAAGTATTGTCTCCATTTCTTGAGGGCAAACACAACTGCTGCAAGTTCAAGATCATGTGTGGGATAGTTTTGCTCATGTGGGTTCAACTGACGTGAAGCATAAGCGACAACTTGACGTTCTTGCATAAGAACTGCACCTAGACCTTGAAGAGATGCATCGCAGAATATCTAGAAAGGTTTGGTGGTATCTGGGCCAACCAGAACTGGGGTAGAAGTGAGTTTAGTCTTCAGGAGGTTGAAACTCTCATCACACTGTGGAGTCCAAATGAACTTTTTGTCCTTCTTTGTGAGATCAGTGAGAGGTTTTGCAATCTTGGAAAAGTTTTGGACGAAACGACGGCAATAGCTAGCCAAGCCAAGAAAACTTCTGACTTGCTTCACCGTCTTAGGGGGTTTCCAATCAACAATTGCCTTAACCTTTTCCGGGTCAATGGCTATGCCTTTGGCAGAGATGATATGACCAAGATAGGCCACTTCTGGAATCCAGAACTCACATTTGGAGTATTTGGCATATAGATGATGCTCGCGGAGTTTCATGAGAGTGAGACGAAGATGTTCTTCATGCTCTTCCTCGGATTTTGAGTAGACAAGGATATCATCAAGATATACCACAACGAACTTGTCGAGGTATTCGTGGAAGACAGAATTCATCAATCGAGAGAAGGTCGCCGGTGCATTGGTGAGACCAAAGGACATGACGGTGTATTCATATAGACCGTAACGAGTGGTGAAAGCTGTTTTTGGAATATCTTCCTTTCTGATCTTTATTTGATGGTAACCCATCCTCAAGTCCAACTTTGAGAATATTGAGGCACCAGCAAGTTGAACAAAAAGATCATCGATACGAGGAATTGGGTACTTGTTCTTGATGGTTTTCTCGTTGAGAGGACGATAGTCAACCACGAGTCTCTTAGTTTGGTCCTTCTTGGCAACAAACAGAGTTGGGCAACCCCAAGCGGAGGAACTAGGCTGAATGTAACCTTTCTCCATATACATATCGATTTGCTCCTTCAACAACTTCAGTTCAGGAGGAGCTATCTTGTATGGATGCTTAGAGATTGGAGCAGTACCTGGTTCAAGCTCGATCACGAACTCAACTGCTCTGTCCGGAGGCATCCCTGGCAACTCTTCTGGAAAGACGTCAGGGAATTCACAAACCACCGGAACATTCTCAAGCAGAGGTAGAGGTTTAGCATCCAGGGTGTACAGCTGAACAGAACTTGATTCCTTCGGAGAATAGACTATCTGGCCGGAAGGGTGGAACAGAGTTATTGACTTCTTAGCACAATCAATCGTAGCTTTATTGGCCTTCAACCAATCCATGCCAAGGATGACATCAATGTCAGAATTTCCAAGCAGGATGAGGGAAGCAAGGAATATGTGACCTCCAATCAAGATCTGATTCTCATGACTGATCTTGGAAGTTTGCATAGTTGCTCCAGGGGAGTTTACTACTAGCGGGGAACCCAAACCAACAAAAGGTAGTTTAACTGCTGTAGCAAAGATCTTTGACACGAACGAATGCGATGCTCCGGTATCAAACAACACTTTAGCTGGGTTAGAGTTTACGGGTAATGTACCGAGAACAACGTCGGCAGATTCCTCAGCTGTGTCAACCTTGACGTGGTTCACCCTTGCGGTCCTCCCAACAGGCCTGTTGTTGGTGTTGAAGGCCTTATGCGGAGGAGCGCGGACCATCGCCTGGTTGGTGTTGGGGCGAGGTGGTGGAGAAGGCAGCATCCTCTGAGTGCACTTATCTGCGTAGTGCCCAGTCTCCTTGCACTTGAAGCAAGTGACGACACGCGGAGGATCTGGCCTTGGCTGCGCCATTGCAAACCTCTGCCCATGCATCTGAGCTGGGTTGGGTGGGCGGGGACCAAAGCCTGGAGAAGCTTGGGCATTTGGAGCCCTAGTGACAACACTGTTTGGCACCCAGATGCGGCGCTTCTGCGGAGGGGTGGTCATGTTGGAGGAGGAACCACCCTCACGCGAGTGCTTGCGCGACTCTTCGAACGCCTTGCGCCCATTCTCCTCATTGAGCGCGGTGTTCACGAGCTCGACGAAGTCCTTGCACTTGATGTTTGTGAGAGCGTACTTCAGTTCCGGGTTAAAACCTCGGCGGAACCTTGCCATCTTCTTGGTCTCAGTAGACACCTCGTCTCCAGCATACCGAGCGAGGCGATTGAACTCGTTCTGGTAGCCGATGACGTCGAGCTTGCCCTGCTTCAGCGAGCAAAACTCTTCACGCATCCTCTCCATGAGACCATCGGGGATGTGGTACTTCAGGAAGGCATCCTTGAAGCAACCCCAAGTGATAGGATAGCCAGCTCTCATGGCCTGGTAGTTCTCCCACCACGAGGCTGCCTGACCCTTCAGTAGGTAAGCAGCATAGTTGACCTTGTCCTCTTCCGCAACATGAGCAATCTCCAGGGCTCTTGCTACGTCACGGATCCAGTCATCAGCATCCAGAGGCTCGCGTGTTGCCACGAAAGCCTTAGGGCCCACACTGAGGAAGTCCTTGATGGTGACCCTTGGAGCAGTCTGGTGGTGGTGGTTCTGGTGGTTCTGAAACTGGACCATCTGAGCCATGACCTGAGTCATCTGAGTCAAGAGCTCAGCGATCGGCGGTGGCTCAGGCGTGTTCCTTGTTGGAGGCATCCTGAACAGAAATGCATTTTAGCACAACAATAGGAAGGGATAAACTCAGCAACCGAAAGAGAGATTATTCCGACGCATGAATAGATAACCAACAGGTACATCATGAGTTCAAATACATCAGAATATCCAACAGACCAATACATGGTTCGAAAACGAAAGGATAAACTAGACACAGCTAGTAACGGATACATCGGTACTCCCATGCTCATCACGCAGGACGGCGGCGAGTACGGCGAGTGGTACGACGAAGAGGACGGCGAGGAGGAGTGTGCACACGGAAGTAGGTATCACGACGATCCCTGTAGATAGGAACTGCTCTGAGAGCAACTCTCGGGGTGGTGAAGTAGAAAGCGTCGTCTCCCTGTGCTCCATAGCGGGGAATCCCTGTGTAACCAGCTCCGAGGTCGAGAAGTGGGCCTCTGATCGGCTCGTAACCTCCAGCATCTGGCAGAGGAAAACCCAGTGTCTGCTGGAAACGCGCAAAGCGCTCGTCTCCAACGAAGTCTGTGGTGTACGTCGCCAGACGCGTCAACGCGAGGTAGAGCTGCTCCCTGACTGAGGCCAACTCCTGAGCAAGTGTGGAAGCAACGGCGTCACTGTGCCTCACGAACTGGGCAGTGGTGTGCAGCCTGGAGCTATCATCCTCGTAGGTATCCAGGTTGCGGTGGAGAGTGAAGTGAACTCCCGCTGCCGTGATGTAACCACGGGGGATGTGACGATAGATGGAATCATCAAACCCCCAGTAGTCAGCACGGAGGACAGTGAGACTCACGTAAGCGGCCTGCTGCACAGCCATATCCACTGTGGAACCTACTGCCTCGTAGCGGTGGACAACGCTCCTGCCATCATCCGACAGAATGTAGACGATGGCTCGGTAGAAAGTCTGCTCGAACTCGCGCTGGTGCTCGTAGACCTGGTACTCTGGTGCCCAACGGAACCCCAGATAGGTAACCATGTCCCTCAGCATCTCCGGATAACCGGCGGTGCTCTCGCAACGGGTCATGCGAACCACCTGCGGGTAGTAGCTGAGACCCATCTGCAGATGATTTGGAAGGTTTTGATTAGGCGCCGGTAAGAGAAAAGGAAGTGGAAAACAACAAGATTCAATGGACGATAGGTTCTTTAAAAGAACAGGATATCGAAGCAACAACGGAAAAACGAGACCAAAAGTCCTGAGGTACTAAGGAGAACCCAAAACACGTGAAATCCTAACTTGAAAGTTTAGGTGAGAACAGAAAACAACGTTGCACTTCCTTACCAGAAAAGGGTGGGTGGGTGGGGAAAGAAGAAAAATGGCAGAATTCCTACTCTCACGTTTCATTTTTCCTATATAGCTACAAAATAGTTTCTAGACTCAACTGCGACCAGTAAAAAGGATCCTACAGGCAGACAGGCTCTGATACCATTTGTCGCACCCTGGCTTCTAAGGGATACTCATCGTATGAACTGGATAGCAGGTGCTTGGATTATGGGGCATAACTGCTCCCACGTCCCAGCTTCCTGGTAGGCCTGCGCTTATGCGCGACAACACAAGCCCTGCTATTCCACCGTCGACGTAAACTATCCATTAGGAGTCATAGGCACTACTGTCGACGTACTTCATATCAAGCACGCACGGTACGTCAACAGCTTTGAACAAAGGATAACACAACATGCCTCTAAGACACAAAAGATGGAAATAAGTTTGCGAATAGCCTTCACTAAGGCAGAGATAGCAAAACACTCATCCAGAGGACACATGTCCCAACATATCATCCATTACATCAGCGGAAGCAATCAAATGGGTCTGAGTACAGACAAATCCAAGGCTTAAGAAGCCGGAGAAAATAACGAAAAACGAAGCCCATCCACGTAGGTCCTGGATCCTGCCCGGGGTCCAGCCAACTACTCGTCTGCAGTGTCGTCAAACTCCATAAAGTAGCCATCCTGGTGATCATCGTAGCCGTAGTCGTACTCTGCGTAAACCACAGCCCCAACGGGGTCAGTACATCCAAGTACTGGCAAGCAAGACTCACACTTCATCAAGGAGTTACTCGTCAACACAAGCAGGGATGCTTGGGATCAACGGAAGAAGATAGGTATTATAAAAGCTGCAGCGGGCTGCTCTAACCAACTACAGAGATAACTACTTGTGTCCGGCTAATAGAAAAGATAAGTTCGAGGAATTGTAACCAACTGAAAGATAACTTCAAACAAAACCATCCTGGATCTCGCCCCTTATCCGAAGAAGCAATCCGAGGATAACTCACGCGGTTGTATTAAGGTGAATCAAGTTATTGTATGAATAAACTATTACTAGTCAAGTTACTAATCATTGGGTGAAACATGATTGATCATTATGTTGAAGTTGTCCTGAGTACTTGTTAGCCAGTACTTTCACCAAGTAATCCATAACCGCGGAAAACACGGCTTCTCGAGAAGATTTATCCCTGCAGGGGTGCACCATAGTAACCGTACACGTAAGAATATCCCGCCAGATGGGAATCAAACCCACCAAGCGAGACACTCAACACAACCAACTGTTCTTCGCATCAAGCCCAAAGCACCGCGTGCTGTGCGTGCGCGGCTAATCGAGCCCCCCGAAGAAAAGGAGGACCCTCATAGCACTGGAAGACCACGCCGCCCTAAATGCCGACTACAAAAGTTCCACCCTGGCCTCGGGTTCGTACCTGCATATGATGCAGCAAATGGAAAGCCCGAACTAGTACGGCGATTTGGACGAGATGCGAATCGAGTCAAGTTGAGGGGGGCGCCCATACTCGCTTCCCACATGCGGGTAGTGCGCTCATCATGGATCAGTAGACAAGATCCTTTTCCTATTAGGGTCGACACTAGCAGGCCTCAAAACCACAAAGGGCCTCCTGCCGGTGCCTTATCATCAAGTTATTATTAATAGCAGCATTGACAGGATTGATTGATTAACATTCGAGCCCCCGGAACGGTAACAGATAATAATAGCACGATAATAAAAGAAGTAACCGACAACAGGCTCGAGCAAAAGCAACCCTAAGCATGCTAGATAAGAACAGGCACAAGCAATGGCTGTAGGTAGGGAGGTGAGGCAATATCATTGGTTCAGGGAATCATGTGATGGGTTCGGAGAATAGCAACGATACATAGGGCTAGCAATAGTAGACAAAAGGATAGTATCGACAACAAGTGTGGAAGAGAACTCGATGATTCATGTGAGTGATAACTTGCCTGGAAGCTCAGCAGCCGGGTACTGGGCTAGGTCCTGGGTAGTGGTGTCGTAAGGCTCGTCGGTACCAACGTCGTCGTCTAAGCGAGAAGAAGCAAAAACAACAACGAAGGAAGACGGGCAATCAATACATGGCATAGGTGCACAAACATTGGATGATGCATGTCATGTTAATAGATGTACCAAAATAAACTACTTGACATGCTACACAAGTTTAAATGGATTCAATATGCAAAGAATTGCATATGGGAAACCCATGCCTTAGAGTTGAATTAATTGTTCTACCACTAAGCATTAGGTGTAGTTGAGTTAGCATGATGCATGCATGATGAATAACAAGAAGATAACAATTTAAATGCAATTGGAATGATAGTTAACCATTTTTAGAAAACATTAATCAAGTTTGGAAATTATTGTTACTTAATGGTGTTAAACAAGTAGTGATTGTTTTCATCAAGTTAAAAGGTGCAAAACAAATAACAAAGTTGATATTTGAAAAGGTTATCAAATTTTAGTTGGATTACATGTTTCACATTTTGAAATTGGACTTTGGATTATTTAATTATGTATTAAACAATATTAAACAATTTTTAATTGCATTAATCAAGATTTAAATTGTTTAGGCAATTTAAATTATTCAAACCAGAAAAAAAAATTTATATTTTGAAAGTACATGAAAAGTTGATTGGAAAACATATTTAGTTTGTGGAATTTGGAATTTTTATGAACAAGTTATGAATTTTGCAAGTTTAAGTGAATTTGACAAGTTTTCAAATTTTGCACCAATTTAAATTATTCAAAACAGTAAACAAATTTTATATTTGGATAGAGCATTTAATTTTGGACAGAAAACATATTTAAAAAGTGAAAATTGGAGTTAAAATGAATTTGTTATGCATTTTAGAATTATAGGGTGCAATCTGCCATTTTAATGCATCTATGGACTTAGGAAAAATTTTCCAGGGGCTAGAAAATAAGGGCCAGGGGCCTACGTGTGATTTGCTAAACGTTCCAGTACCAAACCATTGTAAAAATAAAACTTTGTTTTATTTGGGAGAGAGGGGACTCGATCCCTCCACCTCCTGGTTGCTGCAAAGGAACATAACCACTAGGCTATCTGCGCTGTGTTGGTGGGACTGCATCTCTGAATAGGATAAGGTGTTGGGTGCGGTTGCAGTACTGAATTAAAACGAGAAAAAGGTGGGGCTGGGGGTTCGAACCTGGGATCTGCGGGTTCTCTGCGCGCGCTCCAAACCAGAAGGGCTGCTGCGTGGATCGTTGATGGATAGGGCGCTGGTTGGTTTTGAAGCTTGCAAACGCTGCTATCTGAAACCTGCAGCGCACGAACATACAACAGCGCTGGTTTCAGTCACGAACAGAGCACGAACAGGAGCAGTATGGCGATCTTTCGGGCAAGAAAACGATGACCAAACATCAGGGAAAAGAGGGAGTAGGAGTGGGAATGGAGAGGTGGGCTCACCCTCTTCGCAGGGGCGCCCTCGGCGCGGCCGGAGGGGGACGGGTGCGGCGGCGATGTGCTCCGGCGAGCGGTGGCCGTGGCACCAGTACAGAGGAGGATCTCCTCGAGGTGGCGGCGGCTGGGGGAGATAGGAGGGAAGAGGAGCGTCTAGGGTTAGGGTTTAGATGCGGGAGGGAGAGGAGGATATAAAGGAGGTGGGGTTTCCATCGGGTGGTTGAGGAGGAGGGGCAGGTCGCTGTCCTCCATGGGACGTCATCCTCCGTACGGAGGTAGGAGGAGACCGAGCGGGCTGCCCCTTGTGGGCTGGGCCTTCTCCCCCTCCTGAACGTTTTTTTCCTTTTTTTTTTATTATTTCGGTTTGTGTTTTTTTTTTCCCTGCTGAAATTGAATTGGTAAGAAAAGAATAGGTTTGGTTGATGGAAAAATTTGGAAAAAAATTGGAGAAGCTCCTTAGGTCAAAAACTAACATGTGGCAACTTTTATTTTCAAAAATTTAAATGTTTGATGGCTTTTGAAATTTGAACCAAATTTAGGTGATATTTTTAATATTAAAGACCATTAACAAAACCCAAAATTTTAAATAGGGTACCCCTAAGGTAATTAGGCAATGTTGAAATAGTTTGATTTGGTAACAACATGAATTCAAAAATGGTTATGTTTTTGGGTGCTTGGATTTGAGTTTGGAAAGGATTTGGAAGTAATTGTTTAATTTGGTTAATTGAATTAAGCAACAAATTAATAGATGAGTTATAATGGATTGTTTGGAAACAATTGATGTTTTTGGGTTTGCAAATCTTTATTTGAAAGAAAGTAACAGACAAGTGTGAAAACAGAAGTTGATTGAGTTGGCCTTTTATTAAGAAAACAATGCAAACAGAAATAAATATGGGGATGATGACATGATGCATTGCTTTAAATAAAACAAGAAGTAAACAACTAGGGGTTTTCATACTTGGATGTTACATCCTCCTCCGCTGCTCACTCGTCTCGACTCGACTTGACACGTCGCGATCGCGTTTTGTGAATCGAGCCTCGAGCCGAGACAACATTTATCTTTATTTTGCTGTTTCGGAAAACTGAGTTCGTATTCGTGACGGACGCGTCACAGCTGAGTCGGCTCGGATCGCTCCCGTATCGTGTGCTGCAACCGACTCGAACGTGCGGCGTGGGCTCTCACGTCGCACAAGTTAGGGTTTTCCGAACCGCACTATAAAAGACGCGCGCCGTGGGTGATGTACACAGACCGAAACCAATCTAGGTTTTTCCACACCTCGTTCCTTGCGCCGCCACCATAGTCTACTCCAACCCGAGCGTTGACGTCCACCGGCGAACGGGAGAGCAGGCCTCCGGAACCAGTCGCCTTAGTGATCCTGTACGGGAGAGGGCGAATTAGGTTTTTGGGAAGCGCTTCGCGCGACTGCTCGCTGCTTCCACGACGGCTCGTCTGCCTAACAAGTCAGGAGGTGCTGCGTACCTCCGCCTCAAGCGTCGTCTACTCCGACCTGTCATCGTCAACGTTGTCATCAACAACGTTTCTACAAATGATCGGTACGGAATCTGCGTCCTAGTCTGTCTCTTCAACATGTCTACTGTTTACATGTTTACGGAGATCGTGTTGATGTTATTCATGTTGATTACTGCATCTAGTATGTTCGAGTTCCACATGTTAATAGCTACCTTTGTCATGATTTATATTTTGGAATTAATCGTGAAAATTATGCCTAATTATTCAACAACCACCGCGTCCGAGGACATCCCTACGGCAAGCACCACCACCGCGCTCGAGGACACCGCGACGCCGAGCACCACAACGTCGGAGGTCACGCCTACTTCGCCTTCGCCGGCGCAGACGGGTTTGTTGCTTCGCCCGAGGAGTCAGCCATTTGAACCCCCCCCCCTTATGTGTCGATTCGCCGCCGGACATTGCCGCCGTGTTATGTCGTGCTTTTACCGACCTATGGCACTCTGATCGCTGAACTGTGGCATGTTGATCGCCGTACTCTGCCTTGTTGAACCTATGACTTTTTTGAACCGGGAAGGAACTGTTTGAATTTATGGCATTTTTTTTCGATTTTATTGCCGAAACCTGGGGGTGCGGCTGGAAATGTTTACTCCCTAAACCCAAAAAAAAAAAATTTGCCGGCTCAACCTCACAAATGGTTTCGCCGGGGCGCTTGGGAAAAAACGGGCAGGAGATGGTTTAAAAGAGGAGTATACCATGGTCTAGAGGGCGGCCTGGCAAAACTTAAATCCCGAGTGCGCTCATTTTGCGGAGCGTGACCATCGGCACACAACCTTTTTTAGCCGAGTGATTTGCTTTGCCAAGCGGTACACTCGGCATGCATCTTTGTTCGCTGTGTGTAGTTGAGTTGCGGAGTTTTTTTTTAGCCGTGAGCACATGTGCCCATATTAGTCGAGCGTATGCTCGGCAAAGTACAATACACTCGACATACGTCTTGATTCTATTTTTTAAAAGGGAAAATCCAGCCTCATCTAGACGATGCACACGCCTTTTTATTCTAATAGCCAGTGGTTAGTGTAAGATAGTAAAATTATTACAGTTCAACGATAACGTAATGTGGCTACAAAAATCAGCCACCATAAAAAAGAGTGGATCAGAGAACCACACATCTTGCAACCAACCAGCCTGGTTGAAGATAATCCGCACGACCGTCAAGAGTCGAGTGCATACAGAATCTAAACGTCCACGTTTACGTCTTGATTCTGATAGTGCACGTTTGAATATTCATCTATCCATTATTCGGTTTTTAGAAAAGATGTACCGAATATTACTTCCCCGATCATTTTCTACCAACTCGAGTTCCTCAAACAGTCAGACCTAAATTGTGGCTCTGGAAGCCGCGAAAGGTCTTCTCTAAAATTCAGCATCTTTGGACAAGAAATGGAAAATTAAGTACCGTGCACCGGCCAAGGAATCACAGCCCCACAAGAATTCAACATTGGCAACCCAAATTTCTCCACACCGTGTTACTATCGTGCAATCCGTGTTTACGTGTGTAAAAATGTACTATCCTTATACATGCTACGCTAGTCTCCCATCTTGTCCGGCTCAGTCTATCTCCCGGCGCCGGCGCCCGTGGCTGCGATGGGGCTGCCGTATTCTTCTCGGGGCACGGAGTTGCGCTTGATGAACTCGAGGCAGTCGGCGATGGCCTGCGCGTAGAAGGAGTTGATCCGCATGAACGACGCCGCCGGCCTCCTCGGCGCCTGCTGCTGCCGCTTGTCCGCCTCGCCGCCCGGGGAGCACCGCCTCTGCGCCACGAGCGCTCTGGCGCTGCCACTCCGCGCGCATGGCGGCTCGCCGCCTCTCGCGGAGAGCCTCCTGCCAAGCTGGCGCGCGTGGCGGCCGACGAGGCCCAGGAACGTGAGCAGCTTCGCCCGCAGCCGCCGCACCGAGAAGCGGTTCCTCCTGGCGCAGAGCCGGAACCCCCTTGCGCGCCGCCACCTCCGGCCGAGGCCCAGCCTCGCGTAGCTCTCCTCCGACGACGGCGACAGGCTCATCGAGTCGATCCTTGGGAATGTGTAGCAGTGTTGTAGGGGACTACGTACGTGGGTGTTTGTGTGCGTCCTCCTGGCTCCTGTGAGCTTAACTAGATGTGCTGGTCAAGTGACGCGGCAGGAAGGTAGGTTTGAATGGCGACTTTATTTGGCGACCGTGACGCGTGATCCCGGCAGGATCGGGTTTGGCCTGTTAGTTTACGGGGCTAATGCGACAGGATGCTGGGGCGATGGCATCATGACGTGTCCGTGTAAAATGTGATTGTGTAGCAGCGTGGTGTGCCCTGCCACAGTGCATGTAAATATGCCGCGCGCGCGTCTCCTTCCGCGTAATCGGTCGGGGCGATCGACTTTTTTTTTTGAAATTTAAAACCATCTATATTAAGCAAGCAAGCCGCCTCATTAAAAATCTTACAGTTCCCTTAGGTACCCTGATGAGGAAAAGAGTGCGTAAAAAACTTGCTGCCACAGTCAAATCAGGGATACATTGTTTGCTAGAGTACTTACACGAAAATCAGGAGGTTCATCATGCCAGTATACTGACAGGAACCTCTCCACATTACTAGCTAGCAAATGTGCTGCTCTATTAGCCTCTCTATGACAGTGGAAGAAAAGCACCGAGGTAAAACTGCGACAAAGCATAGCACACTCCTCATAGATCGCCACAGCACGACCGAGGTGGTTTCCTCCATTGATCATAACCTCAATTACTTCCATACAATCAGAATTGACCTCCAGTCTGTTGCATCCCATTTGTCCCGCTAAAAGGAGACCGTCACGGAGGGCGTATGCTTCTGCAGTTGCCGGGTCGGAAACATGAGCTAGGCCGCGGCAGAACCCAGCTAGGAACACTCCTTTATCATCACGAAGGATAGCGCCCGAGCTCCCCGTACCTGCATCCAAAGAGAAACCAGCATCGACATTCAATTTAACATAGTTTTCCCTCGGCTTCAACCATCCCGCTCTCGGAACCCGCGCCTTCTTCTTCGCCTTGGCGTAATTAAGGGTTAAAGCCGTTATCGCATGTGTTGATCGCGTGGTGGCTTGCACCGTCTCCCCCTTCGTGGCTCGGCGCCTCTCCCACCAGATGTACCACACAACCACAGCTACCAATTCGTTACAACCCACCTCAGTGATGAGAGGAGCTTTTGCATTAGTGTCACGTAGCAAAGCCTCCAGAGTTGATTGTCCCTCAATTTCAACATCACACATCTCATTAACAGTATCCATCATACCAAGATGAGACCAAATCTCTCGCACTCTTGGGCACCTGAAAAAAGCATGTCGGATACTCTCACACTCCGATAAACATAGAGTGCAAGTTGAGCTCGGACGCATATGCCTATTAGCCAGTACACCATTGCAAGGAATAGCTCCATATAATGATCTCCAGCTGTGTATTTTTATCTTCGAAGGAACGTTAAGAGACCAAGGTGTTTTCCATATAGGCAACGAGGATGAGGTACTGTAGTCTCCCGTTCTCGTAAGTTTGATGCCATGCTGATGCTCCCATTCCAGGTGGTAGCATGATTTCACTGAAAATGTACCCGATTTGGTATGATGCCATCCAACAAAATCATCGAACCTCCCAATAGCCAGTGGTATGTTCAAGATTCTTTGTACGTCAATGGGCCAAAATAATTCCTTTATCAAGTCCTCATCCCAAGCACCACTATCCGAATCAATTAGTTCTGACACATGAGTTAGGACAATATTACCTCTTCTCGTAGTAATCCTTCTATTCGGGCTAGAGGGAATCCACGGATCCTCCTAAATTTTTGTGATAGACCCGTCCCCAATCCTCCATATATGCCCTCTTTTAAAAGTTTGTATACCAGCCCATATACTCTGCCAGGTGAAAGAACTCCCTTCTTCAGAGGACAGTTAATAACATCACCTGAAGGGAAATACTTTGCTTTCAGCACTTGGGCACACAAGGAATCTGGACTCGATATTGATCTCCACCATTGTTTCACGAGCATAGCAAGATTAAAACTCTGGAGATCTCTAAAACCCATACCTCCCTTACTTTTCGGCACACACATTTTCCACCATGCAAACCAATGCATATGTTTCTGCTGGTCATCATCTCCCCACCAGAACTGTGACATTGCTGTGATTATCCCTTTAATGATATGTTTGGGTAGTTTGAATACAGACATCGCATACGCATGAATAGCTTGAATGACGGCTTTAAGCAAGACTTCCTTTCCACCGAAAGACAACCTCTTATCTTTCCATCCATTCAGAATTTTACATACTCTCTCTATAAGATGTTTAAAGCAATCCGCCATGTAAACACCAACCATAGGAGGTAGACCAAGATATCCATCAGTCATCGCTTCAGTCATGATATTTAGAATAGAACATACCTCCACCCTAATATTGACATCCGTGTTAGGGCTGAAGAATATGCTGGATTTCGACTCACTGACTAACTGACCAGAAGCGGCACAATAATCATCCAGGGCATGTCGTAAAGAAGATGCATTAGCATCATCCGCTTTCATTAAGATAAGTGAGTCGTCAACGAATAATAGATGAGAAACTGCAGGGGCATTCCTGCAGACTCTTACTCCCAGAATATTACCCAATCTTTCGTCAGATTTCAGCAAGCTAGTTAGGCCTTCAGCACAAAGCAAAAATAGATAAGGTGATAATGGGTCTCCCTGACGGAGACCCCTAGTAGGATAAACAAAATCAGAAAAATCATTATTAAGCCGAATTTTGTACCTCACTGAAGAAACGCAAGCCATGATTAGATTTACCCACTCAATATCAAAACCCAAACGCAGAAGAATTCCTTTGAGAAAGCACCACTCCACTCTGTCGTAGGCCTTATGCATATCCAATTTCACCGCACAAAATCCATGTCTTCCATCTCTTCTATTCTTTAGGTAGTGATATGATTCATAAGCCACCAAGATATTATCGGTGATTAAGCGTCCCGGAATGAATGCACTTTGAGTAGGAGAAATTATTTCAGGAAGCAAAACTTTCAGCCTACTAGCAATGAGTTTTGAAATAACCTTGTAGACCACGTTGCAGAGACTAATAGGGCGGAATTGCGTAATGTGCTCTGGATTCTCCACTTTAAGAATCAAAACAATAGTAGTGTCGTTCCACCTCTCCGGAATTACCTTCGAATTGACAGCAGCTAGGACCTCATCAGTTAAATCCTCTCCGATAATGTGCCAGAATCTCTTATAAAATACGGCGTGTAGTCCATCTGGTCCCGGCGCCTTTAGATCACCTATGTTGAACATAGCCTTCTTAACCTCTTCTCTGGAAAACGGTGCGTTTAGAGCCAAGTTCATTTCGTTCGTCACGCACGGCTCCACTTTATTCAACACTTCCTGGTTTGCTTCTGAAACCCCTGCGGAGAACAGATTATGAAAATATTAACTTGTTAAGGTCAGCATCTGTGAAGGATCATCAATCAAAGCACCCTCATCATTTTCAAAGTCGTGATGTGATTTCTTTTCCTTCTCGCTGAAGCAAAACAGTGGAAAAAAGCTGTATTCTGATCCCCCTGTTGCAGCCAATTGACGCGCCCTCTTTGAACCCAGTACAATTCCTCTTGCTCAAGAAGGTTTTCCATCTCTAGTTGTATGTCCATCTGTTTCGCCGTCGCCTCGTCAGAAAGAGGGCCCGACATGATGGCATTCAATTCATCTTGTAGCTCACGTAGTCTCCTTCTCGGGGCTTTAAGGACCTCCCTGTCCCACTTGTGCAGAGAATCATGGACGAATTTCGTATGGTCACTCACCGACGCTGATGCGTGCAATTGCTTAGCTCTCTCCCACGCTGTATGAATAATAGTCTCAATGTTCTGCTCGCATAACCATCGGGCCTCAAAGCGCCGAGGACTAAGTTTATTGATTTGATACCCTGGTACCATCTCAGTATTAATAAGTATCGGCCTGTGATCGGATTTACCGAATGCTTCATTGGTTACCGCATCCATAGGGAACATGTCAGTCCATCTACGGTCGCAAACAGCCCTACCTAACCGCTCACGTATTTTGCCTCTCCTCCACGTGAAAACATCACCAATGAACCCCATATCTTCGAGGTTACAGTCACTGATTGTGTCTCTAAAAGCTTGCATTAGTCTTTGGGGTCTCACTGCACCCCCATCCTTCTCACTTCAGTACATAATTTCGTTGAAATCTCCAGCTAGGAGCCACGGGAGATCTTTTTCTGCATTTAATTCTCTTATATACTCCCATGCCCGGTGTTTGTTCTCTCCACTTGGTTCTCCATACAAGCCAGTCAGACGCCATCCCATCTCACTTTGCTCGTTGATCCTTAGGTCGATGAAATTCGTGTTGATCTCAAACGAAGTTACCTCGATCTCCTTGTTCCAAAACATAACCAAACCCCCACTCCTACCATCGCTTTCCGAGACCAGCATCTCGTCAAACTTCAATCTCCTACGAAGGTTTTCTGCCTTAGCTTTACACAAATGTGCCTCAGACAGGAAAAGCACATCCGGGTGTAGCCGCCCCTGGAGCTCCAGGAGCGCACGAACTGCCGAGGTTTTACGCATCAACCGACAGTTCCAGAATATGATGATCATTGCTCCCGGCGGCACCCCTCGAAGGAGCCCGCCGATTCTGAGTTTGAATTTGCTATAGAGTTTTCACTTTCACTCTTCTGTCTTTTTGCCTTCTCTTTGATAGTATCCGCAGCCACAACCTGATCCATCATTCCCTGGTTATCCTCTCCCCCTCCTTGTGTAAGAAGTAGGGTATTTTTCGGTTCCCCTTCCATCTGAAGAGTTTGTTGAACACTCATAAAATCGAGAGACCTTTTCGTTTGTTTAGTAACTTCTGACATAACAATATCCGTTGCTTTGATCGGACTAGAGGCAGTGTCCGATAAATCATCATCCCTTTTAGCATCATCGCCATTGTTGCGTTCAGGATGAATTCGCCAATCGTGATAATCCCCTGCCATCCTTCCTCTACCACCGAAATCTCGACCACCTCTACGACCTCCAGAGCCCGTGTTTCTTCCACCTCCAAATGATCTCCTTCCATGCAAAGTAATAGAATCAGCTTTCAGGAACTCACCCCATTTAAGTTTGGAGCTATCATGCTCTCCCGTACCACATTCTAAAGCTATATGACCCAGCATACCGCAAGCCCCACAGAATTTCGGAAATTTCTCAAATTGGATCTTGTAGAATTCACGCTGACCCCCTCTAGAAATTGAGACAAATCTTGCCAGTGGAATTCTTGTATTGATCCGGACCCTAGCTCTCACAAAATCACCCATCCCGTACGCTGCAGTCTACACCTTTGACACTTTCCCAATTTTCTTTTCGACCAAATTCTTGATTAGGGCAGTGGAACGATAACCATCAGGGAGTTTATGTATCTGAACCCACGCTTCAAAGAAATTCAGGTCCACTGATCCTGGCGAGCACAACCCATCATACGGTTCTATAGATACTGCGTTTTGCCTAAACAACCACGGACCCTGTTCAGAGACTTTTAACTAATCCCCTAAGCAGTAGCATTGGATGGAGAATAAATTCCACTCAATCGGCCTCATCTTTATCTCTTTTGCAGGGCTCCACGCATTGATCATGTGCTGCTCGAAGGTTTGCGGGCTAAACGGATTCATCGTATGCACATGGGCAAGAGCCATCCACTTCACCCCCTCGATCGGAGCATCTTCTTGTTCTTCAAAGATCAGATCATCCACTTCATCCTCATCAAAACCCAGTCTACCGAGTAGTTCATCGATGTCTTCCTCCTTCTTACTCCCCGACCCGCTTGCCATGGAGGAACTGGATCCCGCCAGCGCCGCCATGGATAAACCCTCCACCGCCTGACTTCCTCGTCTCAGAGCTCTCCTCTCGCCTCAGAGAACTCCTCTCGCTTGATCGTAGAGTGCGATCACGCGATCAGATTGGAGAAAGATTCTCGAACGAAGGAATAGGATTCGAGAGAGAAACGGAAAAACCTAGTCGCCTACGTCTCCTAGTGCAGAGCCGAATTAATTCTTGGCTCGTCGCCTAGGTCGGGGCGATCGACTTACTGATACTTATACTGGACATGCAAGCCTGGTGCCAGCGAACCGGGCTAAGCAAAGGAAAACGATTTGTTTAGGGGACATAGACTAGCTAATTCTAGGTCCCTTGTTGTTCCCGTGCGTGGAAGCCTTGTTGGGCCGGTCTCTAGGCCCAATTAGTAACAATTTGTCCTTTTAGCCCAGTTTTGGATTTAAAATATATTTTTAGGAGCCCACTACGTGTAGCCATGTATACGTTAAGTGTTTCGTCATTTTTTATGGATGTTGCGTACGTCTTAAAAATTTGTAACAAGTTTGCATGCATTTTGTTGAGAAATCACAAGCGAGATGTTGTAATGTTTTTCTGGATGATTTTGTAAAAAATGCATACATGTGTTTAGAATTCATTTGGAATGATATGTTTTTATGCGCTCCTTCACATGTTGTAAACATGTGATTTTATTGTTGCTATCGTTTTGCTGTTTTGTTGAAATGGGGTATAAT
Source organism: Alopecurus myosuroides (assembly GCA_028641055.1). Classification (NCBI taxonomy): domain Eukaryota; kingdom Viridiplantae; phylum Streptophyta; class Magnoliopsida; order Poales; family Poaceae; genus Alopecurus; species Alopecurus myosuroides. The sequence continues at coordinate 102,532,230 of CM054060.1, forward strand.
TTTTGTTGCAACTGGAACGGTGACAAATTATTTTGTTGCTTAACAACTTTTTAGTTGATGCAATTTTTTTGTTGTTGTAATAGGTTGTGATTTTTGTTGAATTCCTTGAAATTTTTTGTTGCAACGAAATAAACACATTGTTTAACTATTTTTTTTGTAACATTACTTATATTTTCGATTTTGTTTCGAAACAATTTGTTGCAATACTTTTTTTGTGTACACATGGGCGATAATTTTTGTTGCGATACCAGTGAATTTGTTGCAATGGTAGTTTCGCTGTAATTATCGAGATGACCGGGGGCAACGCGATATACCCCTTCGCTTAGGTGGGGCTGCTGTGGACTGCGCTGCGGGTTCTATATCAAAAAAGTGAGGGATTCAAATGCAAAAACATGTTTTGCGAATTTTTGGCCGTTAGATGCAGATCCGATGGCTTGCGGGGGGACTTAGGATTAGCAAATCCTAGGGCGACCTACGCCTAGCACTGCCCCTAAGCAAAAGGCAGACACAGAGGCGGTTAAATCTGAATTAACAAGCTGCTAGTGACCAATAACAAGCTGCTAGGGATCCCTGGGTACACGGTATATCGGGGAGGTGGGTGCGCATGCATGGAAACAGGAGCGTGTTTGTTCCTTTCCGGGCTACTGCTGCAAAGCCTGCGCCCTGTGCCTCGCCCAAGTTGCGCGCGGACAGTCTTGATTCGCCTGCTTCCCGATGACCGGATCAACGCGCAGGTAATGTGCCAAGGACACGCTGGTGCCCAGCTGCATGCGCGCCGGTGTGCCTGTCCTACTCCTGGCCAGACCAGATATTTTCATGTGATCGCTCGCTGCCGCCAGCTGCGGTGTGCTTCCAGCTCACTCAGCTCGACGGTTTTTTTTTCTACGGAGGAGATAATCTGCTCAACTAATTTGATTGCTCCCGGCACCCGTTCCAGATTTCTCGAGCATATGGCGAAATAGAAAGCAACACTATGAGCCAGCCACGCTGCCATGGGCGCGCACCGCCCGTACCTGCCAAGCCTGGACGTACGGGGTTTGGTGCGGCTGAGGCTCGGAAAGATCGAGCGTGACTCAGAGCATCACTAGCAGAGCGCTTAAAAGGGCCAATCCTAAAAATAACTGCTTTTCTACGGGTTCGGGAAGAAAAATGCAAACTATCAGAACCCTTAAACCCTTAAAACCTAAAAAAATGTCCAGGTTGGAGCACGGTTTGGCTTCAACCCTTAACTGTGAGGGTTGGGGAGGGCTGCATGTTGCAACCCCTACTCCTCTTCACCTCGCGCGCGGGAGGGGAAAAAGCACCCGTCCCCGCCGCCCCGCATCCCGCGCCCATCCCCGCCGCCATGGAGCTCCCACCGGAGGCCGCTCCCTCCGCCGCCGCGGCCCCCGCCCCTCCTCCGCCCCCTGCCGCCCCTCCCGCCCCTCCCGCTGCCGCCGCGAGCAAGGCCGAGGTGGCCAAGGTGGTCACGGCCACCCACGTCGGCACGAAGAGGCGGCGCGCGGGCACGCACATCATCGCCCCTCCCGTGCCCGCCGCCGCCCCCTCACCCGCCCCGCCTCCCGCGCCCGTCGCCGCCCCGCGTCGTCGTCCCGCCGCGAAGAAGGTGCCCGGGAAGAAGACCACCGTCCGCCGCCCCTCCGATGCAGCCGCTGTCGGCCCTTCTGTGCGCGCCGCAAGCCCTCCGGTGGTCGCCCCCGAGGTGCTCGATGAAATGGCCGCACCACCAGCCGGTTCGTTTATGGGTATGCTCAATTCCGCCGAGGTGGACCTCGTGGCTCCGGGCATTCAAGCATTTCATTTTGGAGATGATGATAAGGAGGGGGAGGTGATGAGGAAGAGGGGGATGGTGATGAGGATGCGGGAGGGTTCGCCGCCAGAAAATCTCGCTTGACAAACTACACCGAAATTGAAGATGTCCTCTTGGTTCGTGCTTGGGGGGATGTGGGGATGGATGCGGGCACCGGGAAGCGCTATTGGCAACGCATAGAAGACCGCTATTGTAAGATCAAGCCGAAGACCGCATCATTGATAGCCCGTTCATACCGGTCGCTTCAAGGCCGGTGGGAGTTGATGAAGCCCCATTGTGCTCGTTGGAGTGTGGCAATGGACCAAGTGAGGGCGGCACCACCTAGTGGAAGCGTTGAGAGTGACTACGTGAGTATATTTCTCATCTATTTGGGTTTATTTGTTTGTTTACTACTATATTGTTTTGTTTACTATGCTATGTTTGTGTTCGTAGAAGAAATATGCCGACTTGAGGTACAAGGATATGGCCGCTTCCAAAGGCAAGCCATTCCAATTTAAGCATGTTTGGGCATTGCTTAAAGATCTTGACAAGTGGAAGCTAAGGGATCAAGAGAGTGCACCAAAGAAAGCGGATATGGTTAAGATGGATGATAGTGATGATGAAGGAAGAAACAATGCAAAGCCCGAGGGAAACAAGAAGGCAAAGGAGAGGATGAAGTTGGAAGTAGAGGCATCAAGCTTGAGGGAGAAGATGGGGGAGATGATGAAGGAAAAGGAGACCTTGACAATGAAGGCATTAGAGACAAAGCTCCTTATCGCCGAGAAGAAGAAAGAGGTCAGGCTAGCACAAGTTGGGGCAAGGCGGGAAGAAGCCAAGCGCAAGGCGGACTTGGAGGAGAGGATGATCAAGATCAAGGAAGCAAAGGCATGGAAATAACTCATGGCCGAGGAGAAGGAGCATATGATGATGCCTAAGAAGGACATGTACGAAGACCAATTGGTGTGGTGGAAGGAGACCAAGGAGGACATCGGGGAGAGGAAGAGGCTTCTACGGGCTTCGACCTCTACTCTTCGAGGTGAGTCGGTGATGAGTGGTGGTGGTGATGGTGGCGTGGAGGACTCCATCAGTGGAGGTGATTGATGGATGCGGATGTGATTTAGGAGATGGCGCCGAGTTGCAACTTTTTGGTGATGGTGCCGATGAGTTAGATGATGATTTTTTGATGTAAAACTATGAAACCATGCATCAAGATTGTATTTTGCTAGTGATAATCCTATGTAGATGTCAAATGATAGATTTAAGGGTTGCGGTTGGGGTTGTGGCATCTAGAGTGCCCTCAAACCCAACCCTGCTAACGGAATATTCTGTTATAAGGGTTGATTTTTTAGTTCAGTACCAAACAAAGTGGAACCTTGGATGATTGATATTCTTGATGCACCTTACACTGTTTTGGAAGTAAAGGGGGCACTGTTGAAATGTATTCAACAAAATCCCCGGGGCCGGATGGGTTCCCAGCCCACTTCTTCCAAAGAAATTGGAGTATATGTGGAGATGAGGTAACAAAGGCAGTGCTACGAATCCTGGCAGGAGAGGACAACCCGGATTTGGTGAACAAAACGTTCATAGTCATGATCTTGAAAATTAAAAGTCCAACGGAGTTAGGACAATTCCGCCCTATAAGTCTATGTAATGTGGTCTAGAAGATTGCCTCGAAGGTGGTGGCAAATAGAACTAAAAAAGTACTACCCAAAATTATTTCAGATGAGCAGTCTGCTTTCGTTCCGGGGAGATTGATAACTGATAATATAATTACGGCTTACGAGTGCTTACACTTCATGAAACGAAACAAAACGAAGAAGCACCGAGCAGCAGCTCTAAAGCTGGATATGAGAAAGGCGTATGACAGAGTTGAGTGGAGGTATTTGGAGGCAATAATGGTGAAGCTCGGGTTCAGTACAACTTGGGTGTCTCTTGTCATGCGGCTGGTTTCAACGGTTTCTTTCTCGGTGCTGTTTAATGGGGTACCGCAGGAAGAGTTTCAACCTACGAGGGGGGTCAGACAAGGGGATCCCATCTCGCCTTACTTGTTTCTGATAGCAGCAGAGGTCCTCTCGTGCCTTTTAGAAAAATTTGGTGGAGGAATGCACACACCAATAGACTTCAGCACAACAATATACAAAGCAATCCGCAATCACTCTCTCTCAACACTTTTATACTTTCAGTGCTGTTAATTGAGCACTAAAACAAATTGAAATAAAAAATTAACTTTTTATATTAAACATGTTTACTTCTCTTAAAGCATTCAATCAACCTATTATGCTAGTGAACTAGATGTGCTCTATTATCGTAGAAAAGTTAATTGGGCAATAGCTATGCAAAACTTAAGAAATACAACGCTCGTCTTACAACTCTAACACTTGCCATTGGAAATACAATCGCGTCAAACATAAACTATATTTGAGAATTATACATCATATTAGTTTTTTAATAATATATTCGTTTAGAAAATTGTTCGTTAGAAAAATCTTCGTTCAGCCAAATTCATTTAGATCCGAGAAAGAAAATCACATTCGTTTTAACTTACCTATGCCACATATAAGTATTAATTATATTGTGTTTATACATGTTTATGTACATGTAGTCATTTTGAAATATCTTAGAAAAGAGTTCTACATAGTAGTACATATCTAACGAATATCTTGACAAAAGTTTTCTACGGTGTGATTTCCTATACAACCGTAAAAAAATATACAAGGGGAAATGGAAGTGCCGGGAGAACACAAAGCCGGCCAAGCCCCGGATCTAGTGGGCGACGAAGGAAGACGAGTGCCTCGCCGAATCATGGAAGACCGTCAACATCGATCTGGTCACCGGCGCGAACCAGAACGCCGACAACTAGTGGCGAAGGGTCAAGACGGTGTTCGATGAGCGCAAACTGGTCGACCCCCTGTTCGTTGGTGTACACATGGACCGCGGCGAGAAGGCGAGACCAACCATTGGCGACCATCCAGCAGGCCTGCAACAAATGGCATTGCATCCAGGAGGAGGTGGCCGCCCACCCAGAGGGCGGCACCAACATCGGCCGCCAGGTATGCCCAAACCTCGTCGGCCACGGTTACTCGCCATGTCTTTTCGCCAATCGGTGTCGTTATTTGTGCAGATGATCCGAATATTCGACCTCTACCGCCAGGACAACAACGACGGTGACTTCAGGTTTTTCCATGTGTTCGCCAGGATCGAGACGTGCGAGAAGTGGAGAGAGGTCCGGCTGTCCCTCGTCAAGAATAACGACGCCTATAACCCAGACGCGCCGCCAGAAGCCGTCGAAGCGCGTCCGGTCAGCAACAAGAAAGGCGGCGAGGGACTCGGCACCTGCAATTGAGCGTTTCTAGGCGTCGACCGATCTGTGCATCTCCGACGCCAAAAGGCACGCCACACTGAGAGAGTCCCAGGAAAAATCGAGATAGGTCGAGCTGATGGAGAAGCATACGGTCAAGTTCGAGCTCCTCAAGACCAACGTCGCGGCGAAGAAGTGGAACATCGACCTTACCTTTCTGGTGGGCGCTGACCCGGTGACGATGGACCCGCTGGTGAAGGCGTGGTACATGGTGGAGCGCTAGGCCATCCTGAACCAGATGACTACGAGGGACACCACCGCGCCCGAGGACATCCCTACGGCAAGCACCACCACCGTGCCCGAGGACACCGCGGCGTCGAGCACCACCGTGTCGGAGGCCACGCCTACTTCGCCTTCGCCGGGCTCTACGCCAACTGACGGCTCCGCTGCTTCGCCCGAGGAGTCATCCATTTGATCCCCCTTATGTGTCGATTCGTCGCCGGACATTGCCTCCGTGTTATGCCGTGCTTTTACCGACCTATGGCACTCTGATCGCCGAACTGTGGCATGTTGATGGCCGTACTCTGCCTTGTTGAACCTATGACTTTGTTGAAGCGGGAAAGAATTGTTTGAATTTATGGCATTTTTCTTTCCGATTTTATTGTCGAAACCTGGGGGTGCGGCTGGAAATGTTTGGTCCCTAGACCGAAATATTTTGCCGGCTCAACCTCCCAAATGGTTTCACTGGTGCGCTTGGGAACAAACGGGGCAGGAGATGCTTTAAAAGAGGAGTATACCATGGTTAGAGGGTGACATGGCAAAACTTAAATCCCGAGTGCGCTCATTTTGTGGAGCGTGACCATTGGCACACAACCTTTTTTAGCCGAGTGATTTGCTTTAACGAGCGCTACACTCGGCATGCATCTTTGTTCGCCGTGTTCGCTGTGTGTAGTCGAGTTGTGGAGTTTTTCTTTTGACCGTCCCATATTAGTCGAGCGTATGCTCGGCAAAGTACAATACACTCGACATATGTCTTGATTCTTTTTTTCAAAAGGAAAAATCCAGCCTCTGCATTTAGACGATGCACACGCCTTTTATTAATAATAGCCAGCGGCGTGCAATATAGTAAAATTATTACAGTTCAACGATAACGAGATGTGGCTATAAAAATCAGACACCATAAAAAAGAGTGGATAGAAGAACTACACATCTTGCAACCAACCAGGTTGGTTGAAGATAATCCGCACGACCATCAACGGTTGAGTGCATACAGAATCCAAACGTCCACGTTTACGTCTTGATTCTGATAGTGCACGTTTGAATATTCATCTATCCATTATTCGGTTTTTAGAAAAGACGTACCGAATATTACTTCCCCGATCATTTTCTACCAGCTCGAGTTCCTCAAACGGTCAGACCTAAATTGTGGCTCTGGAAGCCGCAAAAGGCTTCTCTAAAATTCAGCATCTTTGGACAAGAAATGGAAAATTAAGTATCGTGCACCGGCAAGGAATCACAGCCCCACAGAAATCAACATTGGGCAACCCAAATTTCTCCACACCGTGTGTTACTATCGTACAATCCGCGTTTACGTGTATAATGTACTACCCGTATACATGCTAGGCTAGTCTCCCATCTTGTCCGCCGGCTCCGCCCGAGGCTCCATCGATCCGGGACGCCACACATTTCTGTCAACTGTTTCGACTGTCCACGTTACAAACGGAGCCTCGATCAGGTCTATCTGCTGGCGCCGGCGCCGGTGGCTACGATGGGGCTGCCGTATTCTTCTCGGGGCACGGAGTTGCGCTTGATGAACTCGAGGCAGTCGGCGATGGCCTGCGCGTAGAAGGAGTTGGTCCGCATGAAGGACGCCGCCCTCCTCGGCGCCTGCTGCTTGTTCTTCGCCTCGCCTCCCGGGGAGCACCGCCTCTGCCCCACGAGCGCTCTGGCGCTGCCACTCCGCGCGCATGGCGGCGAGCCGCCTCTCGCGGAGAGCCTCCTGCCAAGCTGGCGCGCGTGGCGGCCGACGAGGCCCAGGAACGTGAGCAGCTTCGCCCGCAGCCGCCGCACCGAGAAGCGGTTCCTCCTGGCGCAGAGCCGGAACCCCCTCGCGCGCCGCCACCTCCGGCCGAGGCCGAGGCCGAGCCTCGCGTAGCTCTCCTCCAACGACGGCGACGGTGACAAGCTCATCGAGTCGATCCTTGGGAGTGTGTAGCAGTGTAGGCGACTACGTACGTGGGCGTGTGCTGGTCGAGTGACGCGGCAGGGGTGGGTATATATGCGTGCCGGGCGCGCGGTCGGGCGAGGGAACAAGGCAGGAAGGTAGGTTTGAATGGCGACTTTGTTTGGCGATCGTGACGCGTGATCCCGGCATGATCGGTTTAGTTTACGAGGCTAATGCGACAGGATGCTGGGGCGATGGCATCATGACGTGTCCGTGTAAAATGTGGATTGTGTAATGCTCCACACTGCATGTAAACAATCGGTCGGGGCGATCGACCAAGTGAGGGTTATCGATACTGGACATGCCAGCGAACCGGGCTAAGCAAAAGGCAGACACAGGGGCGGTTAAATCTGAATTAACAAGCTGCTAGTGACCAAAGCTGGCGATCGATCTGTCACGAAATCCCTGGGCACGCGGTATATCGGGGAGGTGGGTGTGCTGTGTGCATGCGCATGGAAACAGGAGCGTGTTTGTTCCTTTCCGGGCTGCTGCTGCTGCAAAGCCCTGCGCCCTGTGCCTCGCCCAAGTTGCGCGCAGACAGTGTTGATTCGCCTGCTTCCCAATGACCGCGCAGGTAATGTGCGCAGGACACGCTGGTGCCCAGCTGCATGCGCGCCGGCCGGTGTGCCTGTCCTGCTCCTGCCCAGACCAAATATTTCCGTGTGATCGCTGCTGCTGCCAGCTGAGGTGTGCTTCCAGCTCACTCGGCTCGACGATTTGTTTTGCTACGGAGGAGATAATCTGCTCAGCTAATTTGATTGCTCCCCGCACCCGTGCCAGCGCCAGTAAAGGTTATGAGCGAGCCACGCTGCCACGGGCGCGCACCGCCCGCACCTGCCGAGCCGAGGCCCAAGTGCTGGATGCCTGGAGAACAGTAGAGTTGGTAACCGGCACGCGATCGATCGAGCGTGACTCAAACCCACACGCGTGCACTGACGATGTCGTCGTCGCTACCGCTCGCTGCAGCTGCGCCGGAATCTGGGCGAGACCGCGCGCGTGCAGTGTCGTCCGGTGGCCGCTCACCTACGACCGCCGGTGTGTGAAGGGGACACGCTTTCGTTTTACCGGGGAGAAGGAAGGAAGGGGACACGTGTGGCCGTGGTGGCGCCATGTCGTTTTGTTTGTCTAGGATGGTGTTGGTGCTTGACTCAGACTGCAGTGCCGGTTAAGCGAAGCACAAGCAGTGCACCACGCGTTTCTGCGAGCACGAGGTGATTAAGGAATGGGATTAATTAAGGAAAGATTGTTTAGGACTTCTGGCGTGAGTTTGTGATGATAAGTTTGACTTCGGAGAACAGAGTAGCGTGCGTGCTAGCTTCGCTCCGGTCTAGAGTGGAGTACATGTTTCTGCGAGCACGAGCCACGAGGTGGGTAACAAACGGGATTACGACTTTTCGGTCGAGTTTGTGATGATGAGTTTGACTTCTGACAACGATAGTGTACGTGCTAAGCTTCGCTCCGGACAGTCTGCCCGACCAAATGATAAGCACTGTATTTCTTGTCTGGAGATGAATATTCAGAAATGCGCATGGTTGCTGCCGCATTTCGCTCGTGAAACTTGCCTACGTGATCCACTGCAATGTGCGACACAAATGGACGTGGGCCAGGCGCAATCTGATAAGTGCCACCGGATTTTTTTACAAACATTGCTGACTTTATTTATTGATCAAATTATACTACAAAGTATATCACATGCAATGATATAAAGTACACACGAACAACAAAGTTTTTTTTTGGTTGTTGATAAAACTACGACCTTCGAATTCGTCATCTCTAGTTTTCCCTTTCTTTTGCATTGTGGCATTCTCCAAGACTCGTGAAAAGAAAACCACGCACACCAAATTTGCGCGGGCTGTAATAACTCTAAGAGCTTGTTCTGTTTCTTGGTTCAGCAGGAGGATTGGCAGGGATTGAGGTGGATCAAAATCCCTTCAAACGCAAAATCCCTGTCAATCCGCTCCAATTCCCGCGATGGGGTTTGGCCGAACAAGCCATAAAGGTTTTAAAAAGTTGCTTAAATTGCTCACTTCAAAGTGATAATCCAACATCGTTGAACGTGATGTGGTTGGGACAGCCCCTCGCGGGGCAGGCATCCAAGCATCATCATACAGCTTGAGAAGATCTTTACATGCATAAAGAATGAAAAACGAGAATCTCTCGTGTAACCGAACTTGACATCACGACTGATGTCAGCTTCACAAAAGCTGGGGGAAATATGATAAACTATCAGATCTCGAGTCAATGATCTGTGGGAATGAAACACATTAGGCACCAAGTTGTTGGCCATGTTGGCCAGGTGGAAACACTAGAAAGAAGATACATTCGTTCGACTCTTATTCTATGTGACACAAAATTCACCGTCAAGACGCCATCACCAACTCGCAAATATAGCATTGAAGAAACTTGACGTTCTTCCGCTCTTGCTATCCCATCCAGATATCATTGATAATGAACAAAACACGTCAATTGCTGATGCCTAAGATGGTGGTCAACTTAAGATTACCTTTGAAAGGCATCAGAGCAACGAGGGGGGAGAGAGGTGCTCTCATGCGGCCAGGGAATATGGCCGCGTGGGACCCCCCCCCCTAAACCCTCCTCGGACTTCCTTTCGTGCGCTTCCTTGGCTCCTACGCTTTGTTCCTTCCGAAAAAATGATCCTCACAAAATATTAGATCATTTGGACGTCGTTTGGATCCCTGAAACATCAAAATATAGAAAATAGAGTTTTCTGCCAGTGCAGGGTTAATTCCAGAAAAATAGGGAAACTGTGAAATATTCCCAAAATCAATATATGATTGAAATATAAGTAATACAATGCAAAGTTCATGTATGTATTTTACATGCATCAGCAGCCAATGCCGTACTCTATAGGTCTCGCGGGACTACATGCACATGGGTGGGATCCCTTAATTCCCACGGACTCTAGTGTCTATGATGGTCTACACGGAGAGCTTAGGTAGTTCAACCTTATGGGGTAGTATATCAGGGGTAAACCTGTGATGCATGAACTGGGTGGGCATGTGGGGTGGTGCAGAAGCACGATGAATGGTTTGGATCAATAGTCGGGCCCCAGACCAAAGAGGGTGTGGATAGAAAAGTACGCATGGTTGTGAACCATGGTCTTGATCGCTTATGGCTAAAGTAACGCACCTTTGCATAGCGTAAAAAAGTGTGATATGTTAGTCCCTGTTCCGAGAAGGAGCTGCAAATGCTGCAGTAAAGGTACTCCATGAAGTTCTAGCACCTGTGAAGTATTGATGGACATATTTTTTTATATAAAAACAATTTCTTGAAATGTTTGCAACAACTTTGCATTAGGTTGTGACTCTTTAGAGTCTGAAGGTGTAGTTAGTGCACCAAACTACCCACCGTACGTAATGAACTTGTTGAGTAACACTCGTTACTCATTCTTTCCCCTTTTGACCCTTGCTTAGATTGAGGCCATTAAGGAAAATGTGAGATAGCCATCACGACGATGATGATGTTTTCAACGTGAAGACAAAGCTATTTGATAAAGTTAGAAGGATTCATATGCTAATTAGTCGATGAAGCAACAGCGTCAGCAATGCCGGTGAAGGAGAAAATAGCAAGTTGGAGGAGGAGTCCATTCCTAGACTTAAATACTCAGAAGCAATAAATTAGAGCCATGATCATAGCTGTAGTGGATTAAGTTTAGAGCTAGAGTTATTCTCCCACTTAGAGATACGATCTGCATCTTTTGATGTTTCATTTGCACGAGACCTTCTCTTCTATAGCAAAAGGGTTCTCGAGATTTTGTAATGAACGGAATTATATCCTATAGTTTTACTTGGACCTGCTATCTTTCTATTGTACCATTCTAAAGGATGTAATTTCACGGATAAATCCTTCTATGAGTATTATGTCAATGACTTGCGCACTAAATCATGCAGTTGTGTGTTGGGTCACCGCAATTACTCCCCTTGTTAATAGACACATACATCCAGGATCCACTCGGTGAAATAGTATCGGTAAATAAGTCTACACAGACAAGGGCATGACACTAGTCGTGGGGATACTATGTCACGATAACGAGTAAAATGAATCATTACCGGATATCGGAAATAATGTGATAAGGTGATTGAAAATTTAAATCAAGGTCTTATCATTTACCTCGTCCCGAGGTATTGATTGGTATCGCGAAGTAATAGAAACTTATTTAACAAGCAACAGATTCAACAGTTTTCTTTCGCATAACTTGTAAGAATCAATATGGACGCCCACGGTTGTAACTGTTTAGTACTAGTCTACAGGGTGGCTCGTTCAGCAGCCTTGCATGCACCTGCGCGTGCCCTTGCATGCGCTCGCATGATCGTCATCTTCCTGTATAAATCATGAACCATGGCTATGCAATAGAATCAGTTGAGCCTCACTACTCTTCTTGGTATCAAAGCCTACTTTCCTCTGCCTGTTTTCCCCACCCTCTTCGTCGAACAAGGGCTCACCTCCGGCCATGGACCTCCTACCTCTTGCCATCCCTCCCAATGCTCCCACCATTCTCAACACCAACATCACACAGTACATCCCCTACAAGGTCTAGCTGAACGGCAAGAACTACCTCAAATGGCCCAATACTATCCTCTACCTCCTCACACGCTACAACGCCCACCACCTCATTGAGGAAGAAACCGACGAGAATCTCCAAAGAGGCATGGAGCAAGGTGGACGTCATGATCTCCCTATTGTTCCTCGACACCATTGCGGATGATCTCCAAGCCATCGTCTCTCCAGCGATCGCACAACCTTCGACAACTGGGAGGCGATCATTGCCTTCTTCACCGCCAACAAGGTCGCCCGCGCCATGTACCTTTGCGCGGAGTTTCATGACCTTTATCAAGGCGACATGTCGATTGGCGCCTACTTCAGGACCCTGAAGTCGCTCGCCGACGACCTCGCCGACGTCGACGACTCGATCAGCGACCGCCAGCTCACCATGAAGACGATCGAGGGACTAGGTGAGGGCTTTGAGATCCAAGCCAAATTTCTTCGTTCAGAATTGCCCCTTTCGCAGATGCAGAATCTCGTCTCTAGCTCACCGAAACCGCCAACTCCAGTAGGGTCAAGACCGCCGCCAGCCACGCCATGGTCACTCACCAAGGCAGATCTAGCTCCTCCAACGATTGCGGTGATCGCGCCTGGTCATAGTAGGGCCGAAACGGTGGCGGCCACACAGAGGCCAACGCGACGGCTACAACGGTGGTCACCGCAGCGGGCACAACGGGAGGCACATCAACAACTCCAACGGCGCGCATCGGGGCGGCTACAACGGCGGTTCCCGCGGTGGCTACAATGGTGTCCATCACCACGGCTACTACGGCAACCCTCACGGCGGTGATCATGGCGGGCGCGGCCATCGCGGACGTGGCCGCGGCCGTGGCTAGCGTCAGCGGCACTACAACTACCAGCCGCAACACCAGGCTAGGAGGGGGCCCATCCCATGTATCGTCCAAACCCCCACTGGTGCCCCTCCTTCGCCGCCCCGAACGCCGGGAGCATCCTCGGCGCCTAGCCCGGCAACCCGTCTTAGGCGTACTCCCTCACTTACCACTCCAACGAAATGATGTCGTTGCCCATGCACCACTCATGGGACCATCAAGCCATGTACAACTCCGCGCCCAGTCAGCACGACATCCCCTACAACAGTGAGTGTAACCTCGACACTGGCACCAGCAACCATGTCACCAGCGACTCAGGTAACCTCACCTCGATCCATTTTTCATTAAAGTCCTCTTCTCACAGTATTGTTGTTGGCAATGGATCAACCCTTCCTGTTCTTTCCACCGTTTCCACCCATGTCTCCCCCCCCACACAAATTCTCTCTCAATAATGTTCTAGTCTACCCTTCAATTGTAAATAATTTAATTGATGGTGTGTGGACACACGTTCGTTGGGAGACCCCGATGGCTAGGTTGAGACTCCAAGTGCAGAGTGTGTAGCTAGTGGCAAGCCTTCTTCCCGACGAGGGTGACTCGAGGGTTTATATCGAACTCTTTGGGAGCCAGTATTTCAGCAGTTGTCTTCCAAGCTTCCTCCAGGATCCTGCAAACAAGTAGAGAATTTTGTGCCCTCAACCTCACCAAGTGGTTGTCAAGCACAAGGTGTGAGACTTCTAAATTGCAATGCAAAACTGAAAATAAATGTGCAATAATTAAAACTACTACTAAATGCAAATGAGAAAATAAATATGCAATAGGTTGTTTTTGTATTTTGGTGATGCAAGTTGTGATGGAGAGAATGTAAATTCGAATTGGAGATGCAAGTAAAGTAAAGTGCAAGTAAAGTAAATTGCAGCAAAGTAACTAGAGTGTTTTCTTATATTTAAAATAGGACCGGGGTTCATGGTTCCACACTTGCATTCTCTCAAATAAAGTGGTAGACGGTGGACATAAAGAATTACATGTGAGATTACAATAACATGTTTAACATTGAGTACTTTCATATGGGCATCACGTCCTAGCATAGAGATCTCTACGGTCATATTGATCCCTCTTATACTCCACCAAGATGCGAAATAAATCATAACACCTCGATAATTAAGGAAAAACCAGAGTATAGCTTTAAGCAATGTGACATGAAGTTGAAGTAAGAACTTGCTAGATCTAGTCATGGAGATTGATTAGTGTCACTTCAAATCCCCGGTAACAAGGTACTCCTTTTTATCCCTAGTGAGGTAACTAAGAAAGGTTTAACAAAACCTAAGTGGATCGCTGAACTTCTGTCACTTTCACAGCACTAGCCACCCCCCGTTACTCCAACTAATGCACCCATCACCCCACACACGCTCTCAAGAACTAGATTGAGCAAAGCTAGCAAATAAGAACGGGGCACATAAGATACATCTACTCAAATAAATCAAGAGAAACAATTGCAATCTCAGATTCAATAACTCGTAGAAAAGATCCACCACATAGGAATTACAACGGTGCCCGTAATCATGTGAGGCAGCTCATACAGATCTAATTAGTGAAGCACATAGAGAGAGAGAGATATAAGTGCTACTTCCACAAACCCATAGCCCTGGGGTGGACTACTCCCTCTTCATGGAGATGTCGATGGAGATGACGTTGGAGGGGTAGGAGATCACACCGGCGGCGCCCCGCCGGAGTTTTCCCCCTCCAATCTGGAACTTCTGGTCTCTGTTTTGGTGTTTCGATGTTTCGGCGGCGCTCTTCTTCGTAAGGGTACGGGGGACCCTTTTTATAGTCGGTTTTAGGTCAAGACGGAGTCGGTAAGTCGAAGATGGAAGGAATTGGGGCCAAAGGGGCCAAAAGGGGGCCTCTCACGCGGCCAAGGAATCTGGCCGCGTGGAGGGTCCTCTTTTCGGCCTCCTTGCCCAATTCTCGTGGATCCTTCACCCGCAAGTCTTCTCCTTCCAAGAAAATGACCCCCGCAGATTTTCAGGTGATTTTGCGAAAGTTTGCCTCCTGAAACGTCAAAAATATAGAAAACGGGGTTTCTGACAGGCAGAGTTAATTCCATAAAAGTTGGGGGACTTTGTAATTTAACCCCAAAATACTATAAAACATTGAATTATACCCTTATATGATGCAATATGTAATACAAAACCATGTGAAAATATGCAAAATTCATCTATGCATTTTACATGCATCAACATCCCCAAGCTTAACCCATGCTCGTCCTCGAGTATGAAGGTGATAAAACTAATATGGGTTTTGCATATTGAAACAATCATGGGATATCAAGGAGCATTATTCATGCTACATATAATCAAATGATTAATACTAGAAATGAGTAGCAATATACAATTCATGTTGTAAGAAATATCAAATATGCAAGCAAAGATGCTTCATGAAAGTTCGCAAAGTGTATAATGAAATAAAAGCACTATGGACCAAATGCATACACAAAATGAAAAATAAAATCCTATATTGGTCAAAGAATAGCATAATGGAGAATAGAAAATATAGTGGACACTTTGGAGAAAATTGAGTAGAGGTAAAACATGATCAAATCTTATTTAGCCTCTAAATTATTCAACTAAAATTACTAATTGAAATGTGGTATCCATTGATCTAGGACTCTCATTGCCCCTTTATCACTAGCATCTTAAAATTGTGAGTATTGAAGTAATGAGAATGACAAGGTGGTTGAAAGCCTCATGCCACGTGAGTGTGAAAACCTACTCCATGATTACTCAACTTAAGATTCCTAATAAGCTTTGTACAATCATAATAAGTATTAATGACATCATAGAGAACCGCAAAGAGGTACCTCTTGCCCCATGACATGGAAACAAGCCCATGTTACAATGACAAGATGAACAAACGGAGTAGACTCATCATCCTTTTTATTTTCATTCACTATTATGCATAGCTTCTTATTTTATTATAGGATGTGTTGTAGAGTCACTCAAGCTGTAAGTAAATTTCCACCATGATAAAGCATGGCTTGGGTTAGCGGCCCAATGCGTTTCTCTAGTCATATAGATACTTACTCATCAAAACTTACTATTCCTCTATTTCATTTCGGCATGGCAGGAGTCCAAAAACAAAAGTACATGATATCAACCAAATGTAAATTTTTGTGCAATGTTGAAAGCTTTCCGGTGATACACGTTTATAGCTAGCTCCCAACCACACACTTGTCAAACGCAAAACTTGTGGCTCCCATTATTGGGTCATGTTTATTAGATGCATAAAAAGTAAAGTGTGCCTTCAAAAGTTCGTGAGAGTCCTATCCCAAGTTCAACCCATGACAATTAATAAAGTGAATATCTTAATTTAGAACATAAATAACACAATAACATGGTGGACATACTCAGAATAGCAATGAAGCTAATGGGAAGATATGGTGGACTCACTGGAAATACTTGGCTAAGGAGTGTTGGAAACAAGTTTTTACTTGTTGGAATTTTTAAATTTTTGGGCTAGCAAGAGGGAGATAGTTGACCAGCTACTATGCATGCATATGTCCATAGAACTACTCATTTCATGACAAACTAAATAAACCAGCAATTAACATCAAGGACATTAATAAGAGATAGCTCAAGACAACATTATTGCAAATTTCTACACATAAAAAGCCTATAAATCATGCAAACATATGTAGCTCTTCAAATCAACCATGGCATCCCTATTGTTGGAACGCGTAGAGATAAACGGAAACTTTTTCCTACGCGGTACTTCCAAGATCTAGCCGATGTAGAAGGCCACGAGTATTACCACTAGACGCGCAGGTGCGGATTATCGATGCAGCGCGTCGGGGCAGTGCAGTCCCACGATCCGGTTCGGCCGATCCAATCCATCGAACGTCGAAGTGCTGAACGTACAACACCTCTGCCGGTATCCACACGTACGAGGAGGAGCTCCGACGGCGGACTGCTAGGTCCGGTGCGGCGGCTGGACTGATTGGGGCTAGGGTTCCCAACGCATGGGAGAGTGGACTAACGTGCCCGCTGGGCAACCTGCGCCCCTCTTTATATAGCGTATGGTAATGGGCTGCACAACACTTGTGGCCCATTCCCTCTGTGAGTCCGACTCACAAAATCAGTCCATTTCCGGTTCGGGTCCAACCCAACCAATACTTGCTCCCGCTCTTAAGTGTGCGATCCTGCAGGCTCATGGCGACTTGGACACGATTGGAGTCCGACTCTCAATCGATCAATCGGTAGCGGCTCCTAGCAGAACGTGTCGACTCCCAAGTCCCATTGAGTCATGACGACATACCTTCAATGTGACATTCGTCTTAGTCCCTTTTGCCTCACGATATACCTTGTCGAACTATAGGAGACTTATCGTCATCCCTTTAATAGTTCAACTCTCTTCTCGATCCGTGATATGTGACTCATCTGACTAACTCTTAGTCAACCGACACAGTTAACACTAAACTGAGTCGCGCATGGCCATGCTTCCTGAATCATATCACTCGAGAGGGCTCAGAGAATATCTCTCCATTCGGAGGGGGAAAATCCCATCTTGATTATCCACATCACGCAGCTTGCTTCTCATTCGACCCGAACTCTGCCTTTATACTTGCCTTGTCACAGAACAACGTTTGACAGAACCTAAGTCGGTGATCCACAACTCGGATAGTGCGACAACCTCAGGTCTAAGGATTACATTGATTGAGACATGCAAATGACGACTTACTCGTTGCATCTCAATGTGGGTCAGTCCGACTTTGCTAAACTCTTTAGCCAAGTCCGTGAACGTTGGAATGGCATCACCATACCCATGACAAGTGGAACCATGTCATCAGCCAACACTCACATTAGTCTAGGGTGTGTGTCCAGCACAACCTAAATGACCAAGGACAATCTAGTATGAACAACATGAATATATAGTTCCACAATCGAATCACATATTCAATGACATCAGATGTTCAAAACAAGGACAACTTAATAACTTTATGAATACAGTGGGAATTACATCATACATGATTGCCTCTAGGGCATATTCCCAACAGTCTCCCACTTGCACTAGAGTCAATCATCCTGGCATCATATGCCTAGGCATCTAATGCCCATACCTCTCGTGTGCGCCTCATGCTTAGGCTATGGTAGCGCCTTTTTCAACGGATCTGCAATGTTTGCATCCGTGTGTACTTTGCATAACTTGATATCACCTTGTTCGACAAACTGGCGAATGAGGTGGTACCGCATGAATATATGTTTGTTCTTCTGGTGTTGTCTAGGTTCCTTGGCTTGTGCGATAGCACCATTGTTGTCACAATATACGTCCAAAGGATTGGACGCGCCCTGAACCACACCAAGATCTATCAGGAGGTTTCTGATCCAAACAGCTTCCTTTGCTGCCTCCGAGGCAGCAATATACTCAGCCTCTGTTGTAGATGCAGACACCGTATCTTGCTTGGAACTCTTCCAGCTCACAGCTCCTCCGTTCATTACGAACACGTATCCAGATTGCGACCGAGAATCATCTGAGTCGGTGAGATAACTCGCATCCGTGTAACCCTTTGCACTGAATTCCTCATCACCTCCATAAACTAGGAACATTTCCTTAGTATTTCTCAAATACTTAAGGATGTTTTTAACCGCTGCCCAGTGGGCTTCGCCAGGGTCAGCCTGGTATCTGCTCGTAACACTTGGAGCATAGGAAACATCTGGCCTAGTACAAATCATGGCATACATGATGGATCCGATTGCCGAAGCATACGGGATCACACTCATCCGACTTCGCTCATCAGTCGTTGAAGGACACTGAGTCTTGCTAAGTTTTATGCCATGGGACATCGGTAAGAATCCCTTCTTGGACTCTTCCATTTTGAATTTCTTCAAAACCTTGTCCAGATATGTACTCTGACTCAATCCAGTGAGCCGCCTGGATCTATCTCTATAGATCCTGATTCCTAATATGTAAGTCGCCTCACCCAAATCCTTCATTGAGAAACTCCTTTCCAGTGACTTTTTGGTTTCTTGCAACATCATGACATCATTTCCAATCAGTAATATGTCATCCACATATAAGATTAGAAAGTTTACTTTGCTCCCACTAAACTTCTTGTATAAACAAGAATCATGATCACTCTTGATGAAGCCAAACGATTTGACTACCTCATCAAAGCGAATGTTCCAACTCCGCGATGCTTGCTTCAACCCATAAATGGATTTTTGAAGTTTGCATACCTTGTCAGCATTAGCTGGATCGACAAAACCTTCGGGCTGTATCATATACACGTCCTCAGTTAAATTTCCATTAAGGAAACCTGTCTTGGCATCCATTTGCCATATCTCATAGTCGAAATAGGCGGCTATGGCTAACATGATCCGAATTGATTTAAACATCGCTACGGGCGAGAAGGTCTCGTCGTAGTCAACTCCTTGAACTTGTCGGAACCCCTTCGCGACAAGTCGTGCTTTATAGACGGAAACATTTCCATCCACATCAATTTTCTTCTTAAAGACCCATTTGCACTCGACGGGTCTTGCAGCGTCAGGCAGATCAACCAAATTCCAAACTTGGTTTTCATCCATGGACTTTAACTCGGATCTCATGGCTCCAAGCCATGACTCGGAATCAGATCCCACCATCTCTTCCGAATAAGTTGCCGGCTCATTACTGTCTAACAGTAAAACATCTCGAGCATTTTGTAATCTGGCAGATCTCCGTGGTTCAGGTGCTGTTACCTGTGTAGGTACCACGACCGGCTCAGCCTCCAAGGCGCTTGCCGACTCGCCCCTAGCCAGTTCCTCTTGAATTTCTTCGAGTTGCACTGTGCTCCCAGTGACTTCCCGACTGAGAAACTCTTTCTCAAGGAAGACACCATTCCGAGCGACAAACACTTTGCCCTCTTCCCGGTTGTAGAAGTAGTATCCCAAGGTTTCCCTCGGATACCCCCCGAAAATACACTTATCCGACTTGGGCGTGAGCTTGTCCGACTGAAGTCGCTTGACAAATGCTTCACAACCCAAAATCTTAAGAAAAGACAAACTTGGCTTTTTACCAGTCCACATCTCATGTGGTGTCTTCTCTACTGACTTTGATGGTACTCTGTTTAGTGTGAAAGCTGCAGTTTCTAGACAATAACCCCAAAATGATAAAGGTAGATCTGTCCGACTCATCATTGATCGTACCATGTCCAACAAGGTCCGATTTCTCCGTTCCGATACACCGTTTATCTGCGGTGTACCCGGCGGAGTGAGTTGAGGAACTATTCCACAACTCTTTAGATGGTCATCAAACTCATGGCTCATGTACTCACCTCCACGGTCCGGCCATAGAAACTTTATTTTCTTGCAGAGTTGATTTTGTACATCACTCTAGAATTCCTTGAACTTTTCAAAGGCTTCCGACTTGTTTTTCATTAAATAAATATATCCATACCTACTCAAATCATCAGTGAAGGTAATGAAGTACTCATAACCACCTCTAGCTGTCGTGCTCATTGGTCCACATACATCACTATGTATTAGTTCCAACAAGTCGGACGCCCTTTCACAACTCCTTGCAAAAGGTGTCTTGGTCATCTTGCCTAGTAGGCATGATTCGCATGTCTCGAATGACTCTAAGTCAAACGAAGTTAGAAGTCCATCATCATGGAGCTTCTTCATGCGCTTCCAACTTATATAACCAAGCCGACAGTGCCAAAAGTAAGTCATATTCAGATCATTCGGTTTCAACCTTTTAACATTTATGTTATAGACTGATTCACTATCAAGATTTAAAATAAATAACCCGTTCTGAACGGGTGCAAAGCCATAAAACATATATTTCAAATATAAAGAACAACCATTATTCTTAATATTCGACTCATAACCTTGTCTCATCAAACATGAGGCGGAAATAATGTTTCGACTAAGCGCTGGAACATAATAACAATTATTTAGTTCCAAAATAAATCCTGAAGGTAAATGAAGTTGCATCGTGCCGACTTCCAACGCAGCGACTCTCGCCTTGTTGCCGACCCGAATATCAACCTCTCCTCTTGCCACGCTCCTAGTTCTTACCAGTCCCTGCAACGAGTTGCATATGTGAATAACTGATCCGGTATCATATACCCAAGAACTATTAGGCGCATCAGCAAGATAAATGTCTATAACATTGCACACAGGCGTACCTGAGTTGGAAGTCACACCTCCACTCTTGGCTCTGTCAGCCAAATACTTGGTGCGGTTCCTCTTCCAGTGGCCATCTTGCTTGCAATAGAAGCAATTGGCTCCGGCTGTAGGAGAAGGCTTAGTCTTTGAGGGAGCACTCTGGACAGGGCCATGGGCGCTACCTCCTGACTTATCCTTCTTCTTCTTAGTCCAAGAACTCTTCTTGAACTTAGCCTTATTCTGCACCATCAACACTTGACTGGCGCCTTTCTTTAGATCAGCCTCTGCCGTTTTGAGCATCCCATGTAATTCAGTGATACTCTTATCCATACCATGCATATGGTAGTTCGATATGAACGAACCATACGCACTAGGAAGAGAGTTCAGAATTATATCAGTAGCGAACTCTTTGTTAATTGGGACGCCCAGCCGATCCAGAGACTGAATGTAACCAATCATCTTGATTACATGCGGACTCAGTGGATCGCCGTCTTTCAACTTACAGCCCAGCAAAGCTTGAGAGACTTGATACCTCTCGGTCTTTGCCTGAGCCTGGAACATACTTTTGAGGCTTTCGATCATATCGTAGGCCTCAACATTCTCGAACTGCTGCTGCAAGTCCGGTTCCATGTGTGCAAGCATAAGACAGCTAATTTCCGTAGACTCATCTCTAGTCTTACGGTAGGCATTAATGACAGCGACAGTCGCATCGTCATCTGGCTCTTCTGGAAGTGGAGTTTCTAGAACATGTTCTTTCTTGTCATGCTTGAGGACTATCCTCAGATTACGATACCAGTTGGTGAAATTAGTTCCATTAAGTTTATGTTTCTCTAGGATTGACCTCAACGCAAAAGTGGACAACTGAGGAAGGTTGCTAGGTGCCATTGATCTACAACAGAAAATACGCAAAAACACTTAAGACATGTATTCATAAAAGAGCAGGCATATTAAACGCTTTAATACTTATGCTCCCACTAGAACCAACATCCCTCCGATGGTTGCTAAGTGATTCAAGATCCTAAATAAGCAAGCCGACTAGTGAGCTTTAGCATCACCGCTAGCCGTCAAGTGATCTAGGTAGGCAACACCTTGCCAATCGTATCTCTATACGACTCCTGTTGGTTGGGTGGCATCACATGCCCCGGCTCCCAACCTACCTCGCCCCGAGCCCCACAACCGTTGTGATGGACTCGTCTAGATTACCAAGTGCTTCTGCTTGTAAGAGTCCGACTCAAACCCACCTAACCGGAAAGAATTGGTAGCACCTCAATTTTATGAGCCCACTACCAAGAATGTCCGACTTGTGATGGTGCAGCACTGGCGGGGCGACCGACTAGACCTTCTTTGAGGGATTAAAATCTACCAACTATCTAAATAGAGGTAAATAGAGACATAACAATAACACAAATAAAGCAATTATAATGTGAAATGGTATGGCTCTCTTCATGGTGATCTCCATCTCCACGAAGCTTGTAAGTCGACTCGTGCCAACTCTTGTCACGTGCCATCTTACTCCATGTAGCCGACTTGTACATCGACTTGCATGCCACCGGGTTCTCCAACAAGCTACACTAGCTAGTAAATGAAAAATTTACATAGAGAATCCGACACGCAGGTCGTTATACAATAAAATGACAGCACCTAGGCTCTAGCCGGCTGACATAAACATGATACGCAGATCATGTATGGATTACACACATCACATGCACATAAGCCATACCATTCACAACTTGCTGCAAAAACAAGTTATGCATAGATACGATATCTACCGGCATTGTGAAACTCGTAACGACATCTAAGGCGCTACGACAGCGCCCGACGATTTCGGAAAACGCAGATCTCATCTGCATTCCGATCATGGATTTCTTCATCGGATAAAACGATTTTACGCAAATCTGATCCGTATTCCGATTCGATCAAACTCTTTGATCTTCGATCACCGCAACTGGATTTATGTGTCACGGTATACCCCGATGGCGGAAACCGACTGGTAGGGGTAAGTTGTTTCACGACCTTAGCAGTATGATCACGGAAACTAGATCATCCATTAACCCCGAGTACGATTGATCCAATCAACCTTGTACAAAACCGATCTATCTCATAGACCGACCACCAAAACAGCAATTAGATCACATCTAACGCTAACTACATATCACATATGTACGGATCTCGGGCCTAATACCAGAAGCTACTGCTCTGATACCACTGTTGGAATGCGTAGAGATAAACAGAAACCTTTTCCTACGCGGTACTTCCAAGATCTAGCTGAGGTAGAAGGCCACGAGTATTACCACTAGACGCGCAGGTGCGGATTATAGATGCAGTGCGTCGGGGCAGTGCAGTCCCACGATCCGGTTCGGCCGATCCAATCACTCGAACGTCGAAGTGCTGAACGTACAACACCTCTGCCGGTATCCACACGTACGAGGAGGAGCTCCGACGGCGGATTGCTAGGTCCGGTGCGGCGGCAGGACTGAGTGGGGCTAGGGTTCCCAACGCATGGGAGAGTGGACTAACGTGCCCGCTGGGCAACCTGCGCCCCTCTTTATATAGCGTATGGTAATGGGCTGCACAACACTTGTGGCCCATTCTCTCTGTGAGTCCGACTCACAAAATCAGTCCATTTCCGGTTCGGATCCAACCCAACCAATACTTGCTCCCGCTCTTAAGTGTGCGACCCTGCAGGCTCATGGCGACTTGGACACGGTTGGAGTCCGACTCTCAATCGATCAATCGGTAGCGGCTCCTAGCAGAACGTGCCGACTCCCAAGTCCCATTGAGTCATGACGACATACCTTCAATGTGACATTCGTCTTAGTCCCTTTTGCCTCACGATATACCTTGTCGAACTATAGACGATTTATCGTCATCCCTTTAATAGTTCAACTCTCTTCTCGATCCGTGATATGTGACGCATCTGACTAACTCTTAGTCAACCGACACAGTTAACACTTAACTGAGTCGCGCATGGCCATGCTTCCTGAATCATATCACTCGAGAGGGCCCAGAGAATATCTCTCCATTCGGAGGGGCAAAATCCCATCTTGATTATCCACATCATGCAGCTTGCTTCTCATTCGACCCGAACTCTGCCTTTATAGTTGCCTTGTCACAGAACAATGTTTGACAGAACCTAAGTCGGTGATCCACAACTCGGATAGTGCGACAACCTCAGGTCTAAGGATTACATTGATTGAGACATGCAAATGACGACTTACTCGTTGCATCTCAATGTGGGTCAGTCCGACTTTGCTAAACTCTTTAGCCAAGTCTGTGAACGTTGAAATGGCATCACCATACCCATGACAAGTGGAACCATGTCATCAGCCAACACTCACATTAGTCTAGGGTGTGTGTCCAGCACAACCTAAATGACCAAGGACAATCTAGTATGAACAACATGAATATATAGTTCCACAATCGAATCACATATTCAATGACATATATCAGATGTTCAAAATAAGGACAACTTAATAACTTTATGAATACAGTGGGAATTACATCATACATGATTGCCTCTAGGGCATATTCCCAACACCTATTCCAAGTCATAATACTAGCATCCAATACATTCCAACCCCAAACTCCAGTAGCTCAATCTCATACAAAATGATGGTGGTCTTGTAAAAACAAAAATAAAAACAAAAACTAGACGCTTCAAGTCTCCACGATAAATGCTTTGCTTAGAAAAACAGAAAGTAGACGTGTGCTAACCAAAAGAGTGTAGCTCCAGTGGGGTGTTAATCACATCCCCAAGCTTATGGCTTTCACCATTCTTGGATGTCTTGAGGCGCAGCTCCTCTATTCCATGTGAAAAAACTTCACAAAACATGTTTCTCCCTTTTTTTTTCTGTGGGGTGAGATTAGAAAGGACAAACAAATCACATGCTTGCTGTGCAAAATTCCAAATCAAATGCTCCAGTAGATATAAAATAAGGTTCATTATGTTGTATGTTCACTCTCTTGCTTGAAAGAATCATGGAAATTCGATTCCCAAGCCCAAAGAGTGCATAAAACAAAAGAAGGCATAATCTGTCCAGAAAAGCAGCAGTAGTAAAACGAACGTTTTTCCCTAAGCTAGACTCGTCAAACAATTAAGACAATTTTTGTGCTTACAGAGGACAAAAATTTGCAGAACATACTAAAAAATTAGCTCAATCCGACATACCAATAAAAAACGTAAAATCATACGGTGAGCAGACTCGTGCTGAAACAGAAATTTCATGCACTAGGATAGCAACTTATAAGTCCAAATGGGTTTGACTTGACTCTTTATTGAAAACTCCAGAATTAAAACAAAAAAAAATCTCTTGAGACAGCAAGAGGACACTAGGAAAATCCAAACAAAAACAACCGGGTTGCCTCCCGTAAAGCGCTTTCTTTATAGCCATATAGCTGGGCTTTACTTACTTGATAATGAAGAGGGATAAAGCTCATGAGGGAGCTTGTTCTTCAGCGTGCCCCTCTTCCTTGGGAAGTGCTCCATGCTTTTCTTGTGAGGGAACTGAAACTTTACATTCCCTTCCTTGGAGTCTATGATTGCACCTGTAGTACGAAGAAAAGGTCTACCCAAAATAATAGGACTAGGGGATGTATCCCCCATATCCATAATAATGAAATCAACGGGTACGAAAGTCATGTGCAATTCAATCATAACATCTTTTACTTGTCCTACAACATGTTTAATAGAGTTATCAGCAAGGACAAATTCACTTGAGCACTTTTCTAAATTTTCTAGTTCTAGCAATTCATATAATTCTTTAGAGAGTACAGATACACTAGAACCTAGATCTAACATAGCATGGTGAATTTCTTTTCCAATTGAAACTAGCACCTTGGGGATCCATGCATCCCCAAGCTTAGGAGGTATCATGGCCTCATTCTTGTACCTAGCAATTTTTTCTTGCAAGACATGATTAGCAATATAAGATCCAAAGCCAGGTTGATTAACATTTATAGTGGGATCACTAGCAAATTTTTGTAGAGTAGCAATAAGTTCTTGCAAGCTACTTTTTTCTAAATCAAGCAATGGATCCTTAATTTCAGTAAGCATCATAATTTCCTCTACTTTACTCTCTAATTTAGCTAGCATGCTTGATTCATGAGGACTAATTTCATCTTTGCTAGCAAGATAAGACATATATGGAAGTAAATATTTAGGGTACTTCACTATTTCATTTAAAGTTTCTTCTAAGCTAGTAGGGACATGCTCACTTGTATTCTCAGAAATATGATCAATATTTTCAATAATAGGAGCATAAATAGTAATAGAATTCATTCCTACACTAGGTTGTGCTTGTGGCTTTCCTGCTGACATGCTTAATAGAGTTGCTTGATTATCAGCTAATTTTGACAATGCTTTATCTAAATTCAAAGATTGAAGTTGCAATCCTTTAATATCACTACTAATGGATGCAATAGACTTATTTAACTCATGTATCATAGCATTGTGACTAGCAACTTGTTCCATAAGAAATTTATTAGATTCAGAAATTTCATTAGAAGGCTTCCACTTATTTTCATTAGCATTAGGATATGGAACAAAAGGTTTATTTGGCACATAAGGAGGTTTACTATATGAATTGTAAGCATTACCAAAACCAATGCTACCATAATTCCTAACAAAATTAACATCCACTCTTTCAGAATTACTACCAACTAGCTCCTGCAAAGGCACATTCTCCATATTTTGTTTATTAATAAAAGCAAGAATACTGTCCATTTTAGAAGACAAATCATTGGTTTCCTCAATTGAGTTTATTTTCTTAGTGGGATTGGGCGCTCTTTCAGTATTTCATTGACTATAATTTTGCAATATGCTTTCTAATATGCTCTTGGCCTCACCTACAGTTTTACTCATAAAGGCACCTCCAGCAGCAGAATCAAGTATATTTCTAGACATGTAGTTTAGACCATTATAAAAAGAGTGTAGTATGGTCCATTCATTTACTCCATGTGATGGGCATGTTCTAAGCATTAATTTAATTCTATCCCATGCCATGGCTACATGTTGATTATCATTTTTCCTAAATGAGAGGATATTATTCCTATTCTACAAAATTTTAACGGGAGGATAATATTTCTTAATAAAAGCTTTTTTTAAATCATCCCAAGACTTTATACTAGCTGTAGGTAGTGAAAGTAACCATTCTTTAGCCTTTCCTCTAAGTGAAAAAGGAAATAATTTCAGTTTTAAAACACTACTTTCCACATTTTTAAATTTTTGCATATCACATATTTCCATGAAATTATGAAGATGGATAGAGGCATCCTCCATAGCACTACCACCAAATTGCTCTCTAGTAATTAAATTCAATAAACTAGGACTTACTTCATAGCTTTCAGCTTGTATTTCAGGTGTAGTAATTGGCCTAGCAATGAATTGGTCATTGGGTGTATTTGTGTAGTCACTTAATTTAGTTCTATCACCCATTTTAATAGTTTTTATGTAGTTTTTAATTTTTTTATGCAAAACTGAAAAGTAAAGTAACTAGGAAAATTCGAAATTCTAAAATAAACTAGATAACTAAATGCAAAACTAAAATGCAAACTAAAATAAAATATGCAAGACAAAACAAAAACAAGAACAAAAACAAAACAAAAACAAAAACAAGACAAGAAACAAAACAATCTACTTGAAAGAAGGTGGAGATAGAAAGGACGGTACTCACGTAGGTGCAACCTCCCCAAGCTTAGGTGTTTGCACACCTTATTGGTGATGAAGACTTCTTGTGAGCTCCCTTGGACAACTCCTTCACATATGGATCCCCGGCAACGGCGCCAGAAAAAACGCTTGATGGCTAGGTTGAGACTCCAAGTGCAGAGTGTGTAGCTAGTGGCAAGCCTTCTTCCCCACGAGGGTGACTCGAGGGTTTATATCGAACTCTTGGGGAGCCAGTATTTCAGCAGTTGTCTTCCAAGCTTCCTCCAGGATCCTGCAAACAAGTAGAGAATTTTGTGCCCTCAACCTCACCAAGTGGTTGTCAAGCACAAGGTGTGAGACTTCTAAATTGCAATGCAAAACTGAAAGTAAATGTGCAATAATTAAATCTACTACTAAATGCAAATGAGAAAATAAATATGCAATGGGTTGTTTTTGTATTTTTGTGATGCAAGTGGTGATGGAGATAATGTAAATTCGAATTGGAGATGCAAGTAAAGTAAAGTGCAAGTAAAGTGTCGAGACATCGTAGTAGTTTTCATAGACTGGGGTGCCATGAGACTACGGTAGAGACGTGGGGTAACGGGATAGCGTAGTAACACAGAACACGGGATTTTACCCAGGTTCGGTACGTCGCGACAGTACGGCGTACCTACTCCTGCACTTCTCACTATGTGGGACTAAAGCCCGTATAATAAGGTTACAATGTAAGAGAATAGATCCAGCTACTCGTCGAGGATGAACTTCCCGGCGAGTCGCGTAAGGCTTGAGCTTGAACCTAGAACCTTGGAACTAAAGGAACTTATGTAATCTATCTCCCGTCCGGCTTTATATAATAGCCGGATTAGGGCTTACAGAACCAGAAACCTAGAAGACTACGTTTTACTTGTAACTTGGAAAGTAAGGAATCCGTCTTCTCCTCCAAGCCAGATCACGCGGGCCGTGATCCGGGTTCTTCTAGAATCCGGCTTCTGCGCGTCGGACTACTGGGCCGCCCAATGGACCTAAGCCCATTACCATGTAGGCCACCCTGGTAGTCCGGCTCTTTTGTCTACCATCTTCTATACCCCTATTCAGTATATATTCGACAGTAGCCCCCAGGAAGGATCAAAACTCTGAAACTCCGCCTTTCGTCAAATACATTTTGTCCGGGAAACTTGATTCAGCAGTCTTGATTCTTTCTTCTTTCCTTTTGAAGGAGATGGTAACATAAAACTCGGAACTATGAAAATCCGGCTTTTCTTCCCGCGATCCTTCGCGGAAAAGGAACTCGTGACATCAGCGCTTTAATCATGCTGACGCAAGCGCCGCTTGGTTTCACGCGGGAAACCCTGCAACGTATCTCTGACAGATTCTCACGAGAAACGAGGAGATAGCCATCATTCCTCTGTCGTTCCGTTTCCCGGATTTTCCGGCGAGCGACACGCGTCGAACATCCAACGGTCAAAAGAGCCGTTGGCGCGTATCTAGAGGTTTTCAGGCTATAAATAGCCGTCCTCGTCGTCATCGGAAGTCTTTCCTCACTCCACACCGCCCACGCCATTGACGCAAACGCGAGCACGAGAGCAAGAACGAGACCTTGCCCCGACGAGCCCTTTGCACGCCGGAGCGCTCACTCGCCACCGAAAAAGATGGCCTCTCCGTCGTCCTCACCGGCTCGCGCCTCCATCGACGAGCTTTTGGGCGACCTAGATCCACAGCTGGGGTCGCCCAAGCATGCCGGCGGCGAGGCGGAAAAGTCCACTGCATCCGCGGCGGGCGGAGGAAACGCTTCCGCCGCCGCGGACATCGCGGGCCCAAGCGCCACGACAACCCCGCCGTTCGCACATGAAACGGCGGAGGAGAAAATCGAGCTCCTTGGCGAGAAACTTGCCGCCGCGAAGGCCGCCGCCCCCGCCGCCGCCGGAGCAGACGAGGAAGAGGAAACTGCAGGCAACTGGAGTGCCTGCAGTATTCCCCCGGCTCTCCTTCCAAACTTGGAGAAGGAGGGCTTAGTTCTTAAAAAGAAGTGGCGACTCCCGGAAGAGGAGACTGAACCCATGCCACAAGAGGGCGAAAGGGTGCTTCTTACCTCCCACCTTCTACGAGGTATGGGGCTGCCACCTTCCTCTTTCTTCCTCCGGGTTCTGTCACACTACAGCATCCAACCTCATAACCTTCCTCCCAATTCTATTCTGTACATGGCCGGCTTCCAGGCCTTGTTCGAAGGTTACCTAGGAATAGAGCCTAGGTTAGATTTTTGGCTGTATTGCTTTGGGGTGAAGCGTAACTCTTCGGAGGGCGCACTCCCAAATTGCGGGACCATTTCCTTTACTCTTCGGAGATTCCGAGAGGATTGGTTCCCCAAAATCAAAACCTCAGAATCCGTCAAATTTTGGACGGGTTCTTTTTTCTATCATCCCGACGTGCCTTTTCCTAAAAAGGCCGTCGGGGTTCCACCTTTTGTGAACTCCGCCGCCGTTCCCCAGGATAACTGGGTGACAGAGGCCGTCCAAGTTCTGCCTCCAGATCTGCTAAGGATCAAGAGGCGCATCGCCAAGCTCACCTCCTCCAAACCTCCTTTGACCGGTATGGATACGGTCTTTTGCTGGCTGAATAGGCGGATTCAACCATTAGCAAACCACGGAGGCCGTCTCCTGTGCGAATACACAGGAGCCAAGGATCCGATGCGGACAACCGACAAGGATTGGCCCGCAAAGGAACTTAGGCGGCGCATCAATCAGTTGGTCGCATCGCGCGACCAATACACGGAGAGTCGACCAATGTACACGGCCGACAACCCAGCTCCCAAGGTAAATTTTCCGTCATTTGGGTATAATCTCAATTCCTGGATAATCTACCTTTTGATTCTGATTGTTTTTCCGACAGCTTGTGGATCTTCCAGACTCGGAGTTAGCCTCCGAGGCCGAGCTGGATGCGCTGCGCACCGCCGCTGCAGGTGGGCGCAAGCGCAAGAAGATAATTTCTTCGGATGAGATTATCGATCTTGACGGAATCCCCGTCGCCACTTCCAGGTTATTTTCTTCTGGGTTTTTCTTTTATGGGATCTTTTTCGTCCATCTTCGTTGTTTTAACCTTTTCCGGGTTTTTGGTTTTTAGCCTACCCCCCTCCAACTTGAAGCCGAGAAAGCTGAAGAAACTCAGAGCTTCTTCCAATCGAGGCAGCCAACCATCTCCCGCCGTCGCCCCGGACACGCCTCAGACAATGGCGGAAGAGCCTACTGCAGCCACCACCACCAAGCCCCCAGAGCCCAGCCAGCCCGTTGTGTCCGAGTCGGACACGAGGGAAAGGGCGGCTCCAGAGGTGGGGAAATCTTCTCGGACTTTCGACGAGGAAATCCCCACCTTTGACAAGGATTTTAAGGCTATCAATGACGGCTTGGATGCAGCCGGAAATCACTTCGCGGAATACGCGAAAGAATTCCAAGAAAACTTAGCAGGTTTGCAGCGCATGAGCCAGGTATGTAACTCTAGCCCCCAAGCATTAAACAAAATGCATGCTTTTTTGCTTTGATGTTTTTTTGTTAACCATACTCTTCCTTGCTATGTTTCAGCAAACCTCCGAGGCCATAAACCTGGAAGTTTTCAGGAAGCTCACCATCAAGAACAAAGAAGTTCGAAGTCTTCTTTCTATTCTTGAGGAGAGAGAGGCGGAGCTGGAATCATCTCAGCTCGCTTTAACGGAAACGAAAGGTAAGCTTTTTCGTTTTGAAATTTCCGATTTAAGACTTTGTCTAAGTTTTTTCCCGAGGAAATTGATCAACTCAGATTTTCCCTTGCTTTTCAGCTGCCTTAGCTGAGGCTAAGCAAGCAGCGGAAGATTCTGGCAACGCCGAAATTCTCCGCAATGAGAACATTGAGCTTCACAAGAATCTTGTGAAAGCTCAACAAGACCTGGAAGCCAGCAACCTGGCTCTTGGAATGGCTAATTCCAAGGCTTCCGAACAGGCGGAGAAAGACAAATCCACCATTCAGGATTTGACTGAAGCTCTGAACCTTCGCCTGGAGGAAGTTTCCGAGATCGACAAGCTCATCGGTAAATTTCTTACCCTTTTCCTCATCTTTCCATGTTTTCCTTTCTCTGTTTGTCTGCTTAACCCTTTTGTATGTTTTATTGGATCAAACAGGAGACACCCCAGATGGCACTCGGGCTGCAGGCATCCGAGCTTTCGGGGAGACATGGAATTTGATGAAGGCTGCTGCAACGCAGCTAGTAGACAAATTTCTTCCCGATAAATCTGGGGAATGCTCGGAGGTTGAAAAACTTCCGAGTATCATCATGGAGGTGGCGGAGTCCAAGGAGTCTCTTCTCCGCTCCGCTGCACGAGGTGGTGCGCGCATGGCCTTAGGCCTTATGCGCATGCACTACCCTAGTGCCAAATCCTGGCGTGTGGCCACCGGTGTCCCTCAGGGATACACGGATGCGCAACGATCCACCATCTTTGGTGAAGTTAAGGGCCACGCCACCCAGATTGCCGCCATGGTAAATGTCGCCGTCAACTATCCAGAAGAGGAAGCTCCTCCAATCCCCGATGAAGAAAGCAGCGAGGAGGAGTCGGATTCTTGAAAGGTTACCTGGAACCTGGATAGAAAAAGTAGACAATAGGAGCATTACTGTTCTTTCATTTGTAATCCAAAATGTAATGCCTCTTATGTATTAATGAAAATTCCGCCTTTTGCAGTTTAAACTATGAAATTACTTTGCAAGTTGTTTGGATCATTCCTTTATCTTCTAAGTTCTCTGGTGTATATGCTTTAACTGTCCTTAGTGTTTGAAATGGCTCAAATAGCATTATGAATCGTTATGCCGAGTAACTGGGGACGAACCAATCAGTTTTGAAACTCGGAAACATGAATCATGCTAAAGGCATTTTTACTAACTAGTTCCAGTAACCCAGCATACGCACAATCAGATAAGACTTAGAGAAACAAGGAAAGTTTTAAGTGAAACTTGGGCACACAGGCAATTCAAGTTTCCTTTAGCCGTTAAAAGGCTGAAAAAATCATTCAGTTATGTAACGCCGAGTACGCAAGCACAATTCGGGTTAACGTTGAGAAATTTGTAAGATCATTGGGAAATAGATGAGGCAGAAACACTTTGCACTTATAAGAAATATGGATGACAGCATTCCGACAACTTTATTTCATGATCTCAAAAGATGTTTACATAGATTTGAACTGAGCACAGAAGGGGACATAACTTGCTAGGTGTTCCCAGGCTTCCGCAATCCGCTTGACCTTGTCGAAACTTTTCAGCAGCTTGAATAGTGGTAGGGTTTTAGCCCCCAGCCAACTAAGAAATCTTTTTATGGCTGTGGCGGAACCCGGCAATTTTGGGGCATCTTTTTCACACGTAAGTTCTGAGATGTTCGAGATTGCCTTCATCTTTTCCGGGTTAACTTCTATTCCTCTGTGAGAAACGATGAAACCCAGAAGTTTTCCTGAGGGAACCCCGAATACGCACTTAGATGGATTCAACTTCATCTTGTAAGTGCGCAAGTTTTCGAAGGTTTCTCGCAAATCCTCAAGGAGTGTATCTTTTTCCTTGGTTACGACAGCGATGTCGTCCACGTAAACATGGATGTTTCTGCCAATTTGACTATGCAAACAACGTTGCATGCAACGCTGGTAGGTTGCACCTGTGTTCTTCAGGCCAAAAGGCATGGTTACGTAATAGTACGTCCCATACGGGGTTATAAAAGAAGTCTTGATTTGATCTTCCTTTTTCATGCGTATTTGGTGGTACCCGGAGTATGCATCCAAAAAGCATAAAAGCTCGGAGCCTGCAGTGGCATCTATTATTTGATCGATTCGCGGCAGCGCAAACCTATCTTTCGGACATAACTTGTTCAATCCTGTGTAATCTATACACATTCTGAGGGCAGTTGTGTCTTTCTTCGGTACTAATACCGGATTTGCGGACCAGTCAGTATGGATTACCTCCTTGATGAAATCCGCTGCTAAAAGCCGGATAATTTCCTTGCCAATAGCCTTCCGTCTTCTTCCGTCAAATCGACGGAGACCTTGTTTGACGGGTTTTGATCCGGGAATAACCTTGAGTTGGTGCTCAGCAAGTTCCCTGGGTACGCCTGGCATGTCAGCTGGACACCAGGCAAAAATATCCCAGTTCTCACGGAGGAACTTGATGAGCTCGCCTTCCTATTTGTCGGTCATCCCAGTCCCTACAACGACAAATTTTGTCGGATCTTTGGGATCTAGGATTACCTGCCTTGTATTCTCGGACGCCTTGAAGCTATCTGTTGGCTTCCGAGTTTCTTTTCCTGCCGGCATTTCTTTCGGCGATACCTCCTTGGCTAACTCCTTCAGTTATTCCTGAGCTATAACTCTTTGAGCGCAAAGGGCGTTTTGCTTCTCCAACTCGTTTGCCAGCTTGAAATCACCGGCAATGGTGATTACTCCTCCTTTGGGTCCTGGCATCTTCAGCTTGTTGTAGATATAGCAAGATCTTGCCATAAACTTGGCGAAAGCCGGACGTCCGAGTATTGCGTGATACACGCTCTCGAACGGCACAACCTCGAAGGATACTTTTTCCTGCCGGAAGTGATCTTTATCTCCGAAGGTGACATCTAGGGAAATTTCTCCTAGGGATCGTGCTTGCCTGCCAGGAACGATGCCATGGAAGCGTATATTGCTGTAATTGAGCTGGGACTCGGATATCTTCAAGTGCTTCAGTGTATCCAGGTACATTATATTGATGCTGGATCCTCCGTCCATCAGCACTCTTCTTAGCCTAGTGTTTTGAACAATAGGGCTTACAACAAGAGCTTGTGTGCCGGGTTCAGGGATATTTCCGGGATGATCTGACTGATCCCAGATTATCGGTGTGTTGGAGTACTTCAAGAATTTTGGGGTTGCAGGAACAACCGCGTTTATTTCTCGAAGTGTCCTTTTGGCCACCTTTGCTGACGGGGTTGCTAGGAAAGTTAACATTGCTTCTCCGTCAACTCTCGGAAATTTGGGTTCGCCTTTTCGCTGCTGTTCCTGGATTTTGTCATCAGTGTCCGATTCACTGTCTTCTTTTTCAGCTTCTGGCTTTTGTTTGGCAGGTTTCCTTTTGGAACCCTTCCCTTTATTTCCGGATCCTGCATTGCCTTTCATATGCTTGTTTAGCCGGCATTGCGCGTTTGTGTGGGTTGGTTTCCCAAACTGAGAGTGGTGGACGCAGGGTTCCGACTTAATTCTCTCCCATTCTTCAGGAGTGTAATTGATGGGATCCGGACTGCGGCCTTTCCACTTGTTCCCTTTTTCTCCTCCAAAGGCTAAGTTAACCTCCTTGGGCTTTGTTGTTGACTCCGAAGTTCCTTTTTTATCAGAACGAGGTGTTTTCTTGGCCAGTATCAGTGACTCAATATTGCCTCCTCTTGCTCTGATATCGTCTTCGGCTGCAGCATGCTCATTAGCGGTTGTAAGCATAGATCCGAGATCTTTGTGCTTTTTAGAACCAACCATGAACGGTACAAGTCCGGGTTTTAGGCCATTGACGAAAGCATGCATTGCTTGTACGTCAGTTACTCCAGAGCAACTATTCTTCATCGCAGTCCATCTGGAGATGAAATCCACGTATGGTTCGTCTTCAAATTGGGTGCAACGGTTCAGCTGGTTGATGCTATTTGGGCGTTTGTATGTTCCCCTAAAATGCTGGGTAAATACTCTCGCCATATCATCCCAACTGTCGACAGTTCTTGATGGTAAACCATTAATCCAATCTCTGGCTCCGTCTAGCAACATTAGGGGAAGAAACTTGACAGCTTCCAGGTCTGTCCCGTTGTTGATCTGGACGGCTGTGTAATAATCTGAAAGCCAGGTATCCGGGTTTGTACTGCCGGTATATTTTTGGTAGGTTGGACCAACTTTGGCGAAGCCAGAATGCAGGGTTATCCTTCGGATCCTGTCAGTAAAACACTTAGGACCAAAGTATAGATCATCCTTTTCTGCTCTATCAATATGTGCAGAATATCTCCCGGCTGAATGGACAGAAGGGGATCTGCTCCTTTCTTTTCCATTGTTGCGCGGACGCGTTTTTCCGAGGTTATCTCTATCTCTTCCGTTGTCACGCCCTCTGGGATTAGGTGGAGTCCTGCTCCTGTACCTTTCCTTATCTTTAGGCGGTGTCCGAGATCTTTCACGTCTGTGAGGTGTATCGTATCTTCCAGCTTTTTCAGCTGGGTTTCTCGGAGGTGGCATTATTTTGCCGTCATTCCGGTGTTTGTCTTCCCGATCGTGTGGTTTATATCCATCTTTCGGGAGATGAGGTCCGGTTCTAGACGCTGCGTCCCGGTTGTCGGGGTTTTTCTTGTCTTTTCTCGGATCCTCTTTTTTATCCGAATCTCCGGGTTCTTCCGGTCCAGGTGCTCCAGCAGCGCAAGTAACCGTTTTGCAGAGGGCGGAATTATCATGCAGCCTCCCTGATCGCTCTTGGCCTCGCTGTTGCTGCTGTAATGCTTTTCCTAGGAAAGC
Organism: Alopecurus myosuroides; assembly: GCA_028641055.1. NCBI lineage: Eukaryota > Viridiplantae > Streptophyta > Magnoliopsida > Poales > Poaceae > Alopecurus > Alopecurus myosuroides. The sequence continues at coordinate 102,568,214 of CM054060.1, forward strand.
ATACACCCCTTGGAGTTTTTCCCCGTTGGAATACAGATCGTTGTTTAGGATGGCGAACGCTGCTTCCGCGTTTTCTGCTGCGGTTTTGTATATTGGTTCGCCCTTGGCATCTTTGCCGTTTAACTGCTTTTGCCAAGATGGGTTGTAAAACCTTTCTTTTGGCGGCAGTTCTTCCGGTTTTGCAATTCCGGGTAACCTAGTAGGTTTTAAGGCAGATCTATGCTTTCTCTCGTACTCCTCTATTTCTTCCTTCATGATTTTGATGTCATTATGGGTTTGTTGGAGATGTTGCCGAGATCTAAGCAGATGTTGCTGTTGCCGTTGGAAAGCTTGTCTCCTGGCTTCCAGCATCTCAGGGGGTTCATTGGGTCCCACTGGAGTTTGTAATAATTCTTGCTCTTCCAGTTCTGTCATTGGCGGAGCAGTGATTTCCTTAGATTTCTTTTCCGTAGGCTTTGTGCCACTAATATCTCCAACTTCCAGGTTTTCATCAGCGAGATCAGCTGACTTTTTCTTCCGGAGTTTGTACTGGAGTTTTTTAGAAGCACGGTGCTTTTTCTTGGAAGACGGAGGTTTTTTGACAGGTTCATCCTCTGTCATCTCCTTGACATTAGGAAATATCGGAGAAGTTTCTCCGTCTTCCCTCTCTTCTACTAGCGGAGGGGTTTTAGGGCTTTCCTGGCTATCGGCACCCGTTGTATCAGCTGGTTTTGCCATTAGCACTTCATGGAACCCTTCTTGAAAGGACTTAACTTTTCTTACGAAGGCCTCGTCGTCTTCGTCTTCGGATTCGAAGTTATCCGATCCGGTTTCCGACTCCAATCTCGCCTCAATGGCGGCAAGCACGGACTCTGTTTCCGAGTTCATCGTCTGGTTGACGGATGTCGGATCTTCCGTCTCTGTGACGGGTATTGGTTCTTCCGTCTCTGTGACGGGTGTAATGTTGTTATCTGCCTCTTGCACGGGATTTCCGTCATCCGTGTTTTCAGCGATCTCGGATTGCACCATGCCGATAAAGTGCGTATCACTGTTTTGTCGGCGATCTGAGCAAAATCCGGCATCATAGTCGTCTTCGACTGGGTATAGGGCGGGTGGGAAATAATTGCTTTCACCGCAAAACCCCATTGCTTCCGCGGTTAATCCGATAAAGATGTTAGCAGATCCAATCGGTAAAACGCAGGCACTTACCAGGTGGTTTTGCGCCGGTATGTAGGATCCGTTGTCGAGGAAGCGCCCGACGTCGTCGTCGAATTCCAAGCTTCCGACAGTGATCGATCTTCCAATTCCGCCTAGTATCCCAGATCGGAACTTCACGCCTGACGTCGTTTGCCCCACGGTGGGCGCCAACTGTCGAGACATCGTAGTAGTTTTCATAGACTGGGGTGCCATGAGACTACGGTAGAGACGTGGGGTAACGGGATAGCGTAGTAACACAGAACACGGGATTTTACCCAGGTTCGGTACGTCGCGACAGTACGGCGTACCTACTCCTGCACTTCTCACTATGTGGGACTAAAGCCCGTATAATAAGGTTACAATGTAAGAGAATAGATCCAGCTACTCGTCGAGGATGAACTTCCCGGCGAGTCGCGTAAGGCTTGAGCTTGAACCTAGAACCTTGGAACTAAAGGAACTTATGTAATCTATCTCCCGCCCGGCTTTATATAATAGCCGGATTAGGGCTTACAGAACCAGAAACCTAGAAGACTACGTTTTACTTGTAACTTGGAAAGTAAGGAATCCGTCTTCTCCTCCAAGCCAGATCACGCGGGCCGTGATCCGGGTTCTTCTAGAATCCGGCTTCTGCGCGTCGGACTACTGGGCCGCCCAATGGACCTAAGCCCATTACCATGTAGGCCACCCTGGTAGTCCGGCTCTTTTGTCTACCATCTTCTATACCCCTATTCAGTATATATCCGACATAAAGTAAATTGCAGCAACGTAACTAGAGTGTTTTCTTATATTTAAAATAGGACCGGGGTTCATGGTTTCACACTTGCATTCTCTCAAATAAAGTGGTAGACGGTGGACATAAAGAATTACATGTGAGATTACAATAACATGTTTAACATTGAGTGCTTTCATATGGGCATCACGTCCTAGCATAGAGATCTCTACGGTCATATTGATCCCTCTTATACTCCACCAAGATGCGAAATAAATCAAAACACCTCGATAATTAAGGAAAAAACCAGAGTATAGCTTTAAACAATGTGACATGAAGTTGAAGTAAGAACTTGCTAGATCTAGTCATGGAGATTGATTAGTGTCACTTCAAATTCCCGGTAACAAGGTACTCCTTTTTATCCCTAGTTAGGTAACTAAGAAAGGTTTAACAAAACCTAAGTGGATCGTTGAACTTCTGTCACTTTCACAACACTAGCCACCCCCCGTTACTCCAACTAATGCACCCATCACCCCACACACGCTCTCAAGAACTAGATTGATCAAAGCTAGCAAATAAGAATGGGGTACATAAGATACATCTACTCAAATAACTCAAGAGAAACAATTGCAATCTCAGATTCAATAACTCATAGAAAAGATCCACCACATAGGAATTACAACGGTGCCCGTAATCATGTGAGGCAGCTCATACGAATCTAATTAGTGAAGCACATAGAGAGAGAGAGAGAGATACAAGTGCTACTTCCACAAACCCATAGCCCTGGGGTGGACTACTCCCTCTTCATGGAGATGTCGATGGAGATGACGTTGGAGGGGTAGGAGATCACACCGGCGGCGCCCCGCCGGAGTTTTCCCCTCCAATCTGGAACTTCTAGTCTCTGTTTTGGTGTTTCAGTGTTTCGGCGGCGCTCTTCTCCGTAAGGGTACGGGGACCCTTTTTATAGTCGATTTTAGGTCAAGACGGAGTCGGTAAGTCGAAGATGGAAGGAATTGGGGCCACAGGGGCCAAAAGGGGGCCTCTCACGCGGCCAAGGAATCTGGCCGCGTGGAGGGTCCTTTTTTGGGCCTCCTTGCCCAATTCTCGTGGATCCTTCGCCCGCAAGTCTTTTCCTTCCAAGAAAATGACCCCCGCAGATTTTCAGGTGATTTCGCGGAAGTTTGCCCCCTGAAACGTAAAAAATATAGAAAACGGGGTTTCTGACAGGCAGGGTTAATTCCATAAAAGTTGGGGGACTTTGTAATTTAACCCCAAAATACTATAAAACATTTAATTATACCCTTATATGATGCAATATGTAATAGAAAACCATGTGAAAATATGCAAAATTCATCTATGCATTTTACATGCATCAGACCCCAAGAGGAAGGTATGATGAGTACAACCGCAATATTTTCCCTCGGTAAGAAACCAAGGTATAATCGGACCAGTGGGAGAACCAAATCACTTCTGAAGGTTGTTGACAGCTGAGTTGGCAGGGCGTACTACCAGGCTCAGCAAAAACATGGAATGTTCATACAACACAACCAAGATACTTTGCCCCAACGAAAAAGTGAGGTTGGCAATCTCACCGGTTGAAAGTGCAAACATGCTTAAATCATCTTGTTTTGGTGTTTGTTAATAACACGTGTATCCTTAAGTGTGTTGATGTTTTTCAGGGCCTAAATAACATATTTGCTGTGGTGGTAGTAAGATACAAAAAGAGGCAAAGTTCCAGGAAAAACTTCTGCTGGAATTTATTCCAGGCCGGAGTCTCCGGTCTCTCAGACCGGATTCTCCGGTGTGAAGTTATTCGAGGGGCTTCGTTCCTTGGAATTTTTGGTGTCGCCAGCTGTACCGAGACTTACCGGAGAAACAACAGAGTCTCCAGAGTGAGCACAACTTTGAAGAAACAGCTCTGGGGTTTGTCTGGTGTCTCCCGCTGTATCGAGACCGGAGAATTACCGGAGACTGTCTGGAGTCTCCGGACTGACTAGTACTTTTGCTGATCGTTTGATCCCAGACACACTCTGCACTCAGGCGACAAGGCGCAAGCTGGACAAGACCGGACTCTCCGGTCCCTCGCACCGGAGTCTCCAGACTGGTGTTTTCTCTGAAGAAAATGAAGCTAAAGGAAGTGGTGTCGCCCACTGGATCCACACTGGAGATTTACCGGAATGTGTATGGAGTCTCCGGACTGATGCCCTGGCAAAAAGCTCAGACCGGAGTCTCCGGCCTTTACACCGGAGCCTCCGGTGTGAGTTTGGCAGAAATGTCTCCAACGGCTCCAAACTTTACGAGGGGTATAAATACCCCATCCCCTCCACCTACCTCCAGCTAGCTCGTCCCAAATAGATCTCACGGTTGCTAGAGCTCACCCACCTTGATAGATCTCTAAATCCTTCCACCCAAAAGCCTTGATCTTTGGAGGATTGAAGGAGAAGGCCCCGATCTACGTCTTCACCAACCGGATTTCATTTCCCCCCTCATTTGCTTGAGGGGAACTAGTCTAGGGTTTCCTTTTGTGGAGAACCTAGACATGTTGTCTCTCTTTTGGTGATTCTTGTGATTGTTGGGAGCCCCCAATTCGGTTGTGGGTGTGTGCCTCAAACTTGTTTGTAAAGGACTCGATTCCCGCCTCAAAGGGGATCAATAGTGGAAGGTGTATTAGGCCTTTGTGGCGGGGTTCATCGGAGAATAGGGTGAGGCCTTTGTGGCATTGAGTAGGCCTTCACGACGAGCTCACACCCCTCCAATGAGACGTACTCCCTTAACAAGGAGGATCTCGGGAATACATCGTGTCTCACGTGCTTCCTATCGGTTATCTCGTTCCCTTATCCTTTACTCACTTGTGTTGCATTTATTGTTGTACTTGTTGCATTTATTGTTGTACTTGTCATATAGGTGAATTCACCTTAGTTGCACTATCTAGAGAATTTACATTTGTGTCAAGCCTAATATTGAAGAAAAATTAAAATTAGTCGTAGCTGTTATGGATGCAACTTGTCTATATTGATAGCCCAATGGGCATATATATATTACACATGACTTGGGGAATAAGGAAATAACATCTAGACTAATACAGACTCCTAGACCAATACTAATACTCCTTAACAACCAATACTAATACTCCTTAACACCCCCCCCTCAAATGCAAAGCGTATGCATTTGAGGGGGGTGTTAAGGAGTATTAGTATTGGTTGTTAAGGAGTATTAGTATTGGTCTAGGAGTCTGTATTAGTCTAGATGTTATTTCCTCATTTGAAGAAGTGTACACTAGGAAACAAAATGATAATCCAGAATCCACGTCTTGAAAGTGTCTCGTAGCATGAAGAGTCTTCAAAACCTGTAGAGTCAAGCCAGAACGAAGAGAGAATAGAGTCGATCGAACAATGAGATCGACTGAGACCGATATTCGATCAAGAGAAGAGCATGTCATAAACGATCATAGCACAAGAAGCCCACGACATAAGAAGTCCAACGGCGAAAGAATGTGCGTAGATCAATGACAATGCAAAATCAGGCCACAAAAATCCCATAGAAAGGAGTAGGACCAAGAAAAGGAGGCCACAAAAGGACCGAGGCCACAAAAGGACCAATACGAAGATGCCACAAAAGGACCAATAAGAAGATGCCACAAAAGGACCAATAATAAGAGGCCACAAAAGGACCGAAATAGGAGGCCACAAATGGACCGAGAATAGGAGACCACAAAAGGACCAATAATAAGAGGCCACAAAAGGACCGGAATAGGCGGCCACAAACGGACCGAGAATAGGAGGCCACAAACGGACCGTCAATATAGGCTGACAAATGAAGGTATACTGGACTCTCATGACATCAGAAACACGAAAAACAACGGACTTGGTGGACGCAGCGGAAATATAGTTGGAAGGCACACGTGCGAGATAAAGTTGATACAGACACCGACAAAGTTCAACGGAGAGTGGGAGAAAGGCATGTGAATTTTTATTTTTGAGAGGGAACCGCTACCAGCCCAGCATAACAGCAGTGCCACCAGCAAAGCCCAACAACGGCTCTAGCATCAACGGCCCAACAACATAGAGGCAAGGCATCCTGTGCTCAGGGAAAGCCAAACAGATGGGTCAACGCCTGATCTAAACAGAGCAGCGATCGATACAGAGCCAAACTACCGGAACGGGGCAGCGACGGACAAGGGTCAGAAACTAGAACCAGCAGGGGGCCCGAGAGGACACGGACGGCAGCCGGAGACGGATCAGAGGCGGCCGGAGACGGACGCTTGCGGGCGACGGTCGGTGGCCGGCGGCGGACGTGCGACAGTCGGATAAGTACTAGAGACAGCGGCGGACGGCCTTGGGCGGAGACTGGAGGACGGCGGACGGGACTGGAGGACAGCGGCCGGGGCGACGAGCGGCGGCCGGCGGCGGATGTGCAGCAGTCTGATACGGACAGGAGACGGTGGCGTGGATGGAGCTTGGTGACAGCACGTGAAGATGGACGAAAACGCCAAAGATCTTGTGACCTGTACTGGCGGCGGCCGGACAGAACGGAGACGGCAGCTGACGGCTGCTGGATATTGATCTCATGTACGATTGTGATGAGAGCAGACAGATCGAAGCTGCAGGCAGGCAACTATACGAGACAGATCGAAGCTGCATCCCAAGTCCTCGACCCTGCCATCCTAGATCGCAACGGAACCTGACGCGGAAGAAAAAAAAATCCGACCCGGACGAGTTGCGCGTCCGCGGAAACCCTAACCTTGCTCTGATACCATGTTATGGATGCAACTTGTCTATATTGATAGCCCAATGGGCATATATATATTACACATGACTTGGCGAATAAGGAAATAACATCTATACTAATACGGACTCCTAGACCAATACTAATACTCCTTAATAGTAGCACCTATTCACCCCCTCTAGGTGTCCATACTTTACTTTCAATTGGTATCAGAGCCTCGGCTCTACTATCGGGCTTAACCGCCTAAGAGTTTAAGTATGGTCGATGATACAGAAGACACCGGTTCCGCGGTGCATGTCTCTATGGATGATCTCAATGATTTGAAAAATTCATTGACCTCATCCATGGAGAACAAAATTGATGAATTGCGTCAACTCTTGATGCAATTCATGAAAGTCAAGGAACCGTAGGCTTCCGATTCATCTCCTCCGGACCAACTTTCGGAAGGAGCCAAGAAAGGGGATAATGGTGACCCATCTAAAAATTCTTCCGCTAAAGACCCCACCGATAATGGCACGGAAGGAGGAGGAGAATTTCATTCTGTCAAAGGACATTATTCTCCCGATGCTCCCGTCCCACATCCCCATATAATTCCTAGAGGAGATCCACGTAAAATTGATGCATATTCTTTTAGTGAATGGCAATATTACATGGAAACTCACTTGAACTCTTCTTGTATAGAAATTAGGAGGGTCACTCGAGATGGATACAAACCTCCTCGGGTCCTAACTCTAGTCAATGATCTCTTGCAGGACTATGCTTTCGGTGGATCCAAATGGATAATTGATAGGGGATGCACCACTCATATGACCGGAAGCAAAGAACTTGTGACGGAGTTTCTCCCAAATGACATTGATGCAACCGTCACCTATGGAGACAAGTTCTCGTCTAAGGTATCGGGTTTTAGCAAGGTTGTGATTGCTCCCGATGTTACTATCATGGACGTCATGCTTGTTGAATTCCTTGGTTTCAATTTACTTTCGGTTCATTCTCTTGTGAAGATGGGTTTCTCCGGCTTCTTTGATGAAAACATTGTGGTCCTTTTGAGGATCAAGACTCTTGACGTCGCATACGTGGGACATGTTGAACATGAGTTGTTTGTGGTAGACTTCTCGAAGTCTGCCAACTCTCAATCAATGTGTCTTTTTGGAAAGGCGGACATGGGGTGGTTGTGGCATTGTCGCTTATCCCATGTCAACATGAGAGCTTTGCAAAGTCTTCACAAAGGTGGCCTTATTCTCGGACTAAAAGAAAATGTTTCCTTTTCCAAAGATCGCGTTTGTAGGCCGTGTGTTGAAGGAAAGATGCATGATATCTCGCACAAGGCCAAGACTATAATCTCATCGAAGAGGATCTTGGAGCTTCTCCATGTTGATCTCTTTGGTGCCAGGCCCGAGGCAAGTCTTGGTGGCAAGAAGTATTTCTTGGTGATTGTCGATGATTATTCAAGATACGCTTGGGTTTATTTCTTCAAGTGAAAGAGTGAGACTCAACAAACCATCACCGACTTCTCCAACCAAGTGCAATGTCAACACAATGTGAAAATCATGGCTATTAGGAGTGACAATGGTTCGGAGTTCAAGAACTACACTTTGAATGAATTCCTTAGTGATGAGGGTATTCTTCATCAATACTCCGCCACTTACACTCCTCAACAAAATGGTGTTGCCGAAAGGAAGAATCGCACCGTCTTGGATATGGCAAGGACCATGTTGGCGGAGTATTCTTCTCCCCAATATTTATGGGTCGAGGCCATATCCACCGCATGCCACTCCTCCAACCGCCTCTACATACGCAAGGGCTTGGACAAGACTCCATATGAGATCCTCACCAGCAACAAACCCAACGTCTCCTACTTCCGTGTATTCGGTTGTAAGTGCTTCTATTTGATCAAGGGTGTTAGGTTGTCTAAGTTTCAATCCAAAACTATTGAGGGTATATTTGTTGGTTACGGTGCCGAATCCCACACTTATGGAGTCTATGACAAGACCTCACGGATTGTCATATAATCTTGTAGCATGGATTTCGAGGAAAATGATGGCTCTCAATTGGCGCATTTTCATGTTTCTAATGTAGATGTTGAAATTCCTCAAGAAGCCATAGGAAGGATGGGTGTGGGATTTTTACGCCCCATTCAGGGACACCTTATGGCGACTCGAGAAGGACTATGCTCTACTCAAGTGGAGCCCTCCTCTACAATAGAATAACAAGCCAAGGAGCCAAGTGATGCACCTAACCAAGAACATGTTGAAGACCCTCCTCTCATTGACCAAGTTACTATGCAATATGCAACCACTCCTATCGTTCATGCTAGTCAAGGTCAAGGCCAAGATCAACCTTCATCATCTTTCCCTCCTCAAGTTGAAGCTAGTGTGGATGTTGATGATGATGATGATGCTGATGATTAAGGCCAACACATTGGTCAAGACGGGGACCCAAATGATCAAGATGATCAAGTGATTCCTCCTCGCAACAATGAGGAGATCGAAGCCCGTCGTGCTAGAAGGATAATAAGAGCTTTGAAGCATATTGATTCCCAAGACACCAAAGTGTTGGAAGATGTTAAAGCTAAAAGATCCACAAGAAGGCAATTGGCTCACTTTAGTGAGCATCTAGCACACATATCTATGGTGGAACCAAAGAAAGTGTTTGACGCTCTTGAGGACTCCGATTGGGTTGAAGCCATGCATGATGAGCTCAATAACTTTGAGCGCAACAAGGTTTGGAGATTAGTTGAGAAGCCCAAGGATTGCCACAATGTTATTGGCACTAAGTGGATATTAAAAAACAAGCAAAATGAGCATGGGATTGTTATAAGGAACAAGGCAAGATTGGTGGCTCAAGGTTACACTCAAGTGGAAGGCATTGGCTTTGATGAAACCTATGCTCCCGTGGCTCGCCTTGATTCCATTCGTATCCTTCTTGCATATGCATCTTCGCATAATTTCAAATTGCAACAATTGGATGTCAAAAGTGCTTTCTCGAATGGTCCACTCAAAGAGGAGGTATATGTTAAGCAACCTCCAGGGTTCGAGAACCTCAACTTCCCTAACCATGTCTACAAGCTCGATAAGGCGCTCTATGGACTTAAAAAAGCACCACATGCATGGTATGAGCGCCTTAGAGAGTTATTGGATGATCATGGTTTTGAAGTTGGGAACATCGATCCCACTCTCTTCACAAACAGGGTAAAGGGAGAGCTTTTCATATGCCAACTCTATGTGGACGATATTATCTTTGGCTCAACTAACCAAGCTTTCAATAATGAGTTCTCAAAGCTTATGGCTGACAGGTTTGAGATGTCCATGATGGGAGAGCTTAAATTCTTCCTTGGCTTTGAGATCAAGAAATTGGCTCATGAGACTTTCATCTCTCAAGCCAAGTATACCCAAGACATGTCCAACAGGTTTAATTTACAAGGTGCAAAAATAAAGCCATCTCCTATGCAAATAAAGTGCCACCTCAAGCGCAACCCGGATGGTAAATATGTGGACCAAAAGCTGTATCGTTCTACGATTGGTTCTTTGCTTTATCTTTGTGCATCTAGGCCCGACATTGTTTTGAGTGTAGGTGTGTGTGCAAGGTATCAAGTGGATCCTAAGGAAATCCACTTGGTGGCGGTCCATAGGATGTTTCGGTATTTGGTTCATACCTCAAGGTTTGGTTTGTGGTACCCAAAGGTGGCACAATTCTCTCTCAAGGGCTACACGGATTCCGATTGGGCCGATGATCAAGATGATAGGAAGTCCACTTCCGTGGCTTGCCAATTCCTTGGTAGGTCCTTGGTGAGTTGGTCTTCCAAGAAGCAAAATTGCATATCTCTCTCCACCACCGAAGCCGAGTATGTGGCCGCCGCAAGTGCTTGCACCCAATTGCTATGGATGAGGCAAAACCTCAAAGAGTATGAAGTTCATTTGGATAAGGTGCCTCTCATGTGTGACAATGAAAGTGCCATCAAGATCGCCTACAGCCCCGTGCAACACACAAGGACGAAGCATATTGAGATTCGTCATCATTTCATCCGAGACCATGTGGCAAGAGGTGATATTGCTCTTGCGTATGTTCCCACCAAGGAAAATCTCGTGGACATCTTCACGAAGCCACTCGACGATGCAAGATTCATGTTCTTGAGGAATGAACTAAACATCATTGATTCTAGGAGTTTGACTTGAGGATATTGCACACACCCCTATAGTTGAAACGTGTTTGGGTTTAGGTGTAGGCATGGACATAGGGGGGTATTATCCTAACACATTGGGTTCTCCCTCCCCCCATTATGCCCAAAGCAAAAATTCATTGTTATCTCTCTTTTTCTGATGTTGAATTGTGAGCTTCAATGTCGAGAAATGGCAATGTACCCAAGATATATCTTTGTGGTGACATACCATGTTCTCTTACATGGTGGCTTAGGACACCAACCTCTTCCTTTGAAGATTTGGTTCTTATTTGGTCGTATTTTGACTTGTTGAGAGTTATTTTCCGTTTTGGAAAACATACTCAAAAATTTGGTGTTCAAATGTGTTCTTGCTTTCCTTGAGTATGAAGTTCCCTCCCTGCTGTTGATTTCCAATCCCAAGCCAAAACTTTCCAAAGAAATAAGTTTTTATTGCCTCATACATGTCATGTCCAATCCATGGGTTTTTTGGCGTGTGGTCCGGAGACTCCGATCTGCCACACCGGAATCTCAGGCCTGTCCGGAGACTCCGGTGTGGGGTGCGGTAGTATAAAAAAGGAGGGTTCGGGGAAGTTAGGGTTTTCATCCCACACTTCCCCCCGCCTCCAAACCGCTGTTGCGCCGCCGCCGCCGCCTCCAAGGACTCCTCCAGACGGTTTCCACCGCCGGAATCCGCCTCCCTCGACTCCAACTTGCATCTCCCCTCCGTGGGATCCTCCATGCCAGACTTGGGTGTCAAGGGTACCCTCTCTCCCCTCTTGTTTTCTTGTTTTTATCTAGATCTTGGTCTATATGCTTGTTTGGGAGAGTTGGCACTATCTACTTGTTGTTAGAACCACCCTAGTATGTTTCCTCCTATAGAAATCATCTAGGAAACTAGTTAGAGCAAGTTCTGTTGAATTCACCTCTCAGATCTGGGAACAGTCCAGAGACTCCGGTCTGCCAGACCAGAGACTCCGGTGTGAATTCTCCAGAACTAGTTCTCATGCTTTTGGTTGATTTCTTCCTCCATATTTGGACATGTATGCTCATTGTTGTTTTGCTATCTGGTTTTTGTGTTTGGCCGCGTGTGTTTTCAGGGAAAGGAAGGTATAAGTCATCATCATCAAATCCTAATATCAGGCCAAGGAAGTACCACACCCGCTCTCGCAACTATCACGTCACCGATGAAGCTACTAGCAGGGTTGGTCAGAGGATGACCTTTGAGACTGAGCAACATCAAGAAGTAGATGCACAAGCAAGGCAGAGGAGTGAACTGGCGAAGAAGGCCAAGTATGATAGGATCACTTCTGTGGTGTCTTTGAGAAATAGGGAGTACATGATCATGAGGGCCAGACCATTCTTTACCATGGCCCGCACCGCTGAGAGTTCTCATTACTGGAGGAGGGAGTCTGAGTTGATTCAGAGGGAGATCTACTCCAAGTTCAGGAAGCCTGTTTGTCCTCAGAAGTTTCTTGACTTAAATGCTCTAGGTAGTTCTGAGTACTTTGAGGAGGCTGTATGGATCACAAAGAAGCTAGGACTTGAGCATCTAGTTGTCATTCAGCAATATTATAATGTCTCGGCCGTTCAGGAGTTCTTTTCCACTGTCACATTTGGAGATGATGATGATGTTTCTTTGACTTGGATGACCGGGTCTCTTCAGTGTGAGTACTCCATCATACGATTGGTTGAGCTTCTTGGTTACCCTTGGGGTGACAACTGTGGTCATTGTATGCATATCCATAGTGTGGCCTACAACAAGAAGAGGATGGATCCTATGTACGAGAAGCTATCAAGCAACAACACCGCTAAGGACCTCAAGAAAGTTTACAACATCCTTCTCCACCTCTTTCGCAACAACATTGCTCCCAAGGCCGGGAATGTGGATGTTATCTGTGGTGTCTTGTGAACTTGCTCTATCAGGCCTTCCAGTGTCACTTAGGTGGTCCAGATGGCGAGGGATATGAGATTGATGTCATGCACTTCATCAAATAGGAGATCTATTCTACTATGATTGAGATCAAGAAGGTCCCCATGTATGCTCCTTATGTGATGAAGCTCATTCTCGATAAGTGCCCGAGCTTGGTGTGTGAGGTTGATCACACTGTTGGTACTCTTCAGGTTCTATATTCTCACCGTCCTCACATTGACACCCCCATGGGTGATGTTGAGGCTGCTCCTAGGTCCAGTAGGAAGAATGCCGACCCTCCCTCTCGCCGGTCTATCAAGGAAGAGACTCAAGATGAGATCAAGAAGCTGTCATGGTTTCAGCGCAACATTCTTTGCATGACAATTGCATTCCACAAGGAGAACCATGAGGCCTATAAGGATAGGCGCCATCTGAGGAAGATGGTCTCCAAGCTCCAGGACCATGCATGTATTGGGGATACTCCTCCTATTGGTACCCCTACCACCTTCCTCCTCGACCAACCGTGGCAAGGACCCTATGACTGAGGAAGAGGAGGAGGATGAGGAGCATACTGAGGTAGAGGATGATGATCTTGAGTTCTTCAATGATGGTGATGAGGAGGAAGATGAGGATGAGCAAGGATATGAATATGATCATGGAGAAGACACGGACCATGTTGATGACGATGATGATGAGGACTATGAGGATGATGACTGATTCCTTGGGTGTGTGTAGTGCTCTTTGCCCTTTTTGGTGTCTTGATGCCAAAGGGGGAGAAGAATATAGGGTCTTCTCCGGGCTTTGCAAGGGTTGCTTTGATTTGATTTGCTTCGGAACACAAGTCTTTGAACTTGATTTTCTTTTATGGCTTGTGTTCCCTTTATCTTTGTTAATTTGGTTTCCTAGTGAACTATGGATTTATGTGTGTGGTGAGACTACATGGTGAAGCTATCTATCCTATTGTGCTTAATATTGCTTTTATCTATCGTATCTATGCATGTATGTATTTTGTTCACTAGTAGTTGATCTAGAGGGCTTTTTTTTGTAAAACATAGGGGGAGCTCACGACTTGAGTGTAGGAAAGCCCGTCTATCTTTTACAAACATAGCCTAGCTGTGATTTTATTGCAAATATGTGTGTTGTCATCAAACACCAAAAAGGGGGAGATTGAAAGTCCAAACGCGCTTAAATCATCTTGTTTTGGTGTTTGTTAACCACATGTGTATTCCTTAAGTGCGTTGATGTTTTTTCAGGGCCTAAATAACATATTTGCTGTGGTGGTAGTGAGATACAAAACGTGGCAAAGTTCGAGGAAAAACTTCTACTGGAATTTATTTCAGGACGGAGTCTTCGGTCTCTCAGGTCGGAGTCTTTGGTGTGAAGTTATTCGAGGGGATTTGTTCTCTAGAATTTTCGGTGTCGCATGTTGTACCCAGACCGGAGACTTACCGGAGTCTCCGGAGCGAGCACAATTTTGAAGAAACAGCTCTGGGGTTTGTTCGGTGTCTCCTACTGTATCTAGACCGGAGACTGTCCGGAGTCTCCAGACTGACTGGTACTTTTTCCGATCGTTTTATCCCAGACACACTCTGCACTCAGGCGACAAGGCGCAAGCTGGACAAGACCGGACTCTTCGGTCCCTCGCACGGGAGTCTCCAGACTGGTGTTTTCTCTGAAGAAAATGAAGCTAAAGGAAGTGGTGTCGCCCGCTGGATCCACACCGGAATGTGTCCGGAGTCTCCGGACTGATACCCTGGCGAAAAGCTCAGACCGGAATTTCCGGACTTTACACCGGAGTCTCTGGCCTTTACACCGGAGTCTCCGGTGTGAGTTTGGCAGAAATGTCTCCAATGGATCCAAACTTTACGATGGGTATAAATACCCCCCCCCTCCACCTACCTCCAGCTAGCTCGTCCCAAATAGATCTCAACCACCTTGCTAGATCTCCAAATCTTTCCACCCAAAAGCCTTGATCTTTGGAGGATTGAAGGAGAAGGACCCGAGCTACGTCTTCACCAACCGGATTTCATTTCCCCCCTCATTTTCTTGAGGGGAACTAGTCTAGGGTGTCCTCTTGTGGAGAACCTAGACATCTTGTCTCTCTCTTGGTGATTCTTGTGATCGTTGGGTGCCCCTAATTTGGTTGTGGGTGTGTGCCCCAAACTTGTTTTTAAAGGACTCGATTCCCGCCTCAAAGGGGATCAATAGTGGAAGGTGGACTAGGCCTTTGTGGCGGGGTTCATCGGAGAATAGGGTGAGGCCTTTGTGGCATTGAGTAGGCCTTCGTGGCGAGCTCACACCCCTCCAACGATACCTACTCCCTTAACAAGGAGGAACTCAGGAATACATCGTGTCTCCGCGTGCTTCCTATCGGTTATCTCGTTTCCTTATCCTTCACTCACTTGTTTTGCATTTATTGTTGTACTTGTTGCATTTATTTGTGTACTTTTCATATAGGTAAATTCACCTTAGTTGCACTATCTAGAGAATTTACCTTTGTGTCAAGCCTAATCTTGAAGAAAAATTAAAATTAGTCGTAGCAACTATTCACCCCCCCTCTAGGTGCCCATACTTTAATTTCACCGGTCTTGCTGAAAAAAAAGATTAGACGTATAGTGTGGAAAATGATGTTTGTTTGCAGTGAATGAAATGATAACAATGTTTGCAGTAGGTTGTATTATCAGTGTAAAAGAATAGACCGGGGTCCACAGTTCACTAGTGGTGTCTCTCCATAACATATAAATAACATGCTGGGTGAAAAAATTATAGTTGGGCAATTGACAAATAGAGAATGCATCGTAATGCATATACATGACATGATGACTACTATTATATTCATTTGGGCATTAGAACATGATACATAGACCGTTATCCAACTGCATCTATGACTAATAATCCACCCTCAGGACGTCATCCGAGCAAACTTTGGGTATTAAGTTGCAAGCAACAGATTATTGCACTAAGTAAAATGCGTAATGAAAACAACACAATTATCCTTGGACAAAGCATTTCCGTTTTACCCCTAGTGACAACAGGACATCCACAATGTTAGAAGTTACTGTCACTCTCCCAGATTACTAGAGGCATGAACCCACTATCTAGCATAAATACTCCCTCTTGGAGTGATACGTCGAAAACGTATCTCCTTTTCGAACACCTTTCTTATTGTTTTCCTCTAAACTTGTGAGTTTTGGATACCACTAACACGGACTAACGCTGTTTTCAGCAGAATTACCTTGGTGTCTCGTTTTTGTGCAGAAAAATCAACTTTTAGGAAATTGCCCAGAAAAGACCTGCATTGGCCCTAAAACACCAGAAGACCCCTGGAGCGAGAAGGAGACCCGGAGAGGGGCCATGAGGTGGCCAAACCACCCCCCGGCGTGCACACCCTAGGCTGCGCCACCTGGTCGTGTGGGCCACCCAGGCACCCCTTCAGACTCCCCTTTCGACTACATGTTGCCTTCAACCCTAAAACGCGAGGGGGGTCGTCATATTCCACAGAAATACAACAGAGCGCCGCCACCACCCCGAAACTCAATTTGGGGATCAGAAGTTCCTGTTCTGGCACCCTGCCGGGACTGGGATTCGAAGGAGATCATCACCATAGACACCTCCACTCCTTCTCCATCAACCATCCATGTTTCCCCTGTCCATGAGTGAGTAACCCCCGTTGTAGGCTGAGAGGGATGGAAGGGATTGGATGAGATTGATCATGTAATAATGCCAGATTGTTAGGGCATAGTGCCTAGTATCCATTGTTAGTGTTTTCTACCGTTGTTGCAACTTGTTATGCTAAATGCTTGTCACTAGGGCCCGAGTGCCATGATTTCAGATCTGAACATGTTATTGTTTCATGAGTATAATTATGTTTCTTGATCATACCTACAAGTTGTTTACACATATTGTTGTCCGGAACCCGAGGCCCCAAAGTGACAGAAATTGGGACAACCGGAGGGGGTGGTTGTGATGTGAGGATCACATGTGTTCACGGAGTGTTAATGCTTTGCTCCGGTGCTTTATTAAAAGGAGCACCTTAATTACCAGTAGTTTCCCTAGAGGCCCCGCTGCCACGGGCTGGTAGGACAAAAGATGTTGTGCAAGTTTCTCATTGCGAGCATGTACGACTATATTGGAACACATGCCTATGGTTCGCCTACATGTTTGATACTTTATTATTATTATCTGCAATGCCCAAGTTATTATTATTACATCACCCTTGTTATCCATGCAACGCCCGTTCATCCATTCCCTCTATGCCTACGGTACTCCCATCCTGCTATTTTCCGCGATTGCTACTGCTGTTATTTTATTTCTACTGCTGCTATAAAATTGTTACCACTGATAAATTGTTGCGATCAAGTCTACTTTCAGGTGCAGCTGAATTGACAACTCAGTTTTTAAGCCATTTAAATATTATTTGGCTCCCCTTGTGTCGAATTAATAAATTTGGGTTTTACTTCCCTCGAAGACTGTTGCGATCCCCTATACTTGTGGGTCATCAAGACTATTTTTTGGCGCTGTTGCCGGGGAGCATAGCTTTATTTATTTGCTCACTTGATCGTGATATTGTTTGCTGCAAGACATTCATGATGGGAAAGACTCGTGATGGAAAATTTCTCATGTTACCATCCACTACAAGAAGAGGTACAACTCTGAACACCTCTGCTGCTCTTGATTCACCGTTTGTTATGATTAAGCTTTTTACTCCACCACAGGCTACTATTACTTCTACTGAGTCTGAGAATGCTTGTGATACTTTTGATGATGCTTCTACTGTCCTTGATGATACTGGTTCTCTAGGTCCTTTCCTAGATGCTACTATTGCTAAATCCAAACAAATTAAAAATGCTGAAATTACCGTTGAAAGTATTGGTACACGTGTTAATTCCACTGAGAATATTGATGATCTTGATGAAACCTATATTGAACTTAATGATGATTTTATTGAAGAAGCTCGTGCTACTACTGGTGCAGGTGCTCTTAAGAGTCTTCTTGCAAGACATGCTGTGAAATATAAATCTTCTCTTGATGCTAAGTTTGCCACATCTCCCATACACATTATAGGCAAGGATTATGATTTATCTTTAGATTTATCTTATATATCCATTGTTGAGAAAGAAACTGTTGTGGACTTGAAAGTAAAAGTCCTATGGGACACATAAATGAGCTTTCATCTATGAGTAGTTTATTTCCTGATGATACTAAGACGCGTACTTATTTTATTACCAAGAATTTTCCTTTTTCATTAAAAGATGAAGCTAAAACTTGGTTTAACAATCTGCCACCTGGATCTATTACTTGTCCTATCGATATGATTAATGCCTTTTTTCAAAAATATTCCCTGCTAGTGCTCAACATGCTGTTGTGAAACAAATCTTTAACTTTGAGCAAATTAAAGGAGAAAAATTACCTGAATCATGGACAAGATTTTGTGCTTTGGTAAGAGCTTGCCCTGGTTATCCACTACCTAAAAATGAGCTCATAGATATATTTTATAATGGACTAACTGTTGAATCTAGGACATACCTGGATACTTGTGCTGGTTTTGTTTTCAGGAAAAGAGCTCCAGAAGAATCTGGGGGAATTAATGGCTCAAATAGCCAAAATAATGATGATTGTAATATTCCTGAACCTATACCTACACCCGAGCCAACAACCAAGAAGAGAGGGATGATTGAATTAAATGACGAAGTGATGAAGGAATCCAAGAAATCTCTTAAAGAGAGGGGTATTAAATCTGAAGATGTGAAGAATTTACCTCCTATAGAAGAATTATGTAAGCCTATTCCTCATCCATCAACTATTGAGGTACACTTTCTCCAATAATTTGATAATAGAGATATTCCTTACTCTAAACCACCTGATCAATGCTTAGATGAATTTGATAATTATGTTGTTAAGCAAGATAGTTTTAATATGAGAGTGCAAAATCATCTTATGGAAAACTCTAGAGCTATTGATAATTAGCATGGTATTATTGAGAGAACCTCTAATGATGTTAAAATGCTCGTTAAACATTTACAAATGGTTCAAACTCAAATTGATCAACTTACTTAAGTGCAAAAAGACATGCTAGCTAATGCTTCTAGAGATAAACATGTTTGTGAAATAATCACTAGAAGTGGTATTTCTACTCAAGACCCCCTGTATCCTGAAGGACATCCTAAAAGAATCGAACAAGATTCTCAGCAACCTAAAAACATTAGTTCTCCTTCTAAGAAAAAGAAGAAGAGACATAAAAATGTTGTAGAATCTTCTGAACCTGCTAAATATCCTAATAGTATATCTATTTCTGATGCTGAAACTGAAAGTGGTAATGATAAAAGTGATGCTTCTGATAAAGAAGAAACTGTATAGCTGAACCTGAAAAGCAAACTAAAATTGTGAAGTATACTAAGGAGGATTTCATTGCCAATAAACATGGTAAGGAAAGAGAGCCTTGGGTACGAAAAGGAATGCCTTTTCCTACTAAGAACCCCAAATCTAAGGAAGAAGAACATTATAATAAATTCTATGAGTGGATGAAACCTTTGTTCTTGCAAATTCCTTTGACTGATGTTATTATGTTGCCTCCTTATTCTAAATATGTGAAAGATATTGTCTCAAACAAAAGCAAAATTCCTAATGAGGAAATTTCCACTATGCTTGCTAATTACTCTTTTAGTGGTAAGGTTCAAAGAAGCTTGGAGACCCCGGTATTCAACCTATTCCTTGTTCCACTAAAAACAATTATGTTAGAACTGCTTTATGTGATCTGTGCGCTGGAGTTAGTGTTATGCCTTCTTTCTTTATAAGAGATTCTCTCTTGAAAAATTAATACACACTGATATATCTTTGCAAATGGATGATAAATCTACTGCTATTCATGTTGGTATATGTGAGAATGTTCCTGTTCAAGTTGCTACTAATTGTTTGATATTAACTGACTTTGTTGTGTTGGAAATGCCTGAAGATGATAATATGTCTATTATTCTTGGGAAACCTTTTCTTAAAACTGCGGGGGCTGTTATTGATTGCAATCAAGGAAACGTAACTTTTAATGTTAATGATAAAGAGAATACTGTTTACTTTCCCAAGAAGATTGATAGAAGATATGGTCTAAATTCAATTGAAAATATTGAGACCATCAAAATTGGAGAATTTTATTGTCCCATTACAGTACCACCAAAAAAATACGAAATTATTATGATTGGTACTATGGCTATCAAGGTTGAGGTAACATAATTATTTAGTGTTGAACAAAGTTTTTCTTCATATGAAAATTATTCAGGTAACAAGACTTGATCACCCTTGTTAACAAAATGATTTTGAATGAAGAGGACAATGTTTTCACTATGTTTTAACCTACCCCATTATGTTTTCACCATGATTACTTCTGTTATCACCTTGCCACGTTAGTACAACCATGTTTCCATCATCCATAACCTTGTTTTCACCATCCATGCTTTTGTTTTCATAGTGATTTCTCTTGTTTTCACAGTGATATGTTTGTTTTCACCACTTCCATCTTTGTTTTCACTGGGTATTTACACATTAGAATGGTTTGAAACCTCTGTAGTTCTGTTTTTGGCTTTGTTTTCCACCTTTTCATAATGGTTTTCTAGGTTTTTAATTAATTATTAAATTCGGGAAAAACCTCGAAAATAAAGTTTCTCGAAAAATTCCAGAAAAATAATAATAATTTTTTACGTTCAAAATGAGGCAGAAAGCCACCTGGGAGACCCTAGGGGGACCACCAGACAGGCACACCATGGGGTGGCGCGGCCTGCCCCCTCGTGGCTCCAGCACATGGTGTGGGGCCCCCTGGCCCTTCACTTATTCTCTCCACTTCCAAAGTATTCTCTCCTACCCCCAAACTGAAAACATTTCCTGGAACCCATGTTCTTGATGTTCTTCCTTGATATTTTTTTATCTCTTTGCTCAGCCCATCATTTGTGGTGAAATTTGGTGCATTTGCTCTCCGGTATGTGACTCCACCGATTATCCAAGTAGGATTTTGTTTGGTGGAGTATTTCTTGAGTATTTTGGTACTGTAGGTGACAGCTTATGTGAGTTTGCATGCTTGATTTGAGTAGAAATAATTTAGTTTTGATGCATGTTTAGATCTCCTATAAGTCTCTATAGTTTCCACCTTATAGTTGCTTGAAATCCATTTTTGTGATGATTATTGAAAAATTTCATAGATGGATAGCCATAATTTTGGAGAGATATTTAGGGGTGATGCTCCTAGGAGAACAAGACCCTTACGTTCTTCCGCTTTAGTGAGGCCATCATACAATGAAGATGTTATTGCACCGACTATTGACGGTGCGGGAGGTGATGGTATCGTTAACCCATCTAGCTTTCCTTGCATGACATTTCAAAGAAGTGCAAGTCTATTAGATGACTTCGTATGCTTATTGAAAGAGTTGGTATAACCAACTTTATGGAGGATGAAATCCCTTAGTATGCCACTCTCACAAAAACTTTTGTTGAGAGATTTAAACTTCAGAACACACAATTTGGTCCAAGTGTTGCTTTCAAGTTATATGGTAGTCCTGTTTCTTTGTCCTTGGTAGATTTATGTGATATTGTAGGTATCAACGCTTCCAGGACAACAAGCAGGATTCAGGATAAACCAACAGATCTCCAAGGGATCGACTGAGAAATCACCAATGATGATGGTCGTTCATCCCAGCGTGGGAAGATAAGGAACATTCAACTCACTGCCCTTCGATATTTTACATACTATCTTGCTACTAGTATCCTTGGTAGAGAAAACACTAGTAACATTTCTAGTTATCACCTTGCTTTCATTGATGTTGCGCTAAACCGTAGCACGAAGTATCGCCTTGGTGCACTTGTTGCATGCCGCCTTGCTGCTGATGGGCCTATTTTTGGGGGCATTATTGCTACATGTGTAGCAACTAGTTTAAGAGTTTGTATTTCTCCTAATGATGAAATAATTTCTCCATGTAGACTTAATCTCGCTGCCATGAAGTCCCATCATTTTGTTACTGCTAGCTCTACTGCTAATCATTTAGTATATAGAGTTCTATTTATTGACAGAAATGAGCGGGCAGTTATTTTGCCGCAGCCTATTTTGTTCAAAGTTGACATGTCATCATGGTCGCGCTCCAAGAAGGATATAGATGAGAATCTGAGCATGATGGAGTTTTACAGGCAGAAGGAGAGGCGAGATGCGCCCTCCGAGGACTAGACCATGTAGTACGCCGGAGCATCCTCGAGCACATATCAGGAGGAAGGTTCCTCCTCGGCATACTACGGGGGCGCCGCCCCATGGTCCCCTTGGTGATTGATCTCCACTTAGGCCAAAAGCCTAAGCTTGGGGGGAGGTATACCGACATCACCCTCATTTATATATCATGTTCGGTCGGTTCTTTGTATATCCATATTTTTTGTTTCTTTCGTTTGTTTTTGTTTTCTTTTGCTTCTTTCGTTTCTTTTTGCTTTTATCGTTTTGTTCTTGTTTTCCAAAACACAAAAAGACCACAAATATTTTTGTTATTTCTCTTTGTTTGCTTCTTTAGTTTCTTTTGTTGGTTTGCTTTCTTTTCTCGTTTCGGTTTAATATTAAAAATCCAAAAATATTTTGCTTTGTTTGCTTGTTTCTTTCTGATCTTGTTTTAATTCGAAAACCCAAATTTTTGTTGTTGTTCTTCTTTGGTTTTGTAAAGAGTTTGCAGAGTTCGCCAGATTTCTGTGTCTCCATTGGAGCTTCATTATCATTCTATATTATCTGATCCACACAAATGAAGAGCAGTAATGATGATTTAAGACACTCCATATTGTGGTGAGAAGCTGGTATGAACTCTATTTGTTTTATTTTTGTACATATACCCATCGTGTGAACATGCTTAGTCCGTTCATGTAAGGTATATGCTATTTAATTGATTCTTAGTAGTTCTTGCTCTCACGTGTTAGTTCCAACTTATTAATATAAGATAGCTTGTCATATAGATGTTTGCTTGGATTGTTTTATTCATAAAAGGGTATGACATTGTGGTATCTCCCTCTATTTATTTCGCTTGAATCGACTTGGCAAATGCTCACGCATGTTAAGACTGAAAACAGAAAGTCACTTAAGCCTCGATGGTTTATTTTGCCTCAGAGTATTTGTATCACTTTTATGCCCCTGTTAATTTTGTTTTGTCGCAAGCATGATTATAACAGCTATCCCTCTCTTGATTGTCGCTCACTGTCTATTGCTAGCCTTCACCTGTACTGAGTATGAAATGCTACTCGTGCAATCCAATTCCCAAAAACCAAAGTATGTCAAATGTGTCCACCATACCTACCTATATGTGGTATTTAACTGCTACTCCAAGTAAATTGCTCACGTGCTACCTTTAAAACCTGCTAAAAATCATTCCTGTTTTGTGCCCCTGTTTTAGCTCATGAGTACGTAAATAGAGAATCTTTATCTCACTTGTCAATTGGATTTCACACCCTGGACTAGTGGCTTCATCCGCTTATCCAACTGATAGAGAGCTGGCACGGGGATTTATACAACAAATTCTCTTCACTATTTTTGCCCCTCATTTATCAGTCAAAGCATAATTGTGTAAACAGAAGAGAAAGATGGATGACCTTCTACACCAATTGTGTCCTTCGAATGGGGAGCCGCTCTTGTGAAGTCTAGTTGGCTAGTGACGTACTGTATTTTCTGTTTACCATTCGTTGACATAAGCATACACCTCTCTAAAAATATTTTATACCTCTGTTTAATAAAATAAAATCTCTGGCACATGAGTGATCCATGCTTCCCTCTACGAAGGGCGTTTCTTTTACTTCTATGTTGAGTCTTCACTTCTCACTTTATGCACCTTCTTAAGAGCATGGCTGTTATTCTTAGTGTAATGTGCTTGTCCCAGAACACGGTTGATAGTGGTATAATTTTGATGCTTCTATCTTTGATATCTTTATTTCTAGTCTTGATTTGAACTTCAGAGGTGGCCTAGCATTTATGTTTTGCTCCACTATTAAGGGCAAGTAAGTACACTTTTATCATACCCTATTATGAGCATTGCAATCTTGCAGATTGATATACTTCATGTTGTCTATTATTAGTTTGTTGACATCTTTTCATGGTTTGCATAAATGTTGGGTAGTTTTTATTTTCCATACATCTTATTATGAATTGCCTCAGAACTTGATCATATAGTAAGTATATTTACATCATATGAAACAAATGTGTTCGTAAAAGTCTTTTATCGCACTCAGTTGTCACTGAATTGCTTGAGGACAAGCAATAAGCTAAGCTTGGGGGAGTGATACATCGAAAACGTATCTCCTTTTCCAAGAACTTTTCTTATTGTTTTCCTCTAAACTTGTGAGTTTTGGATACCACTAACACAGACTAACAATGTTTTCAGCAAAATTACCTTGGTGTCTCGTTTTTGTGCAGAAAAATCAACTTTCGGGAAATTGCCCAGAAAAGACCCCATTGGCCATAAAACACCAGAAGACCCCGGGAGCCAGAAGGAGACACGGAGAGGGGCCAGGAGGTGGCCAAACCACCCCCCAGCGCCCCCTAGGACGCGCCACCTAGTGGTGTGGGCCACCCAGGCACACCCTCGGACTCCCCTTTCGACTATGTATTGCCTTCAACCCTAAAACGCAAGGGGGTTCGTCATATTCCACAAAAACACAACAGAGCGCCACCGCCACCCCGAAACTCAATTCGGGGATCAGAAGTTCCTGTTCTGTCACCCTACTGGGACGGGGATTCGAAGGAGATCATAACCATCGACACCGCCACTCCTTCTCCATCAACCATCCATGTTTCCCCCGTCCATGAGTGAGTAAACCCCGCTGTAGGCTGAGAGGGATGGAAAAGATTGGATGCGATTGATCATGTAATAATGCCAGATTGTTGAGGCATAGTGCCTAGTATCCATTGTTAGTGTTTTCTACCATTGTTGCAACTTGTTATGCTTAATGCCTGTCACTAGGGACCGAGTGCCATGATTTCAGATCTGAACATGTTATTGTTTCATGAGTATAATTATGTTTCTTGATCATACTTGCAAGTTGTTTACACATATTATTGTCCGGAACCCGAGACCCCAGTGTGACAGAAATTGGGACAACCGGAGGGGATGGTTGTGATGTGAGAATCACATGTGTTCACGGAGTGTTAATGCTTTGCTCCGGTGTTTTATTAAAAGGAGCACCTTAATTACCAGTAGTTTCCCTAGAGGCCCCGCTGCCACGGGCTGGTAGGAAAAAAGATGTTGTGCAAGTTTCTCATTGCGAGCATGTACGACTATATTGGAACACATGCCTATGGTTTGCCTACATGTTTGATACTTTATTATTATTATCTGCAATGCCCAAGTTATTATTATTACATCACCCTTGTTATCCACGCAACGCCCGTTCATCCATTCCCTCTATGCCTACGGTACTCCCATCCTGCTATTTTCCGCGATTGCTACTTCTGTTACTATTTTACTACTGCTGTTATTTTATTTCTACTGCTTCTATAAAACTGTTACCACTGATAAATTGTTGCGAGCAATTCTACTTTCAGGTGCAGCTGAATTGACAACTCAGTTGTTAAGGCATATAAATATTCTTTGGCTCCCCTTGTGTCGAATCAATAAATTTGGGTTTTACTTCTCTCGAAGACTATTTCGACCCCTATACTTGTGGGTCATCAGAGTCACAAGCATCTACTTGGCCAGAGCATCTACTAGCAACAGAGAGCATGCAATATCACAAATAACATATATGATAGGTCTATAATCAACTTGACATAGTATTCAATATTCATCGGATCCTACCAAACACAACATGTGGAATTACAATAAGATGATCTTGATCATGTTAGTCAGTTCACAAGATCTAAACATGATGGCACAAAATTGGAGAAGACAACCATCTAGCTACTGCTATGGACCCGTAGTCCAAGGATGAACTACTCACACATCACTCCGGAGGCACGCATGGTGATTAAGAGCCCTCCGATGATGATTCCCCTCCCAGGCAAGGTGCCGGGAAGAGCTTCAGAACCCTCCCAAACTAGGGTTGATGACGGCGGAGACTACAGAACTTTTTGTGGATGGAGCCTCGGGTTCTTAGGGTTTTCCCGAGGAAGGCAATATATAGGCGGAAGAGCGATGTCGGTGGGCGACCAGGGGGCCCACACCATGGGGCCACACGACCAAGGGGGCCGCGCATCCCTATGGTGTGGCTGCCTCCCTGTCCCACTTCGAGCCCCCTTCAGACTCCGTGTACATGACAGAAAATAGGAACTTCGACTTCTGTTTCATCCAATTCCGAGAATATTTCAAGAACAACTTTTTTGAAATACAAAAACAACAGAAAACATGAACTTGCACTGTGGCATCTTGTCAATAGGTTAGTCCCATAAAATGCATAAAAATGATATGAAGTGTATAGAAAACATGTAGCAATTGGCATAATAACAACTTGGAACATCATAAATTATAGATATGTTGGAGACGTATCAAGCATCCCCAAGCTTAGTTCTACTCGTCCTCGATTAGGTAAAACGATGACAATAAAATAATTTCTAAGGTGACATGCTACCACACAATCTTGATCAAATAATAATGTAAAGCACAAGTCATGAATGAAGTGATCCAAGTCAATGGTCTATAGTTTGCTAACAAATAGATAATGAGTAAACAACTGAATCATATGAGCAAAAACTTTTCATGAATAGTACTTTCAAGACAAGCATAAATTTTTTTTGCATAATTTTTAACTCACAAAGCAATATATTCTAAATAAAAGGCATCGATCAACACGTAGGAAGATTTAAGTTTCAACACCGGCTTTCAACTTTCAACATATATATCTCTGGATATTGTCAACACAAAGAAATATAATAGTGCAATAAACTAGCATGTAGAAATTGTTGCACACAAAGTTGACACAAGTGTTTGCTTCTGAGACAGAAAGAAGTTGGAAAACTGACTCAACATAAAAGTAAAAGAAAGGCCCTTCGCAGAGGGAAGAAAGCATAAATCATGTTCTAGATCTTTTTAACGTTTTAAAAACATATAGAGAGTAGAAAAATAAATTTTGAGAGAGGTGTTTGTCTATGTCAACGAATGGCATCGAATGATTTATCATCCTTTCATGTTTAAAGGCTTCAAGAGAGGCTCCCATAGAGAGAACAATAAAGTTCCTCTTCTCCTTTATTTGAACAAGCTAAGTTCATAATTTCTCAAGCCCATAGTGTTAGCATATTTATTTGGTTATAAGTTGTAATTTATCTTTTTGGGGCTGGGCACCCGCTTGCCTGCTCTTTTTGCAATATTAGGAACTTAGCACATTATTCATGATAGTCAAGGTGTGAAGCCAAATAAACATAAAATAGACAATAAAGCAGCCAATACTTCCTCATGATCTAAAACAGAGCACAAAACAGGTTTAATAATTTTGAAGGTTTAAAGGTAGCACACGAAATATTTACTTGGAATCGAAGGAAATACCACATAATAGATAGGTATGGTGGACACAAATGGCATGGATTTTGGCTCAAGGTTTGTATGCACGAGAAGCATTCCCGCTCAGTACAGAGTTTAGGCTAGAAGGTTGTTTGAAGGAAACACATGATATCAACTAGCACAGTGACGTCTGACGTTGGTAAACCCCAAGAGAAAGGTTGTGAAGAGTGCAGCGGCAAGTTTTCCCTTAGAAAGAGACCAAGGTTGAATCAACCGGTAGGAGAAAAAAATCACTTCCAAAGGTTGATGTAGCTGACGTGGCAGGGCGCACTACCGGTTTAGAAGCAACGTGGAACCTACACAACACAATCAAATCACTTTGCCCCAACGAAGTAGTGAGGTTGTCAATCTCACCGGTTTTTCTGAAAACAAAGAGGTTAAACGTATGGTGTGGAAAACAGTAGGAAAACAATAGTAACAGTATGAAAACAGAGATGTCAGTGGTTGTATTATTAGTATGGGGAAAATGGATCGGGGTCCACAGTTCACTAGTGGTGTCTCTCCAAAACAGATAGATAACATGTGTGGTAAATGTAAGGTCCCCCAGAACCACTGTTCAAGGACACCTCCGATATGCATACATTCACGATCCCAAATCACACCAGTCGTGAACAACATATCAAGTTGGTACACAGATACAATATCCATTACACGATTACACAAAACACTTACAAAAGGGACATGGTCACACGGCCAAGTCCACACAACTGCCACGCAGGTCAAACACACAACACACATAGCGGAAGACTAAACACACACAAACGTAGTAGAGCCCAAGTCACGCCTTAACCTACAGGCTGCTGACCGGGAGACGATCCTAGTTCGCAAAGCCATCAGCTCCATACTCCTCTTCGTAGATCTCCTTCTGAGGCACCTTCTCGATGTCTGACAAGTAAATACCAGGGACGAAACCAATATGAGTACATTTCAATGTACTCAGCAAGACACCCATCATGGAGCTTACCAAAATGCAAGTATGCTTATATGGTAGAATAGGTAGGATATACATAGGGTTTACTATCCATGATATATGAAAGATACATCATAGTTGATTTTGAAAATCTCTGTATCTTCGTTGAAGAAGATACTTCAAAATAAAATAATATAGTTTTGTTTCTCTTGTAGATATCACATGTCCAATAGGTTTTAAACTCATTTTGTAAAAGAAGGTTTTCTCTTTGCAAAACTTCTTGTAAAACAACTTTTGGCTTTTCATCAACGGTACCTCCACGGTACAAGATTTCCTCCTTTCCGAACTTCACAAGTCCAACACCTTTTTGAAAACTCCTTTTTGAAAAAATTGACACAGTGCTAGCTACATGGCCATTCAACTGTCCATATCCGAGGACGCGGCTCTTCAGAATAGTTTGACTCTGCAGAGGTGTACACATCCACCAGATCCAGTACATCCGCCGTGAACAACCACGGACTATAACAACAGTATGTAAACATCAGATAACTGATCCTAACCATCCACTATGCTCAAGCTAGTATATGACTATCTCTTCAACTGGGTTTGTTCTCCCCGGCACCATGTCACACATCGCCATGGCAGGAGACCCAACTGTCGCACCCGGAGGAGAACTTAATCCCTCACTGTGTATGTCCCGTATTCACCACCTAGCTACAATCGGTTCGAGGGCTCGATGACCCTTATAGCAAATTGAGATAGAACACACACTAAAAAGAAAAAACTTCAAGTTAAGCCCCGTGCCCACGTTGGGGTAAAGTGGCAGTACGGTAAAGGTTGTCCGGCGAAGACTAAGTTATGTGTCATTTTTGAAAACACGTTTTTCCCAAAAATGACCAATTCCACAAACCTCCGGTGAATAAGGCTTCGCCTTTCCACCGGGTTTTCCATAAAGCCTTTGTTTTGCAAAAGCATATTTTTAGGGTATCCACTTAGGGACTTATATTATGGTGGTAATAAATACCATATGGTGGCTATGGGCTTGGTAACACCAAGTATCAACTACTGGCATAGTATATATAATAGTAGTCACTAAAAAATAGTTTTTGGTAATCAAAGTTTTTGTAAAACTTTCAGAAGTAAAACATGCATGATATATAATGATAAGTGTATTATAACAGCAAGCATCAGGATGGCTTGCCTTAAAGCTCTTAATGTCCCTGGCCTTGAAGTAACTTGAACTTGACGCACAGTTCCACAACTGCTTCTTCTTCTCCTTTGTTTTCTAGCGTCGTAAAGGATAAAAGACACACACTCAGAACTAAAGACCAAACAACTAAACTAAACAACACATATAACAAGCAAACTTATACTAGCGCAATCACTCAAACGTTATCGATGAAACTATCTCACATGACTCTCTGGGTACAAAACTGTCGTCAAACAAGTATATGTTTGAGAAACCATATCCCACATCTTACATACCATATATGGAGTGGGTGTGCCAATAACATAATAAGATATTCAAGAATCTAAAAATATAGCTTGTGGGCACAAAAAGTGAGACTACTAAGATAGTAACAATCAATCAAAGCAATACCCATGGCAGTGGGTATTAGCAACACACAAGCAATCATCACCAAACAAGATCACTACTAAACTAATGCCTAGATGACAAGATACTACTAAGCACAACAACAACACTAGCACAACAAATAACATAAGTACAATACTCATGCTAGGACAATCACTCAGAAAATTTCCAAACAACAAGTAAACACATCACATATGACTAGGCTAGTTATAGAGTATGCTTATGTCTACTTAAAATTATGGAATCCATCAATCATGAAAATAAACAAAACAAATCAGTAGCTCAACCAATGGTAACAAGTCATAAATTCTAATCTAAAACACAATCATCATAAAAGATAATGCTCCTTACAACTAGCATAAAAACAAGAGTGCACTAATAGTATACTAGTATGGAATTCTACACAAGCATGCTATAAGAAATAATTGTATTCTACAACTAAACAAGAAACCACACAAGTCGTGTCATAATAACAGAAGTAATAACCTCCTAAACATGCTAGGATAAAGCATACACCCATAAAATAAAAGACATCAATACTAGAGTAACTCAATACATCTAGTGGTGACACTAATTCCTCACTAGAGAATCAAACATCACCACAAGGATGCTTAACTCTAAACAAGAAAGTCATGAACATAAA
Organism: Alopecurus myosuroides; assembly: GCA_028641055.1. Taxonomy (NCBI): domain Eukaryota; kingdom Viridiplantae; phylum Streptophyta; class Magnoliopsida; order Poales; family Poaceae; genus Alopecurus; species Alopecurus myosuroides. The sequence continues at coordinate 102,598,519 of CM054060.1, forward strand.
TACCTACTAACAGCATATACACCTTACACATGCTAGTAAGCATAAACACTAAAATAATTCTATGAAAACATCTACTAAGCAAGCATCAATCCATTCTAGCAATACATGCTTTTCTACTCAATTAAATACCAAGCCATAAAAGTGTAAACTACACAATCAGTAGCTATAAACTCCATACAAGATCAACTAAACAGTTTAAAAAATCCAAACACTCAATGAAATCTATTTACAAATAATTTATCAATCACAAGGAATTATTCCATCAGCAAACAATTCAATTTAAGCAAACAATAGTGAAGCATTTCTTAACATGATACTCCTAAGGAATATTATGCTAACAAAAGAATCACACCCAAACATAATAGTATTCAAAAATAAGAACTAAACTTTTAAATTACATAAGTGAAACAAACAATCTATTTCCCTTGGTGGAAAATAACAATCAATCATATAGTAATACATGCTATTTTTACACTAGTGCAATGGTAGGGGATTTTCATCCTTAACCAAGATGCAATGGGACCAGTGGGTTATGGGCCCACTAATACCAAGGAAAAAGAGGTAACAAGGCCTCTGGTCAACATGACAAAATTAATAAATCAAAGTAAAAAACATACAAGGCTACTCATACTATTGAGAATAACACTAGTGAAAACAATAACAAATGTTACACATGCATCTCTATAAAATAAAGTGTAAGATAATAGATGTGATAACATCAAAACAACAACACCAAAATGGTACTGGACTCATAACAAGCATAGAGCAAACTTAGGCAAAACAAATCTACCAAGGTTTGGTTCACACAATAATCAAATAATAAAATTAGAAAATAACAAATGCTAGTTCTATTTCTATTAGACTTTCCAAACATACACACACTTTCTAAGGTAGACATGTTGCAAGCAACCAACCTAATAACAAGTGGTAACACTCCTATACAAGCTAGGAAACAAGATTCAAACAACCAAACATTTCCTAACAAACAATTACACAAGTAATAATGAAAACAAAGAAGCTGTTGTTTCTAGTTTTGCTCACCAAAATTAATATAGGGCTCCAAAAATTAATCCAAGCTAGTATTAGGTAGATCTATTCATAAGAAAACTCACCCAATCGGATTCACCTCAAAAATCAATTTTAAACTCACTCTAAAAATCCTAGAAAAGCCTACTGGTCTTTTACCAAAATGGATGACATTTCCATTTGGTAACTCACCTTGATGTGAGACAAAGTCCTAGTGATAGATCTAGTCCTAATCTATCCAAATCAATTTAGTATGACCAAATTGGATACCGATCCACAAAGTTATGCCACAAACATGTTTTCAGACACTTTGTGGCAAAACAGGTCTTGTGATAAAAATATAGGTGAAACCTTATATCTACAAATTTTAGATGGTTAGGAAAATATAATACTACGTTCAAGATTTTTGGTTGATTTTATTTTGCACTCTTGGTATGTTTCATAGATCAAAAGAAAACATACCCAAACTGCATAGATCAAAAAAGAAAAAGGAAATCAAAGGGCGGGCTTGGGTTCCTGCGGGCGCGGCCCAGCTAAACGCTCAGCGCGGCCCAGCTCTCATCCGCGTGCGTGCGCGGACGCGAGAAGCGGCCAGATTCAACGGGAGCCGTCAATCTCAGGATCGACGCTCCCGGCGTCCTCTTCTTCCTCTCACCTCCTCTCTCTCACTCGGGACACGGCTGAAACACAGTGAGGGCTGAGGGGCTCACTGTGGGGCACGGCGGGGACGGCGCGGGGTTGGGGGAGGGTGCTGGCACTCGGGGCGGTGGAGGGGCGCCGAGTTTGAGATCGAGGGCGGCCCCAGACGGCGGTGCTCGGAGGGGCGCCCGCGGCGGCGTGCTCGATGTTGGCGGCGTACGTGCGGAGCATAGGTCAAGGGGAGGTGTCAGACGGTGTCGTGGGAGTGTGGGGAGTCCATCCAGGGCGGTGGGAGGGAATGGGAAGGCACGGGGAAGGGTGATACTACCTCGAGCTCCCGGCGGTGATCGTCGGGGTCAAAGGCTCGGGCAAGCTCCAAGGGGCCAGGGCAGTGCTTTTTGATCCGAATTGAGTGCAACAAAGTGCTACGCGACGCCCACGACATCACCTACGCTTCCACATCAACGGATTGCCACGACATCGACTCCCCCACGTCCGCAAGTCCATGATCATCAGTAAGAGAGGTATAACTTGCTACCGCTTCAACCACCCCACCCCAATGTGTTACTTACCTAGTCGGACTAGTTCTTTTTACACCGCTTTACATCGCATTTGTGGCATCGAGAGTGCGAGGTTAGCGCTTGTGAGAGATTAGCTACGAGTAGGCATTGGCACTTTGGAATCCATCAAAAGAGAAAATAAAAAAAAAGAGAAAAAGAGCAAATAGAAAAAGAAGCAAAAGGATCGGTGCCAATTGTTTTCCATTGTAGGAACGTGTAGCATTGCGCCGCAAAATAGAAAGAGTGACTGATTGCCACGTGCGAATCTTGTTGCCTTTTCATATTTGCGGTTTGAGCTAGCGTCCTCCATGTGTTAGTGTGGCATTGAGCATTAGTCTACGTTAGGTCCATGTCGTTCTTTGCTCGTCCATTGGTCGCACTAACCCCATTTTCCCCTTGCGTGTGTGTGTTCCACCATATTTCCATCCTATAGGTTTGGTTTTTGTGCTAACTTTTCTTTGATTCTCCTCCATGATTGACAACAAACTTTTCTTCGGTTTTGTCGATTTTTCCTCGCCACTTTTCTAACCTATTTTCCTTCCACATAAAGTGTGTGTGTTGTCGTTTGCGGTTTGTTTCGATCTTTTTGGATTCGCTCTTGACATACCTCCCTACACCTAGGCTCGTCCACTAGCCTCAATACGACCAAGAAAGGTAACGCTGGGTAAGTGAGGCGTCCATTTCTTCAATATCACCCTTGTGTGTGTTTTTGAGATGGCTAGGGAAGGAGTATTCACAAGTCCGAGCTCGGAAGACGAAGGCAATCCATTCTACAACGACAATGCTTACGCCAACTTCGTCACCCACAATGACCACTTTCAACTCCGTGAACTCGTCAATGACGGGTTGCAACGCTATAAGCGTCGACTCCAAGAGCAAGAGGCTCGACTGAATGATCAAATGACGCGCATCAACATCAACTTGGCTAATCTTGCCAATCGCCGTCATTCATCATCGTCCTCAAGGTCTCGTCGTTCAAGCCACCACAATCAAGATCTTCACCAACCTTGTCGCCATGATCGCCATGATCGCCACAACGTGGAGGAGGGTGGACAACCTCAACAACCACAACCACCTCCTCCCCAACCTCAACAACCTCCGCGACGAAATTGGTATGAGGATAGCTCGCCATCACCACCACCTCGACATCGCCAAGGCCGTGGTGACCCTCTTCAACAACCACAACGCCCGGACCTTCGACAACACCATCATCCTCCACCTCCACAAGGCCACGCTCAAGACTATGGCCACAATGATTTCGTGGAAGATGCTCATCAACATCGAAGGCCACCTAGGCGCCATGCGCGTCCCAACAACAATGACCGCCAAGAACATGATCATCCTCAACACCCTCGAGATGAACAAGTGCTTCCGCAACACCCTCGCCAAGAACAAGAACGTCCTCGACAACAACGCAATGGCAATGATGATAGTGAACACCGTGAAGCGAGGCTCCGTCACCACCAACAACCACCACCTAATGACCACCGGCGTCATCCTCCCCATCATGATCGCCACCGCCAAGACAATGAGGATGACCCCTATGATGATTCACCTCCCATTTATGATGAAGACCCCCATGAGCGCCAACATGAGCGTCCCCATCGTCCACAAGAGGACAACAACATGAGTGCTCTTCGTTTCACTGTCACCAAGTTCAATGGTGAGAATGATTCCGAAGAATATCTTGCTTGGGCTCTCAAAGTTGACAAGATCTTCGGCATTCACAACTTCACCGACAAGAAGATGGTTGCTCTAGCATCTTTGGAATTCGAAGGCTATGCACTCTTATGGTGGGATCGTCTACAAGCCGAACGAGTTCGCAATCGCATGGCTCCTATAGCCACTTGGAATGAGATGAAGCAATTCATGCATGCTAGATTCGTTCCTCCTCACTACAAGCGTGACCTCTTCAAGAAGCTCCAAGAACTTCGTCAAGGTGTGAAGTCCGTTGATGAGTATTACAAGGAAATGAGAACATCCTTGATTCGAGCTCATGTGATAGAATCTCAAGAGCAAACAATGGCCCGTTTCCTCAATGGCCGCAACTATCCTATAAGGAAGATCGTCGAGTATCAACCGTATGACAACATTGTGGCCCTTGTCCACCAAGCTCTCAAGGCGGAATGCCAAATTGCGGAAGATCTCAAGTACAACAAGCAAAAGGCTTTTTTCAACTCAAGACCATCATCCTCGTCTCCAACGACACAAGTTCCTCCTCCAACTACCAACAAGAGCAACACTCGAGCCGCTAGTGCTCCCAACAAGTCTTCACAACCATTCAAGAAGCAAGTGCCTTCCACCTCATCTTCAAGTGCTCCTCAAGTAAAGTCAAGCACTATTACTTGCTTCAAGTGTGGTGGTAGTGGACACAAGTCGTTTGAATGTTCCAACAAGATGATCATGATTGTCAACCAAGACGGTGAACGTGATTCTATGAGCGAAGGCGAATACTATGCCTTGCATCAAGTTGTTATCAACTCTTTGGACGTGCCCAACGATGATGAAGAAAGTGTGTATTGCGATGAGGACAAGAATCCATCGCTAGTGGTCACAAGAGTCCTCACTACTTCTCCTCAAGATGAGCATGATCAACGGTGCAATCTCTTTCAAACTAGAGCCGGTATTGATGGCAAGTCAATCAAGGTCATCATCGATGGTGGAAGTTGCCACAACTTGGCTAGCAAAGAGCTTTGCGACAAACTCCAATTGACTTACAAGCAACATCCTCATCCATACCATGTCCAATGGCTTAGTGACTCCGGCACCTTCAAGATTCAACACATGGTCTCCGTGCATTTCAAGATTGGTCCCTATGAAGACACGGTGGAGTGTGACGTTGTTCCTATGACCGTGTGTCATCTTCTCCCTGGTAGACCTTGGCAATACAACAAGAGTACTATCCATGATAGGCGTACAAATCACTATAGCTTCAAGTGGAATAACAAGACATTTGTGCTTCGTCCCATGTCTCCTAGCCAAGTGATCGCCGACAACGCCAAGACTCTTGCACGTAAACAAGAAGAGCTCAAGACTCGTGAGATGAGTGGTGAGAGAGTGATCCACCTAAAAGAGAGTGAGAGCCACAAGCCAAATATGAGTGGAAAAATTCCGAGTGTTGCCAAAGGCCTTGCCTTACTTGCCACCAAAAGAGAGATGTGAGAGCTACGAGATGACCCAACCATACTTCACTTTGTCCTATTGTGCAAAGGGGAAGCACTTGAAACTAACGACATGAAATTTTTTCCTCCATCTTTGTTGCCTTTGTTGCAGGAATTTGAAGACGTCTTTCCCGATGAGCTCCCTCCGGGCCTTCCTCCTCTACGAGGAATCGAGCACCGCATTGACCTCATTCCGGGCGCGCCCCTTCCAAATCGTGCTTCTTACCACACCAACCCCGAGGAGACTAAGGAGATTGAGCGCCAAATCCAAGAACTGCTAGAAAAAGGTTTTATTCGCGAATCCCTTAGCCCTTGTCCCGTGCCGGTTATCCTTGTTCCAAAGCAAGATTCTACTTCCCGCATGTGTATGGATTTTCGACCTATCAATGCTATCACCGTTAGATATAGACATCCTATTCCTAGGCTCGATGGCATGCTTGATGAATTGAGTGGTGCTACTATCTTTTCCAAAATTGATCTTAAAAGTGGTTACCATCAAATTCGTATGAGTATAGGTGATGAATGGAAAACGGCTTTCAAAACAAAACTTGGTTTGTATGAATGGCTTGTTATGCCCTTTGGTCTTTCGAATTCCCCATCTACCTTCATGCGTCTCATGAATGAAGTTTTACGTCCTTTCATTGCCAAATTTGTTGTGGTTTACTTCGACGACATTCTCATTTATAGCAAGTCTTTGGAAGATCACCTTGATCATGTTTCACAAGTATTGTTGGCTCTTCGCAAAGCAAAACTTTTCGCCAATCTTTCCAAATGCAATTTTTGCACCAACAAGCTTGTTTTCTTGGGTTTTGTGATCTCTTCCAATGGTATTGAAGTAGATAACAAGAAGATTGAGGCAATTAGGAATTGGCCCAACCCTACCTCCGTGGGTGAGATAAGGCGCTTTCATGGCCTTGCCGGTTTCTATCGCCGCTTTGTCAAAGATTTTTCAACTATTGCTTGCCCTTTGAATGAACTTACCAAAAAGAATGTACCTTTTGTTTGGGGCAATGCGCAATAAAAAGCTTTCGACACACTTAAGAAATGCTTAACCGAAGCTTCTTTGCTTGTCTTACCGGATTTGAGAAAACTTTTGAGATTGAATGTGATGCTAGTTGTATAGGAATTGGTGGCGTTCTCATGCAAAACGGACGCCCCGTTGCTTACCATAGTGAAAAACTTGATGGCGCTAAACTCAATTACCCAATCTATGATAAGGAACTTTTTGCTTTGGTTAGAGTGCTAGAAGTTTGGCAACACTACCTTTGGCCGAAAGAATTTGTCATTCACTCCGATCACGAATCATTGAAATACTTGAAAAGCCAAACCAATTTGAACATTCATTGAATCTTTTCCTTATGTCATTAAGTACAAGAAAGGTAAAGAGAATGTGGTAGACGATGCCTTGTCTAGGAAAGAGTGCCTTCTTACACGTCTTGACATCAATGTGATTGGTTTGGATGAGATCAAAGACTTATATGCTTCCGATGCTTTCTTTAGTCCTATCTTTGCGAAATGCTTGCCTAACCGAGGATTTGATGATTACTATCTCCACAAAGGTTTCTTGTTTAAGGCTAACAAATTGTGTATTCCCGAGTCCTCTCTTCGTATGTTGTTATTGAAGGAATCACATGAAGGAGGTCTCATGGGACATTTTGGACGCGACAAGACCTATGCCATGATCTCCACCAACTACTATTGGCCCAAGATGAAGCATCAAGTTGAGAGACACGTCAAGAGATGTTCTACATGCCTCCGAGCTAAGTCCACTTCCAACCCCCATGGTCTTTACATGCCATTACCTATCCCACATGCACCTTGGAGTGATATTAGCAAGGATTTTGTGTTAGGCCTCCCACGCACTAAAACCAACATGGATTCAATCTTTGTAGTTGTGGATCGTTTCTCTAAAATGGCTCATTTCATTCCTTCCAACCGAACCGACGATGCTTCGCATGTTGCCACTTTGTTTTTCAGGGAAATTGTGCGTCTACATGGTGTACCTACTTCCATTGTCTCGGACCGCGACGTCAAGTTCACCTCATACTTTTGGAAGACGTTGATGGCCAAGCTCGGCGTAAAGCTACTCTTCTCCACCGCCTATCACCCACAAACGGATGGACAAACCGAGGTCGTCAACCGCACACTCTCTTCACTACTTCGCGCATTGATCAAGCCCAACTTGAAGAATTGGGAGGAATGCATCCCACACACCGAGTTCGCCTACAACCGTGCTCTCTATCAAGCTACCAAGAAGAGTCCCTTCGAGATCGTCTATGGCTTCAACCCCAACACCGCCCTCGACATACTCCCTTTGCCTCTACGCGAGCGAGCAAACATGGACATCGACAAGCGCACCGACTACATCAAGAAACTGCATGACTCCACAAGAGCTACGCTTGAGAAACATTCCGAGCACCGTGCCTCTCTCATGAACAAGAACAAGAAACCCATGGTGTTCCAAGAAGGTGACCTCGTGTGGCTACACTTGCGCAAGGACCGGTTCCCGAAGAGCGCAACTCCAAGCTCAAGCCAAGAGGCGACGGCCCCTTCAAGGTCATCAAATGCATCAACAACAACGTCTACAAGCTCGACTTACCGCAATCCAAGTACCTCGTCCACAACTCCTTCAATGTCAAGGACCTCTCTCCCTTCCATGGATACCCAAGTGATGAAGACGACGCCGAGTCGAGGTCGACTCTTTTTCAAGGGGGGGGGGAGATGATGTAGCCCACCCAACTCCACCAAGTGCACCGATGACAAGATCACGCGCAAAGGCCATTCATGATAAGGTGAACTCGCTCCTCTCGCTCTATACTTTCTGTCACGTGGAGGATGGTGCGCTACCTCATGGTTCCACACTTTGCGTGCTCAGGTTCAAACCCACCTCGGAGGCCCCGGAAAGTACCCAAGACGATGCGCAAGAAGATACGAAGAAGGGCGGTGAAGACGGCGTCGGATTCGGAGCCCCGGAGGAGAAGTTGGGGGGAAATACCCCTCCCCGGCCTCCCCCACCCCCAGGCCGGGCCCCCAACAGAGGTGGCCGGCCTCCACCCCGGCCTCGGGCCGGCCACCCCCTCCTCCAGGCCGGACCCCCTCCTGAGAGGGCCGGACCCCACCCCGGCCACGGGCCGGCCCCTCCAGGCCGGCCTCCCCCAGCTCCCACCTCGGCCTCGGGCCGGCCGCCCACGCCAGCCTTAGGCCGGCCCCTCCTGGCCGCCTCCCGCGCCCACCTCGGCCCCAGGCCGGGTCCCAGGCCGGCCCCAGGCCGGCGTGCGCCTGGGCGCCTCCCCTGCCTCCACCCCGGCCCCATGGCCGGCCAGGCCGGCCCCCAGGCCGGCGTGGGCTCAAAATGCACGCAAAGGACCGGAATTTGACCCCGTTTTCACCTGTTTCGACCCCGGCTATATAAGGACGATCCCGAGCTAGATCTAGGGTTTTAGAGTTCAATTTAGAACATTTGGAGCTCAGCTCTCTTGTATCCCTCTTTGAGGAACTACTCCTCCGGTGTGTACCGAGGAACGTATCAAGGCTACTCCTCCGACTTCGTCGAGGATCGTATCAAGGCACATCCCAACTACTTGTCCTCTCCCTATCGGGTTTCAGTCAAGAGTTGTCCAATCTTCCTCTCGTTATCTTGAGGTTCTATTGGCGTAGTGGTACCGGCTACGGGTGTGAGACGGTTTGTATTAAGGTGAGTTCAGTTGGATCGATTGTTCCGTAGGCGGCCCTCGGGGCTTAGTTGACGGGAGGTTGGATTTTTCGGTTCTTGCGGTTTACCCCGATTTGTGTGTTGCCCCGCGTTCCCCCTCGATTCCCTATCTCGTGTTCTTACCGTTCTTCGTGTTCTTCGTTCGTTCTTCGTCGATTCGTGAAGATCGGGCCAATCTAGGAGTCCAACTCTATATCAAACCCTGCTTCATTATAAGTTCTATTTTATTTTCCAGCTGTTCCAGATTTATCTCTGCAGTAGAAACCCGTCTGTCATGAGTCTTCCCCTTGTTATTATCTTGCTAAGGAGCAAACAGATATCTAACTTACGAGCAGTGGCTTCTGTTCCTTTCCTGTGGCTGCTTACTTTCCTGGGCCCACTGCCCAGCTGATTGTTAATGCTTACCAGCGGGGAACTTGTCTCTTGCCTCTTCAACAGCTACATCATGCTACTATTCTCCAGCTCAGAACTAACTCTGCATAGATCAAGTCACATCTTTTTTCTCTTAAGGGTTCTTCCTCGATAGATTCCAAATCAACAAGCATTCCATTCTTATGTGCTTGTTCTTGCTAATGTCTAGAGTTGATGTTCAGATTCAGTGTAATATGCACTGCCCCTTTTTTAACATCTCAAGATTTCTAAATGTTTTGGTCAACAGCATTGCATATTGACCAGTGACAGCAGTAGTGCCACACCGTGACAAACTTTATTCTGACTAAAAGCTGCCGCGTAGTGCTTGCTCTGAATTTAGTAGAATGGCACTCCATATGCTTCTATTGGCTTCCCCTCCCTTGGCACCGATGAAGGTAGGCATTTGATTTTTACGATTCTAATGTAACTCTTTTCCCATTCTTGAGCATGCAGGACATTTGGTGCCATATACATTCTCTAATGACGCTGCGAGACGCTGCCCGAGCTGCTTGTGTGTCCCGTGCCTTTCTATGTTCCTGGCGATCCTATCTCACCTTCATATTTAATATTCAAATAATGGGCATGCTGCGGGACAGAGGTTTCACCCGCAGAGTTGATGACATTTTGAAAAAACACTCTGGCATCGGCGTGAAGACATTCGAGCTAGATTTCTCCTACTGCTACAAGCCCAATGCCTATAAATATCTCCGTAGGTGGCTTCAGATAGCGGTTACACCAAGCATTGAAAAGCTTACCCTCGTGATGCCTGAGGACGAAGCCGTAAACTTTCCGTGCCCAGCTTTATCTAATGGGAATGGAAGCTCGATCAGGTATCTTCACCTTGTTCACTGTGTGTTCCGTCCTACAGACAGCCTTGGTTGCTTGAGAAACCTGACAGTGCTGCATCTCGATTGTGTGCGAATCACGGGGGACGAGTTAGAGTGCCTTCTTTCGAGCTGTATTGTTTTGGAGCAGTTGAAACTCAGGAGGTGCTCAGAGATAATTTACTTGAAGATACCTTCCTTGCTGCAGCGGCTCAGCTACCTGCAGGTGTTGTGCCAGAGACTACGGATGCTAAAGAACGAAGCTCCAAACATTCATAGTTTTCACTTTACAGGTGACCGAGTAGAGGTCTCACTTGGAGTGTCATTGCGATTGAAGGACCTAAAGATGATGTGTTACCGCTTCCTCCGTTATGTAACGTGAAGAGCTTCCCTCCAGTGTGCCGAATCTTGAAACTCTTAGCATCTTTTCATGTCATGAGGTATATTTTATACTAGAACCTTTTGTGATTATTCAGCACCTTGGAATATCAACTAACATGTGGCATCTTTATGCAGTTCGTCAATACGACTATGGCATTTGCCCCTAGCAAGTTCCTCCACCTGAAGCACGTGGCTATTTGCATTTCTGGGGCCTATGATTATTTTTCTCTGGTTTCTTTACTTGATGCTACACCTTTATTGGAGACATTCGACCTGCGTGTAAGTCACTGATCATCCTGCAAGTTTCTTTGAATGCACTTGTCCTGCAAATGTAATAAGTCTCGATGGTCGGTATTTATAAACTATATTTTTTTATCTTCAGCTATTGACAGGTCTAAAATCTGAAGATATCTCACATCTACGGCGGATGCCAACAGGATACCGTCATGACAAGCTCCAGTCAGTGAAGATCTCTAGGTTTTACTGTTCAAAGAGTTTGGTTGAGCTGACATCCCATATCCTCGAAACTTCAGCATCACTCGAGTGCCTTACATTGGACACCACCGATGGTCAATATAATTGTATTAAGTGTTCTGATAGCAGATCAGAAAAATGCTCCTGCTTGGCTAGTCCCATGGAAGCCCATCGAACGGTGTTGGCAATTAGAAAATACATCAAAGAGATAGTTCCAGCGAGAGTGAAGCTAGAACTTGTGGAGCCTTGCAGCCGGTGCTACCCTGTTGAACTGACGGTGTAGTTATTAAGGTACGGACGGGTATACTGGGAAGTAAGTGTTGGATTTTCTTTTGTTGGCAAACCTGGTGAGAGGCAGTAGTTGGGCTTGATCTGCATCGAGGAACGTGGCTTCAGAGCCATGTTTTTTTTTTGGGCGAAACAGGACCTGTGTATTTGGTTGTAAGGGCATCTCTAACTGATCCCCTGAAGTTTAGTCCCTTCTATGGACTTTTATCATTCACTACTTATATTTTTTTGAGGATTTAAAGTGTGACTGTTTCTAGCTGAATCCCTAAATTTGACTCCTTAGTCTCAGTTTGGATGCAAAGTTTTTTTTAAAGTATTTGAGCAATACTTCAGTTCCTAAAAGTACTATGGTTTTGTATTTCAAAAAAAAAAACGAGTCCTATGGTTTTGAATACTTCGAGATTTTTTGGCAACGACAAAACTAGAAAATAAAAAATTGTAGTATTGCAAAACAACATATGATTTTGGAGTGTGAAAAAGAGCTACCGACCTCTTTTTTTTTTAGATAAAACTGAAGTATTTACAACTGTATTGCATGTCCAGGGAACTAAGAGCATCTCTAGCAGTTGGTGTCTTCAGCAGCAATGCTAAACTAACGCGTGGCGGTGGCGGTTCGTAGCACATAAGAGTTAAATTGGTGCGCCGAAAAAACTTGAATGAAACGAAATTGAAAACTATATATGCAAACTTTAACAATAATACGATCGGTATAGATGAAATCTAAATGAAAATTAACCTAAAATTAACTAGAAGTCGGCGGCAGCGGCGTCATCGTCCGAACTGAACTGTGAGTACTCGTCGAGTCGGAAGTGTCCGTGGTCAGCGGCGCCCAACTGGGGTCGTCGTTGGCCCAGGTGTCGCTGAGGTCGCTTGAGGCCAGTTTGTTGGAACGCGTAGAGATAAACAAAACTTTTTCCTACGCGGTACTTCCAAGATCTAGCCGAGGTAGAAGGCCACGATGATTACCACTAGACGCGCGGTTGCGGATTATCGATGCAGCGCGTCGGGGCAGTGTAGTCCCACGATCCGATCCAGCCGATCCAATCCACGAACGTCGAAGTGCTGAACGTACAGCACCTCTGCCGGTATCCACACGTACGAGGAGGAGCTCCGACAGCGGACTGCTAGGTACGGTGCGACGGCTGGACTGAGTGGGGCTAGGGTTCCCAACGCATGGGAGTGGACTAACGTGCCCGCTGGGCAACCTGCGCCCCTCTTTATATAGAGAATGGTATTGGGCTTCACAACACTTATGGCCCATTCCCTCTGTGAGTCCGACTCACAAACTCAGTCCATTTCCGGTTCGGATCCAACCCGACCAATACTTGCTCCCGCTCTTAAGTGTGCGACCCTGCAAGCTCATGGTGACCTGGACACGATTGGAGTCCAACTCCCAGTCGATCAATCGGTAGCGGCTCCTAGCAGAACGTGTCGACTCCCAAGTCCCATTGAGTCATTACGACATACTTTTCAATGTGATATTCATCTTAGTCCATTTTGCCTCATGATATACCTTGTCGAACTATAGGCGATTTATCGTCATCCCTTAAATAGTTCGACTCTCTTCTCGATCCGTGATATGTGATTCATCTGATTAACTCTTAGTCAACAGACATAGTTAACACTTAACTGAGTTGCGCATGGCCATGCTTCCTGAATCATATCACTCGAGAGGGTCCAGAGAATATCTCTCCATTCGGAGGGGCAAAATCCCATTTTGATTATCCACATCACGCAGCTTGCTTTACATTCGACCCGAACTCTGCCTTTATAGCTGCCTTGTCACAGAGCAGTGTTTGACAGAATCTAAGTCGGTGATCCACAACTCGGATTGTGTGACAATCTCAGGTCTAAGGATTACATTGATTGAGACATGCAAATGACGACTTGCTCGTTGCATCTCAATATGGGTCAGTCCGACTTGCTAAACTCTTTAGCCAAGTCCGTGATCGTTGGAATGGCATCACCATGCCCATGACAAGTGAAACCATGTCATCAGGCAACACTCACATTAGTCTGGGATGTGTGTCCAGCACAACCTTAATGACCAAGGACAATCTAGTATGAACAACATGAATATATAGTTCCACAATCGAATCACATATTCAATGACATATATCAGATGTTCAAAACAAGGACAACTTAATAACTTTATGAATACATTGGGAATTACATCATCCATGATTGCCTCTAGGACATATTCCCAACAGTCTCCCACTTGCACTAGAGTCAATCATCTTGGCATCACATGACTAGGCATCTAATGCCCATACCTCTCGTGTGCGCCTAATGCTTAGGCTGTGGTAGCGTCTTTGTCAACGGATCTGCAATGTTTGCATCCGTGTGTACTTTGCATAACTTGATATCAGCTTGTTCGACAAACTGGCGAATGAGGTGGTACCGCATGAGTATATGTTTGTTCTTCTGGTGTTGTCTAGGTTCCTTGACTTGTGCGATAGCACCATTGTTGTCACAATATACGTCCAATGGATTGGATGCGCCCTGAACCACACCAAGATCTATCAGGAGGTTCCTGATCCAAACAGGTTCCTTTGCCGCCTCCGAGGCAGCAATATACTCAGCCTCTGTTGTAGATGCAGACACCGTATCTTGCTGGGAACTCTTCCAGATCACAACTCCTCCATTCATTACGAACACGTATCCAGATTGCGAACGAGAATCATCTGAGTCGGTGAGATAACTCGCATCTGTGTAACCCTTTACACTTAATTCCTCATCACCTCCATAAATTAGGAACATTTCCTTAGTCATTCTCAAGTACTTAAGGATGTTTTTAACCGCTGCCTAGTGGGCTTCGCCAGGGTCAGCCTGGTATCTGCTCGTAACACTTAGAGCATAGGAAACATCTGGCCTAGTACAAATCATGGCATACATGATGGATCCGATTGCCGAAGCATACTGGATCACACTCATCCGACTTCGCTCATCAGTCGTCGAAGGACACCGAGTCTTGCTAAGTTTTATGCCATGGGACATCGGTAAGAATCCCTTCTTCGACTCTTCCATTTTGAATTTCTTCAAAACTTTGTCCAGATATGTACTCTGACTCAATCCAATGAGCCGCCTTGATCTATCTCTATAGATCCTGATTCCTAATATGTAAGTCGCCTCACCCAAATCCTTCATTGAGAAACTCCTTTCCAATGATTCTTTGGTTTCTTGCAACATCATGACATCATTTCCAATCAGTAATATGTCATCCACATATAAGATTAGAAAATTTACTTTGCTCCTACTAAACTTCTTGTATAAATAAGAATCATGATCGCTTTTGATGAAGCCAAACGATTTGACTACCTCATCAAAGCAAATGTTCCAACTCCGAGATGCTTGCTTCAACCCATAAATGGATTTCTGAAGTTTGCATACCTTGTCAGCGTTAGCTGGATCGATAAAACCTTCGGGCTGTATCATATACACGACCTCAGTTAAATTTCCATTAAGGAAAGCCGTCTTGACATCCATCTGCCATATCTCATAGTCGAAATAGACTGCTATGGCTAACATGATCCGAACTGATTTAAGCATCGCTACTGGCGAGAAGGTCTCGTCATAGTCAACTCATTGAACCTGTCGGAACCCCTTCGCGACAAGTCGTGCTTTATAGACAGAAATATTTCCATCCATATCAGTTTTCTTCTTAAAGACCCATTTGCACTCGACGGGTCTTGCACCGTCAGATAGATCAACCAAATTCCAAACTTGATTTTCATCCATGGACTTTAACTCGGATCTCATGGCTCCAAACCATGACTCGGAATCAGATCCCACCATCGCTTCCGAATAAGTTGCCGGCTCATTACTTTCTAACAGTAAAACATCACGAGCATTTTGTAATCTGGCAGATCTCCGTGGTTCAGGTGCTGTTACCGGTGTAGGTACCACGACCGGCTCAGCCTCCAAGGCGTTCGCCGACTCACCCCTAGCCGGCTCCAATCGAATTTCTTCGAGTTGCACTGTGCTCCCACTGACTTCCCGACCGAGAAACTCTTTCTCAAGGAAGACACCATTTCGAGCGACAAACACTTTGCCCTGTTCCCGGTTGTAGAAGTAGTACCCCCAAGGTTTCCCTCGGATACCCCACGAAAATACACTTATCCAACTTGGGCGTGAGTTTGTCCGACTGAAGTCGCTTGACAAATGCTTCACAACCCCAAATCTTAAGAAAAGACAAACTTGGCCTTTTGCCAGTCCACATCTCATGCGGTGTCTTCTCTACTGACTTTGATGGTACTCTGTTTAGTGTGAACGCTGCAGTTTCTAGACAATAACCCCAAAATGATAAAGGTAGATCTGTCCGACTCATCATTGATCGTACCATGTCCAACAAGGTCCGATTTCTCCGTTCTGATACACCGTTTCTCTGCGGTGTACCCGGCGGAGTGAGTTGAGGAACTATTCCACAACTCTTTAGATGGTCATCAAACTCCTGGCTCATGTACTCGCCTCCACGGTCCGACCGTAGAAACTTTATTTTCTTGCCGAGCTGATTTTGTACCTTACTCTGGAATTCCTTGAACCTTTCAAAGGCTTCCGACTTGTGTTTCATTAAATAGATATATCCATACCTACTCAAATCATCAGTGAAGGTAATAAAGTACTCATAAACACCTCTGGTTGTCGTGCTCATTGGACCACATACATCACTATGTATTAGTTCTAACAAGTCGGACGCCCTTTCACAACTCCTTGCAAAAGATGTCTTCGTCATTTTGCCTAGTAGGCATGATTCACATGTCTCGAATGACTCTAAGTCGAACGAAGTTAGAAGTCCATTATCATGGAGCTTCTTCATGCGCTTCCAACTTATATGACCAAGCCGACAGTGCCGAAAGTAAGTCATATTCAGATCATTTGGTTTCAACCTTTTAACATTTATGTTATAGACCGCTTCAATATCAAGATTCAAAATAAATAAGCCGTTATGAACGGGTGCAAACCCATGAAACATATCTTTCAAATATAAAGAACAACCATTATTCTTAATATTCGACTCATAACCTTGTCTCATCAAACATGAGGCGGAAATAATGTTTCGGCTAATCACTGAAACATAATAACAATTATTTAATTTCATTAAAAATCCTGAAGGTAAATGAAGTTGCATCGTGCTGACTTCCAACGCAGCGACTCTCGCCTTGTTGCTGACCCGAATATCAACCTCTCCTCTTGCCACGCTCCTAGTTCTTACCAGTCCCTGCAACGAGCTGCATATGTGAATAACTGATCCGGTATCATATACCCAAGAACTATTAGGCGCATCAGCAAGATAAATGTCTAGAACATTGCACACAAGCGTATCTGAGTTGGAAGTCACACCTCCACTCTTGGCTCTGTCAGCCAAATACTTGGTGCAGTTCCTCTTCTAGTGGCCATCCTGCTTGCAATAGAAGCAGTTGGCTCCGGCTGTAGGAGATGGCTTAGTCTTTGAGGAAGCACTCTGGACAGGGCCATGGGCGCTACCTCATGACTTATCCTTATTCTTCTTAGTCCAAGAACTCTTCTTGAACTTAGCCTTATTCTGCACCATCAACACTTGACTGGCGCCTTTCTTTAGATCAGCCTCTGCCGTTTTGAGCATCCCATGTAATTCAGTGATCTTCTTATCCATACCATGCATATGGTAGTTCGAGATGAACGAAAAATACACACTAGGAAGAGAGTTCAGAATTATATCAGTAGCGAACTCTTCGTTAATTGGGAAGCCCAGCCGATCCAGAGACTGTATGTAACCAACCATCTTGATTACATGCGGACTCAGTGGATCGCCGTCTTTGAGCTTACAGCCCAGCAAAGCTTGAGAGACTTGATACCTCTCGGTCTTTGCCTGAGTCTGGAACATACTTTTGAGGCTTTCGATCATATCGTAGGCCTCAACATTCTCGGACTGCTTCTGCAAGTCCGGTTCCATGTGTGCAAGCATAAGACAACTAATTTCCGTAGACTCATCTTTAGTCTTACGGTAGGCATTCATGACTGCGACAGTCGCATCGTCATCTGGCTCTTCTGGAAGTGGAGTTTCTAGAATATGTTCTTTCTTGTCATGCTTGAGGACTATCCTCAGATTACGGTGTCAGTTGGTGAAATTAGTTCCATTAAGGTTATCTTTCTCTAGGATTGACCTCATCGCAAAAGTGGACAACTGAGAAAGGTTGCTAGGTGCCATTGATCTACAACAGAAAATATGCAAAACACTTAAGACATGTATTCATAAAAGAGCAGGCATATTAAACGTTTTAATACTTATGCTCCCACTAGAACCAACACCCCTCCGATGGTTGCTAAGTGATTCAAAATTCTAAATAAGCAAGCCGACTAGTGAGGTTTAGCATCACCGCTAGCCGTCAAGTGATCTAGGTAGGCAACACCTTGCCAATCGTATCCAATACGACTCCTGTTAGTTGGGTGGCATCACATGCCCCGGCTCGCAACCTATCTCGCCCCGAGCCCCACAATCGTTGTGATGGACTCGTCTAGATTACCAAGTGCTTCCGCTTGTAAGAGTCCGACTCAAACCCACCTAATCGGAAAGAATTGGTAGCACCTCAATTTCATGAGCCCACTACCAAGAATGTCCGACTTGTGATGGTGCAGCACTGGCGGGGCGACCGACTAGACCTTCTTCGAGGGATTAAAATCTACCATCTATCTAAATAGAGGTAAATAGAGACATAACAATAACACAAATAAAGCAATTATAATGTGAAATGGTATGGCTCTCTTCATGGTGATCTCCATCTCCACGAAGCTTGTAAGTTGACTCGTGCCAACTCTTGTCACGTGCCATCTTACTCCATGTAGCCGACTTGTATATCGCTTTGCATGCCTTCCGGGTTCTCCAACAAGCTACACTAGCTAGTAAATGAAAATTTACATAGAGAATCCGACACGCAGGCCGGTATACAATAAAATGACAGCACATAGGCTCCAACCGGCTGACAAAAACATGATACACAGATCATGTATGGATTACACACATCAAATGCACATAAACCATACCATTCACAACTTCCTGCAAAAACAAGTTATGCATAGATACGATATCTAACGGCGTTGTGAAACTCGCAACGACATCTAAGGCGCTACGACAGGGAGAAGCCAGCGGTCCGAACATAGATTTCTTCATCGGATAAAACGATTTTACCCGAATCTGATCCGTATTCCGATTCGATCAAACTCTTTGATCTTCGATCACCGCAACTGGATTTATGTGTCACGGTATACCCCGATGGTGGAAACCGACCGGTAGGGGTAAGTTGTTCCACGACCTTAACAGTATGATCACGAAAACCAGATCATCCATTAACCCCGAGTACGATTGATCCAATCAACCTTGTACAAAACCGATCTATCTCATAGACCGACCACCAAAACAGCAATTAGATCACATCTAACGCTAACTACATATCACATATGTACGGATCTCGGGCCTAATACCAGAAGCTACCGCTCTGATACCACTGTTGGAACGCGTAGAGATAAACAAAACATTTTCCTACGCGGTACTTCCAAGATCTAGCCGAGGTAGAAGGCCACGATGATTACCACTAGACGCGCGGTTGCGGATTATCGATGCAGCGCGTCGGGGCAGTGTAGTCCCACGATCCGATCCAGCCGATCTAATCCACGAACTTCGAAGTGCTGAACGTACAGCACCTCTGCCGGTATCCA
The DNA here is from genome assembly GCA_028641055.1 of Alopecurus myosuroides. Lineage (NCBI taxonomy): Eukaryota > Viridiplantae > Streptophyta > Magnoliopsida > Poales > Poaceae > Alopecurus > Alopecurus myosuroides. The sequence goes on from CM054060.1 coordinate 102,617,687, forward strand.
CACGTACGAGGAGGAGCTCCGACGGCGGACTGCTAGGTACGATGCGACGACTGGACTGAGTGGGGCTAGGGTTCCCAACGCATGGGAGTGGACTAACGTGCCCGCTGGGCAACCTGCGCCCCTCTTTATATAGCGAATGGTATTGGGCTTCACAACACTTGTGGCTCATTCCCTCTGTGAGTCCGACTCACAAACTCAGTCCATTTCCGGTTCGGGTCCAACCCGACCAATACTTGCTCCCGCTCTTAAGTGTGCGACCCTGCAGGCTCATGGTGACTTGGACACGATTGGAGTCCAACTCCCAATCGATCAATCGGTAGCGGCTCCTAGCAGAACGTGCCGACTCCCAAGTCCCATTGAGTCATTACGACATACCTTTCAATGTGATATTCATCTTAGTCCCTTTTGCCTCATGATATACCTTGTCGGACTATAGGCGATTTATCGTCATCCCTTAAATAGTTCGACTCTCTTCTCGATCCGTGATATGTGATTCATCTGACTAACTCTTAGTCAACAGACACAGTTTAACTGAGTCGCGCATGGCCATGCTTCCTGAATCATATCACTCGAGAGGGCCCAGAGAATATCTCTCCATTCGAAGGAGCAAAATCCCATCTTGATTATCCATATCACGCAGCTTGCTTCACATTCGACCCGAACTCTGCCTTTATAACTGCCTTGTCACAGAGCAGTGTTTGACAGAACCTAAGTCGGTGATCCACAACTCGGATTGTGCGAAAGTCTCAGGTTTAAGGATTACATTGATTGAGACATGCAAATGACGACTTGCTCGTTGCATCTCAATATGGGTCAGTCCGACTTGCTAAACTCTTTAGCCAAGTCCGTGATCGTTGAAATGGCATCACCATGCCCATGACAAGTGGAACCATGTCATCAGCCAACACTCACATTAGTCTGGGATGTGTGTCCAGCACAACCTTAATGACCAAGGACAATCTAGTATGAACAACATGAATATATAGTTCCACAATCGAATCACATATTCAATGACATATATCAGATATTCAAAACAAGGACAACTTAATAACTTTATGAATACATTGGGAATTACATCATCCATGATTGCCTCTAGGGCATATTCCCAACACAGTTCCGCTTGCGCTGCGGCCTTGGCCGCCCGCCGCTCCTCCACTTCTTCGCCCGCCGCTCCGTCCTCTCAACCACCTTGATGCCCCCACTACTACTCCTCCGCGGCTTCGCACGGACGGAGCACGCGCCATACCTCAAAGGCGCGCTCGTCGCTCTCCCCGATGAGGCCAAGTCGCACTCGGCAGCGGTGGCGAAGGTGGTCGCGCTCGGTGACGAGGAGCGGCACCGGCGCCAGGGCCACCGCTTGCTCCACGCTGGTGGCGTCGTCGAAGTTCATCGACGTGCACGGGCGCCCCACCGCTGGATCGTAGGCGCGCGCGGCCTCCACCGCCATCGGGTACGAGCCTAGATGGACGCGCTCGGTGAGGTAGTACACGGCGGCGGTGTAGGAGCCGTCCAGGCGCGCGCAGACGCCGGCGTAGTCGGTGGCGTTCCTCTGGCGCTGCGGCGGTTGCGACGCGGAAGTGGTGGGTAGAGGAGAAGGCGCGAGGGGAAGAAGAGAGAAGAAGTCGCGACGGGAAGAGGAGAGAAGACGTCGCGACGGTGGAAGTTCTGGACGGTTGGAGTGGAGCCGGGCTGCATTTGTAGCGCGAGCGGGCCGCCACACGACACACTTACAACGCGAGTCACCGCACGCGCCGAACTATACAGCGTCCGCTGGAGCGCACCGTGCGGGCTCCCGCGCGGCATTTTAACGGTTTTCTTTCGTTCGTGAACTGCTGGAGATGCTCTAAGTGTCGGATTTTCTCTCGTTGAAGAACCGGTGAGAGGGAAGTAGTTGGGAGGGAAGTAGTTGGGCTTTATCGGCATCGAGGAACGTGGCTTCAGAGCCATCTTTTTTTTTTTTTTTTTTTTTGCCAAAACAGAACCTGTGTATTTGGTTATAAGGGCAAACTTTCATCTCCTTTCTTCATTTAGGATATCTCCTGCCATTCATCTCCGTCGAAAGGAGACGACGCAGTCCTGCCCCGGATACCCCAATTGCAACTACAGCGTCCTGCTAGACTGCTTCGGATAGCTCCTGCCATTCATCTCCGTCGATGTTCGCACCAACACATCACGTGGCTGACTACTTGGTGTCACGCCCCTCGTGTGTTCGTCCAATTGCCTACCCTGGGATCGTCTTCACGAGGACCTTCATAATCGGGAGATATTTCCACTAGGTGCATATGGCACCATCAGGTTTACGCCCTCCCTTTTGAATCGATGTTATGTTTGACATGTCTGGCCTCACTTCCTGAGTATATGGAAAATTGAAGTTTGCCCATGCCGACACCAGTTCGTGAATCCTGTGCAAGCATCTTAATGCACTTGTTAGTAGTATATCATAATAGCACGCTTTCTACCATTCTTTGCATTTGATCTGAGGTTGGTCGCGAGTCGCGAGATTGACTCGTGCCTCGCGGGCTGATATGATCAACTATTTGGTGGGCACATCTAACTGCAAATTGACATTAACTTATAGAATCAGCACACAAAATTCTATTACTCGGTGGACCACCCAGCTGTTGCTCATTACTCTGATTCTTTATGTGACAGTAGGTGAAGTACAATGCAACATGGCTTTCTGCTGATGCAATAGGAGTTGATGATGGTTACCGTTTATATTAAACGGGCGGGGCGTTGTCAGGCTATGCACTTGATAAAAGCAGTTCGGACATATATAGGATATGAATACTTGCTTGCTTCTACTGCTAGAACCGTCACGACATATGGCGCACCTCTTACATCAGTGGAGTGTCACACTGTCAGTACAGTATCCACTAGTCACTAGAATAGCTAAGTAGCAAGCCTGTCCCTGTTGTCTTGTATGATTCAGCTATTCCACAATGCCCAATTTAATCAAACCAAGTGGCAAAAGGATGACTGCTTGGAAACATGTGTGATACCACGTGGCACGACTATTCAACTGGAAAACTTAAACAAGTCCACAAACATATCATAACCCTGGCTATTCGAAGAAGAAAAAACATTTCATAACCCCTAGTTGCCATTCTCGACCCCTAGTTGCATTTTGTCATATCTATTCCTGAATACTGATACGGTTGTGACAAGGAATGTCCATATCCTGCCGTGTGTTTTTTCCTCTGGTCTCTACAATCGATCCAACAACCAGTCTAAAAGAGCATCCAGTTGATGTATTAGCACATATTCAGTGCATATACTTCTTCCATTTTATTGCTCTGTGAACCTCTGTAAGTAGACTTGTTTTTCTTTTACTTCCTCAATGAATAAGTGTCTGATATTGTTGCTATGATTTTACTTGCAATAAACATACTTCATGGTGATCGGGTTAATGGATATATTTTTACTCTATGGTTAGAACCCAAAAGTACAATATGACTGAAAAACTTACTCAGCACAAGGTCGATTGAGACACTTGCTGAGTAAGTACCTCATTGCTACATAAACCTGCTCAATTAAATATGATCTGTTTGGTGACATAGTTGTCCCAGTTGTTGTAGTTCATAGCATAGTTTCCCAAAAACATAAGGTGGACTCATGCTGGAATACTTCTTGCAGTGTGTCTCTTCCATGGCCTAAAAGAACAATGGCAACTTAAACCGTCGGATGATGGGTAGGATGAGGCGCTTCCTGAGCGACTGTGAACTCAAGGATGTGTACCTACATGGTCGGCGCTACACTTGGTCCAACGAGAGGAATCCCCCAACCCTGGTTAGGCTGGATAGGGTGCTTTGTTCGGTTGACTGGGAAGAGCTACATCCTAGCTGCACTCTCCGCTGTCTGGCCTCGGTGGTGGCGGACCACTCCCCCCTACTCCTCGATTGCACCACGCAGCAGGGGGGACGGAAGAGGTTCCAATTCGAGCGTTACTGGTTGAAGCTTGACGGGTTTCAGGAGACTGTTGAGACAGCTTTGGGTGCTATTGATGGCGATCCGGACCCCTTTCGGCGCCTACACGACAAGATGAAACGCACGGCTCGCCATCTGATGAGCTGGAGCGATAAGAAGGTTGGGTGTGTGCGCCTGCAGCTCTTGGTAGCGCGGGAGGTTATCCTTCGGCTGGACGTGGCGATGGAGTTGAGGCAACTCTCTGATCTGGAGCGCGCACTGCGCGCCAAGCTCAAACAGACTCATCTCGGCCTCGCTTCCCTAGACCGCACGATGGCCCGTCAGCGGGCAAAGATTGCGTGGCTGGCAGAGGGTGATGCCAACACTGCGTTTTTTCATCACCACGCCTCCCATCGACGCCGGAAAAACGTTATCCGGGAAATCATGGTGGACGGGGAGGCGGTGACGGATCACGCTAAGATGGCGGAGGGGTTTTTCAATCACTTCCAAGATATCCTGGGAACTTCGATGGAGAGGGATTTCTCGCTAGATCTTGATTTCCTCGGGGTGCACGCTGGCGACCTTGCCGGCTTAGAGGACCCCTTCACGGTTGAAGAAATCTGGGAAGTGGTGCGGCAGCTACCTCAGGGGAAAGCGCCGGGGCCAGACGGATTCACGGCAGAATTCCTTCAAGGCTGCTGGGAGATTGTTAAGGATGACTTCATGGCGGCTTTTAACAAGTTCTTCACGATGTGCGGTCGGGGGTTTCAGGGGCTGAACCAGGCTTTGATCGTCCTGTTGCCTAAGCGCCCAGATGCGGCCGCTCTTGGCGACTTCAGACCGATTAGCCTTATTCACTTATTCGCCAAGCTGGCGGCTAAGACCCTCGCCTCCCGCCTCGCCCCTAGGTTGCAGAACATGATAGACAATAATCAAAGCGCCTTCATCCGCGGTCGGAGCATTCATGACAACTTCATGCTGGTGCAACAGACCGCGCGTCTACTCCATCGCCTAAAGGAACCTAGGGTGTTACTCAAGCTTGACATCGCTCGTGCCTTCGACTCGGTTTCTTGGGGCCTCCTCATCGAGGTGCTTCAGAAAATGGGATTCGGCCCGAGATTCTGTGAATGGGTGTCTATCCTTCTCTCCACGGCCAGCTCAAGGGTGATGCTCAATGGAGAGCCAGGCCCTCCCATCTGGCATAGGCGGGGCTTGAGGCAGGGGGACCCCCTTTCACCGCAACTTTTTGTTATAGTGATCAACACGCTAAATAAGGTTTTGTGCAAGGCGGCAGAGCTTGGACTCTTGCGCAGGGTGGCACGTCAAGACCTGGTTACGACGGTTTCTCTTTACGCTGATGATGTGGTGATTTTCTGCCACGCGGATCCCACAGAGCTGCAAAATCTCAGGGGGATTCTTGCGCTCTACGGCCACGCCTCCGGTCTTCACACCAACTTCGCCAAGTGCTCAATCTCCCCTATTGGGTGTGGGGAGGAAGAGGCATTAGAGGCGGCAGCGGTGATGGGGTGCCAACTTGCCCAATTCCCGGTCAAGTACCTTGGCATCCCGCTGGGGCTCAGGAGACTTCCCAGTGAGGCTTTGCAACCTTTGGTTGACCGGATCGCTGACAAACTGCCATCTTGGAAGGCGGCTATGATGCCCAAAGCAGGGAGACTTGCGCTGGTCAAGGCGGTTCTAGCGGCAATCCCCCTACACCAATTGGTGGTCATTAGCGCCAACAAGAAGGTTCTGAAGAAGATCGAGAAGATCTTACGTGGATTCCTTTGGACGGGGAGAGCGACGGCAAATGGGGGGCACTGCCATGTTAACTGGGCAGCGGTCTGCCGCCCACTACGGCTCGGTGGCCTAGGGATCCCGGACCTTGCCCGCACTTCGGTTAGCCTTCGAACTCGCTGGCTTTGGAGGCTACACACCGACCCGCGGAGACCGTGGAGGGGCCTGGACATGCAATTCTCCAGGGAGGAACGTCAGATCTTCGCGATCTCCACCGAGCTAGTCCTGGGTGACGGTTCGATGGCACTCTTTTGGCAGGACAAATGGTTGGAGGGTAGGTCGATGGAGGACATCGCACCTAATCTTACAGCCATTATCCACAAACGTCGAAGGAAAGTCCGAACGGTCCGGGAGGCTATAGTGGATCGCCGTTGGATCTCTGATATTTCGGGCACCCTTTGTCCGCTTGCTCTACTACAGTATATTCGGGTCTGGAGGCTAGTGCAAGGGGTCTAGCTGCAGGGAACCCCAGACCGCCTGGTATGGCGTTGGACACCAGATGCCCAGTACTCTTCCAAATCTTGCTATGAGGCGCTCTTCCGGGGAGCGACGGTGTCAAGATCTTGGAAGCTAAACTGGAAGTCTTGGGCACCTCCAAGGGTGAAATTTTTCATTTGGCTTGCATGCCGGGATCGTTGCTGGACGGGTGAAAGGCTAGCACGCAGGGGGCTTCCACACCAAGCGAGTTGCCCACTGTGTGACCAGGGCTCGGAGACGATGGATCACATCCTCACTGGGTGCTCGTTTTCGCGGACAATTTGGCATGAGGTACTATCTTGGATTCGATCAACGGCTAGACCCCCGGTTGTGGAGGACGACTTCGTTGAGTGGTGGAGGCTTGCTCTTCGATCCACCCCTCGGCTGCTGCGTAAAGGGACCTCAACGGTCATTATGCTCACGGCCTGGTGGATTTGGAAGCAACGGAACGCGATCGTCTTCGACAACGCAAGACCCTCGGTTGGCGCATTGATGGAAACCATCAAGACCGAGGCTCGTTCTTGGGTGTACGCAGGAGCTAGCGGCCTCGGACTTCTTCTTCCCTAGATAGTGGGTTGAGTTGTAAAGTGTGGGGTTGCCTGCTCTCAGGCCTGTACATAAACTCTCTTTTCTACCAATGCATCGAAACGCAAGGCTTTTGCGTTTTCGTCAAAAAAACTTAAAAATGCAAACGATCCGTACTGAAGAAGTGTTTGTTTTAGATGAATGGAATGCGATATTTGCTCGATGGCAAGTCATCGAATTGTCTAATGTTAGTTGAACATTTAGTTATTGATTATATGCTTAAATAGTTGGTTGAACAGGTTTGCTCAGAAAGTTGGTGCTTATCCTACGGGAAGCTGAAGACGCATGCTCGCGTGGGACTCGGTCCTCTAGTGGAAAAAACGTCCCTCCGTTGATGTCGAACTGTTATGTACCATTCATTAGTGTCAACTGGTTATTCGGTTAGTGTGCAAGTCCCTTGAAAAGATAACTCCATACGGAGAGGGCCTCTTGCTATTAGTTAAAGAGCACCTGTCTGGAGGTACTCAAGGGTGATGGCATATGTTGACCAGTTAAACCAAGCTACCTAAGTCTTGAGCTATAACTCAATTGTTATTACACGGTTGATAGATGTATAAATTGTTCTTTTGTTATCTTCCAGGCATAAAATAGTAGTAATTACTGAGACAACCAAATGGATACAACTGTTAGTTCATTAGGAACAATCTGCTAAATATAGTATGATAAAGTGTACTAACAGTAAGACATCTGCTGATTATTCTAATACACTTAAGGTACAGGCCTGCGTGTAATTCAGCCCCACGGTGGAAAATGTCAGCCATGCGTCAGTGTCAATTGGTTTACTAGTGTGCAACATTTCTAGGTAGACTTGTTTTTCTTTTACTTTCTCAATAAATAAGTGTCTGATATCCTTGCTGTGATTTTACTTGCAACAAACATACTTCATGGTGATCGTATTAATGGATATATTTTTACTCTATGGTTCGAAGCCAAAAGTACCATATGACTGAAACACCTCCTCAGCACAAGGTCGATTGATACACTTGTTGAGTAAGTACCTCATTGCTACATAAACCTGCTCAATTAAATATGGTCTGTTTGCTGACATGGTTATCCCAGTTGTTGTAGTTCATAGCATAATTTCCCAGAAACATAAGGTGGACTCATGCTGGAATACTTCTTCGATTGGTCTCATCCTGCAGTGTGTCTCTTCCATGGCCTAAAACTTTAAAATGCAAACAGTCTGTACCGAAGTGTTTGTTTTAGATGAATGGAGACGCGATATCTGCTCGATGGAAAGTCATCGAATTGTCTAATGTTAGTTGAACATTTAGTTATCGATTATATGCTTGAATAGTTGGTTGAACAGGTTTACTCGGACAGTTGATGCTTATCCTACGGGAAACTGAAGGCACATGCTCGCGTGGGACTCGGTCCTCTAGTGGAAAAATGCGCTCCCGTTGATGTTGAACCGTCATCAATCATTCATTAGTGTCAACTGGTTATTCGGTTAGTGTGCAAGTCCCTTGAGAAAATGTAACTCCATACATAGAGGGCCTCTTGCTATTAGTTAAAGAGCACCTGTCTGGAGGTACTCGAGGGTAAATGGCATATGTTGACCAGTTAAAACCAACCTACGCAAGTCTGAGCTGTCGCTCAATTGTTATTACACGGTTGATAGACGTATAAATTGATCATTCGTTATCTTCCAGGCATAAAATAGGAGTACTTCCCGAGACAACCGAATGGATACAATTGTTAGTTCATTAGGAACAATCTGCTAAACATAGTTCATTAGGAGTATGATAAAGTGTACTAACGGTAAGACATCTGCTGATTATTCTAATACACTTAAGGTACAGGCCTGCGTGTAATTCAGCCCCACAGTGGAAAATGTCAGCCATGCTTCAGTGTCAATTGGTTTACTAGTGTGCAACTACCTTGAGAAGACAAAAATCCATATCTACTTCATACTCCAGACTCTAGAGAGCCTCCTAGTGTGTTAATTAAAGAGGGCAAGTCTCTGTCTCTACGTGTTCATGGGTACTGTAATGCCGTAAGTGGATCAGCTTAACTAAACCTACCTGCACAAGTCTGAGCTGTCACCGAATTGTTATTGCACAGCTGGTAGACTTATATAAACTCTTCGTTTGCTGTCTCGCAGGGATAACAAAGTAATTTTTCAGAGAACCGAACGGTGTTAGATCAGCATGACGCCTCATGAAGTTCGGACGTGATGCTTTCCATGACGAACCAGTTATCTGAAACAGTACCCCAGCATAAAGTTCCAAAGGATTGTTTGCATGCCTATCCATTTTTTGAGAGTTGTTTCAGATGGCCACTCTGTTTGTGCTCCCAGGTTCAGGTGTGTTCATGCTCACTTCACTAAAAAAAAGTTTATGTTGTTGCTAACCAAGGTAGCACATGTTTGTCTGCAATTGGCAATAGGCACTAGCAACCTAACTTTCTGAATTAGCTGAACATGCTATTGGTTTTAGTATTCCAGAGATGGCTAAATGCTCAGGCTTGTACAGTATGTGACAGTTCCTTCTGCCTTAGTGCTGTCTGCGTAATGGTGAAAGAAAAAGGGGGCAAGAAAGGTCAGAAAAACGGATAGGCTTTCGTCATGAGTAGCTACGTCAGTTTTGCAATATCTAATTTGGTTCGCTGACGCGGGACTGGCCGCCGCCCAGCCAATGGAGGCACGTCGCGCCTCCGGGCAAGAGTCGCAGGCAAACGAGCCTTCGCAGAAGGCCAGGAGAACGAACCCTTCTTCTCATGTCCGTACGCCTTCTTTTTCTGTAGTTGACAATCCATCGCATCGGAGCTCGGTCAGAAGCTACATTTGGTAGCGTCAAGAAAGGGAGATAACTGTTTTCCTGATACTTAGCTACATTTGGTCTAGTCACCCGATCATACATGACGGCGAACGAAGCAGTACCACAAGGCCTGTGTGCATGTAGCAACACGTATTCCGTTGCTTTGCTCCAAAGTGTTCTGCAGACCTTTCTTTTCAACTACTTAGTTGCCAGCTGCATTCAGTTTAATAGTGTTTCCAGAGGTGTCTACGCATTCTGAAACTTGTACAGCCATGCTAAAACTCCAGAGCAATGGAAATTTTTTGGAATGGAAGGAACGCACGCGTCTTCCGCAACAAGTTCGCGCTCCCCTTTCATCATCCTTGATAAGATCAAGAAGGAGATTAGACTTTGGATCATAGCCGGCGCAAAATGCTTGAGTGAAATCATATGCCAGAGAGTAGACTTTTGGGGTTTGGGGTGGTGTGGTGTGCTGATTGTTTTCACAGCCTTTTCTCGTCATTGTAACAAACAAATCTTCTCAATTAGGTAATCTGGGCAAAGTTTTTGCCCCCATTTCAAGAAAAGAAAAACTGGAGCAAACGTGTGCAGTCTTTTCTACCCTATCGCGGTCTGCGTATACCTCTAGAACAGCGGCATGAAAGCTCGGGAACGGGGAAAGAACGGCAGGCATCCATCATCAGTAGCTACGTCAATCCTAGAATTTTCTAACGTGGTTTTCGTGCCCAAAGCAACGAGATCGCGATAGAACGCTCGTATCCACAGGCTAATTCGCAGAAAGGGTGGGGAGAACGGACCAGTTTTGCCCAGTCCGTACGCATTTTTTCCTTCAGGCGATCCATCAGTCGTCACAGGCTACATCCATCTCAAATTAATTGTCACAAAGATGGACAAAAGTTGATGTATTCAACACTAAATTATGTCTAGATATATCTATTTTAATCCATCTTACGACGATTAATTTGAGACGGAGGGATTACTTGTACTTTTCTTCTACTGAAACTTACAGTAGCTACTTCCTTCAAGTCCAGTCATCCGATCTCATACTGCACAGACGGCGACCGAATCAGTCTACAGGGTCTGTACATGTCATGCCACCATTGAGGCGCAGAACCGCAGATCCCTGTTTTCGCGTTGAGATTTGAGATTCGAGAAGACGGGGAAGTGCACACGGGTATGACCGGGGACCCGGAGGAAGGCGCGCGCAAGGCGATTGAGGGTCAGCGTTCAACGTTTGACCGGGTGATTTGGAAGCTTGCCACAAGTTCTGCATGGAGCCCAAAAACGTCGCTGATGCCACACAAGCGCAGCATCTTAATCCAACCTAGATCGAATTCTTAATCCGAGGATAATAGCGACTTGCCTGTCGGTGTTCGCCTTTCTTTTTGGAAGTCGCGGGACCACGCCAGAATGTGTTCCAAGAAATCTGAAAAGATCCATACTCTTGTAGCTTTGTCTCGTAAAGTACATACAAAGGGTTCGAAAGGAAATATTTTTTTTATAGAACACCTCGAAACAGGACATGGAGTTCTTACAGCAGCACTAAGCGTCCTCCGGAGAATCGCGCGCCGATCCTCCGGTTGCAAAGCCGTCCGATCGATCCTCTATATCCATCTAATCCAGCTGCGACATGTATGCTTAAATAAAGGAAAATGCTAAAAATCAGGCGGCCGATTGCGCGTTCGCGTCTCCATCCATCGCTTGCCACGCGTACACCACATGCGGTTGAAACGGACCGAAGGCCCCCTCCTCCACCTTATCTCTTTCCTCTAGTCAACTGCCTTCCCACATTCTTTTCTTCTCCGCGATCCCCCAGGCTCACCGTCCGTCGCCGTGTCCCATGTTGCTTCCAGGCCGCGCCGCCGTGCTGCAATGGCAAAGCCCGATGTGGCGTTTTGGTGGAGCTGCAAGCGGCGGTCGGGCTGCGCCCAGTCTCCCAAAAATTCTGGTGAGCTGTGCATCCACGAGCACCCTTGCCCGGTGAGCTGGCGCGACGGTTGCCGTGACGCGCGTGGCGCAGCAGGTGGTGGTCCCGTCGGCCCCCACGCCCAACGACGAGCTCCCGCTGTCCTGTCTCCACCGCTCCCCCCAATCTCGAGCAGGAGCGACCGCACGGGCACGGAGGCGTGCAACCATGGTCGCCTGTATCCCGCGCTCCCCGGCGCCGCCCATGCTGGAAGCGGTAGTTGATGCTACCTGCTAGCCCCAATCCTTCATGCTACAGGCCACCGGCTGTGCCACAGAAGGCCGGCGCCGGTGCTACAGACGGCCGACGGTGGTGCTACGGTTGGCCAGCGCCACTGCTACACGCTGTCGCCGGAGGCCTAGCGCCCCATGGAGATGCCACATATGCCCGGCGGTGGTGCTGCGGTTGGCTAGCGCTGCTGCTACACGTCGACGCCGGAGATGCTACAGATGGCCGGCGGCAGCGACATTTGCTACATACTCATTTTTCTTTTGCTTTTTTTCGCAATTTTTTTTGCTACTTAAACTCCGGCGATATCTCCGGCGAGGTCGGTTTTTGCTCTAATAGAATAAATATTTTGCTACAATATGTTTTTGTTTTTGCTATAATAGTACAAATTATTTCCTATAATATTGTCCGTCCAGTTCGCCGGCGAGAGTTTCCCGGCGATGTTCCCGACGAAGTTGATTTTTGCTACAGTAGCACGATTTTTTGCTACAGTACTCCGGCGAGGTCTCCGGCGAAGTCTGACATTTTTCTTTTAACTTTTCACGAATCGTTTTTTACTACATAGGAGCAAAAGCGGGGCATTTTTCTCCTACGCAGAGCAAAGTTGAAATTTTAAGAAAAAAAAGGACACGTGTCGGCTTCGGGACCCTGGGGATGGAATTTTTGTTCCCCCGGGGATGCCCAGCGCTGCCCTTAAATAAAGCACAAACTGGACGCCCCTTTCCCATCCCACGTGGGTGGGTCCGTCTCCCACGACAGTGTTTCTTCACCGGGTAGGTGCTCGAAAAGCCGCGCAGGATCGTCGGGTCGCCCAGAAACTCCGGTGACGGTGACGTGTCCCACGCAGGTTGTCGCAGCATCGTTTCTTTCCCATAATAGCACACCCAAACTCCCATGGGATCACCACGGCCCTCCATTGGAAGCACCCTGCCCTCCATTGGAAGCACCCTGCACCGAGCACTCGTAGCACCACCGCACAACATTTCCTCGCTCTCATAGCAGCACCACATCTCTTTTCATGTAGCACCACAACCACCGGCGGCTAGAAGCAGTGTCGTGCCACCATGATAGCTAGACTATTGTGCCATTGTAGCAACGCGCCACCACGACAAGAGCAATGCCCCCACGCCATTGCAGCACCACGCCACCGCGACGGGAGCAACCCCGCCGTGCTATTAGAGCACCGTGCCGCCGCCACGGGAGCAACGCCACCGTGCCGATGTAGCAACACCCCACCACGACGAGAGCAACGCCGCCGTGCCATTGTAGCACTGCGCCGCCGCCACGGGAGCACCGCCGCCGTGCCATGGCAGCATCGTGCCACCACGACGGAACCAACGCCGTCGTGCCATTAAAGCACCGCGCCGCCGCCACGGGAGCAACGCCGCCGTGCCATTGTAGCTCCGCGCCACCCCGACAGGAGAAACATTGTCGTGCCATTAGAGCATTGCGCCGCCGCCAAGGGAGCAGTGACGCCATGCCGATGGAGCACCACGCCGCAGCCAGGGGAGCACAGTCGCGGTGCCATGGCAGCACCGCACCACCTGCCTGGCAGCAGCACAGTCGTTCCATGGCAGCACCGCCGCCCACGGCCGGCTGTTGTTGGCAGCACCGTCGAGTGACCTCGCAGCAGCGCCAGAGGTTGCTGCATCTCCATGCCAGCGACGGCAAGCATGGTGCCTCACAGCTCCTAGACGCTCCAATCATTCAGCAGCGACGCGCCCCGTGTAGCACCAGCCGCGTGGCCTGTCCATCAACAAAAACGACGGGGAGATATGCTATGGCGGCGTGGTCCCTTGCAACAACAACGACGGCAAAGATAGGCCATGGCGGCGTGGATGATGTGTTGTGGAGTCTGCCATGGTTGTGATGTGAGAAGAGATTGGGGAAAAACTCATTGGAGGGAATGTCGCGTGAAGGGATAAGGGGTGTAGTGGGCTCCCTCCTTTTTTCTCTGTCACGCGAAAAGATGTGTGTCGCGTCCAGAAAGAGGAGTATGCGGAGGATAGATCCTCCGGGGGAACCTCAGACTTTTCCTCCTACAATTCACGAGAAAAGAGAGAGTTTGCCAAAAAAAGCCAAAAGGTAAGAACTTGTTCACCTACGGTCCTAAAACTTGAGCCGTGGTCTCACTTCAGTCACTGATGTTCATAATACCCTAAATACCGTCATGAATATTTCTTAAGTGGTTCACTTTTGTCACTTAATAAGTTTTCCTACCGTATATTAGTGTCCTTGATCAGTACATGTTGATGTATACATGGAGCAGTAGGCGGCGGGGGTCCTATTAAAAGAATATGAGACTTGGTCGTAGACGAGGAGGTGGGGGCCTGTGTGCAAAAGAGCATGCACATGTGGTGAGGTTGGACCGTGCACCTCCCGACACGCACAGTCGTTTTTCCCCGATGGTCCAAATCGAGTTCTCCACCGCCGTTGTCCCGCTCGTCATTCTCCATGCCCGCAGTGGCCATCCTGCTAGATTGCGGAATGAGAATTTAAAATTTTCCTCATGGAAACTACTCCCTCCGTCCGGTGAAGAGTGTACGTTTGAAGATTTAGGCTGGTCACAATGGGGAGTAACATAAGCCAGTAACCTACACATTTTCCTAGACTATGTTACTACCTCCACAATGGGGAGTAACATGTATGTAGTGTCATGCAATGATGCATTTATTAGGCTATAGACTCATTGTTTTTTGGAGTGTGTGATATTTCGGTAACTTAGCTAGTTACCATAAGCACATCTCTCTTCATTAAATACTTGCCACATAAGCAAACTTGTATTGGAGTGTGTGATGTTACTGCTAAGTTCCTCCCCATTGTGACCAGCCTTACACAAACATAGCCGACTTTGCTTTATAGCCAAATTAATGCACAAAAATGGAAGCACATGCACGCATGCAACCATTTTGCGATGGGCCATTAAATGAATATTGCTTGCATGCAGAAATTAAGCTGCTTACCCAAGCAACTCAAGTGAGCATGCAACCAATAGCTATACCCCATGAGGTAATTAAGAATGATTAGATTTAATGCATTGTGCATTGTGTGTGTAAACGTACAGTCTTTCTCGAAAAAATTTAGATGCTAGACGTACACTCTTCACCGGACGGAGGGAGTACGCAACAACGAAGATGTTGCTATGCAGATATAAGTGAATATAAATTTCAAGATCTAGTTTCCGAGATCGTGTACCAGACACCGTAATAGTGGAAGAGGTGTCGATGACGATGTCGATGAAGCTTGTAGAAGATGCTCATGCACAAGCCCCGTATCCAGCACCTTGACCTAGCAGAGTGAGGGTCTCACATGTTACCCCTCTAAGAGTATGCACACATATGACAGGGCAAATTCTGCAACGCTTTGTCGTCGAGGACTTGACGCCGCAGGTGTATATGAAGGTGGAATTCACAACACATGAGAGAGAGGCTGAGAGAGTAATTAGAAGTTAGGTCTAACTGGGAGAGGACACCTCAAAACCCAATTAGAAGAAACTCTAATTCAATTAGAGTAAGCTCTAATTTAATTAGAGAAATCTCTCATTTAATTAGAAACTCTCTAATTAGATCCTCTAATTTTTCTAAAGATAGAGAGAGGCTTGAGAGCCAATTGTGCATTTTACGTTAAACATTGGAGTGATTTATATAGTGTGGGTCCTTGTTGGGGTAGGAGGGCTTGACTGCACCACCCTCCTAGTCCAACTTGGATTGGCGAGGTGGAGTCCAACTCCACCTCCCACTCCTTCCCTTTTTAGTTTTCTCCTTTTTATTTTCTCTTTTTTCTCTCCAAATAATTTAGGAAAAATACCGGGACGATTTGTACCATTTTGTGAAGCCACTGAGGCCCACCCGGCAGCCCCAAAAATTATGGTTCAGCCACGAGGGGGAAATCTGTCTCCTCCCGGTACTTCCCCTTTATACGGAAAGTCCCCGAAATTTCTCCGAAACAACTTAACCTCTATAGGTAAAATCATCGATATTATCTAACGATGTCAGAAATATATTTCCAACATCCGGGGAGATCTCATGCCCCTGTATTTGCTCCGTAAAGTGTGCGGCCTCAATTTCTCTCTCAAAACTTCTCCGGATTAAATTCCGGTAGTTTTTATTACTCTAGTACATCCAATGTACGCATTATAAATTCTCTCTGGTATATAAAATATATCTATCACGCAGAAAAATCGTTCGGATGATACTCCTAGTTAATTCGTACCTATCGACATACACAAAAACACCCCAAACTTAAGGGTGTGTTCGGTTCTGGAATTCCATGGAACGGAATGGAACTATTCCATTCCTAGGAGGCATTTTCGTGTTCGGTATTAGTATGGAATGGAACCAAGCCGTGCCACAAAATGGCATATTCGTCGAAGATGCGGAATCCACCCATCCGGCCGAATCGGCCGGACGAGGTGGAACGGGTGGCTCTCGGTGCTAATTCTTTCCTCCCCAATGCTAACCTCTCTCTCTCCCGTGGCTCCCTCATCCCTGCTGGCCGCCAGCACCGCCCTCCTCCCTGCTCGTCGACGGCACCGCGCACCTCTCTGCTCACCGTCGGCGCCGCCCTCCTCACCGAGTCGCCGAGTCGCGGCGCTCATCCCTGCTCGCAGGGGCGCGGACCTCTTCCCTGCTCGCCGCGGCGGCCAGCTGATGCATGTAAAATGCATAGATGAAATTTGCATATTTTCACATGGTTTTCTATTACATATTGCATCATATAAGGGTATAATTCAATGTTTTATAGTATTTTGGGGTTAAATTACAAAGTCCCCCAACTTTTATGGAATTAACCCTGCCTGTCAGAAACCCCGTTTTCTATATTTTTGACGTTTCAGGGGGCAAACTTCCGCGAAATCACCTAAAAATCTGCGGGGTCATTTTCTTGGAAGGAGAAGACTTGTGGGCGAAGGATCCACGAGAATTGGGCGAGGAGGCCCAAAAGAGGACCCTCCACGCGGCCAGATTCCTTGGCCGCGTGAGAGGCCCCCTTTTGGCCCCTGTGGCCCCAATTCCTTCCATCTTCGACTTACCGACTCCGTCTTGACCTAAAACCGACTATAAAAAGGGTCCCCCGTACCCTTACGGAGAGAGCGCCGCCGAAACACCGTAACACCGAAACAGAGAACAGAAGTTCCATATTGGAGGGGGAAAACTCCGGTGGGGCGCCGCCGGTGTGATCTCCTACCCCTCCAACGTCATCACCATCGACATCTCCATGAAGAGGGAGTAGTCCACCCCAGGGCTATGGGTTTGTGGAAGTAGCACTTGTATCTCTCTCTCTATGTGATTCACTAATTAGATCCGTATGAGCTGCCTCACATGATTACGGGCACCGTTGTAATTCCTATGTGGTGGATCTTTTCTATGAGTTATTGAATCTGAGATTGCAATTGTTTCTCTTGAGTTATTTGAGTAGATGTATCTTATGTACCCCGTTCTTATTTGCTAGCTTTAATCAATCTAGTTCTTGAGAGCGTGTGTGGGTGATGGGTGCATTAGTTGGAGTAACAGGGGTGGCTAGTGCTGTGAAAGTGACAGAAGTTCAGCGATCCACTTAGGTTTTGTTAAACCTTTCTTAGTTACCTCACTAGGGATAAAAAGGAGTACCTTGTTACCGGGGATTTGAAGTGACACTAATCAATCTCCATGACTAGATCTAGCAAGTTCTTACTTCAAATTCATGTCACATTGCTTAAAGCTATACTCTGGTTTTTCCTTAATTATCGAGGTGTGATTTATTTCGCATCTTGGTGGAGTATAAGAGGGATTAATATGACCGTAGAGATATCTATGCTAGGACGTGATGCCCATATGAAAGTACCCAATGTTAAACATGTTATTGTAATCTCGCATGTAATTCTTTATGTCCACCGTCTACCACTTTATTTGAGAGAATGCAAGTGTGAAACCATGAACCCCGGTCCTATTTTAAATATAAGAAAACACTCTAGTTACTTTTCTGCAATTTACTTTACTTTCACTTTACTTTACTTGCATCTCCAATTCGAATTTACATTATCTCCATCACCACTTGCATCAAAAAATACAAAAACAATCCATTGCATATTTATTTTCTCATTTGCATTTAGTAGTAGATTTAATTATTGCACATTTACTTTAAGTTTTGCATTGCAATTTAGAAGTCTCACACCTTGTGCTTGACAACCACTTGGTGAGGTTGAGGGCACAAAATTCTCTACTTGTTTGCAGGATCCTGGAGGAAGCTTTGAAGACAACTGCTGAAATACTGGCTCCCCAAGAGTTCGATATAAACCCTCAAGTCACCCTCGTGGGGAAGAAGGCTTGCCACTAGCTACACACTCTGCACTTGGAGTCTCAACCTAGCCATCAAACGTTTTTCTGGCGCCGTTGCCGGGGAGTCATAGGTGAAGGAGTTGTCCAAGGGAGCTCACAAGAAGTCTTCATCACCAACAAGGTGTGCAAACACCTAAGCTTGGGGAGGTTGCACCTACGTGAGTACCGTCCTTTCTATCTCCACCTTCTTTCAAGTAGATTGTTTTGTTTCTTGTCTTGTTTTTATTTTTGTTTTGTTTTTGTTCTTGTTTTTGTTTTGTCTTGCATATTTTATTTTAGTTTGCATTGTTTTGCATTTAGTTATGTAGTTTATTTTAGTATTTCGAATTTTCCTAGTTACTTTACTTTTAAGTTTTGCATAAAAAAATAAAAACTACATAAAAACTGTTAAAATGGGTGATAGAACTAAATTAAGTGACTACACAAATACACCCAATGACCAATTCATTTCTAGGCCAATTACTACACCTGAAATACAAGCTGAAAGCTATGAAGTAAGTCCTAGTTTATTGAATTTAATTAGTAGAGAGCAATTTGGTGGTAGTGCTATGGAGGATGCCTCTATGCATCTTCATGATTTCATGGAAATATGTGATATGCAAAAATTTAAAAATGTGGAAAGTAGTGTTTTAAAACTGAAATTATTTCCTTTTTCACTTAGAGGAAAGGCTAAAGAATGGTTACTTTCACTACCTACAGCTAGTATAAAGTCTTGGGATGATTTAAAAGAAGCTTTCATTAAGAAATATTATCCTCCCGTTAAAATTTTGCAAAATACGAATAATATCCTCTCATTTAGGCAAAATGATAATCAAAATGTAGCCATGGCATGGGATAGAATTAAATTAATGATTAGAACATGCCCATCACATGGAGTAAATGAATGGACCATACTACACTCTTTTTATAATGGTCTAAACTACATGTCTAGAAATATACTTGATTTTGCTGCTGGAGGTGCCTTTATGAGTAAAACTGTAGGAGAGGCTAAGAGAATATTAGAAAGCATATTGCAAAATTATAGTCAATGGAATACTGAAATAGCACCCAATCCCACTAAGAAAATAAACTCAATTGAAGAAACCAATGATTTGTCTTCTAAAATGGACACTATTATTGCTTTTATTAATAAACAAAATATGGAGAATGTGCCTTTGCAGGAGCTAGTTGGTAGTAATTCTGAAAGTGTGGATGTTAATTTTGTTAGGAATTATGGTAGCAATGGTTTTGGTAATGCTTACAATTCATATAGTAGACCTCCTTATGTGCCAAATAAACCTTTTGTTCCATATCCTAATGCTAATGAAAATAAGTGGAAGCCTTCTAGTGAAATTTCTGAATCTAATAAATTTCTTATGGAACAAGTTGCTAGTCACAATGCTATGATATATGAGTTAAATACGTCTATTGCATCCATTAGTAGTGATATTAAAGGATTGCAACTTCAATCTTCGAATTTAGATAAAGCATTGTCAAAATTAGCTGATAATCAAGCAACTCTATTAAGCATGTCAGCAGGAGCCACAAGCACAACCTAGTGTAGGAATGAATTCTATTACTATTGTTGCTCCTATTATTGACAATATTTATCATATTGCTGAGAATACAAGTGAGCATGTCCCTACTAGCTTAGAAGAAACTTTGAATGAAATAGTGAAGTACCATGAATATTTACTTCCATATATGTCTTATCTTGCTAGCAAAGATGAAATTAGTCCTCATGAATCAAGCATGCTAGCTAAATTATAGAGTAAAGTAGAGGAATTATGATGCTTACTGAAATTAAGGATCCATTGCTTGATTTAGAAAAAAGTAGCTTGCAAGAACTTATTGCTACTCTACAAAAATTTGCTAGTGATCCCACTATAAATGTTAATCAACCTGGCTTTGGATCTTATATTGCTAATCATGTCTTGCAAGAAAAAATTGCTAGGTACAAGAATGAGGCCATGATACCTCATAAGCTTGGGGATTCATGGATCCCCAAGGTGCTAGTTTCAATTGGAAAAAAAATTCACCATGCTATGTTAGATCTAGGTTTTAGTGTATCGGTACTCTCTAAAGAATTATATGAATTGGTAGAACTAGAAAATTTAGAAAACTGCTCAAGTGAATTTTTCCTTGCTGATAACTCTACTAAACATGATGTAGGAAAAGTAAAAGATGTTATGATTGAATTGCACATGACTTTCGTACCCGTTGATTTCATTATTATGGATATGGGGGATAAATCCCCTAGTCCTATTATTTTGGGTAGACCTTTTCTTCGTACTACAAGTGCAATCCTAGACTCCAAGGAAGGGAACGTAATGTTTCAGTTCCCTCACAAGAAAATCATGGAGCACTTCCCAAGTAAGAGGGGCATGCTGAAGAACAAGCTCCCTCATGAGCTTTATCCCTCTTGATTATCAAGTAAGTAAAGCCTAGCTATATGGCTATAAAGAAAGCGCTTTACGGGAGGCAACCCGGTTGTTTTTGTTTGGATTTTACTAGTGTCCTCTTGCTGTCTCAAGAGATTAGTTTTTTTGTTTTAATTCTGGAGTTTTCAATAAAGAGTCAAGTCAAACCCATTTGGACTTATAAGTTGCTATCCTAGTGCATGAAATTTCTGTTTCAGCACGAGTCTGCTCACCGTATGATTTTACGTTTTTTATTGGTATGTCGGATTGAGCTAATTGTTTAGTATGTTCTGCAACTTTTCGTCCTCTGTAAGCACAAAAATTGTATTAATTTTTTGACGAGATTAGCTTAGGGAAAAACGTTCGTTTTGCTGCTGCTGCTTTTCTGGACAGATTCTGACTTCTTTTGTTTTATGCACTCTTTGGACTTGGGAATCGAATTTCCATGATTCTTTCAAGCAAGAGAGTGAAAAGACAACATAATGAACCTTATTTTCTATCTACTGGAGCATTTTATTTGGAATTTTGCACAGCAAGCATGTGATTTGTTTGTCCTTGCTAATCTCACCCCACAGAAAAAAAAATGGGAGAAACATGTTTTGTGAAGTTTTTTTCACAGGGAATAGAGGAGCTGCGCCTCAAGACATCCAAGAATGGTGAAATCCATAAGCTTGGGAATGTGATTAACACTCCACTGGAGCTACACTCTTTTGGTTAGCACACGTCTACTTTCTGTTTTTCTAAGCAAAGCATTTATCGTAGAGACTTGAAGCGTCTAGTTTTTGTTTTTATTTTTGTTTTGATAAGACCACCACCATCATTTTATATGAGATTGAGCTACTGGAGTTTGTGGTTGGAATGTATTGGATGCTAGTATTATGACTTGGAATAAGGATGCCATGGTTGATTTGAAGAGCTACATATGTTTGCATGATTTATAGTCTTTTTATGTGTAGAAATTTGCAATAATGTTGTCTTGAGCTATCTCTTATTCATGTCCTTGATGTTAATTGCTGGTTTATTTAGTTTTTCATGAAATTAGTAGTTCTATGGACATATGCATGCATAGTAGCTGGTCAACTATCTCCCTCTTGCTAGCCCAAAAATTTAAAAATTCCAACAAGTAAAAACTTGTTTCCAACACTCCTTAGCCAAGTATTTCCAGTGAGTCCACCATATCTTCCCATTAGCTTCATTGCTATTCCGAGTATGTTCACCATGTTATTGTGTTATTTATGTTTTAATTTAAGATATTCACTTTATTAATTGTCATGGGTTGAACTTGGGATAGGACTCTCACGAACTTTTGAAGGCACACTTTACTTTTTATGCATCTAATAAACATGACCCAATAATGGGAGCCACAAGTTTTGCGTTTGAAAAGTGTGTGGTTGGGAGCTAGCTATAAACGTGTATCACCGGAAAGCTTTCAACATCGCACAAAAAATTTACATTTGGTTGATATCATGTCCATTTGTTTTTGGACTCCTGCCATGCCGAAATGAAATAGAGGAATAGTAAGTTTTGATGAGTAATTATCTATATGACTAGAGAAACGCATTGGGCCGCTAACCCAAGCCATGCTTTATCATGGTGGAAATTTACTTACAGCTTGAGTGACTCTACAACACATCCTATAATAAAATAAGAAGCTATGCATAATAGTGAATGAAAATAAAAAGGATGATGAGTCTACTCCGTTTGTTCATCTTGTCATTGTAACATGGGCTTGTTTCCATCTCATGGGGCAAGAGGTACCTCTTTGCGGTTCTCTATGATGTCATTAATACTTATTATGATTGTACAAAGCTTATTAGGAATCTTAAGTTGAGTAATCATGGAGTAGGTTCTCACACTCACGTGGCATTAGGCTTTCAACCACCTTGTCATTCTCATTACTTCAATACTCACAATTTTAAGATGCTAGTGATAAAGGGGCAATGAGAGTCCTAGATCAATGGATACCACATTTCAATTAGTAATTTTAGTTGAATAATTTAGAGGCTAAATAAGACTTGATCGTGTTTTACCTCTACTCAATTTTCTCCAAAGTGTCCACCATATTTTCTATTCTCCATTATGTTATTCTTTGACCAATATAGGATTTTATTTTTTATTTTATGTATGCATTTGGTCCATAGTGCTTTTATTTCATTATACACTTTGTGAACTTTCATGAAGCATCTTAGCTTGCATATTTGATATTTCTTACAACATTAATTGTATATTGCTACTCATTTCTAGTATTAATCATTTGATTATATGTAGCATGAATAATCCTCCTTGATATCCCATGATTGTTTCAATATGCAAAACCCATCTTAGTTTTATCACCTTCATACTCGAGGACGAGCATGGGTTAAGCTTGGGGATTTTGATGCATGTAAAATGCATAGATGAATTTTGCATATTTTCACATGGTTTTCTATTACATATTGCATCATATAAGGGTATAATTCAATGTTTTATAGTATTTTGGGGTTAAATTACAAAGTCCCCCAACTTTTATGGAATTAACCCTTCCTGTCAGAAACCCCGTTTTCTATATTTTTGACGTTTCAGGGGGCAAACTTCCGCGAAATCACCTAAAAATCTGCGGGGGTCATTTTCTTGGAAGGAGAAGACTTGCGGGCGAAGGATCCACGAGAATTGGGCAAGGAGGCCCAAAAGAGGACCCTCCACGCGGCCAGATTCCTTGGCCGCGTGAGAGGCCCCCTTTTGGCCCCTGTGGCCCCAATTCCTGTCATCTTTGACTTACCGACTCCGTCTTGACCTAAAACCGACTATAAAAAGGGTCCCCCGTACCCTTACGGAGAGAGCGCCGCCGAAACACCGAAACAGAGACCAGAAGTTCCTGATTGGAGGGGGAAAACTCCGGCGGGGCGCCGCCGGTGTGATCTCCTACCCCTCCAACGTCATCACCATCGACATCTCCATGAAGAGGGAGTAGTCCACCCCAGGGCTATGGGTTTGTGGAAGTAGCACTTGTATCTCTCTCTCTATGTGCTTCACTAATTAGATCTGTATGAGCTGCCTCACATGATTACGGACACCGTTGTAATTCCTATGTGGTGGGTATTTTCTATGAGTTATTGAATCTGAGATTGCAATTGTTTCTCTTGAGTTATTTGAGTAGATGTATCTTATGTACCCCGTTCTTATTTGCTAGCTTTGATCAATCTAGTTCTTGAGAGCGTGTGTGGGGTGATGGGTGCATTAGTTGGAGTAACGGGGGGTGGCTAGTGCTGTGAAAGTGACAGAAGTTCAGTGATCCACTTAGGTTTTGTTAAACCTTTCTTACTTACATCACTAGGGATAAAAAGGAATACCTTGTTACCGGGGATTTGAAGTGACACTAATCAATCTCCATGACTAGATCTAGCAAGTTCTTACTTTAAATTCATGTCACATTTCTTAAAGCTATACTCTGGTTTTTCCTTAATTATCGAGGTGTTATGATTTATTTCGCATCTTGGTAGAGTATAAGAGGGATTAATATGACCGTAGAGATCTCTATGCTAGGACGTGATGCCCATATGAAAGTACTCAATGTTAAACATGTTATTGTAATCTCACATGTAATTCTTTATGTCCACCGTCTACCACTTTATTTGAGAGAATGCAAGTGTGAAACCATGAACCCCGGTCCTATTTTAAATATAAGAAAACACTCTAGTTACTTTGCTGCAATTTACTTTACTTGCACTTTACTTTACTTGCATCTCCAATTCGAATTTACATTATCTCCATCACCACTTGAATCACAAAAATACAAAAACAATCTATTGCATATTTATTTTCTCATTTGCATTTAGTAGTAGATTTAATTATTGCACATTTACTTTAAGTTTTGCATTGCAATTTAGAAGTCTCACACCTTGTGCTTGACAACCACTTGGTGAGGTTGAGGGCACAAAATTCTCTACTTGTTTGCAGGATCCTGGAGGAAACTTGGAAGACAACTGCTGAAATACTGGCTCCCCAAGAGTTCGATATAAACCCTCAAGTCACCCTCGTGGGGAAGAAGGCTTGCCACTAGCTACACACTCTGCACTTGGAGTCTCAACCTAGCCATCACCAGCCAGCAGGCGGCGCGGCGGCCCGAAGCGCGGGCCAGCCAACCCGAGGTGCGGTGGCGGCCGGCGAGCCCAGGCGTGGCGGCCATGTGACTCGAGGCGCGGCAGCCATGCTCGCCCAGGCATGGCGGCCATGTGGCCCGAGACGCGGACCACCTCCCTGCTCGCCGAGGCGGCCGTAGTAGGCGCGTGCCAGGCAAGCCAAGGTGCGGTGGCGGCCGGCGAGCCCAGGCGCGGCGGCCATGCGGCTCGAGGCGCGGCATCCATGCTCGCACAGGCGCAGCGAGGCGCGGGCCAGCCAGCCCGAGGCGTGGCGGCGGCCGTTCAGCCCAGGCGCTGCGGCCATGCGGCCGGCCCGAGCACGGAAGGCGGCGGGGTTGTCGGACGGTGATGGGGACGAAGGTCATCGGACTGGGGCGGCAGAGGTTGTTGGACGAGAATGGGGTGGGGGTTGTAACCAATAGTATTTAGATTAATTAGGCTCGTATTTAGATTAATTAGGCTCTAATTAATTAAATTTTAGATTAACTCCATGTTGTTCCATTCCCAATTTTCTGGACCAACCGAACGCAATGATGAAGTGGGATGGGATGTAGTGGAATGGAATGGAGTGGAATGGTTCCATTCCATTCCACCTGGTTCAAAAAACGAACACATCCTAAGTGTATTTCTCCTACAGATTCGATTGTGTGTGGACATGAAACCGGAAACGCTTTCCTTTTCAATAATCAATAGCGGGGCCATGGACGCCCATATTGATTCCCACATACTATGCGAATAAACAGCTGAATATGTTGGTTATTATACAATTCTTCCATTACTCACGATACCGAACTTACCCGAGACTATGGATTCCGGTATTGCGGTGAAACAATCTCTGTTTCACATATACCTTGGTCATGTCTCATCATCTGGTAATTTTCTTATTTCTCGTTAATGTATTTTGATATCCCACATGATGTGTCATCATCATGCATTGTCTGCAGAACTTATGGATATCAAGAATACCGAGTGGGAACAGGTATGTATATCTCTTTTTATGGAGGAGTAATTCCCATCTCAGAACAGTCGAGATAATATACTCCTTAAGAATTACCTAGTAGCTAACTTTTTGTTCACCTAGTTTACGGTGTGCCTCTTGATAGCACCAAGGTAAAACCTCCAAAATATATTATCCAGGTAACCTCATGGTCAAAGAATGCATTGTAATATAACCGTGCTGTCATATGATTCTAAGGACAATGTGTCTTAGTGAAATCTCTCAGCATATCAATCTACTTAGGAAATACCCAGCAATATTGTTCCCTTCCAACAATATGATATTCATTGATGTTGACATAAACAATGTCCATGACCAGGAAAACATATATAGTCATGAAACGTGCAATGAATTAGTCGTAAAAGGCAAGACTAGGCTTTATTTCTGTGTGCATTTTACTACACGTGAGCGCGAGTTTTCCTCTGAATCTCATATTCAGGAACCACATCAGTTATAGCATAGTAATATGAATCGTAATTATGAAACAAAAGTATAAATATTATTGCCTTTTGGGCATACATCCAATAGTCTCTGAAAAAACATTTCCATACCTAATTGTTTTGATGTTTGTTGACAACACAATGAGTATTCTAACATGTGCTAAGTGGTCTAGGGGTTGTATAATTATAAGCGTTATATTATATTTTATGATCCCCTTGTCAACCCCATTGGATTCATCTCGAAGAAACATTTCTATCTAAGGGTTTCTATCTGGGTCAGTACTACCGGGTGTCGTACGGTACCACCGCATGTGAATTACCGGGCTGGCTCAGTACTATCGGATTTTCAGAATGTGGTACTGGATGCAGACGAGGAGGAGTGCCAAGATGTGGTACTACTAGGCTGGCTCGGTAGTACCGGCTAGGTCGGTACTACCAGCTGAACCAAAGAGTGACGTTGGACCCAGCAAAGGTTTGAGGTCCACGACCCGGTACTACCACCTCGGTGCGGTAGTTACGACTGTGGTATCTACGCAGAAGAGGCAGCCCTGACTTTGAACGAAACTGCTATGGTTGGTACTACCGGACGGCGTCCGGCACTACCGGGCAACGCAGTAAATGCTCAAACAGTCAGATTTGGTGAAGGGGGTATAAATACCCTTCTTCAACCTTGAGGAGGGTAGCACTTATTGCTCTCTCTCTCTCTCTCTCTCTCTCTCTCTCTCTCTCACTCCACCATTTCACAAAAGCTTCGATCCCTTTGATCTCCCTACCCCCCACTAAATCAAGCTCAAACTTGGAGATTCGAAGGAAAAGTCCAAGATCTATAAGTCTACCAAACCGATTTGCTTTTCCCCCACATTCAATTGAGGGATTTGGGTCTAGGATTTCCTTGTGGAAAACCTAGCCCTCTTGTTACTCATTTGTGTTTCTTGTAGAAGATTCGTGGTGATTTTGGGAGTCCAGTTGTGGGTGTGTGCCCCAAGCTCATTATAAAGGCACTGGATTTCATCTTGAAGGATTCCAATAGTGGAAGGTGAACTAGGCTTTCGTGGTGAGGTTCATCGGAGAATATAGTGATGCCTTTGTGGCATTGAGTAGCTCTTCGTGAGGAAACTCACACCCATCCAACGAGATGTACTCCCCTATCATAGAGGTTCTCGGAAATACATCCTTGTTTCCGCGTGCTTCTTCTTCGGTTCCTTCTATCCTTTAGCTTTTACCTTGTGTTTGTATCTAGCTTAGCGTTCCTTGTCATATAGGTAAATTCACCGTAGTTGCATATCTAGATAATTTACCTTTGTATCAAGCCAAAATCATAAAAGTATTAAATTTGGAGGTAGAACCTATTCACCCCCCCCCTCTAGGTGTCCATATGACTCATTCAAGTGTTATTAGAGACTCAGCTCTTAATTCGGGCTTAACCGCCTAAGAGAAAATTATGGACACCGGAGAGGAAACTCTCTTGCCCGGGGCTATGGCTACCATAGATGATCTCAAGATGATGGAAACATCCTTGAAATCCCCTATGGAAGCTCAAATGCAAGGGTTGTGTGAAATGATAACGCAACTCATGAAAGCCAAGTACACGGCTCCTCCCCCCTCCGCGTCTTCAGAGAACACTGCTCCGGGTGACAAAGGGGAAAAGGGAGGGGGTGGAGAATCTAAAAACGAGGATTCCCCTAAAACTAAAAATGCGAAGGGGGAGTACTATGAGTTTCCCAATTGGTACTCACCAAATCCTCCTATTCCACATCATCATATAAACAATAGAGGTGATCCACCTAATATTGATGCACACCTTTTGCTCAATGACAATATTTGATGAAAACTCATTTGAACAGCTCTTGCATCAAGCTATGGAGAATCATTGAAGATGGATACAAGCCCGTTAATCCAAAGAACTTGATAGGAAGAGAAGTGGTTGATTGCCAACTCAATTTTGTGGCTTTGCACATGATCCAACAAGCCGTGGGAGAAAAGGTCATGCCACACATTCAACAGTTCTCCACTGCTAAAGAAACATGGGGAGATCTTATCTCCATGTTTGAAGGAAATGCAAGTATGAAGAGAAATAGATTTGATGCCTTGAGCAATGAGACCGAAGGGTTCTATATGCTTGATGGTGAAAGTCATTAGGGTATGTATCGGAGGCTCAAAACCCTTGCTGCTTCCTTTAGTGGTCTCGGTGTCACTTATGTTGATGATGCATGGATCAAGAGGAATTATGTGAGTTCCCTCATGTCATTTGATCCTGTTGACTTGAAGAGTCAAGGAAGACACAACTACCATCTCATAACTTCCAATGAGGTTATGCAAGAGATGTCCTCCTTTCAAGTGAGAACAAATCTTGCTCAAGATTCTCCTGCTCGTGCTATTGGAATGCACAAATGAGCCTCGTTTTCTTTGAAGGCGAAAGTTGTGACCAAGGTTGTGAAGAAAGAATTTGAGGTTGCATCGGAAGAAGAGTTGGCTCCTCTAAAGCCCAAAGAGTATGACACGGTTCATAAAGATTGCATGGCTCTTGCATCCATGAAATTTTGGAAGAACTCACCCAAGGCCAAGGCCTATGTTGAGGAAAAGAACAAGTCAAGTAGTGCCAAGGAAGGAACATAAAGAGTGAGGGATTTCTTAAATTCTCAAGACAAATATCACTTCATTGCCGAGTATCCTTTCAAGAATAGAGGAAATCAAGGAGGAAAACTTCCCCTCAAGGAGAAGTCAAAGCTCACTGATACGTCTCCAACGTATGTATAATTTCTGATGTTCCATGTTGTTTTCATGCCAATTACTACATGTTTTCTATACACTTTATAGCATTTTTATGGATTTCCTGGGACTAACCTATTAACAAGATGCAACAGCGCCAGTTCCTGTTTTCTGCAGTTTTTTGTTTTAGAAAAATTGTTTTGGAAATATTCTCGAAATTGGGCGAAACGAAATCCCAGGGTCCTATTTTCTGTCACGTACACGGAGTCCGGAGGAGAACCGTAGGGGGGCCACCAGGTGGCCACACCATAGGGAGGCGCGCCCCCTGGTTGTGCCACCACGTGGTGTGGGCCCCTCGGGCGCCCACCGACATCGCCCTTTCGGTTATTTATACTTCTCCTCAGGAAAATCCTAAAGACCCGAGCCTCCATCCATGAAAAGTTTCGTATCCGCCGTCATCATCAACCCTAGTTCAGGAGGGTTCTGAAGCTCTCCCCGACACCCTGCCGGGAGGGGAGATCATCACCGGAGGGCTCTACATCAAAATTCATGCCTCCGGAGTGATGCGTGAGTAGTTTATCCTTGGACTGCGGGTCCATAGCAGTATCTAGATGGCTGTCTTCTCCTCTTTATGCCACCATGTTTAGATTTTGTGAGCTGCCTAACATTATCAACATCATCTATCTTTAATGCTACATGCTGTGTTTGTTGAGATCTGATGAATATTGAATGCTATATCAACTTGATTATCAATCCATCATGTTTATGTTATTTATGATCTTGCATGCTCTCTGTTACTAGTAGATGCTCTAGCCAAGTTGATGCTTGTAACTCCAGGAGGGAGTATTTATGCTCGATAGTGGGTTCATGCCTACCTTTCATCTGTGCTCGAGTGACAGAAACGTGACGGATGGAGGATGTGTTGTTGACATTAGGGAAAAACAACAATGCTTCGTATAAGCATAATTTTATTGTTTACATTACGCACTTTACTTAATGCAATAATCTGTTGATTGCAACTGAATACCCGAAGTCTTCTTGGATTACGTTGTGAGGGTAGATTATTAGTCATAGATGCAGTTGGACTACGGTCTATGTATTATGTTGTAATGCCCGCATGGATCTCATAGTAATCATCATGTCTTGCATATGCACTACGGTGCATCCTTTATTTCTGTCAATTTCCCACTTGTAATTTGTTTACCCAACATGTTATCTATCTTTTATGGAGAGACACCACTAGTGAACTGTGGACCCCGGTCCATTCCTTTACACTGATAATACAACCTACTGCAAACACTGTTCTTTTAACTGCAATCATTGTTCTTCTTTCATTCACTTCAAACAAGCCATGTTTTCCACATTATACGTCTAATCCTTTGTTTTCAACAAAACCAGTGAGATTGACAATCTCACTGTTTCGTTGGGGAAAAGTATCTTGGTTGTGTTGTGTGCAGATTCCACGTTGCTGCTGAGCCGGTAGTGCGCCCTGCCAACATCAGCTGTCAACAATCTTCAGAAGTGATTTCTTTCTCCTATTGATTGATTCAACCTTGGTTTCTTTCTGGGGGAACTTGCTGCTGCACTCTTCATACCTTCCTCTTGGGGTCTCACAATGAACGTGTGTCCACATGCATCACTCACTCACTCACAAGAAGCCTTTCTTCAAGAAGGATACCTCCATCAAGAAGCCAACCTCAAGGATTGTGTTGGTGACTCAATAAGAGTATGCATCCGGTGATGATGATGAAGAATAAGACACCACAAGTGAAGTGGTTGATACGTCGAAAACGTATCTCCTTTTCCAAACACTTTTCTTATTGTTTTGCTCTAAACTTGTGTGTTTTGAATACAACTAACACGGACTAACGCTGTTTTCAGCAGAATTACCTTGGTGTCTTATTTTTTTGTGCCGAAAAATCAACTTTCGGGAAATTGCCCAGAAAAGACCCCATTGATGTTTTCACCCCGAAAAACCCCGGGACCCAGAAGGGGGCCAGGAGAAGAGCCACAGGGTGGCCACACCACCCCTGGGCGCGGGTCCCCCCTAGGCCGCGCCAGCCTATGGTGTGGGCCACCCATAGCCCCCCTCGGACTCCCCTTTCAACTAAAAATAGCCTTCAACCCTAAAATGCGAGGGGGTTCATCATATTCCACAGAAACACAACAGAGCGTCGCCGCCGTCCGAACCTCGATTCGGGGATCAGAAGTTCCTGTTCTGGCACCCTGCCAGGACGGGGAATTGGAGGAGATCATCGCCACCGTCATCACCAACGCCTCTCCATCGACCATCCATGTTTCCCCCATCCATGTGTGAGTAATTCCCCTCTGTAGGCTGAAGGGGATGGTAGGGATTGGATGAGATCGTTCATGTAATAATGCCGTGATTGTTAGGGCATAGTGCCTAGTATCCTCTATTAGTGCTATTGACATTGTTGTAACTTTTTATGCTTAATGCTTGCCACTTTGGGCCCAAGTGCCATGATCTCAGATCTGAAGATGTTATTGAATCATGATGATAATTATTGTTTCTTGATCATACCTGCAAGTTATTTACACATATCATTGTCCGGAACCCGAGGCCCTGAAGTGACAGAAATTGGGACAACCGGAGGGGATGGCTGCGATGTGAGGATCACATGTGTTCACGGAGTGTTAATGCTTTGCTCTGGTGTTCTATTAAAAGGAACACCTTAATTACCAGTAGTTCCCTTGAGGCCCCGCTGACACGGGCTGGTAGGACAATAGATGTTGTGCAAGTTCTCATTGTGAGCACGACGACTATTTACGGAACACATACCTATGGTTACTTAGTACTTGGATGCTTTATCTTATTTATCTGCAATGCCCGTGACATGATCATTATTTGAACTTTCTTATCCATGCAATGCCCGTTCATCCATCCCTATGCCTACAGTATTTAATCCCGATGTTTACCTCAATCACCATTGATGTCGTTTTCATACTACTGCTGTTGTTATTTCACTACTGCTACTGCTGTAAAACTGTTACTACTGATAAACCACTGCGAATTAGTCCACTTTCAGGTGCAAGAGAATTGACAACTCACTTGTTAAGGCTCACAAATATTCTTTGGCTCCCCTTGTGTCGACTCAATAAATTTGGGTTTTACTTCCCTCGAAGACTATTGCGATCCCCTATACTTGTGGATCATCAAGACTATTTTCTGGCGCCGTTGCCGGGGAGCATAGCTTTATTTGCAAGCTCACCGGAGAGTGTTATTATCAACTGCCAATCATTCATCGTCGGTAAGTCTCGTGATGGAAGGGTTCCTATATTACCATCCACTACAAGAAGAGGTACAAATCTGAACACCTCTGTTGCTCTTGATTCACCGTATGTTATGAGTAAGCTGCTTACGCCACCACATACACATGCTACACATGCTACTTCTGCTGAATCTGAAAATATTTCTGATACTTTTGATGATGCTTGTACTGTGCTTGATGAGAGTGGTTCTCTCGGTCCTTTCTTAGATGCTCCTATTGCCAAAGCTAAAAGTATTGCAAACACTGAAACTCCTGATAAAAATCTTGTTACTCCTGCTTTCTCACATGAGTTTAGAGAGAATCCTAGTGATGATTTTGATGATGCCTATATTGAACTTAGTGATGATCTTATTGATGAAATACATGCTATGAAGGATAAAGATGTTGTTATACGTCTTATGGAAAGTCGTGCTGTTAAATATAAACTATCTCCTGATGCTAAGTTTGCCACTTCTCCTATTAATATTAGGGATAAGGATTATGATTTCTCTCTTGATTTATCTTATATATCTATTGTTGAGAAAGAAACTTTTTGTGGAACTGAAAATGAAAGTGCTATGAAACATATGAATGAGCTCTCCTCATTGAGTAGTTTATTCTCTAATGATCTTAAGAAACGTAGCTACTTTGTTGCTAAAATATTCCCTTTCTCATTAAAGGATGAAGCTAAAACTTGGTTTAATAATTTTTCTCCTCGATCTATTGATAGTCCTATTGGTTTGGTTAATGCTTTCTTTCAGAAATATTTTCATGCTAGTGCTCAACATGCTGCTTTACAAAATATATTTAATTTCAAGCAATTGAAAGGAAGAGAAATTGCCTATATCTTGGGCAAGGTTCGGTTCTTTAGTTAGGGCTACACCTAAGCATAAGCTAGAAAATAATAAACTTCTTGATATATTATATAATGGACTAACTGTTGAATCTAGGTCATACCTGGATAGTTGTGTTGGCTGTGTTTTCAGGCAAAGAACTCCAGAGGAAGCTGAGGAATTAATGGCTAAAATAAACCAAAATCATGATGATTGGACTATGGTTGAGCTTGAGCCGACCCCTACTCCAGTACCTACACCAACACCAACACCCAAGAAGAGGGGATTGATTGAATTAAATGATGAAGAGATGAGAGAAACCAAGAAATCTCTTAAAGAGAGGGGTATTAAATCTGAAGATGTGAAGAATCTTCCACCTATAGAAGAATTATGTAAGCCAATCCCTCACTCATCACCCATTGAGGTACACTCTCTCCAGCATTTTGATAGTAGAGATATCCCTATATAAAGCCTCCTGATCAATGCTTAGATGAATTTGATAATTATGTTATTAAGCAAGATAATTTTAATATGAGAGTGCAAAATCACCTTATGGAAAACTCTAAAGCTATTAATGATTTGCATGGTATTATAGAAATAAAATCTAATAATGTTAAAATGCTTGTTAAACATTTTCAAATGGTTCAAACTCAAATTGATCAACTTGCTAAAGTGCAAAAATATTTGCTAGTTAATGCTTCTAAAGAAAAACAGGCTTATGAAATAAGAACTAGAAGTTGTATTGCTACCCAAGATCCTTTATATCCTGAGGGACATCCTAAAAGAATTGAATAAGATTCTCAACAAACTAATAATGATGTTATTCATACTAAAAATAAAAAGAAGAAAAAACACAAAACTGTTGTAGAATCCCCTGAACTTGCTAAAGATCCTAATAGTATATATGTCTCTAATGCTGAAATTGAAAGTGGTAATGAAAACAATGATGCTTCTGATAAAGAAGAACCCGTAGTTGAACCTAGAAAGCAAGCTAAAACTGCAAAGTACACTAAGGAAGATTTTATTGCTAATAAACATGGTAATGAAAGAGAACCTTGGGTACAAAAACCAATGCCTTTTCCTAATAAGAAACGGAAATCTAAGGAAGAAGAACACTATAACAAGTTTTCTGAATGGATGAAACCTTTGTTCTTGCAAATTCCTTTAACTGATGCTATTAAATTGCCTTCTTATGCAAAATATATGAAAGATATTTTTTCTAACAAAAGGAAAATTCCTAATGAGGAAATTTCCACTATGCTTGCTAATTATTATTTTAATGGCAAGGTTCCTAGGAAACTTGGAGATCCTGGTATACCAACTATTCCCTGTTCTATTAAAAATAATGATGTTAGAACTTCTTTGTGTGATCTGGGAGCTAGAGTTAGTGTCATGCCTTTTACTCTCTATAAAAGACTCCTCCTAAAAAAATTGATACCAACTTATATATCTTTGCAAATGGCTGATAAATCTACTTCTATTCCTGTGGGTATATGTGAGGATGTTCATGTTCAAGTTGCTAATAATTGTCTGATATTAACTGACTTTGTTGTGTTGAAAATGCCTGAAGATGATAATATGTCTATTATTCTTGGAAGACCTTTTCTTAATACTGCAGGGGCTGTTATTGATTGCAATCAAGGAAACGTTACTTTTAATGTTAATGATAAAGAGCATACTGTTTATTTTCCGGAGAAGATTGATAAGAAATATGGTCTAAATTCAACTGAAAATATTGAGACCATCAAAATTGGAGAATTTTATTGTCCTATTCCAATACCACCAAAGGAATATGAAATTATTATGATTGGGACTATGCCTATCAAGGTTGAGGTAAACTAATTATTTAGTGTTTAGCAAAGTTTTTCTTCATATGAAAATTATTCTGGTAACAAGACTTGATCACCGTTGTCAACAAAATGATTTTTAATGAAGAGGACATTGTTTTCACTATGTTTTCACCATGTTTACTTCTGTTATAATATTTCTACTTGAGGATAATCATGCTTTCCACCATCCTTATGCATGTTTTTCGGATATTTTCACTCTGATTTCTGAGGATATGAATGTTTTCACCATCCATACTTTTGTTTTCACCACTACCACCTTTACTTTCTTTGGATATTCTTCCATTAGAGTGTCATAGAACCTATATAGTTCTAGTTTTGGTTTTGTTTTACACGTTTTCAATTTTGTTTTCCCGGTTTTCATAATTATTAAAATTTTGGAAATACCTCAAACCTAAAGTTTCTCGAAAAAATTCCAGAAAAATTATAATAAATTTTTACGTAAAAAATGAGGCATAAAGTCACCCGGGAGACCCCGGCGGGACCAACCAGTCAGGCACACCACAGGGTGGCGCGGCCAGCCTCCTGGTGGCGCCAGCACATGCTGTGGGGCCCCCTGGCCCCCCACTTACTCTATCCACTGCCAAAGTCTTGTCTCTCAACCCCAAAGCTGAAAACATTTCCTGGAACCCGTGTTCTTGCTATTCTTCCTCTAGATTTTTTATCTCCTTCTTCAGCCCATCATTTGTGCTGATATTTGGTGTGTTTGATCTCCAGTATGTGACTCCTTCGATGATCCAAGTAGAATTTTATTTAGTGAAGTATTTCTTGAGTATTTTGGTACCGTAGGTGACAACTTATGTGAGTTTGCATGGTTAATTTGAGTAGAAATAATTTATTTTTGATGTATGTTTAGCTCTCATATAAGTCCCTATGGTAGTCTCCACCTTATAGTTGCTTGAAATTAATTTTTGTGATGATTGTTGAAAAAATTCAGAGATGGATAGTTATAATTTCGGAGAGATATTTAGGAGTGATGCTTCTAGAAGGACAAGGCCCTCACGCTCATCCACTTCAGCGAGGCCATCATATAATGAGGATGTTATGGCGTCAACTATTGACGATGGGGAAGATGATGGTATTGTTCACCCATCTAGTTTCCCTTGCCAAACATTTTTAAGAAGTGCATGTCTTTTAGATGATTTTCTTATGCTTACTGATAGAGTTGGTCTAACCAACTTTGGAAGATGAAAGCACTCGGTATGCCGCACTTACAAAAGCTTTTGTTAAGAGCTTTAAATTTCAGAACACTCAATATGGTCCAATTGTTGCATTCAAGCTATATGGTAGTCCTTTTTCTTTGTCCTTGGGAGATTTTTGTGCTATTATAGGTATCAACGCCACCGGGACAGCAAGCAGGATTCAAGATAGACCAGCAGACCTCTAGGGGATTTATCGAGAAGTCACCAACGATGATGGTCGCTCATCCCATAGTGGGAAAATAAGGAACATTCAACTTCCTGCTCTTAGATACTTTGCTTAGTATATTGGTACTAGTATCCCTGGTAGGGAGAACACTAGAAATATTTATAGTTACCACCTTGGTGCACTTGTTGCACGCCGCCTTGCTGCTGCTGGGCCTATTTTTGGTGGCATTATTGCTACACGTGTCGCAACTGCTTTGCACGTTCCCGTTGATAATATTGATGAAATAATTGCTCCACATAGGCTTAACCTTGCTGGTATGAAATCCCATCAGTTTGTCAATTCTAACTCTACTACTGAACATTTAATCTATATAGTTTTATATATGGATGGAGAAGAGCGGAAAGTTACTTTGCCACAGACTGTTTTGTTTAAGATTGACAGGTCACCATGGTCACTCCCCAAGGAGCATATAGACGAACATCTGAGCACCATGGAGTTTTACCGGCAGCAGGAGAGGCGAGACGCGCCTCCCGAGGACCGCAACATGCAGTTCATCGACGCATCCTTGAGCCAATATCAGGGGGAGGATTCCTCCTTGACATACTACGGGGGCGGCACATCATGGGCCCCTTGGTGATTGATCTCAACTTAGGCCAAAAGCCTAATCTTGGGGGGGAGGTATACCGACATCACGCTCATTTACATATCATGATTCGTCGGTTCTTTGTATATCCATGTTTTCTTGTCTTTCGCTTATTTTTGTTTGTTTCGCTTGTTTTCGTTTCTTTCATCTCTTTTATTTTTATTGTCTTGTTTTCGCTTTCCAAAACACAAAAAAGACCAAAAATATTTTTGTTGTTTCTCTCTATTTGTTTCTTTAGTTGGTTTGCTTTATTCCTAGTTGCATTTTAATATTCAAAAGTACAAACATATTTTTTGTTTTGTTTGTTTTGCTTGCTTTCCTTTATTCTTGTTTTATTTCGAAAAAACCAAAAACATTTTTTGCTTTGTTTGCTTGTTCTCGTTTGCTCGTGCTTTAATTGAAAATCCCAAAAATATTTGTTCTTCTTCTTAGGTTTTGTAAAGTTTGGAGCAGAGTTCAACGGTCTTCCGTGATTCCATTGGAGCTTGGTTTTCATTATATATTATTCGAGCCACAAGTGAAGAGCAATAATGAAGATCTACGACAATCCAAGCGTGGTGAGGGGCTGGTATGAATTCTATTTGCTTTCATTTTTGTACATATATCCATCTATGTGAGCATGCTTAGTTTGTTCGTATAAGATATATGTGACTTAATGGCTGCTTAATAGTTCATGCTCTCTCATGTTTTGTTCCAACTTATTAATAGTAAATGACATGTCGCATAAATATTTGTTCACATTGTTCTATTCATGAGAAGAGTATGACATTGTGGTAGCCTCCTCTAACTGTTTCATTTGAATCGACTTGGCACATGCTCACGCATGCTAAGACTGAAAACAAAAAGTTAATAAGCCTCGATGATTTATTTTGCCTCAGAGTTCTAGTATCAATTTTATGCCTCAGTTAATTTT
Source organism: Alopecurus myosuroides (assembly GCA_028641055.1). Taxonomy (NCBI): domain Eukaryota; kingdom Viridiplantae; phylum Streptophyta; class Magnoliopsida; order Poales; family Poaceae; genus Alopecurus; species Alopecurus myosuroides. The sequence continues at coordinate 102,655,252 of CM054060.1, forward strand.
ACTTTGTCGCAAACATGATTATGGTAGTTGTTGCTCTCTTGATTGTTGCTCCCTGTCTATTGCTATCCTTCATCGGTACTGAGTATGAGCTCTACTCGTGCATCCAAATCCCTGAAAACCAAAGTTTGCCAAACGTGTCCACCAGACCTACCTATATGTGGTATTTAACTTCCACTCCAAAGTAAATTGCTCATGTGCTACCTTTAAAATATTCTAAAAATTACCCCTGTTTTGTGCCACTGTTTTAGCTCATGAGGACGTAAATAGAGAATATTTATCTCACTCGTTGATTGGATTTCACACCATGGACTAGTGGCTTCATCCTCTTATCCAAATGATAGAAGAGCTGGCAGCGGGGTGCCCATCCCCAAATTAGTACAAACAAATTCTCTTCACTATTTTTTTCCCTGATTTAGCAGTCAAAGCATAATTGTGTAAACAAAGAGAAAGAGGGATGACCTTCTACACCAGTTGTGTCCTTCACCATGGGAGCCGCTCTTGTGAATCCAATTTTCTTGTGACGTACTGTATTGTTTGTTTACCATTCGTTGACATAGGCATACACCACTCTTAAAAATGTTTTCAATATCTCTGTTTAACAAAATAAAAAGCTCTAGCACATGAGTGATCCATGCTTCCCTCTGTGAAGTGTCTTTCTTTTACTTTTATGTCGAGTCTCCGCCAAATTCTTTGAACATTTTTTTGAGAGCATAATTATCATTCTTAGTGCAATATGTTTGTCCCAAAGCACGGTTGATTGTGGTATAATCTTGATACTTGCATCTTTGATATATTTACTTCTAGTCTTCCCTTGAACTTCATTTATGTTTTGCCCCACACTTAAGGGCAAGCGAGATACCACTTTGAATACTTCAATCTTGCAAATAGTTATGTTTTATGTTGTTTATTATTAATAAGTTGTTATCTCTTCATGGTTTGCATAGCTATTAAGTGACAATATTTTGCATGTATCTTATCATGAGCATAACTAAGTATTTGATCATATAGTGAGTATATTTACATCATACGAAACAAATGTGTTCGTAAATGTATTTTATCGCACTCAGTTGTCACTAAATTGCTTGAGGACAAGCAATAAGCTAAGCTTGGGGGGAGTTGATACGTCGAAAACGTATCTCCTTTTCCGAACACTTTTCTTATTATTTTCCTCTAAACTTGTGTGTTTTGAATACAACTAACACGGACTAACGCTGTTTTCAGCCGAATTAACTTGGTATCTTGTTTTTGTGCAGAAAAACCAACTTTCGAGAAATTGCCCAGAAAAGACCCCATTGATGTTTTCACCCCGGAAGACCCCGGGAGCCAGAAGGGGGCAGAAGAAGAGCCACAGGGTGGCCACACCACCCCTTCCGCGGGTCCCCCTAGGTTGCGCTAGCCTATGGTGTGGGCCACCCACAGCCCCCCTCGGACTCCCCTTTCGACTACAAATAGCCTTCAACCCTAAAACGCGAGGGGGTTCATCATATTCCACAGAAACACAACAGAGCACCGTCTCCGTCCCGAACCTCGATTCAGGGATCAGAAGTTCCTGTTCTGGCACCCTGCCGGGACGAGGAATTGGATGATATCATCGCCACCGTCAACACCAACGCCTCTCCATCGACCATCCATGTTTCCTCCATCCATGTCTGAGTAATTCCCCTCTGTAGGCTGAAGGGGACAGTAGGGATTGGATGAGATCGTTCATATAATAGTGTTGTGATTGTTAGGGCATAGTGCCTAGTATCCTCTATTAGTGCTATTGACATTGTTGCAACTTGTTATGCTTAATGCTTGCCACTTTGGGCCCGAGTGCCATGATCTCAGATATAAACATGTTATTGAATCATGATGATAATTATTGTTTCTTGATTATACCTGCAAGTTGTTTAGACATATCGTTGTCCAGATACCGAGGCCCCGAAGTGACAGAAATTGGGACAACCGGAGGGGATGGCTGCGATGTGAGGATCACATGTGTTCACGGAGTGTTAATGCTTTGCTCCGGTGTTCTATTAAAAGGAACACCTTAATTACCAGTAGTTTCCTTGAGGCCCCGCTGACACGGGCTGGTAGGACAATAGATGTTGTGCAAGTTCTCATTGCGAGCACGTACGACTATTTACGAAACACATGACTATGGTTACTTAGTACTTGGATGATTTATCTTATTTATCTGCAATACCCGTCACATGATAATTATTTGAACTTTCTTATCCATGCAACGCCCGTTCATCCATCCATATGCCTACGGTATTTAATCCCGCTGTTTACCTCAATCACCACTGCTGCTGTTTTCCTACTACGTCTGTTGTTATTTCACTACCTGCTGCTGCTATAAAACTGTTACTACTGATAAACCACTGCGAACTAGTCCACTTTAAGGTTCAAGTGAATTGACAACTCACTTGTTAAGGCTCACAAATATTCTTTGGCTCCCCTTGTGTCGAATCAATAAATTTGGGTTTTACTTCTCTCGAAGACTGTTGCGATCCCCTATACTTGTGGGTCATCAGTGGCCTCCATTGCAATTGCGTCTTCACCATCTCCATCTCTATTTGAGTCCCCCAATGAGAATTTACCCAACCAATCCCCAAAATTCTTGATGGCCAAGGCCTCCGAGGTATCATCATCTTCTTCCCTCTCTAAGCTCAAAATGAAAAGCATGGTCTTTCTTGTCTTAATGTAGAAGATGAAATTGCCTCTTTGGATCTATTTATGGCTAACTTGCAAGGTGAAACCAAGAAAACACTTTGAGCTTCTCATAAGACAATATGGTGAGGCCCAAGAACTTCTTGAGAAGAAGGGAGAAGGTGAGAGGGAAGATGTTATTGAAATAACCTCTCTTACCATTATTCTTGAGGAAGAGCATGAGCTTCAAGACTCTCCTGAGGAGAAAATTGAGACTATTGAGGAGTCACATAATGAAACCATGTCCAAACTCACAAAGAACGTGACCATGCCATTGCTAAATATAAATTGTCTAAAAAGAAGAGATTTGAATTTTGTGTTGTTCATGATACACATTGAGGACATAGAGAAGCTCACCAAGGCTCACAAGGCCTTGGAGAGTGAAACTCTACCCTCACCCAGTCACATGAACAACTTCAAATTCAACTAGTTCAATTTATGTCTAGTTCCTCTAGTTCTCTTGTGATCATGCAAATATTCTTGAGGAAAATGTTAGGTTGAAAGAAGAGTTTGCAAGAATTAATGGCAAGGGCCCTATTAATAATAGTGTGGTAATACAAACACCACGCAATGGAAAAGAAGGTATTGGCTATGTTTCCAAGGTAAAGAACAAGAACAAGACTAAGAAGAACAAGGCCAAGTCCGCAAAATCAAAGAAGAATGTTGGGACGAGTGATATTGTCACTAGGGAAAAAACCAATCGTAGCAACTCGACGGGAACTAACAATCCTCACTACCTTCTTTTTGAGTATTACTATGGCGTTGTGTATGCAACATATGTTGGTCCTAATGTTGATTTCATTGATTACTCTATTTGGGTTCCTAAGACCCTTGTGGCTAACGTGAGAGGACTGATGACCCACAAGTATAGGGTATCGCAACAGTCTTCGAGGGAAGTAAAACCCAAATTTATTGATTCTACACAAGGGGAGCAAAAAAAAATTATATGCCTTAACAATTGAGTTGTCAATTCAGCTGCACCTGAAAGTAGACTTGCTCGCAACAATTTATCAGTGGTAACAGTTTTATAGCAGAAGTAGAAATAAAATAACAGCAGTAGTACAATAGTAACAGCTGTAGCAATCGCGGAAAACAGCGGGATGGGACTACCGCAGGCATAGAGGGAATGGATGAATGGGCTTTGCATGGATAACAAGGGTCATGTAATAATAATAACGCGGGTATTGCAGATAATAATAATAAAGTATCAAACATGTAGGCAAACCATAGGCATGTGTTCCAATATAGTCATATGTGCTCGCAATGAGAAACTTGCACAACATCTTTTGTCCTACCAGCCCGTGGCAGCGGGGCCTCTAGGGAAACTACTGGTAATTAAGGTGCTCCTTTTAATAAAGCACCATATCAAAGCATTAACACTCTTTGAACACATGTGATCCTCACATCACAGCCATCCCCTCTGGTTGTCCCAATTTCTGTCACTTTGGGGCCCCAGGTTTCGGACAACAATGTGTGTAAACAACTTGCAGATATGATCAACAAACATAATTATACTCATGAAACAATAACATGTTCAGATCTGAAATCAGGGCATTCGGGCCCTAGTGACAAGCATTAAGCATAACAAGTTGCAACAACGGTAGAAAACACTAACAACGGATACTAGGCACTATGCCCTAACAATCTGGCATTATTACATGATCAATCTCATCCAATCCCTTCCATCCCTCTCAGCCTACATCGGGGTTTACTCACTCATGGACGGGGGGAACATGGATGATTGATGCAGAAGCAGTGGCGGTGTCGATGGCAATGATCTCCTTCGAATCCCCGTCCCGGCAGAGTGCCAGAACATGAACTTCTGATCCCCGAATTGAGCTTCGGGGTGGCGGTGGTGCTCTGCTGTGTTTCTGTGGAATATGGCGAACCCTCTCGCGTTTAGGGTTGAAGGCATTATGTAGTCGAAAGGGGAGTCCGAGGGAGTCCAGGGGTGGCCCACACCACCTGGCGGCGCGGCCTAGGGGGCGCGCCGGGGGGTGGTTTGGCCCCCTCCTGGCCCCTCTCCGGGTCTCCTTCTGGCTTCGGGGTCTTCTTGTGTTTTAGGTCCAATGGGGTCTTTTCTGGGCAATTTCCTGATAGTTGATTTTTCTGCACAAAAACGAGACACGAAGGTAATTCTGCTGAAAACAACGTTAGTCCTTGTTAGTGGTATCCAAAACTTACAAGTTTAGAGGAAAACAATAAGAAAAGTGTTCGTAAAAGAAGATACATTTTTGACGTATCAAGGACCAAAGAGGAGTCCTAATTCCAACCAATGATTTCTTGTAGGACTATGCTTCCGGTGGTCAAAATGGATACTTGAAAGTGGATGCACAAGTAATATGACCGGAAGCATGGAGCTCATGACCGATTTGAGATCAAATATAAATCAAGCAACCATCACTTATGCAGATAAATCAAGACCAGCCTAAGAGGTTCACAGAGTTTTGCGATCAACCTTCCACTCCTCTCTCATTATACCGTTACCTTGATCACTTTTCGGGTCTTGGGGACCTGACTAGTCCTAGGAGTGTGGCACAAGATACAAAATCATACACAAATAACACAATGGACTCATTAAACTAATATCTCATGAATAAGTGGTGCATATAGCTACGAGGTTATGACTCAGCCCTCATCCCGAGTGTACTACTCACACGTCGTGCTCAGATTCTCAATAGAAAACGTTATTGCAAATAATACTTTTATTAAAAGATTGATATTTCTTACAACATTGCCAATCGTGATGCGATCTAAATTACAAAGTAGTATGGCTATGGCGATGGTGATGGTGGTGGATTGGTGATGGCGGCAACACTTCTTGAGATGGTGAATGATGTTTGTCTCTCTCGTGGATGTTCCCTCTCCACTTTATAGTGGCAGCGGACAAAACTAGGTTTTCAGGGGCCTTCCTTCACAAATTAGCTCTAAGCCTTTTGATGACTATAGGTCGGTTTGATCAGACGGTCCAAATTGTGCATGGTACCGTCACATGCCACCATACCCATGCTCGTTAAGTGTGCTCCGAATGCATGTTGAATTATATTTTCCCCATTTGCTTCATTCCTTCCTTATAGGCATGATCTTCAGTGTTTCCACGTCCAAAACTGCAAGAAAATTATGACAAGGAGGTTTGCAATTGATATGCACATTATATTAGTGGCAAGTAAAGAGTTAATATTTCATCATTTTCCTGATTAATATACGGTTTAAAAATAGATAAAGATGTGTATGTTTTCAATGCATCAACATTACCAATTTTAAACCTTAATCGTCCCGAGCAAGTATAAGAAACTCAGTGTTTAAACCGAAATAACTAGAAGTTTAGTTCACTTACAATTAGCAGTCCGATGGCTCACTCTTTCTTCAGTTGGAAACTTAGTACAAATAATGTAACAACAAGGTATTATAGGAGTTTCAGTAAGCCAAGACAAATAGATAAGACTCATATTAACAGGGACTAGAGTTGTAACAATTATTCCAGTTCTCGTAGAAAACACCTGCCTGCCAAGGAACATTTAGGAGCAGCATATTTATCACAATAAGAATCTGAGAGTATGTTCAAACAAGCGTAGTCTGAGGTGAACTCATTAAAAACACCCACTAAGATAAAGTAGAAGACTCTATAATGCACTCTTCTTTTTCGTTGACTATCAAGAACAATTATCCATAACGACAATGATACCATGCCAAAGATAGGATATGTTTCATCAATATTGTGAAGGCTAGGCTGGGCTACAACAATAATGTCACAACGGAGATGCACTCGTGACAAGTATATGAGGTTTCCCCCCAGTGTTTGATTGCTCAAGAGTCAGAGGAGTGTCCATACATTTTAAGAAACACACCCGTGTGAATACTAATATCATAAAATTGTTAACACATATATTTAAATTAACTCATAGCCAATATCCGAGAGTTATCTCTAGTAAATCGTTCATAGGACTACAAACTTGTCTGCATCCCATGAGTGCAACATATCCCAGGATGACAACAGATAGCAGAGCATCGCATCGCTCCCTCCTTAACGGAGAACATTGGGCACAACCAAATTCCATCCAATCCAGCAATCTCCAGGCATAACGCGTCCCATGGAAATTTGCCAGCGGAGCCTTCTGGTACCCGACGCTGTGGCAAGATCTTGGAGGACATGCGTGAGGCAGATCCTTGTCTTGTCGGCAAAGAAACCCTAGGACCGCCTCCATTATTCAACAAAACATACATCCCTTATGCCGCCGGTCAAAGAAACCAAGGAGAAAACGGTCATATCTTCACCATATCCGCAACACTGCAATCAAAGCAGGCCAGCCGACCTAGATCGGACCCGCGACATGCGCCTCCGGAGGTCTCCTTGCAGGAGGCGTCCATCGCCCGACTCTGTCTCGTCGTTGCAGCCTCAAGCCTCGGTCATGAAGACCGCGCCGCCCTGCACCGCCCCACCATCGCTCATGAAGCGGCGCCGCGATGTCCTCCCCATCCCTCTGTCCAAGACAAGAAGGGCGCCGCCACCACCGGTGACAGCGACGATCAGGAGGAGAGGACGATGGGAGGGAGGAAGGCCGACCGGATTGATCTAGACCCTCCGGAGGCAGGAGCGACACGGGAGGAGGAGACGTGTGGGAGTTGAAGGAAATACCCATCCCCGACTGACACATATCTTTTTAGCAAATCCTTCATATCCATGTGTTTTTTCATATAAAAATTTCTGAAAACTAGACAAAACTTGTGATAATCTTTGCTGTGACCCCACAGGAGCGTCCTAACTCCGCCACTGGTTGAGATGGTCTCTATATACGGTGGTGGGTTCAGCAGTTAGCCTGAAAAGTTAATAATGGACTTTCCCCCTTTTTTCCTACAGCTTGTGGTTTCATGCATGCTTCATTTCGAATAGTATCGCTTGGAATGTTTGAACCAGCCGGCCTTCTACCTGTCAGATTTCATTTTCCAGGACTTATAAATTAAGAAATTGGTAGGATGGAAGAGAACAGAAGTACAAAGAGCACAAACTTCCAAGTAAAAAAAAAAATAGAGAGCACAAACAACAAACCGGGGGCGGCAGTCCAACCCAGGTACCTACAAATCATGACCCGCCAAGGCGCCAACTTCTTGCAAGTTGCAGCTAAAAAAAACTTGTCGCAGCACCCTCTCACCAAGTTAAAACCCCCCAGTTCAGACGCATCACGACTCCCTCCATTTCCCCAATCACTGGAGTGTCCATCATCTGTCCTCGTCTCCTCTTCCCCCAAACGGTCAAACCCATGGCTCCTTCCCGCCGCCGCCAACGTGCCAGCACCACCAGCCTCGCCGTCCTCCTGCTGCTCTACGCCATCTCCGCCAGTTCGCTCCTTCCCTCCGTCGCCGCCCAGTCCACCACCTTCACCAGCACCGTTGGCGGCAAGGAGTTCCGCACCTTCTCCTTCCCCTCGTTCGACCAGACTCTTAATCAGCTCCCCGGCAACCTGACTATCTCCAGTAACGCCACCGTCAACCAGGGTGCGCTGCAGATCACGCCGGATACCACGAACGACCCGGGTAGGTACCTCGTCAACCGCGCAGGCCGGATCATGTTCGCCACGCCCTACGTGCTCTGGGCCTCCAACGCGTCCAACTCCACCGCCGACGGCCGCCGCGTCGCCTCCTTCTCCACGGTGTTCAAGATGAACCTTTTCCGCGTCCGCACGAACGATTCCGTCAAGGGCGAAGGGCTCACGTTCATCGTCGCGTCCAGCGGCGTCGCGGAGCCGCCCCCGGGCAGCGTCGGCGGGTACCTCGGCCTCACAAACGCGTCCACTGACGGCAGCGCCGCCAACGGGTTCGCGGCCGTGGAGTTTGACAGCCTGAAGCAGCCCTACGACCCCGACGACAACCACGTTGGCCTCGACGTGAACAGCGTCCGGTCCAACGTCTCCGCCTCCCTCACCCCCTTCGGCATCCAGCTCGCGCCCTGGCGGCCCCTCGGCGACGCCAAGGGCGACGACGGCAACTACATGGTCTGGGTGGAGTACAACGGCACGTCGCGTCACCTGTGGGTGTACATGGCCAAGAACGGGAGCAGGCCTGCCACCCCCGTGCTCGACGCGCCGCTGGACCTCTCGACGGTCCTCCTCGGCAAGACCGGCTACTTCGGGTTCTCGGCGTCCACCGGCGTGGAGTACGAGCTCCACTGCGTGCTCATGTGGAACATGACGGTCGAGATTCTCCCTGGCGGCGCCAACCCCGGTAAGCTCTCCGGCTGGAAGCTCGGGCTGACCATCGGCCTGCCGTGCGCCGCCGTCGCGCTGGCGCTCGGGCTCTTCGCCGGCCTGTACATCAGGAACAGGCGGAGGAGGATCAGGGACGACCCCAACTCGTTGTTCCACAACTCCATCAGCTTAATGAGCATCCCCGGGGTGCCCAAGGAGTTCGACCACAGGGAGCTGAGGAAAGGGACCAACAACTTCGACGAGAAGAACAAGCTGGGGCAGGGTGGGTACGGCGTGGTGTACCGCGCCACCGTGGTCGGGGAACATGGCCAGAGCGTGGACGTGGCCGTGAAGCAGTTCTCCGGCGCCAACACCAAGGGGCAGGAGGACTTCCTCGCCGAGCTTAGCATCATCAACCTCCTCCGCCACCGGAATCTCGTCAAGCTCGTCGGTATGGATTTGATCCTTTCTCCGCTCATTTCGCAACGTTCTCGCTCAATAGTAGGCACACATTACTTCGTCAAATCTAGCTGAACAGTAAGTAGTGTTTATCACATTGGCATTCAAAGATCTTTTCATATAGGATGCGACCAATTAGGATATGCTAAAAGGGTTACGTGAAAGTGAACTTTTCCTGATGATGGTTACGTCAAATAAATAAAATTGGTTACGTGGAAAATGAATTGTTCATGTAGTAGTACGTGGGAGATGTTAAACGCCATCTATATATACATAGACAACGGTACGGAATTTTTCAGATGGCCAATCATCAGAGGATAAGACTGCGAGAGACTTGTTATTTACTAGTTCACAGGAACAGCTATCCCATGACTGTTGTTAGCTAGCGAAGGTTTGTTGCTCCCAAATATTAGTACTCCCTCCGAATCCATATTAATAGGTTCTGAAGTCCACTTCAGCATCTATTAATATGGATCGGAGGGAGTAGTATATGGTTTGGGTTTTGTGATCATGATTGAGTCGTGAGCAATGCAGAGAACACTCGATTGAGATGCCAATTTTGACCAGTCTATTACTTAATGGTTAGTTGGTTGGGGATAAGAAAACATAATAATAATTTAAATACTTCTAGATAACGTACGCCGGACAGAGTGATGAGCACGAACTCATCTCTGACCCTGCGCAACCTGGTGGCTTGGTCAAATTCTATAGCAGTAATTCATTTTTCACATTCTGGAACTAATTAAACCGATTAATCACCGACTGAATAACCGGGATGGCAAATTTGCAGGCTGGTGCCACCAGAATGGCGTGCTGCTGCTGGTGTACGACTTCATGCCCAACGGCAGCCTGGACCGGCACCTCTTCGGCGGAGCCGAATCCCCGACGCTCACCTGGGAGCAGCGCTACAAGATCGTCGGCGACGTGGCGTCGGCGCTGAACTACCTCCACCACGAGTACAACCAGCGCGTGATCCACCGGGACATCAAGCCGTCCAACATCATGCTGGACCGCGAGTTCAACGCCCGGCTGGGCGACTTCGGGCTCGCGCGCGCGCTGGAGACCGACAAGACCTCCTACACGGACAAGATCGGCGTGCCCGGCACGGCGGGGTACATCGCGCCGGAGTGCTTCCACACGGGCAGGGCGACGCGGGAGTCGGACGTGTTCGGGTTCGGCGCCGTCGTCCTGGAGATCGTCTCCGGGCGGCGCGTCTCCTGCGGTGACAACCCGGCCGGGTGCAGCAGCCAGCTGTTGGAGGGCGTGTGGGCGCGGCACGGCGCCGGCGGGGCGCGCATCCTCGAGGCGGTGGACCCGAGGCTGCTGGCCAGTGGCGCGTTCGACAGGGACGACGCGGCGCGGCTGCTGCTGCTGGGGCTGGCGTGCAGCCACCCGAACCCCGGGGAGCGGCCCAAGGCGCGGGACATCGTGCAGATCCTAAAGCGCTCCGAGCCGATGCCGGATGTGCCGGCGTCGAAGCCGGCGTTCATGTGGCCCGTGCAGCCGGTTGGGCTCGCGGGCGAGGACGGGGAGCTGCTGACGTCCGGAATTAGCACGGCGATGACCTCCTTCTCGTCGTCGCAGTACGCCTCGTCGGCGGGGTGGACGACGCAGAACTACCTGCTGAGCAGGGAGCACGACCTGACGGACAGGGACGTGTCCACGGTGTGACTAACTCCGGGGTGGACGTGACCACGCCGGCGACGGCGAGGCTGCTGCCGGGACGTGCAAGTCAGTCAACGACACGTGGGATCAGAGAAGGACCGGTTCGTTCGTTCGTCGTTGGGCATGTGTTCACACGAATCACCATCGTGAGTTGGTGAACGGTGACCACGACGTGGCGAACAAAACGATGTAAATAGTGTGCATGCATGACAAGATTGCGACGGAATTGTGTTACAGAGTAGCGTGTCATTTTTGTTTCTGGGTCAAGTGATGTATTTGTTGATTGCCTTGCCATCGTGTCAAGCCCCCATGGTAAGATTTCTGTACTGTACATAGAATGGCTAGTGGCCTTCTCGGTGTTTTTAATGAGAGGTGACCCAGGCAGACCAGTTCTCTGTAAATAGCAAGAGCTGATGCGCTGCAAAGCTATGGCCGTGCACTATTATCTCTGGTTGTGCTCGTTTTTAGACCATGTGTAAGTAGCAATAAAGTGCTTAAAATCGAGTGTGAGATTGAGACTGAAAAGCCTAAGCATCTACTATTTCCTGGGCAACCTGAAAGAGTGCGGCTTCTCCGTTTGCTAAAGTGGAATTCGTGCTATTAACTTTCAATTTCTGGGAGATGGTAAAGTAGGATCTTTTCTTTTGGAAACAAATAAGGTAGAAAAGGTCGGATATTTTTCTGCACCTTTGATTATTTTTTCAAACACGTCTCTTGCTATACTCCATTTCTTAACCGGAAGGATGCTCCTTCCTTTACGGGTTCAAATATCACGGCAGGGCTTTGAATATTGCATCATTGATCGAGTTGAATTAATACATTCAATCCCGTCGGATGGTTCCCAGTGTCCTGTAGGCGACCAACCTACTAGGCTACTATGTACTATAGCAGCAACAAATGTTATCCACGGAAGCTCTTCTCTTTTGTTTTTCTTTATGCTGAGACATTCACCCATTACCCATGACCCATTATCCATGAGATTAAGCAGAAAAACATGATTTTGAGAAGCCATATGATAAAGTCAACTGGCTATTCCTCCAACAAACTCTTCGCATAAAAGGATTTACACCGCAGTGGTGTGAATGGATTGCTAAATTTATCCAACGAGCAAGTATCGGTATCCGGATGAATGAAGGTGTTGGACATTTTTTTTCAAACTCTAAAAAGGCTTCAGCAAGAAGAGCCTATATCTCCAATTCTATTTAACCTCGTGGCGGATACGTTGGCAGTACTTATTTCAAGGGCAAAGGAAGATGGCCAAGTGGGAAGTTTGGTACCTCACTTTGCAGAAGGTGGAGTATCTATTCTTCAATATGCGGACGACAGTATTCTTTTTCTAAAACATGACCCGGAGAAGGCCGTGAATATGAAATTGATCTTGTTTATTTTTTAACAGCTATCCCGATTAAAAATTAACTTCCATAAGAGTGAGATCTTCTGTTTTGGTAGGGCCAAGGATGTTCAAGCGGAGTACCGACATATCTTTGGATACGAAGACGGAGAATTTCCGTTCAAATATCTTGGTATTCTGATTCATTGTAAAAAAAACTCCTTAATAAGAAGTGGAAGCCTGTCGAGGATTGTTTCAAACAAAAATTAGGATCTTGGCTAGGAAAGTTGCTTTCTTAGGGTTATAGATCTCGGTTCTTTTGCAGAGTGACCAAACGAAAATAAATATCGTCTGACTAAGTGGAATATCATTTATAGCCCAAAAGTCCAAGGTGGTCTAGGTATTGAGATCCTTGAGGTCAAGAATATATGCTTATTAAGTAAATGTCTTTTTAAGATTCTTACCGAATATAGAGTATATCATAGGCTACTCTGTAATAAGTACTTAAAAGGAAAACCTATATCTCGAATCAAAGCTACACTAACAAAGTCTCCTTTTTGGAAAAGGGTGATGGCGATGAAAAGTGATTTTTCTCAACCATATTTCTTTTTTGGTAGATGACGGGATGAGCACTAGATTTTGGGAAGAACCTTAGTTATGAGAACGATCATTAGCGAATCAATATTCATCATTATTATATAACATTGTGTGACAAAAGAACGTTTCTGTTGCACATGTTTTTTTCAATAAGCATCCGAATATTTACTCTAGGAAATCCCTTCTAGGAGACAAGTGGGAGGTTTTGCTTCACCTAGTTGCAAGATAAATGTTAGTCCAGTTGTGAGAGGACAATGATTCCTGTAGATGGAAGCTAACATTGTCGAGTATTTTTAGGTCAAATCTTTTTATGTTGAATTAATGAATGGTCAAACTAGATTTTTACGTAAATATCTTTGAAAACTAAATGTGCCCATTAAGATAATTTTTTATATGGTTTCTAAATCGTAAAGTTTTTCTAACCAAGTATAATCTTGCTCGCGGAAATTAGACAAGATGCAACGAAATATGTATTGTCATCAAGAGGAAAATGTTGAGCACTTGTTTATTTCTTTCCACTTAGGTTAATTCACTTCACCTTTAGTATCACTCAACCAACCAGCATAACTAATATGTTTGGTAACTGGTTATTTGAAACTGACTCTAGAACAAAAGCGAACATTTGTATCAGCGTGCGTGCTTTTTCTTGGGGAATTTCGAATTGTCGGAATAATGTGGTTTTTAGCAAGATGGAAGTTGCTCATTTCTTACAGGTTTTTCACTGGATCGTGTACTGGATAAGCATGCGGTCTTTTCTTCTCCGAGAGGAGCAACGAGAACTTTTGATTTCTGGATGCACTTGGTTGATGGCGGTCATTCGGACTATTTATAAATAGGCTGGCTGGTTGTATACTAGACGACTACAAGGTGTGTAGTTGCTTTATATTCCTTGTTTTTAGATGGCTGGTTTTTGTTGCCACTCTATTTCATCTGTGATGTAAACTATGTTAGAACACTCTTTTGGTCATGCTTAATAAAAATTGTCCGTGTGTATCCTTTTGATGCAGAGGCTAGTACAATCAGCCCTATTAAAGAAAAGAAAAGATGGTATTGCTGGGTTGGAATAGACGATTGTGCGGAGAGCGCTATTAAGGCAGTTATCCATCATGCATACCGTGTTGTTGTGCTAATGATGACAAACTCGTTTTAGTTTAAAATCTCGGTCCTTTCTTCTGTTCGTCCGGCTGAAGCTATGCGATGCCGACACATACGGAATCACTAAATCAACATTTGGGAAGCGCGGAAAACAGTATACCACGCGAGCGTTTTTTTTCAGAATCGGTTTCTTTCGTTTATGTTAATCGTACCGCTAATATGGTGGCTGATGTGCTGGAAAGAATCGAGTGAACTTGCTGCTTGCTCGGTTTTCCGGCATTCTATTCCTGCATGTATCCAGGCGTATGTGAACTCTAAGGACCCGCTTGGCTAGTTGGTAGATCTATATGCCCGTATCACTCAGAGCGTGTGTTTGTGGTGCACAGCGACACGGGTGGATTTATTATGGACATGTGAACGTCCACAGAAAACTACGGGAGTTAGACACGCAAAATTGGCCTGATCGGGAAAGAAAACTGACATCCAAGCGGCACTTCCAGGAACGAGCAAGTATTTTCCCACCCCTGAGTAATACGGCAGTTTCCGGTGGAAATACGACAATCCAATCGGGCCCGGAATGTTGATCTGAATAAACGATCAGCCTCGATCTCAAAAAAAAAAATAGAGCAACTTCTCTTAGACGTTGCGCGGGCGCTCCGTATGGAGAAGAGGCCCATGCCGTGTTGGCAGCCCAAATAAACTTTGTCTGCCGCGTAAACCTTACCTGCACGAATGGGCCGCCATATATATAGGCCTACTCTCTCAACGGGCTTGTGAAGTTTCTACGGTAGCTCACGCGCAACTAGTTTGATTTTCTCCTAGAAAAAAACCTTGTTCGATTCAGACGCATCCCTTTGTTGCATTCAGACGCACGTCAGAGTGCAGGCGTGTGCGGCGCAGCAACAGCATTTGGTAGGTCGCGGAGCCAGAGCTGCGTCTGCTGGACCTGCCTTCGTCAGCTTCCGGTATGTACGACGGCCGGACAGGACACGCGATGGCAAACCATGCCGTGTACGCCTCTCGATCTCGGGATCCTTGTGCCAGAGTCCGAGCCGATACACTATGGCACGGGCAGAGCCGCCGTACTTGTAGCAAGCGTCACAGGTAGCAAAGAGAAGACAGTAAACACTGGAGCAAGTTGAGTTATCCAGCTGCGAGGAGCGTCGTCCTCGTGGAAGAGCCAGAAGGTGGATCTTGCCCTGGGACTGTAGGACGACTATGCCACTGACTGCTGCACAGACTGGACCATCCGACTATAGTAGTGCTTGAGCCAACGGGCCGGAGAGAATCGGCGCAGACCAGACGTGAAGACGAAAACAGGAGCCGATGTTCATGGAGCAGAGCAGCCAACGCGGCGCACACGTACCGGGTAATCGGGACCCGGAGCTCGTCGTCACGTGCCGCGAGAGGAGACGCCAACCGCTGCTGGCCAGTTTACCGTTGCCCTTGGCCCCGGCCGAGCCCACCTTCCCTCATGTTGCGTGCGTGCGTGCGTGTGTCTGGCTGGCTGCAGTCGCGTCACGTTCGATCGCGCAGATGCATCGCCGTCGTTGGACGCTCACTTTGCACAAGGCCAATAGCTACATTCTTTGGTGAGAGCCGACATGGTGGAGCTGTAGGGCTTCTTTGATTCACATGATATGAAAATCCAAGGAATAGGCAAGAGATAGGAAAAGGAAAGGATGGCACATGCAAACCTTGCCTAGTTCCTTGTGCATAGGAAGCAAAGCATTTGGTCTGAGTGGATTCTTTTTTCCTGTATGTTTTGCACTGAAGTAGAGATCCAAAGGAAAAAATCCTATGATTTTCCTTTCCATCATTCCCGTGAATCAAACACGTGAATAGTAACATCTCTGGAAAATTTCCTAATCCTTTGGTCTTCCTCCATATTTCCTCCAAATCAAAGGAGGCCGTAGTCGGATGGATGTTATATTGGTTAAAGGTTAAGCAGGTCATATCATGTTCAGGTCGTGATGGTAACTGGCCCGGGTCACAGGTTACCACCAAACTTAGGCGTCCCTCTCTGACCGACCCAGTGGCAGTGGCACACCCGTGTCGCCACCTGCATGGCGCGTCAAACAGGTTCCCGTCCAGAGTTCCATTGGCACGCCCAGTCGCCCAAGGTAGCTAGCTAGGGCCCTTGTCGCGACAGCCAGCTTAACGTCTCGCACATCACATCATCCCAGCTTCAGAACAAAGGATCCATGCCACATCTTCGCTTTCCTGCCTTCTTTCTCGCAACCTTCGCTCTCCTGACTTGTATGTGTATGCCTGAATGATGCTTGGTGAACGCTGTTACGCGGTACCTTCTCTTATCTTGCTACATGTAGCTACAGCAAGTTGATTTTCTTTCATACTTCGCCACCTGCGAGGCGCGCGGGACGGTAGGCAAACTGGCAAAGGCAACCAATCAACAACTGGGATGAGACATACGCTTGCTTCGACAGATGCCAAGTAGTAGTAATATTAGTCCGTTCACTAATGTCTGACCAAGACGTACTGCAAGCCTTACCTCTGTATAAACGGTCAGGGAATTCCCGGTCGCTCGAGTGCATGCCGGTTAACAGAGGCCGATAAGTCACACGGGGACATGTGCTCGGTGCTGCTTCAGACTGTGTTCGGGGAGAGAATCCAGATGTGTAAAGCATGTTTGTTCTATACTAGTATCTGTCACGGAGAAGCTATAGCCCTGTTTTGGGGAATCAGTTGACTAGCAGTAGTGGTCCAACTAGACGATGGCGGCGTGGTTGCAAAGTTAGATTCGTCGAATGTTTCCTCCTACGTATTCCTCGGCTCAACATACGTCCCCGTCGACGTAGACGTCCAAACCACCGCATTGCCTGGTCCGGGTTTCTGGCATATCTGTGATTCTGGCCCAACAAACCAACCACGAAATAAGGAGTTACTCAGAGATCTCTAATAGCATTTGTGTAGCTAATTTTTTTTTATGCGAAGACATGAATAATCTGTTACACGCAATAGCAAAACAACGATGAAATTAAGCAAGATCGAACCAACGGGGACACGAGATTTTAACGTGGAAAACCCTTCCAATGAGGAAGAGAAAAAACCACGGGCGCCAGCCAGCAATACTTCACTATTTCGGGTGAGGTTACAATCGCGCCGGGATTTACAATGTATGGCTTATCCCGTGCGGCGGCTTACAAGAGGTATATAAAGGCGGTCCTGACCTAACTAGGTCGGTAACAGGTAATCCAACTCCGACTCGGTAACAACTCGTACCGTACCGCGGGGGGGCTGCCGCCCCCTGCACCCCCCTCCGTGCAGTCCACGTCTGTGCGGGGCGAGTGTGGGGCCAACTTCAGACTTCGTTGCGCCTCCGGCTCCACTCGTCAGAAGTTCGGCCTTATCAGTATATACGAATATGAATTTGGATCACCATAAAATAACACTCCACCTTGAGACAAATTCCCTCTTGTAGCATAAATGAGAACCTTCACCTGAAACACACAAAGGAAACACCTTCGGCGCCACATAGCCTCTTGGGCTAAGCAATGATACCAACTAAGATTGAGCAAAGCTCAAACTTAGCAATAGGAACTGGCTTTGTCATCATATCAGCAGGATTATCATGAGTACTAATCTTGCATACCTTCAGCTTACCTTGTGCAACAACATCACGCACATAATGGTATTTGACATCAATGTGCTTTGTTCTCTCATGGAACATCTGATCCTTAGTAAGGTAAATTGCACTCTGACTGTCGCAAAATAGGTTAAAGCAAGTATCATCTCCACAAAGCTCAGCAAACAAACCTTTCAACCAAACTGCCTCTTTGCATGCTTCAGCAATAGCCATATACTCAGCCTCAGTAGTAGATTGTGCAACAACACCCTGCAAGGTAGCCTTCCAGCTAACGGCACATCCACTAATCGTAAACACATAACCTGTGAGGGATCTCCTCTTATCCAAGTCGGCAGCATAATCTGAATCCACATAGCCTGCGAGTCCCTCACCAGTCTTGCCAAACTTCAAGCAAGCTTTGGATGTGCCGCGAAGGTACCTGAAAATCCACTGAACAGGTTTCCAATGTTCTTTACCAGGATTAGCCATGTATCGACTGACCAAACTCATAGCATATGATAAATCAGGCCGAGAACACACCATGGCATACATTAAGGAACCAACAGCACTAGCATAAGGAACTCGTGACATATACTCAATATCTTTGTCAGTAGTAGGACATTGCAATGCTGACAACTTGAAATGTGAAGCAATTGGAGTACTAACAGACTTTGCATCATGCATATTAAAACGATGAAGGACTTTCTTAATGTAATTCTCCTGACTAAGAAATAGCAATCTAGATTTTCTGTCTCTTGAAATTTCCATACCTAGAATTTTCTTAGCAGGACCAAGATCCTTCATCTCAAACTCACTACTCAATTGTTTCTTCAATGTAGTGATTTCTTTCATGCTCTTGGCAGCAATTAACATATCATCAACATATAGCAGCAAGTATATAGGTGATTCATCAACAAATTTAATGTACACACAGCTATCATATTCAGACCTCTTAAAGCCATGTGACATCATAAAAGAATCAAACCTTTTATACTATTATCGAGGAGACTGTTTCAAACCGTAAAGAGACTTCTTTAGCTTGCACACGAAATCCTCTTTACCAGGCACTATGAACCCTTCAGGTTGATCCATGTATATTTCCTCCTCAAGTTCTCCATGCAAAAACGCAGTCTTCACATCTAACTGCTCAAGCTCAAGATCATGCATAGCAACAATACTAAAGAAAGTACGAATAGAACTATGCTTGACAACAGGTGAGAACACATCATTATAATCCACTCCTGGAATCTGACTGAAACCTTTTGCTACTAACCTTGCCTTAAACCTTGGAGGCTCACTGGGAGATACGCCCTCCTTTCTTTTGAATATCCACTTACAGCGGACGGCCTTCTTTTGTTTAGGCAAGCGCACAATATCCCATGTGCCATTCTTCTCAAGTGATTGCATCTCTTCGTGCATTGCACCAATCCACTTGTCACGATCAATCGAAGCAGTAGCTTCATTATATGTAGCAGGTTCAGCATCATTCTCCACATGTTCTGCACAACTTAGAGCAAAATAAACAACATCACATTCCTCGATTAAACGAGTACGAGGTCCTTTATTCCTCTTCTCTCTGCGCTCTGCAATAGACAAATTTTCTTGCTGCACAATAGGAGGTGAGGGCGGCACAATATCCTCCTCATCAATTTCAGTTTCCTCCTCATCCAGGTGGTCTAGCTCCACCTGCAAACGAACTCGTGGTTCGTCCTCATCAGAAGAATCAGGCATAACATCAGTTGACAAACTGTCCTCATACATGACAGATTCATTAAACACAACACTTCTGCTAAAGAAAGTCTTTTTTGTTTCCGGGTTCCACAACTTATATCCTTTTACTCCAGAACCATAACCAAGAAATAAGCACTTAATAGCTCTAGGCTCTAATTTTCCATTATCAACATGAGCATAGGCAGTGCAACCAAAAACTTTCAGTTGTGAATAATCAGCTGACTCACCAGACCATACCTCAATAGGAGTTTTCTTGTCAAGAGGGATGGATGGTGACCTGTTGATCAAGTAGCAGGCAGTGTTGGCAGCCTCAGCCCAAAAACGCCTATTCATGCGGGCGTTGGACAACATGCAGCGAGCTTTGGAGATGATCGTCCTATTCATCCGCTCAGCTACACCATTCTGCTGAGGTGTGTATGGGATGGTGTGGTGCCTGACAATGCCTTCCTGCACACAATAATCATCAAAAGCATGCGAACAAAATTCGCCACCATTGTCAGTACGAAGCACCTTCACCTTTCTCTCAGTTTTCTTTTCAATCATAACTTTCCACTCTTTAAAAGCAGCAAAAGTATCATCCTTAGTTTTCATAAAATAAGGCCAAACTCTTCTAGAGTAATCATCAATGATTGTAAGCATATAACGAGCACCACCATAAGAGGGCTTACGTGAAGGCCCCCATAAATCAGCATGTACATAATCCAGTGTACCTTTAGTGCTATGAACGGAAGCATTGAAGTTAACTCTCTTATGCTTACCAAACACGCAGTGTTCACATAACGGCAACTTACTCATATTGCAGTTCTTCAGCAGTTCTCTCTTCACCAATTCTGCCATACCATGTTCACTCATGTGTCCAAGTCGCTTATGCCAGAGGTTAGTTGTACTTGCATCATCATTAGTAATAACAGCAGCAGTACCAGACAAAGTGCTACCTCTAAGAATATATAACTTGGCAGAATTCATATCACCAATCATAACAATGAGAGAACCTTTTGATACCTTCAGGCGTTTATCCCCTCCGGCATATTTGTACCCGTCACAATCAAGGGTACTCAGCGAGATCAAATTTCTCGCCATGGATGGTATGTGTTTCACTCCCGTCAATGTACGTGTCATCCCTCCATGGGTCTTGATCTGAACAGATCCAACGCCAACAATGTGACATTTGTTGTCGTTCCCCACACGCACAAAATCTCCAGTCTGCAAAGCTTCATAAGAACTGAACCATTCTTTGTTACAGCAAATATGAAACGAACAAGCAGTATCAAGAATCCACTCATCATCACGGGTAACACATGCAGTAAAAACAGCTAAGCATTCACCATCCGAACTATTATCACCAGCAACAACAGCAGCCTTACCAGTACCATTACCATTACCATTACCGTCAGATTTATTTTTCGGTTGGTATGTGCCGTTCCTTTTCTCCTTGTTCTGCACCTTCCAGCAATCATCAATGGTGTGATTGGTTTTCTTACAGTACCTGCAGAACTTGTCTCGTCCTTTGGACTTTGAACGGCCCCTACTTTTATCTCTGTTGTTGTCGTTGTAGTTGTTATCTCGCTGCTCTGGTCTGCCTCGAACCTGCAATGCATCGCCTTTGGATGACGATGGGTTAGACTGCACCATAACTTTCATCTTTTCCCTGGTCTGCAGGGCCTCACAAACTTCCGCGAGGGTTAGTTCATCGCGGCTTAACAGTATGGTATCACGCAGGTTTATAAAAGAGCTAGGCAGCGAACATAACAGCAGAAGAGCTAAGTCTTCATCATCATATTTTACCTCCATCGACACTAGGTCGGACACGATCTCCTTGAAGATCGACAAGTGGCTCATGACAGAACCACCATCTTGCATCTTGAGCGAGAACAACTTCATCTTAACATGCATCTTGCTGGTGAGATCTTTGGACATACAGATCGACTCCAGCTTGACCCACAATGCGGCTGCGGATTTCTCCAACAGCACCTCCTGCAATATATCATTGGATAGATGAAGTTGAATCAACGACAAAGCCTTACGATCTTTGCGTTTCTCATCGGCAGTCCAATCCTTGGCTTCCTTATTCCCGAAAGAATCCAGCGCCTCATCAAGATCCGATGCTTGCGACAGAACCGCACGCATCTTTACTTGCCACAGAGAAAACCTCGTCTTGTAGTCCAGCAACGGTAGATCAAACTTCATCGATGCCATCGCGAATCCCTAATCTGAAACAGGGCTCTGATACCACTTGTTACACGCAATAGCAAAACAACGATGAAATTAAGCAAGATCGAACCAACGGGGACACGAGATTTTAACGTGGAAAACCCTTCCAATGAGGAAGAGAAAAAACCACGGGCGCCAGCCAGCAATACTTCACTATTTCGGGTGAGGTTACAATCGCGCCGGGATTTACAATGTATGGCTTATCCCGTGCGGCGGCTTACAAGAGGTATATAAAGGCGGTCCTGACATAACTAGGTCGGTAACAGGTAATCCAACTCCGACTCGGTAACAACTCGTACCGTACCGCGGGGGGGCTGCCGCCCCCTGCACCCTCCTCCGTGCAGTCCACGTCTGTGCGGGGCGAGTGTGGGGCCAACTTCAGACTTCGTTGCGCCTCCGGCTCCACTCGTCAGAAGTTCGGCCTTATCAGTATATACGAATATGAATTTGGATCACCATAAAATAACATAATCACGAGACAGTAATACTATGTATGATTCTAAATAGAAAGTGAAAACATACTACTCCCTCCGATCCATAAAAAGTGACGCTCACTTAATACAAAATTTATACTAACTTATACAAAATGAGTGACACCTTTTATGGATCGGGGGGAGTAATATTAATAATACTCCACCCGTTCCGAAATATAAGGCACCCTTTAATTTTATTGGTCAACGCCGTCTAATTTTAACCATGATTTATCCTTATAACATGTCTACAGAAATAGTTTGGAGATTTATGAAATGAAAGAATTTTGCAAGACGAGTTCAACGGTACCATTTATACGTTCTCAATCCATAAGATTTGTCATATATTTGTGGTCAAAGTTGACCATCAAAGACCACCATAAAAATAGCGTCTTATATTTTAAAACGGGTTATATTTTAGAACCGAGGGAGTAATAAGGTATAGAAGTTCTAAGCAATGACAAAGCTCTATCTAAAAAGAAACACAAAGATCTATTGTTTTATTTTATTTGAAAATCTTCCATAATTTTATCAATCAAGCTTTTAATCCCTCGCTCTATATAGCACATCATCAAGTCATCAAGAATCCACCATGGATATCTTGTTGCGCAACTCAATCTTGATGATGATGCACTTTCAACCGTTGTAGTTGTCACCATGGACATCTTGTTGCGAAACTCAGTCTTCATGATCATGCAATTTCAACCGTTGCAGTTGCCACAGATAGAACCAATGTCAGCTCAATGAGGTGGTAAACTGTAAAAAACATGACACACCTTTCAAATACCAAGACAATAGCCAAAGTATTCAACTTTTCATGTATGGGTAATGAAATGACTCAAATTTATCTTGTATATTCTCATACTTATAATTAGAGAACCCCATGACAAATCTTTGTAAGATGAGCAATTTTATTTATACTAAACCTACAAAAGGAGTCTATTGAGTCATGGCAAGAGAAGTTACGAAGCATATGTAAAGACACCTAGTTAAAATCAATGGTCGAAAGAAGCGATAATAGATTATATAGCAACATAGATGGTGTACACGCCATATAAATAATCAACAGTGACATGGTGTCTTCACCATTATCTTGATTTCCCCGTTTTGTCATTATTGCATATATACTAAGGGTTTTGATGTTATTGCAAATTGATATCTTCCAAGAGTGGATCTCAAGCGTACTATTTCCAGTTGAACAAACATGTCTTCACATCCTTAACCAAAGACATTGTCGGAACTAATAAAATTGAAATTTTAGATTAAAAAATTAAAAGCCAAAGTAGAACCATAAAACATAATCCATTACATATCTATAGTTGGTTTCGGCCACCCGCTATAGGCTGGCTAAAATACTCTTAGACCATTTTTACATACCCCATCGAAGACGTTGTTTAGAGTCGTGTTTTGTTACATTTGAGAATTAGCTATTGCAAAGAGAAACATTTGGTTTCCGACTAGACAAGAACCGGTCCCTGTTTTTGGTTTGAAATCGGTTTTGCCAAGTGATCACTAAAACAAGCATAAATTTTACATACCGAGTCCGTTTTCAACGTACGGCCATTCAATATATTCAGAAAAAACACGTGCATCTGAAATTGTTCGACAAAAATCGAGATAGGGTAGCATCATACTGGGATCTTGATGGAGTGTGGACACAAACTCGTTGGGTGACCCCAAGCGCAAGGCGTGAAGAGTGCAGCAGCAAGTTTTCCCTCAGAAAAGAAACCAAGATTGAATTGACGGGTGGAGGAAAAGCGATCTCTGAAGGTTGATGCAGCTGAGGTAGCAGGGCGCACTACCGGTTCAACAGCAACGTGTAACCTACACAACACAATCAAATCATTTTTTCCCAACGAAGCAGTGAGGTTGTCAATCTCACCGGTCTTGCTGAACACAAAGAGTTTAAACGAATGGTGTGGAAAACAGTAGGAACAGTATGAAAGCAGTAGGTGTTTAAAAGTATGAGGAAAAAGGACCGGTGTCCACAGTTCACGAGTGGTGTCTCTCCATGAAAGATAAATAACATGTGCGGTGAACAAATTACAGTTGGGCAATTGACAGAAATAAAGACTGCACCGTAGTGCATATGACATAAAGATTACTATGTGATTCATGCGGGCATTACAATAAAATACATAGACCGTCATCCAACTGCATCTATGACTAATGATCCACCATCTGAATATCATCCGAACAAACGTTGGGTATTAAGTTGCAAGCAACAGATAATCGCAGTAAGCAAAGTGTGTAATGTAAACAATAACATCATCCTTAGACAAAACATTGTTGTTTTCTCCCTAATGGCAACAACACATTCTCCATCTGTCACGTTTCTGTCACTCGAGCATAGATGCAAAGGAGGCATAAACTCACTATCGAGCATAAATACTCCCTCTTGGAGTTACTAGCATCTACTTGGCCAGAGCATCTACTAATAATGGAGAGCAAGCAAGATCATAAATAACATATGCATGAAGATAACATGATAGATTGATAATCAGAAGACATAGCATTCAACATTCATCAGATCCCAGCAAACACAACATGTAGCATTACATAAAGATGATCTTGATCATGTTAGGCAGCTCACAAGATCTAAACATGAGGCACAAAGTGGAGAGAACAGCCATCTAGCTACTGCTATGGACCCATAGTCCAGGGATGAACTACTCACGCATTACTTCGGAGGAGGGCATGGTGGTGTAGACCCCTCCGGTGATGAATTCCCCTCCCGGAAGAGTGTCAGGGAGAGCTTGAGAACCCTCCCGATCTCGGGATGATGATGACGATGGCCTGGGTGTTTTTCGGGACGAGGTGGAATATATCTAGGGTTTACGTCTCGGAGGGATTAAATAGGCAAAATGATATGGAGGGGTTAGCTCCTAGTTGGCCCGATCTTCACGAATTTACCAAGAACACGAAGAACGAATGATGAACGCGATGAAAACGATGAACACGAGAGGGGAAATGAGGGGGAATCGTGGGAAAATGCGGGGAACACAAGGCAGATAACTAGCGAGAACCGAAGAACCCCAAATCTCCCGTCAACTAAACCCCGAGGGCCGCCTACAGAACGATCGATCCAACTGAACTCATCTTGATTGAAACCTCTTCACACCTGTGGCCGGTCCACCACGCCAATAGAACCTCAAGGATTACAAGAGGGAGATTGGGCAATTCCTAGCCGAATCCCGAAGGGAAAGGATAGGTAATTGAGGTGAATCTTGATACGGTCCTAGATACACATCATAGGAGTAGCCTCATAAGAGGAGTCACCTAAAAAGAGGGATACGAGGGCAATGCCCAAAGTTCTCAAATCATCCCTAAACCTAGATCTAGCCACCGGAGTCCCTTATATAGCCTAGAGGGGTAGGTGGGGTGAAAAGGGGCATTTTCCCCATCGTTGGGCGCAACAGCAGGGGCGGCCTGGGAGGCCGGCCTGGCCGGCCCCTGAGGCCGGGGTGGGAGCTGGGGCGCCCCTGGCACGTCGGCCCGAGGCTGGGGTGGAGAGGGAGGCTAGCCGGCCTGAGGCCGGGTTGGGAATGCAGGGCAGCCGGCCTGAGGCGGGGGTGAAGGTCGGGTCCTTCTGAGGGGGGCCGGCCTGGAGCCGGGGGGAGCTGGCCTGAGGCTGGGGTGGAGTCCGGCTCCTTCTGGATGGTGTCCGGCCTGGAGATGTTAGGGGCCCGCACTGGCTGGGGGTTGAGGCCGGGTCCCCTGTTTCTCCCCTTTCTCCCTCCTCTCTTCTCCTTTCTCGATGTCGTCTTCTTCCTGTTCCTTGCTAGCTTCTTGACCATCGTCTTGGGAATGTTCTTGATCATCATGGGCATCGTCTTGGGCTCCATGGTGGGATCCAACCTAGGCACGAAGAGGGGTATTCCATGAGGTAGTGTACCATTCACCAAGACACCGAGAACATAAGGAGAGAGGAGTGAGTTCACCTTGTCGTGTATCGATGTAGGTCGCGGTGGAATGGGGTGTGCTGCATCATCTCCCCCCCTTGGAAAAGAGTCGCCCTCGACTCTTGGTCCATCCTTTCATGAGCGGGATAAGGAATGTTGACGACGAAGAAATCGTTGAAGTTGAGCCGCTTATCGAAGGTCATCCCACATTAGGCTCGTAGTGGTGGTAGTCCAAAGGCGATGCTGATCTTGAAATGGTCCTCATTGGATGGGTGAGGAAGATCTTGAAAGGTTGTGCAGTCTTTGTCGAAAAGCTCAAGAGGTGGTTGCTCCATTGGTTGCGGGAGCGGTAGATTGTAGATGAACTTGATGTATTGGTTGCACGCCACTCCATTGCTTGCATTGTCGTTTATTCGCTTGTCGAAGTCCATGTACATCTTGGCGGTTGGTATGTAGACGTGAAGGTCATTGTCGTTTATGCGCTTGTAGAACTCCAAATTTGTCTTGGCGGTTGGTATGTAGTCGTGGGAGTCATTTTTGTTGACGCGCATGTCGAACTCCAAGTACATCTTGACATATGGGATGTAGACGGAGAAGTCGTGGTCGTGGATGCGATTGTCGAACTCCAAGTGCATCTTGACGTGTGGGATGTAGTCGTAGACGTTGTCGTGGATGTGCTTGTCAAACTCCATGCACGTCTTGACATCTGGGATGTAGGCGTAGAAGGCGTTGTCGTTGAAGTGCTTGGGAAGTGCCGTGTAGATCTTGACTTAGGGATGTGGATGGAGAATGCATTGTCATGGATGCGCTTGTCAAACTCCATGTGGATCATGACGAGCGGAATGTACTCCTTCCAAATCTTCAAGTCGGTGTTGACGTTCATGCGGTATGGAGAGCCATGTATGGTGAATAGTCCATGAGATCTAGCATGCTTGATTTTGTCACCAATTTTCTGCAAAAGAGACAACAAAGATGAAGAAAGAGTTGGTAAGCCGTTAGTGTCAATAAGCACAAATTGGGTTTTGCTATCAACTCTCATCTCACTATTGGTGGCTATCATGTCTATGCCTCTAAGAACACTCATGCTTTTCCCACTCATGATGGGCTTGTAGCTCTCACTAACGGAATGGTGGATCTATCTCTCACCACTCATCTCACTAGAAGCTTGAGAGGGGACACTAGTAGGTTCCAAAGTCTTGGCACTTGAGGTGTGCGTGTTTGTCGAAGTCGTTGCATTGCTTGGAGTTGGTAGTGTCATGGCATGTGTCGAGGAAAACTCGATCATCTCGTCTCAGGGGTTGATCTCCATGTGTGGAATGTTGGGCTTGCTTTTAGGAGGAGGTAGGGTCATGGCTTGTGTCGAAGAAGGCTCAATCATCTCCGTGATGTGGTAGTGTAAGCCATGCCTTGTAGCGTCCTCAAGTGGGTGATGGTGATGATGATGATATCCTTGGCTAGAATGGTAGCTTGAGCGTGGCCTTGTGGAGGTTGTAATGAGTTGCGTGGAAGGCAACTGGAGGGTGTCACCAAATTCTTCGCTACCTCCATCAATGAAATATGTGCCATTGATGCTGGCTCTAGAGAGGTTGCATCGTTGGTCATGTTCATCTCGAGGAGAGGTGTTAAGAACTCGTGTCACCACTCGCGATGAATTCTCGTCCTCATTGCAATAGACGCTTTTGTCACCATTGGTTGGCATGTACAAGGAATTAAGAGCAACTTGGTGCAAGGCATAGTATTAGCCTTCACTCATGTAGTCATGGTCACCATCTTGGTTGAAAAGCGTGATCATCTCAATGTTAGCATTAGAAGCTCTAGAGGCGCTCTTGGTGTTGGTCGGAATTGTTACTTGTGTCATTAGAGACGAAGAAGAAGAATACCTTGGAGAGGTTGGCAAGGGACGAGCCTCTTTCACAATGTCACATGCATCAACGTCTTCATCATAGAGTGGTGGAGTGGTATCCTCATGCACATGGTGGTGTCGATCTTGTGTCATGGGAGGAATGGCTTCGCACTCTTGATGGTGTTGTTGCGCTTGTGGCGATGAGGGAAGCTCATGCTTTTGATCATGAAGGTCATAGTCCTTCCTCATAGGATGTCGCACATGGGGGGTGTGTAAGGGAGTCGGTGATGATGTGAATCTCGCCTCGTGTCTTGAAGAAGGAATAGGATCATGACATATATGGAGATGTAGGCCTTGCTCATGTGCTTGATCATGAAGTCCATAGTCCTTCCTAAAAGTATGTCGCACATGGATGTTGTGGATGGGTGTCGGTGGTGAAGTGTCGATTGCCTCTTGCCTTGATGAAGTAGTGGTATCATAGTGTCCATGGCGAGGATGTTCTTGATCCTTGTCGATGGAGGGTTGCGACGAGAAAGCACATTCTTGGTGATGATGAGGTGTAGGCTCCCATTCCTCATGTGGATGATGACGCACATGGTCCTTGAATGAGGTAAAGGGCGCTCAAGTTGTTGTCTTCATGGTCTTGATGGTGTCGTTCATGCGGGTCGTCACTGAGAAGAGGAGGTGAATAATCATGGGTAGCATCTCCATTTTCTTGTTCCTGATGAGGTTGCTCATGTGGGTCCTCATCAAAAATAGGAAGTGAGAGGTCATTTGGGGCATCTTCACTTGCTTATTGTTGACGTGGTCGCTCATATGGTTCCTCATCAAACATAGGAAGTGAGAGATCATGAGAAGCATCCGCACTTAGTTGTGGTCGATGTGGGCGCTCATTGGGGTCTTCATCAAAGATAGGAAGTGAAATATCATGTGTATCCTGCCCACTTGGTTGTTGTCGATGGGGGCGTTCATTGGACCTTCATCAAAGATGGGGAGTGAAGTAGCATGTTGAGCATTCCCACTTGGTTGTTGTCGATGGGGGCGCTCATTGGGGTCTTCCTCAAAGATAGGTAAAGAGAAGCCATGCGGAGCATTCTCACTTGCTTGGTCTTGAGGAGGTCTCTCGTTTGGGTCTTCGTCAAAGATAGGCGGTGGAAGGTCATGTAGGTCATCCTCATTTTTTTGGCGATGGTGGTCATGATGGAGAGGATCGCGCCGGTGGTCATTATGGTGAAGTTGTTGGAGGCATGCTTCGGAGCATCCACTAGAAGCAATGTCATGGGCACCTTCTTGATAAGGGTCTTGGTCTTGGTGGTCATTGTGGTGGTGACGCATATTTTGCCTTGGAAGCCTTGAATGTGGGCGAGCACCATCCATGAAGTCATGTAGACCATAGTCATGAGTCGATCTTGGAGAAGGTGGGTGATGATGTTGTTGAAGATCTGGTCGTAGATGGTGAGCTTGAAGAGGGTCACCACGGCCTTGGCGATGTCGAGGAGGTGGTGATGGTGAGCGATGCACAAACAAATGTTGTCGCGGAACTTGTGGTGGAGGATGCGGTGAGGTGGTATCAGAGCCAGGTTTACCACTATCTCCCATGTGTCGGTGATGATCATGGCGACGAGCTTGGTGATGAGCTTGGTAATGAGCTTGTGGTTGATTGCTCTTGCGTCGTGACTTGGAGGTCGATGATGATCCCCATGACGGTTGGCGAGGATGGCCACGTTGCATTCGATACACGCCATGTGATCATTGAATCGAGTGTGATGAGCTTGTAGTTGATGGTCCAAGCGCTCCAATCCGTCATGAGCAAGTTGGCAAAGATGAAAGTGTTCGTGGCGGTTGACGAAGTTGTGGTAGGCGTTGTTGTTGAAGAAAGAGGTTTCCTTCATCTTCCGAGCTCGGACTTGTGAATACTCCTTCCCTAGCCATCTCAAAACACACAAGGGTGATATGAAGAAATGGATGTCTCACTTACCCAACGTTATCTTTTTTGGTCGTATTGAGACTAGTGGATGAGCCTAGGTGTAGGGAGGTATGTCAAAAGTGAGTCCAAAAAGATCGAAAGAAAACCGCAAACGACAACACACACGCTTTATGTGGAAGGAAAATGGGTTAGAAAAGTGGCGAGGAAAAACGACAAATCCGAAGAAAAGTTTGTTGTAAAACATGGAGAAGAACCGAAAAGAAAAGTTAGCACAAAAACCAATCCTAATGTAGGAAAATGATATGGTGGAAACTAAAATGGAACACACACACACAAGGGATAAATGGGGTTAGTGCGGCCAATGGACGAGCGGAGACGAAATGTTCCTAACGAAGACTAAGCTCAATGCCACAACAACACAAGGAGGACGCTATATCAAACCGCAATTTACAAGAGGCAACAAGATTCACACCGTGGCAACCGTTCACTCTCTTTTCTCTTGTGACGCGAAGCTACACGTTCTACAAATGATAGCAATTGGCATCGATATTTTGCTTCTTTTCCTTTTTTTTATTAGCTGTTTTTTATGATTCCAAAATGCCAATGCGTACTCGAAACTATTCTCTCACAAGCGCAAAACTCGCACTCTCGGTGCCACTAATGCGATGCCAAGAGATGTAAAATAGATAGTCCAAGTAGGAAAGGTATACAAAGAATGGGGTTAGTTTCAGCGGAAGCAAGTTATACCTATGCGGTGGATGATCACGGACTTGCGGCCGGTGGATGTCGATGTCGTGTTGATCCGTTGATGTAGTTGTGTAGGTGATGTTGACGGCCTTGCATAGGAACTTTTTTCACTCAAATCTTAGCAACGATGACAAAGAAAAACAATTTACAAAATCTGTCAAGAAATCAAAGAGCAGAGATTTTCTGTGATTTTTGCTCAAATTTGAAATTCCTTCAAAATCAAGAAATGTTTTGGACAAATTCGACAAAAGTGGCTGAATAGAAAGGTGGGGAATGGTCTTTGGCAACAAATCTACGGATCAAATCCACGAAAAACTCAACAAATCGACAGATCGGTCGAAATCCCTTTTGGGCTATTTTTGGCGAAATTTTCGAATTTATGGTGGTAGAAAAAAATGGTGGAAAAGGAGGGGAGTGGGGGTCGAATTCGTGTCAATCTAGCTCTGGATACCAGATGATATGGAGGGGTTAGCTCCTAGTTGGACCGATCTACAAGAATTGACCAAGAACACGAATAACGAACGATGAACACGAGAGGGGAAACGAGGGGGAATCATGGGAAAACGCAGGGAAACACAAGGGAGATAACTAGCGAGAACCGAAGAACCCCAAATCTCCCGTCAACTAAACCCCGCGGGCAGCCTACGGAACGATCAATCCAACTGAACTCACCTTGATTGAAACCGCTTCACACCCGTGGCCGGTCGACCACGTCAATAGAACCTCAAGGATTACAAGAGGGAGATTGGACAATTCCTAGCTGAATCCCAAAGGGAAAGGATAGGTAATTGAGGTGAATCTTGATACGGTCCTAGATACACATCATAGGAGTAGCCTCATAAGAGGAGTCACCTCACAAGAGGGATACAAGGGAAATTCCCAAAGTTCTCAAATCATGCCTAAACCTAGATCTAGCCATCGGAGTCCCTTATATAGACTAGAGGGGTAGGTGGGGTGAAAAGGGGCATTTTCCCCTTCTTTGGGCGCAGCAGCAGGGGCGGCCCCTTAGGCCGGGGTGGGAGCTGGGGCACCCCCTGGCACGCCGGCCCGAGGCTGGGGTGGAGAGGGAGGCTGGCTGGCCTGAGGCCGGGGTGGGAATGCAGGGCAGTCGGTTTGTGGGCCGGCCCGAGGCCGGGGTGGAGGTCGGGTCCTTCCGAGGTGGGGGCGGCCTGGAGCTGTGGGGAGCCGGCCTAAGGCTGGGGTGGAGGTCGGCTCCTTCTAGATGGTGGCCGGCCTGGAGTTGGGAGGGGGCCGGCCTGGCTAGGGGTTGAGGCCGGGTCCCCTGTTTCTCCCCTTTTGCCCTCCTCTCTTCTCCTTTCTCGATGTCGTCTTCTTCCCCTTCCTTGCTAGCTTCTTGACCACCGTCTTGGGCATATTCTTGATCATCGCGGGCATCATCTTGGGCTCAATTGTAGGATCCAACCAAGGCACAAAGAGGGGTATTCCATGAGGTAGCGTACCATTCACCGATACACCGAAAAAATACGGAGAGAGGAGTGAGTTCACCTTGTCGTGTATCGATGTAGGTCTCGGTGGAATGGGTGCGCTGCATCACGAAAGGGCAAAGGCGATTGGAGGCCGGAGGGTCCACACCCCCGCATGGCGTGGCCAGGGGCGCCGCCCTATGGTGTGGGCACCCTAAGGCCCCCCTACGGGTGTCTTCGGGACTCCGTGGAACCTTTGGCAATTCTAAGACTTCCGGGCTTCGAATTTCCAATTTCGAGAATATTTCCAGAACAACTTTCTGAAACTAAAAACAACAGAAAACAGGGAACTGGCTGTGCGGCATCTTGTCAATTGGTTAGTCCGGAAAATCGATAAAAATGACATAAATTGTATAGGAAACATGTGGGAAACAATAACAAAACAACATGGAACATCAAAAATTAAGGATACGTTTATGACGTATCAAATCTCTGCCCCTATATGCACGTACTCACATTATGTCTACTAAAATTAGCTTATTGCATAAAAAATACTTTAAACAAGTAATCCCAAGGGTTTGAGGTCAAGCCCTAGGAAACACGTACTACCTTTGTTTCTAAGAAAAGAACATATATTTTTATTCAAAATTTAATGGAGTGTAATTTTAACCAATCTTATACACAAAAATACGAATATTTACAAGATTTAATGACTATACTATGAAAATGTATTATATGATAATGACCCACAAGTGAAAGATCATGTCTCTCCTAAGCATAGTTTTGGTAGTAATGACAACACACATTATTTGATCTAATGCTTTGTTAAGTGTTGATTTCTGCAAATGCACGGGGTTGTTGTAGCTAGTTTCGAAATAAGGGCATCAAACCATGCCGGAGCTATGGAAATGGTATTCTAGGCTTAGCTTTCGTCACCTACTCTCGTTGGTGCTTTGCAAATTATATAAAGGCTAAAACAAACAGTAAATAGTGGCTCAAAATAAAGTAGTATAAAAGGATTGTAAATAAACAGTAAATAAACTAACAACATAATAAATAGAACGGACTGATGGATGGTTGATTGATTGAAACTACAATAGGGATAAAAAGCGTTCTTGGGAAGGGCGGTTTTACCACTAGCATACTTCTGAATTGATTAGGCGTGTGCATAATGTTCTCATTCAAATAATCTATGAGGGTGGAGCTCCGTATATTAATGTGCCCCGGTGCCGCGGTTAACACACTACTCACCACCATACAGCCTAGATGATAAGAGATACACCTACTGTCACTAGCTATTAAGGGTCTCCTTGTGGAGGTGGTATTGGTACAGTGAGTTCTCCGTTGATCCCACGTTGGAGATTAGCGCGAAAGGAGGAGAGACTTTCTGCCCTGTCATACTCACTCGCCAGTCGTCCTCAAACCAACCCAAATAACCCGTCAGGGGTCCATGGAACAATATTGTTGCGGTCGTCTTCACACAATATCATGGGGATTGTTATCACAAACAGTCGATAGGAAACATTATTTCAATTCGTAATAGTACTAGGGTTTCCCCATCTCCCCAAGAACTGATGGAACTACTCACACATGAAGGCAATAAACATCATAATGATTGTATTGAAAATGGAGGATGAATGTATGGATGAATACACGTGCAAATCCACAACTACATGTTCTAGAGTTACAGTGAGATGAGATGGAGATGATATCACGTAGATGTAGATGGTGGTGATGCGATGGAGATCGATGCAGAGGACTTCACAGTGATGGAGTTTATGTAGATGGATTCCCTTCTGCGAATTCCCCCTCCGGACACCTTCCGAGGTAAAGGTTTTGGTGTATTTTCGAGGTTTTCCGTGTGGTAGCCGCTTCTCTCTTCGCCTCTAGGAACTTTTGATCGATCTGCCGTCAAAACAGGTTAAAACATACCTCAGTACGGTCGGTACTCACTCTACCGGGGTCATTATATATTATCGAATTAAACTGGTACTCGGTCTTTCCGTTGCGGCCTCCGTGCCGAGTGGTTCTGTTTGGTATGGTCAGTGGTACGGTCAAGGTGAATGTACCGCGACTCATTATATGGGTAATACCTTGTTTGATCGAAGAACTCTTCTCGTACGGTGACTGGTACGGTCATAATTGACCCCCTATTTTACTAATGCTGACGGCACCCCTCTGGTTGACCTGGAGAACCAAGTGTTGCAGAGGAGCTCATGGAAAGACCATCTGACCGAAGAGGAGAAGGAGCAAACTAAGGACTAAGTGTCCCAGATAGCCACCCTGTAGGCCAGCGGACTCACTCGGAGTCACCTCGCCGCAACATTCCTGAAGCGTCGAGTGCAGCCACTCCAAGCGAGAGCACAACCCATGTGGGCGTACTCGAGCGCTGACCCGTCTCACCAACTGCGCAGAAAAGAGCTCTCGAGTAATGAACTCGAGGGTTGTTTGCGACAGATTACTCGGGTCAAGGAGACTTATCCTGTTGACTTGGTCCCTCCTATCTCTCCCCTCTTCTCCGCGACTGAGCGCACCGTGGGAAGTTTTTCCTTCACTCCACTTTTCATTTATCGCAATGCTTTCCTATTGTTTCCTGAGTTCTTCACTCTCCAGCATTCTCTGTTTTGCTTCTTGCTCTTCATACTCGAGTGAATTGTGTTGTTTCTGTTGCCTAATTTTGACTTCGACTTCTTTTCAGAACATGGATGTTATCCCCAGCGAACCACCCAAGGCTGGCACCGTCTCCTTTATGGAGGATTTGACTTTGGGTTCTGCTGCGGATTTGGACTCGATTTCTTCCGTTGCCATAGCCCATTCTTCTCGCGACGCTGAGGACTTGGAGGAAGGTGCTGAGGAGACTGCCAAAGAATCACACGTTCCCTGCAAGCGCACTCGAGCAGAGAGTGAACACGAGGAAGCTACCTCGAAGGACTCGAGTTCTTCGATCTCCACTCGAGGGGATGAGCCGAGGAACCCAATATCCGCGGTTCCCATCTCTTCAATGCCTCCACTCGCTCCTCAACCAATGGTTGCACCCTCGCAAATTCCTACCACCAAGAAACTTTGCCGTATGTACTGCTTGGGGTCTTTCAGCGGGTAAGTTTTTCTTCTTCTGATTTCCTCAAATCTTGATTTTGACTTAACCCTTTAATTTTTCCTTCTTGTCTTTTTCTTTAGTAATCCTCCTAGGGCTCCAACTCCTCCATCCCAAGGAGGGGCCGGTTCGAGTGCTATCCCAACTCCTCCTTCTCAAGGGGGAAATGATTTGGGTGCCGCTCCTGACACTCGCACTCCTACTGTTTCAAGTTCCTCTCGAGACACTCAGGACAAGACAGTCGTCCAGGAGGATGCTCATAGGCTCCTGATCCGTCCAAAACGTATCTACTTTTCCGAACACTTTTGCTATTCTTTTCTTCTAGAATTGTGCGTTTTGGATGCAACTAACATGGACTAACGTTGTTTTTAGCAGAATTACCTTGGTGTCTCGTTTTGTGCAGATAATCGAATTTTAGGAAAATGCCCGGAAAACATCCCGAAGACCTTATTTTACCCAAAGATCCCCGGAGCCAGAAGATGAGCCGGAGGGGGAAAGGAGGGGCCCACACCACCTGGTGGCGTGCCCCCTAGGTCGCGCCACCACCTGGTGTGGCCACTTCAGCCACCCACTCGGTCTCCCCTTTCGACTACATAACCACTGTGACCTAAAAAACGAGGGGGGTTCGTCATATTCCAGAGAAAAACACTACAGCGCTGCCGCCACCTCGAAACTCAAATCGGGGATCAGAATTTCATGTTTGAGCACCCTGCCGGGACGGGGATTCGGAGGAGATTATCGCCATCGTCATCGTCACTACTTCTCCATCAACCATCCATGATTCCTCCATCCATGTGTGAGTAATCCCCGTTGTAGGCTGAGAGCGATGGTAGGGATTGGATGAGATTGTTCATGTAATAATGCCAGATTGTTAGGTCATGGTGCCCAGTATCCGTTGTTAGTGCTATATATCGTTGTTTCAACTTGTTATGCTTAATGTTTGTCACTAGGGCCCGAGTGCCATGATCTCAGATCTGAACATGTTATTGTTTCATGAGTATAATTATGTTTCTTGATCATACCTGCAAGATGTTTACACATATCGTTGTCTGGAACCCGAGGCCCCAAAGTGACAATAATTGAGATAACCGGAGGGGGTGGCTGTGATGTGAGAATCACATATGTTCATGAAGTGTTAATGCTTTGCTCTGGTGCTTTATTAAAAGGAGCATCTTAATTACCCGTAGTTTCCCTTGAGGCCCCGCTGGCCACTGCAACAGGCTGGTAGGATAGAAAATGTTGTGCAAGTTTCTCATTGTGAGCATGTACGACTAAATTGGAACACATGCCTATGGTTTACCTAGTACCTGGATGCTTTATTATTATCTATCTGCAATGCCCATGTTTTGATTATTATATAAACTATCTTATCCATGCAACGTCCGTTCATCCATCCATATGTCTACAAATATTAATCCAGCTATTTCCTACAATGCTACTGTTGTTACTATTTTACTTCAGTAACAGCGTCGTGAGCCATAAAGAATCCCAAGCACAAGAAATGAAGCGACGACATCGACTTGACTGCGGTCGCAGGCCCACGTGACCCGGGTGGATCATTGCCAACGTCACCCGGGTGGATCATTGCGTCTTCTCCAGCCGGCCGCGCGGAAAATCCAAGGCGTCGCACGACCAGCCGGCTAGAAGAGCCGACACAAACCAAGGGAGCAGACGGGAGCTTCGCACCCGGCGCACCGGCTCCCAAACTTCCACCTGTTCGGGGGCTAGTGTCGGGGGGATGATCCCCGGGTGCCTCAAGAACCGGAAAGAAGCAGTTGGAGGATCGCGCTTCGTACAAACCCACGTGGCATCGCACGTACAAGCGTACCCCGGGCATCCATCGGACTGCTCCGGCTAGCACCTCCGCCCGCCTGCTGGCTGACCAGCCGGACGAAGACCCCAACCGGGTGATCACAAAAGCAAACTGTACGGGGAGGCATGGCAAAGCACGCCAACTCCCTAGGCCTACGCAGGCCACCGTGCCTCTCTACGCCACGTGGTACACCTACTCTTCGGCTGCCTGAGGTACTCGGGCATGGGCTCGACCGTACCCGCGTACGGTCGGCTGTAATTCTATGCAAACTAGCCGGTACCAGCCTACGATCTTCAGTACCCGCCGCATGGGATCGAGGTACCCGGCGCACGGCTCGGGTACGGCAGCATGGGTGCTTGGGCAGCCCGGAGTGGCTTCCAGGTACGCAGGGATGGACTCGACCCTGTCATAGTACGGCGCCCGGGTACGGCACCCGTATTCGGAGGGCGCAAGGACATGAAGCGTTTGTCCCGAGAATCTCTCCGGCTGGTCGTATACCAGCCGGTCCCACCTGTCAGCCGGCCAGTGCACCAGTATATAAGGAGTGTCTCGGCCCCCATAGTAGGGATCGACTTTTGAGAGATCGAACTCCTGCTCTTAGACATCCACTTCCATAGATGAACTCTGCTCAAGGAGCGACCTTGTAATCTGTGCCCTGGTAGTAGAGAGATAGAAGCAGGTGTAGGGGTTTTACCTCACCGTGAGGGCCCTGGACCTGGCTACATAGTTGTGTCTACACGCTTACTACCCAATCCCGTGCCAACTCCACCGTTTGCTAGTTAGCCCCTTCTTTAAACATCTTTGGATCTCCATCGGTGCTGCCGTGTTACACACCACGACAATGAGTGTGCGAAGGCCTCTCGTATTCTCATTCACTTACCAAGTGCTAAAACACTCCATCCTTATAAGGTGGTGCGCAAATGTGTGACTAAACTTTGCACTTCCACCACTTACTCACATTTTTTTCCCGGAGAACCCACATTTACTCACACATGGTCCATTTGAGATTTCAGGATTTATCTATCGGGATATCGACTAAATGGACCTAATTCTAACACTATATATAGCTCTATGAAGGTTTTTTGATATATGGCCAAAGAATACATGGTGTATTTCTCGTGTCATGAGTTTTCCTGAACTAATTTTAGGTATACCTTTAAAGAATATGAATTCATTATCCAGCTAGATATTAGGAAAAAAAACTCGTAAGCGAGGTTTTCTTTGCTTAGAAAATTCGAGTAAGTGCAAAATTTAACATGGGTTTATTAAAACATGACTTTCCGTACATTTGATATAATTTATGTTGGAAAACCTTCCCGTGCAAGGTAACTAACGGACCCACCCTTTCTTGGGTGGGGGGTTTTCCCTCTAGATTGGTCCTCAACCCTAGCCCATCTCCCCCTTATATATACCCATGTATTGTATGGAGAGAGACACACCATTTGATAATAAAGATCAGTCCCACCTATATCTATGTGTTCATTTACTTTTGGCATATGTGATTGTGCCGCATATACGACTCCTTCGACTACGCTTTCGCTGCACGCCCTAGCACCGGACTCGCCGGCAAAGGTTGTGCAACATGTTATCAGCACGAACTGCTCCGCCAACGGATCTACATCGAGCCTTCGTCAAGCAGTCTCTCGTCGTTCATCGTGGAGGTATAATCCAGATCCGATCGCAACAACGTTTTTACATAATTTTTGTTTTCCGTTCTTGCCATACGTTTTCTACTACCTACGGTGTCGATTTTCCTCCCGAGAGTCGAGCTGACGAATACGTCGTCGACCAATGTCGATACTCTCGGATTCAAGGGCGATTTGATGACACCGCCGTAGGGAGTCGGTACAGACGTGATCCTGATGATCACGGTACCTCCACGGCGCACCGACTGCGCGACGCGCCGTCTCGATTCCAGATGAACGGACAATGAAAATTTACATCTGAAGCGGTTTTTCGTGTCGGCGTAAAAGACGTCGTCGGCTGACTGCCGTAGAGCCGTTCGTCGTGTGATGCATAGGTCGGCAAGCCGCCACGCAACACACCGAGCCTCGCACTACGTGGCACCGTCGTCGCTCTTCCGCGGCGCGAAGGTTTCCATGGCGTCCGTCGTCGGCGTCATGGACGACGTCGGCGTCCCACGTGCTCGTCGGCTCAGCTGGACATGTCTTCTGAGATGTGCGCGTCGTCGCATGCCATCGTCGGAACCGTGGCAGGCCGATGGACATGCGCTCCCGAGCTCCACGTGACGCCACGCAAAGCGGCCGGCCGCGAGCCGAGCTCGCCGCGCCCGTGCGTGCGGTTGGCATGCACACACAGCTGCCCGACCCTGCTGGTCGCTGGCGCCGCTGCGGTGGCCGCCACCACCTCCCGCGAGCAGACGACCCTGCTAGTCATTGCCGCACCCGCACACCACGCTCGCACCCGCGCTCTGCCGCCCCACACCGCACCACCACCGACCCCGATGGTTAGAGCCCCCCCCCCCTTTCTCACTGCCGCACGCACGCGCGTTGCTGCGCGACCCTCGTGGCCGCCGGCGCGGCTGCGGCGGCACCGCCGCCACCCACCGAGGAGCTGGGGAAACCTAGCTCCATCCCCTGTTGGGACCGGTGCGGTGGGCCGGCCCATGCAGTAGCTCGACATATTGGGCTAGATTCAGCCCATTTCCGTTTAGCCTAAAAAAAAGAGCAGCGCTGGGAAGAAATAAAAGGGGTGATGAGCCGTATGTTCCGGCCCAGTTTCGGCCTGCCGCCGATCGGACCGGAACGAATGCGAGTCTGCGCGCGAATTTACATTTTGGCACCTGTACTTTTCGAGATTTCCGTATAATTTTATTCCTGCTGAATAATTTATCTGTAAGTCCCTCGAATAGTCAGTGTTTGCTGAAATTGTATTTCTGTGCATATAATAACCTCGGAAAGTCAATTTTAGGGCCAATTTTTTTTATGTTAGTGATGTGTTTAACATGTTTCCGTCATTATAATGCTTTGATTATGTGTTTTCATTGCTAGAATTGATTGTTTAATTACTGTTAATCGCTCTGAAATCATTGTTAGCATGTTTTTAAATATTGGAACGTCATGTTAATGAACAATTCTATCTTCATCGCATTTATGCAATGGATTACCTGCTATAATCGGGATTACCTGCTGTAATCTAAGATGATTTGCATAAACTGTAGATGGCCGGAATCGTCAACCGTGAGTTCCCCGAGCTAGCCCAAACTGGGCTCAACTACCTAACATGGGCATCGGACGTTGAGATCTTCCTCACGTCCAGACTTTGCATTTTTCTGCGTCACCACCTCTACAGTACTATGAAAAACGAGTACATGGCTAAGCGGAGTGCTTTGGACCTCTGGAACGCTCTTAAACAGCGTTTCGAGCGACTGAAGTACATTGTTCACCCGTGGGCAGAGGTGGAGTGGATCCGTCTGAGGTTTTAGTACTTTAAGACGGTGGGAGACTAATAATTCGGCTTTGCACCGGATTTACACCTCTCTTCGGATGTGTGGTGTCACTATCACCGGCACCAAGAAGATTGAGAAAACTCTCTCTCCTTTCGACCCCGATTTTGTGCAGTCCTTGCGGAATTACCGGCAGAGGAAGTGCACGCAGTATGCAGAGCTTGTGGACATAACCCAGACGGAGTGGGCGTAGGATGAGATGTTGTGAAAGAACTCTCTAGCGCAGCCACTTGGAGCGAGTTCCCCGTTAGGAGGCCCATGCCAACGCCTACAAGGTCTGTATGCCTCGCCCCCCTCGCCAGGTTCAGCAATATCAGCCAGGCCAGGGGGAGTAGAGGCCCCAGGAATGCTATCGATGCGACTTTACAACACACTTCTCACGCCAGTGCCATGCATCTAAGAACATTGTGGCAACGTACAAGGCTAGTAAGAAGGTGCATGAATCGTACCTCGCCTCAGTACATGGGGAGGCACCTCCAGCACCCATGGTGGCGCTCGAGATCCTCCCACCACCTCCACCTCTGCCTATGGATGCACCTGGAGTTGCGCCCATGCAGATATCCTCGACGGTTTTCAACGGACGCCGGCATCTCTATGGAGGTCTATCACTTGGTGCTTCCCTTTTGCACCTCGTGTAGGCACTGATGATGATCCGAGGAGAAGTTCGCTCAGTTGGACATTGAGTGTGAAATGAAAGGCGTGTTCGCTATGCCCGCCTAAGCTTCCACTGTCTAACTTATCGTGATTCCATAGGCAATTTAAGATACATTTGGTTTGTAAGCTCTATAAGAGCAAGACATATTCATTATTTTGACGCATGAATGTTTTTTGGTCATCATTCATTAATTCCTTTATTTAAATATGATGGCATGTTATGTTCTGAGATATATATGCATTTGTTTTGTAATGTCGCTACTTCCTTGCTTCATTATTTTAGTTACATGCAAATATCTTAGAACATGTGTGGCACCCCAATGAAGTAAACATGTCTCGTGGAAAACGATACACTAATACCATATTGAGGGAGATTATGTGCTTAGAGTCTAATTAAAATCCTCGAGGTAGTGTTATGAAAATCGCCGGCTGCGATCCTTATATAGTTGGCGCCGGACGAGCCACTATCATACTACCCATGGGAACAACTTTGATCATAAACGATACATTGTTGTACCCCAAGTCTCTCGCCCCCCCTAAGTTTCAATGATTTTCACGCTAACAGTCTCCAGCTGAGACCGGTGTTGTGAATGGTATGTAATGCCACCTAATCACCGAGCGCGATGAAAATGGTAAACATGTTCTTGGAAAATTTTCCTCCACTGGACACATGGCTATGCTACACGATAATTGTAGAACTCCTTGTGTACACTACCTTCCGATGCTCTGAACTATTTTGCCTATGCCATGATAGATTAGGCCACTCAGTCTAAGTATGATGAGCAATACACAACTCAAACGGTCATAATGTGAAAGTGAACAACTTCCCAAATCTTGATGATTTCGTATGCTCCGCATACACTACGGGGAAGTTAATCATTAGACCGCCCCCTTAAAGGTGAAGGATGCAATCCATCATAAGAGTTGTACTTAACCAACCCGATGTTGGGGCAAGCTATGTTACACGCTGCTAAACTCGTTAACTTTAGACCGTTGGCCTACAACATCCATTCTCATGTGCAGCTTGCGCAGGGGTCGGCACCGATAATTTCCCACCTTTACAGGTTCGGTTGCCAGGTGTATGTAAAGATACCACCACCCCAGCGATCAGCAATGGGCCTACTCCGAAGTTGGGGATATACATTGGTTATGCGACTGTGTCCATAATCAGGTATTTGGACCCCATGACAAGTGAAATAAGGTCGGATTGGAAAGATTGGCATGAGGCACTCACCTCACACATGAGGTGGATCGGTACAGAGCAAGACTCATCGCTCAAGGGTTCACTCAACAACCAGATGTCGTTATTGAGGAAACTTACTCCCCAGTCATGGATGGTATAACCTTTAGATACTTGATCTCGATGGCAGTAAATATGGACTTAACAATGAAATTGTTGGATGTTGTCAACACTTACCTATATGGTAATCTTGATGCGTACATTTACATGAAGGTACCGGAAGGTATCCCCATTCCGATCCAAGACAGAAAATTGGTGTCTATACATTGTTCTTCTTGAGAAGTCATTGTACAGACTTAAACATTCTGGTAGGGTGGTATAATCGCTTAAGTCATTACCTTCACCAGAAGGGCTATACGAGCAACTAAGATGGATTATGTATAATCTCGGTGTACGTGGACGATTTCAATATAATCGTTACACCTAGAGAAATTGAGAAAGCGAGCTCCTACCTGATGTTGGAATTCGAGATGAAGGATTTCGGTAAAACCAAGTTCTTTTGGGTCTGTAACTTGAACATTCCTCTGATGGGATTCTAGTGCACCAGTCTGTCTGCACCCTGAAGGTGTTAGAGAAATTTGGATTTCATAAGGCATATCCTTCGAACACTCCAATGATTGGGAGGTCCCTTGCAGCAAGATAAGGACATGTTCAAGCCTAAGGAAGAGGGGGAGGAAATTCTGGGACCGGAATTCCCCTACTTGAGCGCCGTTGGAGCACTCATCTACCTCGCGAATTGTATACAACCGGACTTTGTATTCAGTATCAATTTGCTTGCTAGGGACAGTTTTGAGCCTACCAATAGACACTGGAAAGGCATCAAGGACGTCTTCCTATACATGTGAAGGACCCTATATCTTGGACTGTTTTATAGGAGGAACAAAGACCTATCAGTGGTAGGCTATGTTGTTGCAGGGTACCTGTCGGACCCGCACACTTCCAAGTCATAGACTGGACATGTTTCCCTTTGTGGTGGACTTGATGTTCCCAAGAAATCGTCTGAGGAAAGTCTTTTATCAACTTCGACGAACCACTCTGAAATCATAGCACTGTAAGAAGCATCACGAGTGTGCATGGCTTCAACGGATGATTCGCCACATTCAACACACATGTCGGCTGAACACCGTACACACCCCCACCATTATCTATGAAGATAATACAGCTTGAGTTGCACAATTGTAGTCAGGGTATGTGAAGAGTAATCTCATCAACCCCAAGTTTTCTATGCGCTTGAGCTAGATAAGACGAACGAGGTGAGGATCTTGCATACTAAGTCGTGTGACAATCACGCTGATATGTTCACTAAACCATTACCGACATCATCTTTGAGAGATGTGTTTGTGGAATCGGTATGATGAGACTTAGAGATATGCTAAACTCTGGGGGAGATTCTTCACACCCCCATCTACAAATCTCGATCCAGATGATTGAGTACTCAACCTGATGTTGAGTGGATTGTACTCTTTTTCCCTTATCATGTGAGTTTTCCCGATGTTTCTCACAATGAGATTTTTGATGAGGCAATTCGTGCAACATAAGGAGACGTATGCTATGCTCTCTTTCTCCATCTTTTTCCCACTGGATTTTTCGGAGTTTTTAGCCATAGAAAATACGGGATATCGGACCAGGGGGAGTGTTGGGAAACCTTCCCGTGCAAGGTAACTAACGGGCCCACCCTTTCTTGGGTGGGGGGTTTTCCCTCTAGGTTGGTCCTCAACCCTAGCCCCTCTCCCCCTTATATATACCCATGTATTGTATGGAGAGAGACACACCATTTGATAATAAAGATCAGTCCCACCTATATCTATGTGTTCTTTTACTTTTCGTATCTGTGATTGTGCCGCGTATACGACTCCTTCGACTACGAATTTGCTGCACGCCCTAGGACCGGACTCGCCGGCAAAGGTTGTGCAACAATTTCTTTGCACTATTGAATTGGCTACATGCATATGGATATTTCCGCAGCAACGTAAAAATCATGTAGTGCTACTAGGATTATGGACTACCGGCCATCGTCGTTTTTGCCTGATCTCTAGTATTTCAACAATAATTATTTTGATTTGGAGCGAGTAT
Source organism: Alopecurus myosuroides (assembly GCA_028641055.1). Lineage (NCBI taxonomy): Eukaryota > Viridiplantae > Streptophyta > Magnoliopsida > Poales > Poaceae > Alopecurus > Alopecurus myosuroides. The sequence continues at coordinate 102,699,452 of CM054060.1, forward strand.
TTCAATGGTAATAATAATAAAAATGTGTCAATGTATTCGACGGAACACGAGGACATCACGTCGTCGTCGTGTGGGGCCGAATCGAGTTTCGGTGCCGACCCGCCGATTGATTTGCGGGTACACGCAGAACAGATCGAATCGTCAGGATCCCGTAGCAGAGGCATAGATTAGCATCGCCAACGTAAGGAGGAGGAACTCATGCATAGCTTGGGGCATAGCTTGGGGCTTCAACAAGAAACGGCCGAAGCAAAATACCTGGGACTCCTATGTACATTGGACGATCTAGGAAGAAGTGCTTCCAATACCTAAAAGGCAAAATACGGGCACGAATATGCGGGGTGAAAGGAGAAGTTTTTGTCAAAGGCGGGGAAAGAAATACTCATCAAAGTCGTGGCTCAAGCTATACCCACCTATGCTATGGCTTGTTTTGACCTCACTAAAGCTCTTTGTGATGATATAACTCGTATGGTGTGCCGTTTCTGGTGGTCACAACAAGATGCAGAGAGTCGGATGCAATGGGTCAGCTGGGACAAGATGATGCTTCCTAAGGAACAAGGGGGGCTAGGGTTTAAGGACCTCTACTCCTTTAGGCCTCCTTTGATTTGAAGGAAACATGAAGAAAAAGTATAGGGTTTAGAATTTTTCAAGAGATGGTACTGTTCACTCCTTTGATTCATAGGATTGGTTTGAAGAAAAACCATAGGATTTTTCCCCCAAGATCTCAGCTTCAATACAAAACGTGGAGGAACCAAAAATGCACTCAGACGTGATGCTTTATTTCCTATGCACAAGAAACAGGGCAAAGTTTGGCGCCTGCCATCCTTTCCTATTTCTATCCGTTCCATATTCCTTTGAAATCCCTACCCCGTGAATCAAAGAGACCCTTAATATGGCAATGTTGTCTCGCCAAGTTTGGAGGTTGGTTCAGACCCGACTCCCTCTTTGCGCGCGTGCTAAAGGCCAAGTACTACCCGACTACCAACGTCCTAGAAGCAAAACTGATTGCTAGAATGAGCTATCTATGGCGTAACATTTTGAAAGGTATCGACATCGTGAAGGAAGGCATGATTTGGCGAGTGGCCTCGGGCGAAGACATAGCTATCCGGGATGATCCATGGCTGCCAAGAGACCTGTCCAGGAACCCTCTCAGGCTCTCACTAGACGTGGCAACCAGCTATTAACCAAGGTGGCGGAGCTTCTGGACCTGGTGAATGGGGGTTGGCATACTCAACTGGTTTTACAGACTTTCCGTCCGGGTGTTGCAGAGGTTATCCTGCAGATTCGAATCTATGAGAATCTATGAGCAACACGATGATTTTGTGGCTTGGCATTTCGACAACAAGGGTCTCTTTTCAGTCAAAACCGCATACCGGGTACACCTCAATCCGCGTGCCTCCAAAGCACCCGTGGTGACGGGAGAGTCTGTGCCTACTCCCAATTGGCGCAAAGATGTGTGGAGGGCATTTGGAAGCTCTGATGCCTGGCAAAGGTGCGGCTTTTCTTGTGGCGCCTATGCCACAATAGCCACCCGTTGTACATGAACATAAGCCGTCGTGGAACTGATCTTGACACACGATGTGCGGTTTGTGTTAAATACTTCGAGGACGAAGCCCACCTGTTCTTGCGTTGCAAGGAAGTGAAAACGGTGTGGAGATCAACCCTACTTGAGCCTGTACGGTTGAAACTGTTGAGCTGCTCAAATGCACTGGAAGTGATGGAAGAGATCCTTAAGCTGCATGATGAGAGGAAGCTCCGAACTATCAGTCTACTATGGGAATGGTGGAATGAGAGGAATAGAGTAAGGCATGCATGGGGAAATGCGCCGATCTGCGGACGAATTCCATCCTTGATGCTCCCTTCATCCAGCAGACGGGGCAAGGAGTATGGGGATGCCTGGCCGTAACAATGAAGGTGAACTGCTGTTCTCCGCTGCTGGTAGCCTCGTCCATCTCTCTGATGCGCCCTGATGAAAGCAATTGAGTTGGCGGAGCAGTTGGGAATGGATCGGATTATCCCTCTCGGGTTGCAGCAGGCGATCACTGTGGAAATTATTGAAACCCTAATAATTGTTGTTGTATTGCTTGGCCCTCATATGGGGTATATAAAGGAGGTACGAGGGGAAGAGAGACTTGGACTACAAGTTATCTAGGAGTCCTAGTCTATCCCTACACATATACGTGTCCGTATTCTAACATCCCCCCGTAGCGGGAGTGAAGCGGACGCTTGCGAGTGGATTTGAAGATTTGCGCTTCCGTTGCTCTTCCTCTCCGTTATCATCATTTCTCCTCTCTTCCCTCCCGCAGTCACAGCGGGAGTGTCGTGGACGCAAGTGACGACGCGGATGCTGTTGACTGGAGTTGTTGCCGATGTGTTGCTGTAGACATATAGCCTGTGATGTCGATGTCGAGGTAGATGATCGTGATGTAGCCGTAGTCGGTTTAGTAGTGGTCGATGTAGATCTCGTCGTAGTCGTTGTAGCTGCAATGCCGGAGGCGCAAAAAATTGCGCGATGTGTATGACGGTGCTGCAATTGTGTTTTTTTACGACGTTTCGCACCTTGAGGGGTACCGTCGTGGGGGCGTCTTGAAAATGTCAGAGGACCAGTTTTGCCAAGACTGGGAGAAGCTCACCAAGCACACATGGTTTTGCCAGAACCGTGTGCGCGGTTGTAGGATTTTCACCGTAGTGATGCCGGGTTGTCGATGCAGTCTTAGCCGTCGGACGCGGTCAATACCGTCGTCGGTGTCATGGCGTCTTGCAGTTGTACTGTCAGAGGACGCGTGTCCAGCTTTGTGGACGTCGTAGTTGTAGCGGCAGCGGCGGTGTGTTGACGAGGTTGTCGATGAAGACCACGTGATGTAGACCTTGGCGATGTTGTGTCAGCGATGAGGTAGTAGGCATGAGGTGGTACGTCGCTTGGAGGCGTCCCTCGCGGCGACGATGATGTAGATGCCATAGTGTCGGAGAAGACATGGGCCTGCGTGTGGTTGTTGTCGTTTCTCGTAGATGTGCTCGACGAAGATCTTGACGCGTAGCGTGGCATAATCGTACAGCTTAGTGTCGCGGTTCAGCCTGATGTAGTCGCAGATTGGTACGGCTCGATGTAGAGATCTTGGCTGCACTCGTGTGGTCGATGGAGTCCGCTTGGAGAAGACCGCTTATGCACGCGTATCCAGAAGTCGACGACCGCCACACTTCGGACGTGAAGACAGGGGCTTCTGAAACCGGCGCACGCAGCTAGCTAGGCATGCATGCAGCCGATCAATCTCGTACGTGGTCCGAGCAAGCCAACAACGTGTGTTGCTGCATGACGCTTGATGAAGCAGTCGCCGTGTCGTGGGATGATCACGGCAGATGTTACCAGGGGTAACTGATCTTGGGGCAAGTCGACACAGATATTTGGGAGAGGGTTTAGCTCGAAAGAGAACATGATGATAAGCGATCTAGGAATCGGCACTCAACTCGCCGAGTCTCGAATATGGCTCTTGATTTATACTAGATACTCGATAACAGGTGATAGGATTATGTCGTGAATCTCTGCCAAGCTAAGCCTAGGGGCCGGTTTATAAAGCACTCGTACCCCCCCTGGCTTGCCCTCCAAGGCGTAGCTTGAATCCTATCCGAACTCTGCTTACAAAGCCTAGCTTTCCTTACCGCAACCCACAATCCGGGTTACGAGGCCTACAAACTTTGGGCCTTCCAGAAGTTTCTTTATCCTTAGCCGGATCCCGCGCAGCGTCCTTTGGGCCGGGTTACACCTTGGAGTTGGCCTACCGGGTTACTATCCCCCCATCAGTAGTCCCCAGAATAGCTTGGGCTTCCTGGATTCCTCCGTGAAGCGCTGGCTATTCCCTGCAAAAATATCAAACGCTCAAGCGTATGGAGGCCGGGTTACAATGCTTTGATAAATGGCTGGGTCCAACTCCACGGTGACCATGCAGTAACCCGGCTCTCCTCCAAATGCTTCTCCTAACTTTCCAGGTCTAAGTCTTAATAAAAACTCCACGACTCTACACTTTTCCTGATAATTAATCCTGATACCAAGGAAAAGATCTTCTTTCCTTTTTTAACTAGACACCTCCCTCCATGCTAAAAATGTATCTTGCAAATTTCGAAATAGACGGCCATTACCCCGTATTTCCCGGGTTTCGCCCGTTGGGCTAAGTTTTTCCACCCAGGCCATTATAAATAAGCCCTTGGAAGTAACCCTAGCTCCAACGGCTTATTTTCCCCATTCCTCTTCCTTCCTCCTTTCAAGCTCGAGCCCCCAGAGCGCCATCACGGAAGCCCCGCGCGCGTCACCGGAGCCCATCCGCCGCCGCTTGCGCTCCGCCACAGCGCGGTTCACTCCACCGCCCAAATCCGCCACCAAATCTCCGATCTGCCCGCCAAGAATCGTGAAAGGGCACCAAGCTTGCGTCATCTGCCTCCGCAAAGCTTCGCTTCAATCTCCTTCGGTAAGTCTTCTACATCCTCCAACTTATCCTCGTAATTTCTTAGTTTCTCCTCAAGTTAGATCTGAATCGAGCCGCCCGCGATTTCTCGGGTCATGCCGAATCAAGTCACTAGTGTTTACTCTAACTCACCCAATAGATAAGATATACAGTTTAACTCACTCTCCTACCACTTGTAATCACTAATTTTGCCACAAATTCAGAAATGAGATTCCCAATCTGGGCTGGAGTCGTCTAAATTTTCCGCCTTTACTCCTATCACCCGGAAAGTCTTTCCTCTCCGGCTCACTTGCTCATAACAGATGTACGGGCAGCCATTTACCCTCCCCGAACACTTATCTATGCATAAGATTCCATAGCCTTTGTAATAATGTGCGATACCTGGACAACTCATACCTGGCTTAGCAAAGTAATACCCGGATCATGTTTAACTTACCAACACTTGCTCAACTGACAATTTCCGAGTTTTCACTTCTCACATCCTTTCCTTGGACGCTTTTTCAGGTTAACCCTATGGCGCCCAAGAAGCCGGGAAAGCAGCCAGTTAAGGCAAAGACCACAAATTCCATATCTGCCAACTGGGGGAGGTCCTCCGTCACCAAGGCCTAACTAGAGGAACTGGTTGAACTAGGGGTTCTACCCCCTCAGGAGACTATCCAGTGGAGAGTACCGGGTAATGAGACCCGGCCCACTCCAGCAGAAAATGAGGTAATCTGTTTTGTTGAACATGTGACCCGGGGCTTCCGGCCTCCGGGTCATCCTTTCTTTCGCGACGTTTTAAGCCATTATGGCCTTCGCATTTTCGACATAGGACCCAACTCCGTTCTAAACATCACTCATTTTATCGTTCTTTCCGAGTCTTACTTGTGCTCTCCGCCAAGTCTGGCTCTCTTCGTCGAACTCTTCCAGTGCAAACCGTGCCGCGAAAGCGGCGACGGTGCACTTCTTACTTGCGGCGGGGTTTCCATCCAACGCCGCAAGAACTCCTTAATGCCTCCTCTCACCCTCAACTCCCACGTAAAGCACTGGCAGCTCTCATACTTTTACTGCCAGGACACTTCCCCACCCGGCGAAAAGAAGTTGCCGGGTTACTCGGAGGGTCAACTTGACATTTCCGAAGCCTTCAATGGGTTTGCCCCTGACCTGGAAAGGGAAGAAATTCTACCTCTATTGGCCAAAATCTCCATCCTTTCTGCCCAAGGCCTCATCGGGCTTAACCTGGTGAAGACTTGGGTCGATTTCCGCATCCAACCCAACTCCATTCGCACAAAACTGATGTGTGGATACTCGGGGCAAACCACGGACCCGATCCGATACTCCACCAGCAATTTCGCTCCTAGCGATGCCAACAAAACAATAGAGGGCTTTCTGACGGAAAAGCTCGAGGTGATCCGGAACATAGCCGGATTAGAACCTTTCACCCTCGAGAACCCGGCCCCCGCGGTAAGGACCTAATTCTAACAAGTTCAATTTTATTCGTTCCTCTTGATACAACTGTTAATCCTTGCTCTGGTATCTCCACCTCAGGCCGACAGTGACTTCTGGAAGGCGGATACTCCTCCTAACTCCGGAAACCCGGAAGAGGAAGGGGATGCCGTTAACTCGGACGAAGGCACATACTTAGTCCCCTTGAATACGTCATGCCCTACTTCTCATTTCCACACTATAATCTTGATTACTTTCAGAACAAGAAGACCAAGACGAGGAGGAAGAAACGGACGGCAAGGTGGAGTCTGCCAGTGATGAAGATGAACCGGAGCCAGCAATTAAAGCCGGATCCAAAAGAAAACCCCAAGGAATCGTTTTCCAGGTTTCATTTCATTTCCTTGTGCTTAATTTGCGTTCCCGTGATATCATTCATGAGCTAACCCTGTCATCATCCCTTTGGTCATAACTGAAGGAGCCACCTGCGTCCAAACGTAGAGTGACCCGGAACCATCCGGGTAACGAGACCCTTAACCCGGGTACTTCATCGCCTCCAGCTCGACATACTGGTATTCACCATACACAAGAATCTTTCCCAAACATTCCCTCACAAAGTAATCTCACACCTTGCTTGGTATTTTTCAGTATCTTCCGGGTCCAGCAGCGGCTTCCCCTCGGACTTCGCGGTGAACCCCGGGTAAAGTTCTTTTCCTGATGTTATGCCAAACTTTTATCGCCCTTTTCATGACTTATGCGCTAACTGCACCTTTGCACTTTCTATAGAGCCACGGTCGTTGTTAGCGACCAGGAAGACATGGAAGTTGAGGACCGGGGTAAGAATAAACCGACTGACGACGCATTCACCACAGCTGGTCATGAGCAAGCGTCACCAACGAACCCGGCTAGGCAAGAAGCCGGGTATCCAATAGCCTCGCACGCAAGCGAGAAGGAAAAAGGCGCAGCTGCGGGCGCGGGAGGAGGGCCAAACTCCGACATTCGGATGACCCGGGTGCCGTCTCCTGTTACGAAGAAAACTTCTTCTCCAAATTTCCACGCCCCCGAGTCTTCTAACTCGGATAACAATGATTTTAACCAGCTGATGAGTGCTCTCCTGTCCATGAAAGCTTCAGAGGGAAATGTCTTGGAGCGTATGGTCGCAGCACATCAGGTAACATTATTTGATATTCCTTACTACACACCCAGTCCCCAAGTTCTGAGCATAACTTGCTGAAGTTGTGCTCGGTACTTCATACAATATTCGGCTTGTCATGATATCCGACTTACAGTTTCACTCGTTCCTTGCAGGCGGAAATTACTCGGTCCGACGAGGTATTACTCAAGACCGAGCAGCTCCTGCTTGCTGAAGTAAAGCGCAGAGAAACCCTTGAGGCGGAGGTGAAGACTTTGAAAAAAGATGTCTCCAGATACAAGAAGAAGTACGATGCTGCCCAATCTACACTGAAAAACTTGTCGAACCAGGTTGCGGACACTTATCGCATCTTGCTAAGTAAGTTTTTGTTCGCGATTAACTTACATGCCTCTATCTTATCGTTATAATAATCAAGATTACTGATATCTTTTCTTTTATTTCAATTGCAGGTGCTAACCTTGCTGCTCCAGAGGACGATGTCGTCGCTATGACTAAAACGCTAAAGACTGTGCTCCGAACATTTTTTGCCGGCACAAAGCTTTTATTGGATGCCGTGAAATGGCCTTCCGAGGTATACCCAGGCGAAGAAAACCTTATGCAAGCTTTTTCGACGGTGCCTGGATGGATTGAAATATGGAAGCGCTCGTCTTGCCGAGTCGGTATGACCTGGGCCTTTACGCTGGCGAAAGCTTATTTTCCTAAGCTTGACCCGGCAAAGGTAATATCCAAGTTTCCAGAATTCAAGGCTGACGGCTCCAAGTTTACGCCCAAGGATTTCAAAGTTATACAATCCGCCGTACGCCACTCGGCTACTGCCTTGGCCGATAAGATGGAACTGGACACAATCATGAGCTCGTACGACGCTGAAGGCAAAACCATTTTGGTGGAGGCACCCCCTCCCTTCGACATGCTGGAAAAATGGGCGACTGACCTGGCCAGGAGGAAAGAAGAAGCTGCTAACAGAGAGGCCGAGTTAGGCTTAAGGCCGTCTACCTCTACACCAGCTGTTCCTCCACCTGTCCGTCCTGATGTGGAAAGTCCGGGTAATGCTGCTGGAAAGGCTAAGGAGCAGGTCCAAGACCAAGACCCGGAAGACCATTCCCAGGATGCCGAGTAGGATGATGTCTTGTATTCTGTGTTTTTTTTTAAAAAACTGGTATGATTTTGATGATGCGCTTGTTGCGCCATTGATACTGGTACTGTCACTTTGTACTTTTAACTCGTGATAACTTTTTGCCTTTCCCGGCTTTTGATAATCTCGACCCTTGTTTTATTCTTAAGCTTATTCTCGATACCCGATTGCTTTTGATTCCCTTTTCGAGGCTCGGTTAACCGAGTATCGTGGGCTTTGATAAGCGGACTTTTCTTTAAGTCCCCAAGACTCGGAAGCCAAGGTTTTTCGAGCTTCAATAGATAAACAGCTTGTTTCTGTTTCGAAGTCCCCAGTCCCCATGACCCAAAGTACGAGCCAGGGGGGTGTGGCCTTTCTCAGATGACAAACTGCTCTTTACTAAGCCGAAAACCAATAGCCATTCACGTAAATACTGAAGTCATGCTTGATACTTGTTGAGTTTCCAGCTATTTAGCCTTGTACTCTGCATAGACTTGTGGTTTAGATGACCCTTTTGATTATCTTGTACTGTAAGCCGGCTTTCGCGTGGATACCATGTTGTTACATCTATACGAAAAACAGGGTCAAGCAAGTCCCATTGGGCTGCATGGTTTGATTGTAATCGTAAGCGAACAGATCATGCCACTTTGGTGCGATTCACATCGAGCTTAAGTAAGAATAACCAAGAAATTTGGCTCCTTCGTCCGGTTATAAGATTGCAGCCGTACTCGTCTTGCAAGTAATCGGCCCTCATAACTCATAGGCATCAAGGCCAGGTCTCTGGGTTTGTGACTACTATTTAAGCAGTTCAATTCCCAAAGACTTATGTACGTGCAACGTATTTTGATGATACTGATGTATTGATAATAACAAATATCACTTACTTGTACTTGAAGCAAAGACCATGATAAGACTTGAAAACCATCTCTTTTATTGATACGAAAAAATTTGTGCCAGCAGGCCGCCTCATTAAAAACCTCCCAGTCCCCTTAGGTACCCTGGGTAGGAAAAGAGCGCGTATGAAACCTGCTGTCCGTTACACTACTTTAGTTCTTCTCGAGAATCGGCCCCAGGCTGGCACGGCCGATGCACATTCTCCACTTGTTAGTTCCTTTCATAATGAGTACCGGGTTTGTTAGCCAATCCGGGTGTGTCGTTCTTGTAGCGCGGCTAGTTGTAGATAGCGGTGTGACTTCCTCTTCTACGCCAGGGGGCTTGGAAGGACCGCTTCTGACGAAGGCCACCATCTTAGGATCTTGTTCTGTCCTGGTTTTTGCTTTATCCCCTTCAGAGGTCGGCCTTTTTGTCGTTGCCCTTTCCTCCAGGCTCGCCTGCGATCGGTAATGCTTGAGCTCCTCTTTCCTACAGGCTTGCTCAGCCATTGCTGCATCTCCTTCATCGCATTCAGCTGCTATATCTCGATTTCCGTGTATGGTAATGGTCTTCTTAGGACCCGGGATTTTCAGCTGTAGATACACATAACACGGTCTTGCCATGAACTTGGCATAAGCCGGTCTTCCAAACAATGCGTGATAGGGACTGCGCAACTTAACCACCTCAAAAGTAAGCCACTCAACCCGATAATTGTCCTTTGACTCCCCAAAAGCTACCTCCAATGCCATTTTTCCTTCAGGGCACGCTGAATGACCCGGCACTATCCCGTGAAAAACTGTTGTACTCTTTTGCAGTTGAGATTCCTTGAGGCCCATGCGCAGAAAAGTTTCCCAGTACAGGATGTTGATGCTACTTCCTCCATCCATCAAGACTTTTTTCAGCTCATACCCATTGACCTGTGGTGCCACTACCAAGGCTAAAACTCCCGGGTGATCAACCCTGTCCGGATGATCCCTTCTGCTCCAAGTTACCTCCTGTTCTGACCACCTCAAATACCTCGGAACAGCAGAAGAGACTGAATTGACCGCTTGTTTCAGTATCTTTTTATCCTTGTTAGAGCCTCCAGTAGTGTGCACATGATATTGACCCAACTGTTTGGGGTTAGCCTGAAAACCTCCCGCTCCCCCTTGATTGTTGCCCGGATTTCTGCTGCCGGGTTACCGGCTGGGGGTGGACCGTTGCCCAAATTTCCACCTGGACCCGGGCCTCCTCCCCGACCCGCTCCTCGCATGACTCTGTTTACTTCCTCATTCTTCCATCTCTGTAAGTCGGCGCATTGCTCCAAGGAGTGATTAGCCGGCTTGCCGTTCCTGCTGTGCTTCGGGCACGCCATCCTGAATATATCCCAACTATTGCCCGGCCTCGGAGGTCCCTGATAGTGTCCTCTATTATGATTTCCGGTATTAAAATTCCCTTCAGATCTGGGTCTTGAAGACCCGGCTTCAGTATTAGCTACAAACTCGGAACCTCCTTCAAATGGGCGCTTGTTCTGACTATTTCCGTTATTATTCGGTGCTGATCCATTGCCGGTTCTTCCACTGTTACTGGTGTTCACCTTCGCTTTCTTGTCATCAACTTCCTCCTCTGTAGTGTCTGTTGCAGCGTTTTTGTTGCATGCATCCATTAATTCTCCCATTGTAACCTCCGATGCATTCCTACTGGACTTCATGCGAGTTAACTTTTGTACTAAAGGAATATACTTGCATGTTTTTGCCATAGCTTGTAGCGCATCTTTGGGCTGAATTTCTGTGGATGAGTGAAGTATCTCCATAACCCGGCGTACCCAACTGCGTGCTGACTCTCCCTTCTTCTGAACGCATCGCTCTAAATCATCAATAGTGAATAGCTTTCTGCACGTCCCATGAAAGTGCTTGACGAACGCGGTCTTTAGTTCTTCCCAAGACTTGATCGATCTTTCTGGCAGGTTGGTAAACCATAACTTTGCTGCTCCTTCTGACATCATCAAGTACATGAACTTGGCTTGAAGATTCTCGGATGCATTGCGGATTGACATTGCAATCTCATAACTACTCAACCATGTTTCCGGATCCATGGTCGGTTCATAGTTCACTACTTTTCCCGGCTCTTTGAATTTTTCCGGGTAAGGTTCAGCTCTGATGTCATCCGAGAGACACTTGGGCCCTGCGAGGACGGTTGAGACTGGCCTTATTCGGGAAGCGTGCGATCCAGCCGGGGGCGTAGCGGGGCACGGTGCTGCAGGCAGCCCATGTGCAGCAGACCCGGCCCCGGCTCTCCGAGCCCTGGAGCTATCCACAACGGCCTGCGCCACCGATGCTGCCGGAACACGGGGAGGAGGCGGCATTTGCTGCTGCTCTTCCCTCCGCCGCGCCGAGTTTGCTTGAATATTCCCTTGTTGTTGACTGGCGTATGGCGTCCCATGCATCCCGCTTCTGTGGTCCGGGTAATTGGCCTGCTGCGCCACTGCAGTGTGCAGTAGATCGATCGCTTGCCGGGTCCTTTCTGCATGGGGCGATTCTCCTACCGGGATCTGGTTCAATGCAAGCGTTGCTGCATACACGTTGTCCATGGGATTGTTGTAGTGGCCTGCTGGTGTGCGAAACCGTGACGGCGGCTGCGGCGGCAACTCGATGCCGGTTGTGACTCTGGTTCGTGGTGGGGGTAACCCGGCCTGCACGTTCGCCGCGCGGGCTTCCGCTGTCACCGGCTGAGGCGCAGTTCCCTGGTTTACAGCTGGGATCAGTTGGTCCTGAGGCGTAATAAACAAAGCTGCCGGGTTAATGACCCCACCCGTGGCCGGTAGTCTAGTTTGATGTCTCTGGTGTACTCTAGATGTTTCCTCTCGAAGCCGGGTTTCCAATGCATCCAGCTCGCGTTGACGCGTAGCCATCCCATGTTTCTCTGCTTCCACTTGCCTTCTTTGCTGTTCCAACGCGCGGCGAGCCACATCCAGGTCCCTGCCACGTTCAGCTGCGTTTTCTGGAGTGATAACCGTGGCGAGGACAGTGGGGTCTAGGATCAGATTGTTGTCGAACAAGGCCGGGTGGCGCGGGTTTGACGGACCCGCCCCCGGTGTCCGGTTTCCCAGGAATCCGAACGTATTCGCGTGCAACTCCTCATCCGCCGCACGGCTAGTCACTGATGCCGACTCTCCGTCGACCCGGGCCGGGATCGGGTTTCCGTTAGCCGCGTCCTGTCGCTGTGCCAATGCCTTAGCCGCCCCGACCGGAGCCGTGGTGATGTTTCCTTGATTAAGGTTGGCTGCGGGAGCCGTGTAGACCGCCGCTCGGCGTGTTACGCCTGTTGTGAGTTCATGCTGTTCTTCTCCGCTGTTGTCTTCTCCGTACCGGTCCTCCAGCAGGTCCCGTATAGATTCAGTATCATCCTTTCCGTCGTCCGGGTCACGCGGGGCCCATGCCGGCTCCTCCGGCTGTTCCCACTGCGCGACGGGTTCTTCTATCTGGTCTGTTGCTCCAACTGATTCTTCTCTATCTGATTGGTCGCAAGCATCCTCCCCTGACACAGAATCAGATCCAACACCGTCAGGAGCCGAGCCAGAGGAACATACCATACCGATGAAGACGCTGATCCGGCCGATTGTAACGACAGATCCGGATTCGAGGCGATCCGATTCTGGCCCCCAGCCGGAGTCGTCCACCATCTTCTCTCCTTTGTGGTCGTCGTAGATCTCTCCGACGACGAGGTTCCTCATGCTTTTCCGAGCTTCTCCCGTGATGTAAACACCTTTGGACGCAGGCCCCACGGTGGGCGCCAACTGTCGTGGGATGATCACGGCAGATGTTACCAGGGGTAACTGATCTTGGGGCAAGTCGACACAGGTATTTGGGAGAGGGTTTAGCTCGAAAGAGAACATGATGATAAGCGATCTAGGAATCAGCACTCAACTCGCCGAGTCTCGAATATGGCTCTCGATTTATACTAGATACTCGATAACAGGTGATATGATTATGTCGTGAATCTCTGCCAAGCTAAGCCTAGGGGCCGGTTTATAAAGCACCCGTACCCCCCTGGCTTGCCCTCCAAGGCGTAGCTTGAATCCTATCCGAACTCTGCTTACAAACCCTAGCTTTCCTTACCGCAACCCACAATCCGGGTTACGAGGCCTACAAACTTTGGGCCTTCCAGAAGTTTCTTTATCCTTAGCCGGATCCCGCGCAGCGTCCTTTGGGCCGGGTTACACCTTGGAGTTGGCCTACCGGGTTACTATCCCCCCATCACGCCGCATGGTCACCTGACGAGAAACCAATCTGGTGTTGTCCTTGGGGCTTGGAACGATGCATGGGGACGTGTGGGTAGACAAGCCGTAGAAGCCAGCCCAAGATGCGTCCTGGGGTGCTAGCCGTGATACCGGCGCATGAACACGACAGGTCACGCGCCGCTGGTTTTCGCCGGAACGGAGAACAGTAAAGATTTAGAGATTTATTTGGCTAACTAGATCTAATCTATAAATAAGAAATTTCGAAATTCGCTAAAATCGATCCGATCATTGATCGAAACCGGGTGCCGCGCCCCCGAGGAGAGATCTCCCCGGGGGCGGCGCGTTGCGGAAGTGGTGGAGAAACCTAGGATCGGCGCCGTGAGGCTAACCGCTCTGATACCATGTGGAAATTATTGAAACCCTAATAATTGTTGTTGTATTGCTTGGCCCTCATATGGGGTATATAAAGGAGGTACAAGGGGAAGAGAGACTTGGACTACAAGTTATCTAGGAGTCCTAGTCTATCCCTACACATATACGTGTCCGTATTCTAACAATCACCTCCACAGCTTATGATCGAGCACCTCTCGGGACTCTGTTTAGAGAGGCAAAGTACCTCCTTAGTGTTGGGTTTATCGAGTACCAAGTGACTTTCTCACCTCGCTCTTGCAACATGTGCTGGCGAGTCTTGGCGCTAGGGAGGTTCACGGTAGCCATGCTGTGTGGCTCTCAGAACCCTTGTTGATGTAACCCGTGCAGTGGCCGACGATCTGGCCGACCTGTTTTAGTCATTTTCCATATACATATATCTACATGTATCTAGACAACTTTTAGTTCATATGTTTACTCATATTAAATGTATCTAGACAACATGAGCAATACCTACACCATCTTATACTCCCTCTATCTCAAATTAATTGTCTCAAAGATAGATACATCTACTTTTGTCCAACTTTATGACAATTAATTTGGGTCGGAAGGAGTATTTAGAAACGGAGGGAGTAGAATGCAAGGGATTTCAGGTAAAAAAAACGTCCAAGGACACCGTGTGCCAGAAGAAGTAACCTCCGCCTTCTTCTCGCTACTAATCCTGGACTGATAGTGCCGTTTGCACCGCTCGTATCTCGGCTGCGCACGCGCACATGACAAACAGAAGCGGGCACGTACCACAGCGAAGGATAAGAGCAGTATTCAAGTCGTACCGGTACTGCTCGTCAGAAGAAGAAAGTTGAGAGGGACCTTTCCCCTGCGCCTGCCTGCGTAAAGGCGTGGCCTTGATGGGCGATGACCTGCATGGTACAGGTGCAGGCACCAGAGGTCCAAACCACGGCCGGAGCGCCAGCGAGGAAGACAAAGGAAAAAACGAGATGATGGCATGGCAGCAGCAGCACCCCTGTCCCTGGAAACAGATCGAAGAGAAGGAGACGTTTGTATAGTTTTTAAACTAGTACAAATATATTCGCCCGAGCCAGTGAGCCGTGACACACAGAATATTTTATCGTTCCCTTTTTTATTGAGCGCGAATGACGCTTTTTAGCAGCAGTGGCCACGTCGATGCGGGTGCGGCCGCCCATGGACCGTGGTCGCGAAGCTGCCCGGATGTCCTGGCGGCGCCGAGTCGAGGCTGGAGAGCGACGCGTGTGTGTACATCGTCGTCTAGCTGGCGGCTTTGGTGTGAAATTTTACATAAATAACCTTTTGTCGCAGCAAATTTACCGTCTAATCCCATGAACCCAAAAATCCGACAAATAGACTTTTTTTCTTAACGTCCATGCTAAAAGCGTTATGGTTTATAGCTCGACGCTTTAGGTCCTAAACGTTATTGACCGTGCCACTGTAGACGTGGACTCCGACGTACATCCCCGTCGAAAGCGTTATGCGACTTAGAGCATCTTCACCGGCACCCATCAAATACGTGTCCAGCACCCCCCCAATAGGTCCTCCTTTGGGGTGTCGGACATGTGTCCGCCGATTTGATGGGCGTGCTCCACAGCGGCACACTCCAATTCAAACCCTCTGCCTAGCCGTCGTTGATACAAACACCTTGTAGGCGATTAGAAACTTTGATTTAAAACATTCATACGATTACATTTGAAGTTAAACTACGGCGGGAAACTTAAAACTAGCCTAACACTATCCTAGACGTCCTCCTCCTCCTCGTCGTCCTCCTCGTCGTCGTCGTAGACCGCCATGTTGGAGGGGCCAGCCTCGTCGTCGTTCTCGACGAAGGGCGATGGGTCGCTTGGAGATGGGTTCGCTACCGTAGCGAGCCAGCGCCGCTCCGCTCTGTCTTGCATCCGCATCCGGTGCAACTGCGCCTGCTCCGAGCGATGGCGCTTGCGGCTCTCGTTCCGCAGGCCAGCCTTGCGCCGTTCGGCCTCGGCCTGGTCCAACCGTCGCACCGCCTCCGCGTTCATCGCCATAGCTTCACGGGCCCGACGGAAGGCGTCGTCGACGCGGGCGCGGTGGGCGTTGGCCACGTCGCTCCGGGCAGCCTGCATCGCCTCTCGGCTTGCCTGCGCGGCGTTCAACTCCTCGTGGGCAGCACGTTGGGCGGCCATGATCGATGCAGACTCGCCCTCGTACCGCGCGACAAGGGCCTGCTGCTCATCGGACGCCGCGTTCGCGTTGAGCTGCTGGTAGACCTGGCGCTCCGCCTCTATGAAGGCGCGGACTTGCTCCTCCCTATGATTGGTCTCCAAGGATGCCCGAATAGCGACAGCCTCGGCCACTGCCGCCGCGTCCTCGAGGCCAGCGCGGACCCGGCGGAACGCCTCCTCGTTGCGCCATGTGGCGAACGAGTTGTACGCCACGACCTGGTCGGGCCAGACTGGAGGCGGCAGTGGCTCCACCTCCTCCTGCGCCGGCTGCTGCTCGGGCTCCGCCTCCTCCTGCGCCGACAGCTCAGACTCCATCGGCTCCACCGGATCCTCCCCGTGGTGGAACTCGTTGTCACTGTCGCCATGCCGCGCCGCCGCGGGTCGGCAGTACAGAGGCGAGTGGCGGCAGGCCTGGAGCCGACGCGGCATCGTCTCGAGTGTTTAGTTGGAGTGCGGCGAGGGCGTGAGTGCGGCGAGGGCGATGGGAGTGAGTGCGGCAATGGCGATGGGAGGTGCCTTATATAGGCGGCTCTCTGGGCGGGAAACAATGGCATGGGAAGCGGCGGGAGGGCGGGAACCGGTGGCAGGGCGAGGACGCGTCGGTGCACGCGCCGGAGCACGCGTCCCGTCGGAGTAAATGGCGGCGACACGTCGCGGCCACGGTCGCCAGACACGCCGCTTGGGGAGCCGGGAAGGCTGTATAAGCGTCCCGTCGGAGTAATTGGGTGGCGTGTGGGATAGAGAACCGCCGCCCAGTCGCCTGCCGGGCAGTCGCGTCCCGTCGTCGCCATTAACGCGGCCTCACCCGCCTCCTGCACGGCGCCTTAAACTGCCTTCGGGCCGGTGAGTGTCGCTGACGGGCGGGGTCCCCATGTCGGGAGGGGTGAGCGGACGATGTCCGGCGCCCCCAGCCAGGCCCCAAGTATGGCGGGTGGGCTGGGGGCCCGGGCACAAAATTGGCGGGTGGACACTTTTGGGGGGTGCCGCTGCGGCGGTTGTTTTGGTGCGGACCCCCGTTAGGCCTTTAGGGGGCCATTTGGAGGGTGCCGGTGGAGATGCTCTTAACGCCCTGGTCGAGGACGTTACACCGCTTAACGCCCTGGCCGGGGGTGTTATGCTGAGGAATAAGTCAAACTGTCCGTCTCGCGCCCCTTCCACTTTCAAACCATTTTCTCTCCCCGCTACTCTTCCTCTCTCTTCTCTTCTCTCTATTCCCTCTCAAATTCACCCGCAAATCGAGTAGATCGAAAGAGTTTGGCTAGGGATTTGATTTCCCTTGAGTTCTAAAGGTATGCACCTCTCTTTTCCTTCTTTTTTGTGGTTCAAATCATGAATTTTGGTGATTCTTCAAGTTTCCCTCTCTGTTCATCCTAATTCATCTTCTATATTCTAGTTCATCCTCTTTTCTTGTATATCTGAAACACTAGTTCATCACACCCTAATTCTTCAAACCCTAATTCTTCAAACCCTAGTTCATCAAACCTATGAAAATCACCCACCCTAGTTGTTGAAATCCTAAATTCTTTTGGTCCAATGGTAGGTCATCAATAATTTATAGTTAAGATTTGGCTAAATTGCAGTCAATTAATTTTATTTTGGTAACGACGAGTTTTGGATAATGAGAAATTTTGGTTACTAGAAGAGTGTAAATCCTAAGATGGTACTCCCTCCGTCTCAAATTAATTGTCTCAAAATTTAGCAAAAGTGGATGTATCTAGACATAATTTAGTCTTATATACGTTTACTTTTGTCAAACTTTGTGATAGTTAATTTGAGATGGTGGGAGTAAATTAATTATTGTTGTTTATTTAGTTACCAATTACAATTAAATAGATTTAGCTTGTGCTTGGTGATCGTATAGTACTAGTACTAGCTGTAGATTGTATTTATGATTTTTGCACTTTAAACTTGTTGTTATTATTAGATTCCAATTTTAAAAATTTATTGTTAGCACTTACTAGTTATATTAAGATGTTTTAATACTTACTAGTCTTAAGATGTTTACACTTAAGATTAACTAGTTATATTAACTAGATTGCAATTTTGTAATTTTAAATAACTACTTACTAAGATGTTTGCAACTTTCTAATTCAAAGAACTAGTTATAATTGCAATTAAGATGTTTTCAATTTAAATAACTAGTTTTCCTTATCCTCTAAAGATAAATCTTGAGAATCCTTAGGGGGAGGAAAATCCATATCTACAATTCTCTTAACATACTTTGGACCCATGTCCGTAAGAAATTTAAGAATGCGAATTTTCCAAACATCAAAGTTTCTACCATAGAATATAAAAGCGGAATCATGTTCTATTTCTCTAAACGACATCGTACTCTCTAGGATGTAAAACCTAATAAATAGAGACGAGGCTCTGATACCAATTGAACGGACAACGACGTCGCCTAGAGGGGGGGTGAATAGGCGATTAAAACTTTTCCGGTTAAGGCTTGCTAAATGCGGAAATAAACTAGGTGTTTAAATTAACAAGCATACAACCTAAATATTCTATGGCCAACTAGATGCACCAACAACTTATGCTAAGCAAGACAAGTAACAAGGTGATAGCAAGATATATAACTTCAAGCTCGAAGGCTATCACAATGTAAATTGCATAAGTAAAAAGCTCGGGTATAGAAATAACCGAGGCACACGGAGACGAAGATGTATTCCCGAGTTCCTCCCACAAAGGGGAGTACGTCTCGTTGGAGGGGTGTGAGCTCACCACGAAGGCCTACTCAACGCCACAAAGGCCTCACCCTATTCTCCGATGAACTTCCGCCACAAAGGCCTAGTTCACCTTCCACTATTGGCAACCTTCAAATCCGAGGCACGCATCCACAACTCAATTGGAGGCTCTCGGTGTCACCACAATCTTGGGGCACGCATCCACAACTCAATTGGAGGCTCCCAAGAACACCACAAGTCGTCTAGGGTCCAAGACCCAAGAGTAACAAGCTCACAAACTTTCAACTTCCACGAATCCTCGTGGAGAGAGAAAACCGATGCAACCGATGCAAATGGCAAGAGCACAAGTGCTCAAATCCTTCACTCTCAAATTCCAACAAAGCAACAAATGCTTATGGGGGAATAAGAGAGGAAGAACAATGGAGGAGAAACACCAAGAACTCCAAGATCAAGATCTACTAAGTTTCCCTCACTAAGAAGGAAGATGGATTGGTGGAAATGTAGATCGAGATCTCCTCTACCTTCTCCCTCAAAGATATGCAAGAATCATAGGAGGGACTGGGAGAGGGGCAAGCTTTCCAAGGTCAACAATGGTGGGAGAGAAGGGGAAAAATGTGCTTGGAAGACTTGGGGACCAATGGGGAAGAAAGCCCCCTTAAATAGGTCCCCACAAAAACTAGCCGTTTTGTGTGCAGTCTAAGCAGGATATTTCGAAATATCCGGTTCAAAACTGAACAGGAATATCCGGTCCGAAGTGAATAATCCGGTTCAAATAATCCGGTTCACTCCAGTGAGAAATATGGTCTGAAAACTGCCCAAACCGGAATATCCGGTATGCCCCGAATAATCCGGTTCAAATAATCCGGTTCACTCCAGAAAGTTTAGACTCCGGTCCTTAGCCGTTTTCGAGCAAATGGAGGGACAGATGCCAACCGGATATTCCGGTTCAAACTTGAACCAGAATATCCGCCCCCCCCCCCCCCCCCCCCCCCCCCCCCCGCAAAACTAACAAAAACAACAACACGAAAACTGCAATAACTTTTTCATCCGGACTCCGTTTTTTATGATCTTGGGCTCGTTGAAATCACCACAACGAGCACTACAATAATATGCATAGAAACATCATTGTCCAGCAATGAAAAATAAAACCAAATGGGGAAAGGTTTTGGCCTCTCAAAAAGGAACAACCGGTAAAACCTCCTACAAGAAAACGCACGTAACTTTTGCGAATGAACTCCGAACGGGGTAAATCCAATTGCATTGGAAAGATAATAGCAAGGAGTATCCAAATAGAAGTATGGAGAAGTTAACACACATGGAAGGTGTGGGAACATTCTCAAAGACGAGCGGAATATTTTCACCACCGAAAACGCAACAAGTTTTTCTTACGAAATCCGTTTTCGAGAAACCAAGGCTTGTCATGAAGATCACGACAAGCACTAAAACCCAAAGGAGACAAAAGCCAAATAAGAACCAAGAAAGATGATATGCAAAGTATGCAAAGGTTTGAGCTCTCCATAACGATTCGATCGAGTTACTCACTTGAGAGCCCCTCTTGATAGTACGACTATCTATCCTATAACCCGGTCTCCCAAAGACACGAGACCGGTAAAATAGAAAACCTATCAAGATTATACCTTTGCCTTGAGCATTCCACTTGAGCTAGATGATGACGATCTTGACTCTCTCAAGTTGGATCTTTTTTCTTGATTGCGCTTGCTAGCACAAACTCCGCTTGATGAAGACTTGCAAGTTGCTCCCCCATACACCATTATGGGAGAGACTAGCTCCCCCATACACCATTATGGGAGAGACTAGCTCCCCCATACACCATTATGGGAGATACCCTTCGGCAAATCTTCACAAGGCCACAATCTCCAAAAGGGTGGCAAGCATCAAGCATAGGATATCTTCTAGATGCTTCACTTGAGCTTCCACGTCAAGCTAGATGACAAACACCGCTTGACGACGACATAGACCATGGGCTATATGAAATCTTCCTTTTGGTTCATGCCCATGGAAAGATACCTAACCACACATAGAGATGCGACACACACATATCATGGGTTAGTTCACAATGCTAATTTGACAATTGCTTACCATACCATGAGATACACAATCCCACTTGGTACAACTTGTAGCTTTGTGTGTTGATCGCTTTCTTGATCAACCTTGTATCTTTGCTTCTCACTTATAAAGATGATGTCTTGAAGATGATAATGAAAGATCACCTAACCCTTTTCTTCAAGACATACTAGCAATAAGCTCAACTCAAACCAAGACCATTCTTCATATAGATCCATGAATATAACAATGGCCATCTAGGAAGCTAATAGAGTTCAACACATGAACTCCATTATTTCCTATGGACAAGGTCTACAAGGATAACTCAATGAAAACATTAGTCCATAAGGATTGTCATTAATTACCAAAACCACATATGGGGGAACCATGCGCTTTCAATCTCCCTCATTTTGGTAATTGATGACAATCCCTTTTTACGAGGGTTTATATGATGAATAAAGCAAACATGCTAAACAAGAACAAGGATGCAATAGCATGGAAAGGCAAATGCTTAAGAACGAAACTAAAGCATAGAACCCAATTCCCTTAAACCCTCTAAACTTCTCCCCCATTGGCATCATTGCCGAAATGGGAAAAAAGATTAGAAGGCCAATATAGTAAGAGCTCCCCCATAGTGTATGCATTCCTCTTGATATGAGTGAAATCAAGTGCATATCTCCAACTATGAATAGATGGAGGGAGATCAAACTATATTGAGGATCCAAAGATTTACAAGAAAAGTCAAATTGAAGGATACTTTCACAAAGAAGCAACCAACCAAAGGATCCAAAAAACCGATTGACCAAAATCAATAATTTGATAAGATCAACCAAGTGTTCTAGAAAATCAAGAGGGAACTCCCCAAGGTACATGCACAATGTTAGATTTGAATTACTATATAATGTGCATAACATGGAATCATTACTCCCTTCTAGATAATTTTGAACACAAATAAGTGCAATAGAATAGATTGGAAATGAAGCAAAGCAACTTGCAAACAAATAAAAGTTGAGCAATGAAGATCAAGAAGTGACAAATAAAGACTTACTCAACCGAAATAGATGCGTGTGACAAGGAAAAACATTTTTTAGTAGACTAATAGGATGATAGAATCATCAACATAGTCTTTCAATATAAGAGGCACATAGTGCATATAATGTCTTTCCCATACACACAAACCATCAAATGATAAAACACATAGGTCCACAAGCTTATTAAGATGCAAAAGGAATACCAAAACAAAAGAAAAGCTTGTGCCTTTTAGTAACCACCAAGGAATATAAAGCAATAAAAAGTGGTCACTAAAGAAATAGAATATCAATTAAAGATGTAACTATTATCGTGTGTATAAGTTTCTAAGTGGACAACAATCACAAAGATATATATCCACAAAGAAACATGCACACACAAAATAGGTACAAAAGTGAAGAACATGATATCCAAGATAGGTTCATTAATATATCAATAAGATTTTTGCTTGAAAGCAAAGCACTAAGCTTAGTTTAATCTTAAGGGGATATAGATGAACACACAAAACTCATCAAAGCATCACAAATATCACAAGGGAAAAGTGATAGTTGGAATGCTTCGAGAAAGGTAACGCATATCACAAAATATTCAAATGGTTTTTGAGAATTCATCAATATTGCATATGAGAGACTTCGAGTAGAAGTTGCTAGATTAATATATTTGGGATTGGTGAATCATAAAATGATTATAAATATCCCCTAGATATGTAATCATCCCGGCTTACTCATATTTGCAATAAAGATGTTTTTGATAAGACATTTGCAAGAACCAAATGAAATGCAACAAAGGAAAATCATGCAAAGAAGCAACCTACACAAGGTTGAAAGCTAGAAATGTATGCATGAGATAGATACTTGTTACCGAGACGACATTGGTGATGAAGAGGATGCGAGTTTGATAATCATCGTAGCTTGACTCCTATAATACCATGGTGAGAACACCTTCCTTATGAATGGAGCAAGCAACCAATGTATCTCCATTGTACCTAAAAACAAAATTCAAGTACAAAATGGTACCCAAACTCATTGGGTCTGAAGTAGTTAGAACAACTTAAATACATAGGACAAACTCCAAATAAATATGTGCATATTAATATGAATTTGAATTTCACGCACATCTTAGCCATTTAGGATTTGATGGAGTTTATCCTATATATTGGATCAACGAAAGTAAGCATGCCAAAAGATATACATAGTAAATATGCATGCACAAAACTTTCAAGAACCAAAACAAGATACAAATTGGACAAAGAACTAATTAAACCAAAAAGCCACTCACAAGAGTGAAAATAAAGAGAATTGTCCAAAATATATCAAGACCCAAATCAACACATGATTGAGGAAACCAACATAGAGAAGGTACCAAAAAAAACATAAAAGAGTGAACAAACCCTCTACACTTTTCATGATAGCACACAAAGTACCAAGACGAAAAGTGTTTGTCTTCCAAAGAGACAAGTCATTGAGATAACAAACAAATTTAAAGACAACAAGTGTTCAAACGCATATAGGATAGTTCTTCCGATAATAGGGCATTATTTATGATCTTGCATTTGAATACAAAATACACACAATGGAATCATTACTCTCCATATATATTATTCAAACACTAGTCATGTTTAAATAAAATCAATTAGATGCAATACCAATTAAGAATGGTGATCTACTCGATGTAGGATAGCTTCCCCAAGAATAGTGCAACCCAAAGAAGTATGACTTTGAACATAAGTGCACAAGTATGGGATCATTGCTTTTCCTAACTCAAGAAAGAATAAAACAAATTTTTGAGTAGAGCAAGGAAGACACAAAGGAGTTTGAACCAAACAAAATCCTTGGCAAGAAACAAGGCAATATTAGAGCAATGGCCAAAGTAAATAAGATCAATAAACTTACCACAAATTATTATAACTTGTCAAAGACAAGAGATGTATGGAGATATTTCTCGGTGGTAGATTTGTTCATAATCATATTCACAAAACATAAGCATGTGGTAAAAGATAGGAACAATAAAAAACATGCTTAGGAAGAGATTCTTGAAGGCTACAAACAAAACCCGAAAAGCAAGGCAACAAGAACTCTCTAGCAAACAAGATACCAAAGAAGAGATACAAAAGATATTTTAAGCAAATATGGAACTTGTTTGAGAAACATGCCACAAAGGAACAAGATAACTAGAATATCAACTCTGGGTGGCAATACCTCACATGTTCACATTTTCTAGGCTTGTTATATGCACATAGCTTATTACTCCCCCATAATGTGATAATCCATTGAAATCAAAGAGAGGCAAAAATAAAACCAACTAGAGAAAGTTAATGGACATTAGCATTGAGATTCTCATGAGAAAGACATACCACATAGAGACTAGATAATATTGATATATCAACACTAAGTGGTATTCCTCATGTACACACATTTTAGGATAATAAAGTGCAAAGCATATTACTCCCCCAAAATGGGATAGTCCATTAATCTCCCAAAGAGCCAACTAAGATAAGCAATAAAAGCATTGAAGGCTCAACACAAAGAACACAAGTACATGGAGTGCAAACCAACAAACATAACTAGATTACTCAAGATAGGTAAGTAGGAAGCACAACATATACAAACACATGCTAGAAACAAAACTAACATATGCAACGGAGCAAGCAACTTTCAATGAATATAGATTTAAATACAAGTTACCGCTTGGAGGAACATTGGATAAGAGATATATATAATCCAAGTGACTTGGCTTGAGGAAATATAATTGATGAAGATCCCTTAATTCTTCATGAAAATAGCCAAGTCTCCAATGCCCTCCAACAACACCTATTGATCAAGTTTGAGCTTGTTGGTCCCCAACCAAGTTGGGTCCTAAGAGGTTAGTCACAATAGGTTTGGCAACCCAAATGGTTCTTTTCTTGACACCACTTGGAGTACCAACATACTTGGCAAACACATTGCCCACATTATCCTTCCGAATGGAATAAACATTATCAACAAGGATAGGGTTGGATAATGTACCATTAGTGCATGAAGAAGCAAAGTGTCCCTTCTTGCGACAAAGGTAGCAACAACGACTCTTTTCTTTCTTCTCAATAGGATTATCAACAAGAGGAGCATTGGCTTGAGTCTTCTTAGGAGGTGGCCGTTGTTCAACTCGTGGTTGAGCATGAGATTGAACAAGAGGCCTCTTCCCTAGTTGCTTCTCACTAAGAGGCTTCTTCTTCAAAGGGCAAGATCTAACATGGTGCCCTTCAATCTTGCACTTGAAGCAAATAATCTTGGCCGAATCTTTTTCTTGTTCTTGGCCCTTCTTCTTGTCAATAATGGACTTGTTCTTGATATTGGAGTTGAATCCAAGTCCACTCTTGTCATTGGGAAGTCTTCGCACTCTCAGCATCTTGTCAAGTGTGGAACTCCCTTCATGACACTTTTCCAAGTCTTTCTTCAAAGAAGTGACTTGGGCCTTGAGCTCTTTATTTTCCTCTACATGGTTAGAAACAACACAAGAGCTAGAGGAAGTAGATGCTTCATTGTTAGAGCAACAAGGCAAGGAAAGCAATTCATCACAAGATGTAGAAACATTATGAGAGGATGAGTTACTAATACTAGCACAAGTCAATATAGCATTATTAGAAGATATTGGGCTAGTAACCATATGAGGCTCACAAGATGTTACCTTTGTAGTGATAGCCTCAAGAGCTAATTTTAGCTTGGTATGGGATTCTAGAAGATCCTCATGAGAGCTAGATAGCGTTTCATGACTTTCTTCCAATTTCCCATACTTGCTAGTCATTAGCTCAAGTTGAGCCCTTAGCTCAACATTCTCCTTCAAAATAGATGCTTCACAAGATGTGGAGTTAGTAGCACAAGCATCATTAGAAATAGAAGAAGATAACTTGGCAAGCTCATTATTTAACCTAGAGTTTTCCTCAATTAGATTAGCATTGCCAACAACAAATTGAACCTTTTCATTTTTAAGCACTTTATATTTAGCATTGGTATGGTCACGTGCTTTAGTGAGATAGGCTATTTGTTCATTATAGAGCTCCTCGATAGATTCAAGTTTCTCCTCAAGAGTAACTCGTAGCTCATACTCTTCCTCAAAAGACATAGTGAGGGATGCCTTTTCATTGGCATCACTTCTTTCAATCTCACCTTTCTTTTCAATGATTTTAGCGCTATAAATAGCAAAAGCCATTATTTCACTAAAAGGAGTGATAGCTTTACTACCTTTAGGGATATCTAGAAGAACCAACTCACCCTTCTCCATTAAAGAGACTTAATCCTCAAACTCTCCATATAATATATCCTTATCCTCATCCTCATCCTCATCATCACAAGATGTAGTGGGTTCCAAAGGTGGAGATACCTTTGAATCCCTAGCCATAAGGCACATATGAGAAATGGATGGCGATGATGAAGATATACTAGAAGCGCCATTAAGGTCCATGTCTTGTTCCACCAAAAAATGGGATTCCTCTACATTGTTAGCACAAGTACTAGAGGAAATGGAAGCATTGTTTTCATGAAAACAAGACATAGGAAGCATATCATCATGAGATTTAGTTGAACAACTATTACATGATATGCAAGGACTATCAACACTAGCATGTATGGAATTTTGAGTGCTAGAAGATATTAAGTCCAGAGATAGATCATTGCAATGGGATAGGGATGAAGTATAGTCAATAGCAAATTCACTATCCACAATGCAATTTCTATCACCACTCACCATATGATTACCTTGTGACAAATCACATGTTGGTGGAGTGGAGAAAGATGTGAACTCATCATGGCCAGAAGTGGATGGAGAACAATCATCCTCAATAATATTGGACACATCATATATATATCTTGAAGTTTTGTCCATAGCTCATGAGCGTTCCGAAAAGGCATGATTGATTCAATAACTACATCGCTCAAAAAGGACAAGAGACCATTAGATACAAAAGTATCGAGATAAGAGTTTTCCTTATCCTCTAAAGATAAATCTTGAGAATCCTTAGGGGGAGGAAAATCCATATCTACAATTCTCTTAACATACTTTGGACCCATGTCCGTAAGAAATTTAAGAATGCGAATTTTCCAAACATCAAAGTTTCTACCATAGAATATAAAAGCGGAATCATGTTCTATTTCTCTAAACGACATCGTACTCTCTAGGATGTAAAACCTAATAAATAGAGACGAGGCTCTGATACCAATTGAACGGACAACGACGTCGCCTAGAGGGGGGGGTGAATAGGCGATTAAAACTTTTCCGGTTAAGGCTTGCTAAATGCGGAAATAAACTAGGTGTTTAAATTAACAAGCATACAACCTAAATATTCTATGGCCAACTAGATGCACCAACAACTTATGCTAAGCAAGACAAGTAACAAGGTGATAGCAAGATATATAACTTCAAGCTCGAAGGCTATCACAATGTAAATTGCATAAGTAAAAAGCTCGGGTATAGAAATAACCGAGGCACACGGAGACGAAGATGTATTCCCGAGTTCCTCCCACAAAGGGGAGTACGTCTCGTTGGAGGGGTGTGAGCTCACCACGAAGGCCTACTCAACGCCACAAAGGCCTCACCCTATTCTCCGATGAACTTCCGCCACAAAGGCCTAGTTCACCTTCCACTATTGGCAACCTTCAAATCCGAGGCACGCATCCACAACTCAATTGGAGGCTCTCGGTGTCACCACAATCTTGGGGCACGCATCCACAACTCAATTGGAGGCTCCCAAGAACACCACAAGTCGTCTAGGGTCCAAGACCCAAGAGTAACAAGCTCACAAACTTTCAACTTCCACGAATCCTCGTGGAGAGAGCAAACCGATGCAACCGATGCAAATGGCAAGAGCGCAAGTGCTCAAATCCTTCACTCTCAAATTCCAACAAAGCAACAAATGCTTATGGGGGAATAAAAGAGGAAGAACAATGGAGGAGAAACACCAAGAACTCCAAGATCAAGATCTACTAAGTTTCCCTCACTAAGAAGGAAGATGGATTGGTGGAAATGTAGATCGAGATCTCCTCTACCTTCTCCCTCAAAGATATGCAAGAATCATAGGAGGGATTGGGAGAGGGGCAAGCTTTCCAAGGTCAACAATGGTGGGAGAGAAGGGGGAAAACGTGCTTGGAAGACTTGGGGACCAATGGGGAAGAAAGCCCCCTTAAATAGGTCCCCACAAAAACTAGCCGTTTTGTGTGCAGTCTGAGCAGGATATTTCGAAATATCCGGTTCAAAACTGAACAGGAATATCCGGTCCGACAGGAATATCCGGTCCGAAGTGAATAATGCGGTTCAAATAATCCGGTTCACTCCAGTGAGAAATATGGTCTGAAAACTGCCCAAACCGGAATATCCGGTATGCCCCGAATAATCCGGTTCAAATAATCCGGTTCACTCCAGAAAGTTTAGACTCCGGTCCTTAGCCGTTTTCGAGCAAATGGAGGGACAGATGTCAACCGGATATTCCGGTTCAAACTTGAACCGGAATATCCGCCCCCCCCCGCAAAACTAACAAAAACAACAACACGAAAACTGCAATAACTTTTTCATCCGGACTCCGTTTTTGATGATCTTGGGCTCGTTGAAATCACCACAACGAGCACTACAATAATATGCATAGAAACATCATTGTCCAGCAATTAAAGATAAAACCAAATGGGGAAAGGTTTTGGCCTCTCAAAAAGGAACAACCGGTAAAACCTCCTACAAGAAAACGCACGTAACTTTTGCGAATGAACTCCGAACGGGGTAAATCTAATTGCATTGGAAAGATAATAGCAAGGAGTATCCAAATAGAAGTATGGAGAAGTTAACACACATGGAAGGTGTGGGAACATTCTCAAAGACGAGCGGAATATTTTCACCACCGAAAACGCAACAAGTTTTTCTTACGAAATCCGTTTTCGAGAAACCAAGGCTTGTCATGAAGATCACGACAAGCACTAAAACCCAAAGGAGACAAAAGCCAAATAAGAACCAAGAAAGATGATATGAGAAGTATGCAAAGGTTTGAGCTCTCCATAACGATTCGATCGAGTTACTCACTTGAGAGCCCCTCTTGATAGTACGACTATCTATCCTATAACCCGGTCTCCCAAAGACACGAGACCGGTAAAATAGAAAACCTATCAAGATTATACCTTTGCCTTGAGCATTCCACTTGAGCTAGATGATGACGATCTTGACTCTCTCAAGTTGGATCTTCTTTCTTGATTGCGCTTGCTAGCACAAACTCCGCTTGATGAAGACTTGCAAGTTGCTCCCCCATACACCATTATGGGAGAGACTAGCTCCCCCATACACCATTGTGGGAGAGACCCTTCGGCAAATCTTCACAAGGCCACAATCTCCAAAAGGGTGGCAAGCATCAAGCATAGGATATCTTCTAGATGCTTCACTTGAGCTTCCACGTTAAGCTAGATGACAAACACCGCTTGACGATGACATAGACCATGGGCTATATGAAATCTTCCTTTTGGTTCATGCCCATGGAAAGATACCTAACCACACATAGAGATGCGACACACACATATCATGGGTTAGTTCACAATGCTAATTTGACAATTGCTTACCATACCATGAGATACACAATCCCACTTGGTACAACTTGTAGCTTTGTGTGTTGATCGCTTTCTTGATCAACCTTGTATCTTTGCTTCTCACTTCTAAAGATGATGTCTTGAAGATGATAATGAAAGATCACCTAACCCTTTTCTTCAAGACATACTAGCAATAAGATCAACTCAAACCAAGACCATTCTTCATATAGATCCATGAATATAACAATGGCCATCAAGGAAGCTAATAGAGTTCAACACATGAACTCCATTATTTCCTATGGACAAGGTCTACAAGGATAACTCAATGAAAACATTAGTCCATAAGGATTGTCATTAATTACCAAAACCACATATGGGGGAACCATGCGCTTTCAGTAAATACTCCCTCTTGGAGTCACTAGTATCTACTTTGCCAGAGCATCCACTAATAACGGAGAGCATGCAAGATCATAAATAACATACACATGAAGACAACATTATAGATTGATAATCAAGAGACATTACATTCAATAATCATCGGATCCCAGCAAACACAACATGTAGCATTACAATAAGATGATCTCGATCATGTAGGGAACCTCACGGGATCTAAACATGAGGCATAAAGATAAGAGAACAACCATCTAGCTACTGTTATGGACCCGTAGTCCAAGGATGAACTACTCACGCATCACTTCGGAGGCGGGCATGGTGGTGTAGATCCCTCCGGTGATGATTTCCCCTCCCGGCAGGGTGCCGGAGAGAACTCCAAAACCCTCCCGATCTCAGGTTGATGATGACGGCGGTCTCGGGTGTTTTTCGTGGAAAAGTGGTATATCTTTAGGGTTTACACCTCGGGGGGGGGAATAAATAGGCGAAAGGGCGATGGCGGTAGGTGCCCGAGGGGCCCACACCACCCCATGGCGCGGCCAGGGGCGCGCCGCCTCATGGTGTGCCCCCCTCTGGGCCTCTTCGGGACTCCGTGGAACCTTCGGGAATTCTAAGACTGCCAGGCTTCGAATTTTCCAATTCCGAGAATATTTCCAAAACAACTTTTCTGAAACTAAAAACAGCAGAAAACATGAACTGACTCTGTGGCATCTTGTCAATAGGTTAGTCCCAGGAAATCGATAAAAATGACAAAAGTGTAAGGAAAACATGTAGCATAAGACATGAAAACAACATGGAACATCAGAAATTAAGGATACGTTTATGACGTATCACCCCTCTTTACAGCGAGCTTCGTGATTTTCTTCTGTCTTCTAAAGACGTCCGGAGCCTCCTCGTCATCTTCTGTCTCCCCTTGATGCTCCCCTCTGCTGTTGCAACCGAGTGGCTGGATTCTTCCCCTTGGTGTACATACTGGGAGTAAATCTTGGCTCTCTCCTTGGGTGATTCTTCTCCCTCAGCTCGAAAGGACTGCGGTAACACTGACGAGGAGTTGGGCTTGGTGCATCTGGCATCTGCGAGGTGTTCATCTCCTCATGGACATCCTCGTCTCCACCGTCATCGTCTCCGTCCCTCTCTTCGTCATGCCCATGGCTTGAAGAGGCACCGTGGGGATGGCTTGAAGAGGCACCTCTTCCCCGTGAGCCCTGTCCGACGCTCCCCGATGACTGATGACCACTTGACCGAGAGGTAGACCTCGAGGGAACTACGTCGTCCGTGCAACGGGAACCCAACAGAGCACAAAGGCCACGTGTAAATTCACGGGTTTTCTGTCAAACAACAAATAAAGTGATTTGAGCTAACATATTTGGAGAATTGAAACTAACAAGTATATTTCCACATCATACCTCGACCAAGGTTCTAAGGGTAGACTCGGATTTTGGATGTCCGGGAGGGTAACGGAGCGCATGCTGGGTCTCTCCATTTTGTTGCCGCAACTGCGTTGTCTACAAAAACAACAATAAAAGTTAGTTCACAGCTGGAAAATATGTAAACTAAATTAACGAGTTCATAAAATGAAATACGTCGTGACGCACAATTGTGTTGACCACCGGCGCCAACTCCTCACGTTGACATGTGTCCATGATGCTTTTATTGTACTCCAGCTTTGACAAATCGATGTTGTCAGGGTTTGCCTCATCGTAGATATTTTCAGTGTTGAAAGCAGGAGGGAGAAGTTTTAGACGAGTCCTAGGTGCTAGCCAAGTGAGCTATTTTTCAAATGCAGCAGTGTTGTGAGGAGGATCATCAAACGTGACTCGTCCATTTTCATGAGCCCAAGTCAAGTTATCAACGGTGGTCTTGAACTCGGTGATGAATTTGTCAAACTTCCTTGGCCAATTCTTCATGGACCTAAACTGTTTCTTGTCCAGTCTACATTGCAAATTTTAGGTACGTTAAAACTTGTATAATTGAGTATAATGATCACTAGGTAAGCAAAATGAGAATCCCTTACTGGTGCAACGATGCGTCAGTGTCCTTATAATGAGGAGGGGTCGTTTGCAACAGTCCAAATTGCCTCATTACCCTATTTGGCAAATTCCACTCCACCGCAAAGAAAGACACCATCGAAACTTCCATCCGCCAAAGATGTTGATCGGCTAGACACTTTGGATTCAAGTCGAACGAGGCATCAGGAACATATGGCTTCCATGTAACCTATGCATAATAAAAAAATAGATTGTTAGTTTGAGCCATATGGCTCCCAGGTAACCTATGTAGGATACAAATCTTACCATGTCAGAGTTAATGGTGTTGAACTGATCGGTGTAGTCAAGATATAGGTTCATAGTTGAACCCCAGTCATGGTTAACCCTAAACCATATCAGAAACCATGTAGCCCGACGTTCTGGATCACCACCATCATTCCACGGCATATTGATATCAGACACTAGTCTGCCAATTGAGAAACTCTCCCAACTCCATATGGACAGAAGCACCAATCACCCACCCATACTGCATTCAACCTTGTTCCTACCCTGCTGGATCTTAACCCGTGGGACTTTGCCCCTTCGGCATGCCTCGTCCAACTTCATAAATAATAATATAAGGTTCACATTTCATTACATCATTTCAGAATGGACTCG
This sequence comes from Alopecurus myosuroides, assembly GCA_028641055.1. Classification (NCBI taxonomy): domain Eukaryota; kingdom Viridiplantae; phylum Streptophyta; class Magnoliopsida; order Poales; family Poaceae; genus Alopecurus; species Alopecurus myosuroides. The sequence continues at coordinate 102,731,625 of CM054060.1, forward strand.
ATATGGAAAAGTGGTTACCTGATAATACAAATAAGCCAGTGCCTCGGAACCCCAGCTATATTTGTAGTCCCAAACGGCTAACAACTGGAGCCACATATATGGGGAATTTGAGCCACCGCTGGCTGAAAAGAATAGTTCGGGAAAGGACATACCACATGTATGCTCTGGCATGCCGCATCAGAATTTCATCATTTGGGCATCTTCCAAAATGTTGAGCAATCCAACCAAATGAGGAACCATCGACTCTTCCCGTAATGACTGACTCCCTCTCGATATATTCGATCATTCTGCCACGCCATCCCGAACTGTCAGTGCTCAAACAAACAGAATCCTCTCTGATGGGAAGTGTTGTTGTCGAATCTCTGACTCCACAAATCCCTCAGGTGACCCTATCGGGTTTCGACTAGGAGAAGTCATGAGCGCTGGTGGAATCGTCGGCTTGACAGGGGGAAAGATTTACCCAGGTTCGGGGCCCTCGAAGAGGTAAAACCCTTACTCATGCCTTCTGTTGATCTGTATTGGATGATTAGATCGGTTACAGGTTGCTTGAATCGAGAATAGATCTCGACTTCCGAGGCTTTTTGGTCGTGCGGTATTACTTGGTCCTCTCCTTGGGGGCTCTCCTGGCCTTATAGATGGCCAGGTCTCGAGTTCTACCCGGAGAGGACTCAAACCCTAGCTGGGTCGGTTACAAGTTTCCTAACTTAACCCGCAAGCTGATGCGGGTGGGCTTCACATGGGCCTTCTAGAGCAATCCAAGGGCGCTTCCTCTTGGGCCTTGACCTTGGGCCTGAGAGGGGGTGTCCTTACCCGCAGGGTCCAGGATCCATATCTTCGTCAGTAGCCCCCGAGCGTGTGCTTGACTGGGACTTTTCCAGTCGAGTAGACGGTCAAACCTTCCTTGTTTTATGGAGGACCGCCCTGACAGTCATAGTTTTTTAAAGGGTGTGTTCCCTGTATCATGGGTCTTCACGCTCGAGTATCGAGCAATATAAGTGCCTGTTTTTACGGCTCTTTTCACAGAAGGATGTGGCACAGTATCTTGGCTCTCCCAAGAGATCAGGGCCAATTAATTGCGACTAGGGCAAAAACATTCCTGGCCTACACAGATTCGAGACCTCCGACTCGAACCCGATAAGGTGATTGTTGCGACTGGGCCGTTGTGGACTTATCGAATCGAACTTAACCTATGGGGGTACCCGGCGCGTCCGCTAGGATTTTTCTTCGTGTTGTTGACACGGAATTATACCGGAGGACGCAGCTTTCGAGTGCGATTCCAGGCCCAAAAGAGAGATCTTTTCGGGTCTTACCTTCATATTCGAAGAATATGGCATCCGGATGTGCCTAGTCGGCTGAACAATCCAGGTTCTTATGATGTAAAATTATCATGTGTAGGAGAGGTAGGTTCTTTTTACCCGATTGATTTGTTTGAGTTCCATACGAAAGAAATTTCGTGCTGGAAGAAAAGCTAAGCCCATATGAAAGAGTTTTCATGTTCGGGATGTTGTGCCCATACGAAAGAGTTTTCGTGTATAGGGTATTTTTCTCTTGTTCGAAGAGGTTTTGCTTTATGAACTGTTCATGGAAAAGTTGCTTTTATCCGAAGGAATTGATATTCGTACGAAGATACTTTCGCGTTTGAACTTCCAATCAAAAAGATCTCGGTTCTGAATGACGAATGCCATGACGTCATGGCGCACTCCTCTTCTCCCGATGGGACGTGACGGAGTGACAGCAGATGGTGGCCCACCTGGTCAGCTTTTTGACCGGGAAACGAGACGTCGTTCCCGGTTTTTACGCGAGACGCGCAGTAAATGCGCACGATCTTCTGTTAAGATCGTGGCACGAAACAGCGCTGGCCGCCGCTTCGTTTCATCTTCACGCGTGGCGGCCGTGATAGGCGCCACGTAGCGCATCGTACGGCTGAGATCGTCTCGCTCCGTGTATAAATACGGGTGTTAGCGCTACGGTAAAACTTTCCCAGCTCTCTGTCTTCATCTTCTTCCTCGCGCCCACCTTCGTCTTCCTCGCGCTCGAGCTCGTGCTGCAAGCAATGGCTGGCGGAAAAAGACGCGGTGCTGCCGGCTCTGCATCCGGTGAACCTTCTGCGCAACCCGCGCCCCGCACCGACGACTGGCGCTCCCCCAACACCACCACGAAAAGCATCAAGGAGATGCAGCGGGAGGGGTTGCTGCCGGCGGAGACGGAGAAGCGAGTCCGTCTCGGAAAAAAGGAAGAGGTACCCAATCCTCAATCGAACGAGCGCGTGGTCTTTGTGGACCACGTGACTCGGGGCCTTTCTTTTCCCCTTCATCCCTTCTTCCTCGGGTTGCTGTGTGTCTATGGCATACAGCTTCACGATCTTCCCCCAAACGCGGTGCAGCACATTTCGTGCTTCATCGTGTTCTGCGAATGCTATCTCGGCATTCGCCCGCACTGGGCGCTTTGGAAGGCGCTCTTCAAAGTCCGGATCTTCCGCGAGAGATCGCGGGTGGAGTCCGATCTTGGCGAACCGCTTCGCACGGGCGGCTTCGGGATCCAAGCTCGACAAGAAGGCAGCTACTTCAACATGCATTTTGTCGACTCCGCTCAAAGCTGGCGGAAGAGGTGGTTCTACGTCACCGACAACAGCTCGGGTGGGATTGTGGAGTTCCACCCGTTCGCTGTTCTGACAAGGCGAAAGTCCTGGGGGCACAAGATGTCAGCCGAGGAGACTCAGACCGTTGCACCCCTTACTCGCAAGAGTAGCTGCTCTCCGGGATCAGACCGCGGGAGTCGTGCTCAACGGGATGCATCTGGCGAGCATATTTTTGAAGCGCAGGATCCAGCCACTTCAACAAAGGCCCTCCGCTATGTGGGAGTATCAAGGCTCAGAGGACCCAGCCGAGTAAGCCGCGAGGAGCTTTCGAATGTAGAATTCGAGAAGAAAATCGTGGGTATCACTCGACTGAAGGTGGGGGAGAAATTCCCCGATTGTTCAGTTGAAGCCTTTGCCGCTTCAAATCCTCCCCCAGCCGAGGTTAGTTTCTTCCTTCTCGTCTTTGAGTTGTTCCCTTTTTGTTCTGAGTTCTAGTCGATAAGATTTTTCTCGTCTTCTTCCTGTCTTTGTAGAGCCTAGCTATGGCGGACTGCTACCCGCCAGCTACGGCGGAGGCTGCCTCAGAGCAAGTGTCGAGTCATCAAGACGGCGCGATTGACACCAGCGTCGCCAACGCCTCTTCGAGTTCAGAACACGATTCTTCGGATGACGTTGAAGACTCGAATGGCGCCCCTACGAAACGTCGTCGGGTAGATGAGGACGAAGCTACTTCCAAAGATAAATCCTTGGAAGCATCGCCCAGTCAAGCCCCTATCCATGCGACTCCACTTCGCTCCCTTGCTCCTTCGCCTTCGTTCCCACTGGTGACGCCCGCTTGGAACGCGGACTTGCTGGATGACGACGACGACGACGACGAGTAAGTGCTTCTTCTTTATTCTTGATCGAACATTTTCCGTGCTTCAATATTGATGTTTTCTATCTTTCGCTACAGACTGCAGACGATCAGTCCTCGCAGGTACGCCGCTGCCGTTCCTCCCGAAAAGAGGAATAAGGCGAAGGATGCGGGTGAAACTCCCACCGCGGACACCGTCCAAAATTCCCCCAGAGCAGCCCCCGAAGCTGCGAATGTGGGACGTGAAGCCCCCAGCTTTGCCGCCAGGACTTCTGCTTCTAAGGAAGTGACAGATAGCTCCGCGGATCCGCTCTCTCGTGCCACCGGCCAGGTAAACTTCATCTTCTATCTTCAAATTTTTATCGGGTGCACGACAGTGCTCCCGATGGGAGTAGCCCCCGAGGCTGTAGTCGATCGCATGCGATCGGCCACAGGCTCAAAGTCTGGTTTAATTCTTCTTCATGATTTCATTTTTATCGGGTGCACGGCAGTGCTCCCGATGGGAGTAGCCCCCGAGGCTGTAGTCGATTGTAAATAATCGGGTACAGACTCCAATTTAATCCTTTTAACTCTTCCGTCTTCGTGCTTTTGCAGTCACTTATTGATTCTCTTGCGGCGATTGGTCGCCGCGTCGTTCTCGCCGAGTCGGATTGCGAGTCACTTCGAACGGACCGTAGCCGACTTCAAACTGAAAACGTCCTTCTCAAGGGTAAGCTTTATCATCTCCCTGTCTTCAGTATTCCGTACATTCTTGAGTTTTGATAAGCATCTCTTTGCAGCTCGACTTGAATTTGCAGAATCTGAAAAGGTCAAACTCTCTGAGCAGGTAACTGCTCGGGAGGCTGACCTGACGGCCATTCGACAAGAGCTAGAGGTTTCCCGCATGCAATCGGAAGATCTTGGTCGACAGCTTGCGGATGCGCGGAAGTCCTTGAAGGAGTTAGAGGAAGCTGGCAGTAAGGCCGATAACGACGTTGTCGGGTTCCTCCGTCCCCTTGCTGAGCGTTTCGCGGGTAAGTGTGTTGGGCTTTTGCGACTTTGATTCTTCATTTCGCTGAACTTTGCTAAGTATTATTTTCTTCTTTTGCAGGTCTTCTGGATGTTCCTCTAGAGATCCCTGGACTCCAGCGGGTGGATGTGGTAACCGACACACTTGCCCAGCTTAAAAGGCACGCTGATGGAGTTCTCTCCATGATTAATGATGCTACTCAAGTGCTGGTGCAACTGCACGGTCGCCTCATCGCCAACGCCACTCCTGCACCCGCGCTAGATGATCTGTTGAAGGTCTTCTCAGAAGACAAACTTCTGGATGCCTTCGCGGTCGCACAGGCGGAGTCTGGTGCAAAGACCGCGATACAATTCGCTTTGGCGCACGGAGTCGAAGGTTTGGAGGAGGCGTACTCATCTCTTCCAGTCGACCCCTCCACGGGCAAAAAGGTACGGCTCTCTCGTTTTAGCGAGCAAGCCGCTATTCTTGCTCGGAAGTTGTCTGAGATTTTTGCTCGACTGCGGGGAGGGGCGACTGCTGCTAGCGGGAGCACCAATGTAGCTTCATAGTTTTTCTTTTTTCTCCTTGAATGTAATGAACCTTGGGATGTATTCCCGTACCTTTGTTGTCTTTAATCGAAGAATTCATCTTGCAACTCATTCCCTTTGTTTGTGCGTTGTCTCCCGATGGGAGTAGCCCCCGAGCGTTTGTCAGATATGCGACTAGAAATGACTCGAGTAGGGCATCTTACTTCTTTCGTTGTATTCTTCCAGGCTACTGGGTTTGCCGCCGAAACTTCGGGTGGATATGGTACTCCAGTAAATCCACTTGTTGCCGCTGTTGGCACTTTTGCGGGCCTTCGTGATAAGGTCCAGGAGGGTGAGCGCAAGCTAAAAGCTATGCGCGGGATAGCCGATGTGGCGAAGTCCAAGCAGAAATTGGCGGCTGAACGCGAACAATTTCTGATGGATGAGTTGGCTGTAGTCGCAAGGGACTTGCTTTGTAAGTAGTGCAGTCCCCGTGCCTTTTTCTTCCTTGTTTCCTTATCTGACTGAGTGTGTTTTTGCTCTTCAGTCGTTAATCCGGATGACAGGGAAGAAAAGCAGTGGATAGAAAATCACATCCTTCAAGAGGCTAGTAGCTCCAAACCTCATGCAAACAATTTTTGGTCTGATGGCAGTCGGGGTTTTGTGATGGCCACCTTGAAATTTCGAGTCCTCCAGGCGAGAATTCTCGTGAGTTCTTTTCACGAGGTCTTGGTTGCGATGAACGCTGCATTTTACCCACTCGAAAATGGTCCCGAAGACTGGGGCTATCTTCTCAGTTTGTTTGGACGTGAAGGAGAAGTTCGCGCGTGTGTGCGCAATCATATGACGTGCGGCGCGGTTGTAGCTCTCTCTTTTGTCCGCATATGGCATCCTGAGATAGATGTTAACTCCGTTGCTCGGCGCCCAGATTATGCAATCGAGGATATCTCGCCGTACTATGATGCTGTACGTCCTGCAGCGGAAAAAATTATCCGATTGACCTCTGAGGAGGTGGATAGAGTTTTAGCGACTGAGAACGCTCAGTGTTTTGATTGATTGTCGGATGTAATTATCCTGTAATCTGTTTATAGTTTGTAAGAACTGTTGTAAGGTGTATAACCTTGTTTGTATGATGTTTTTCTCTGATGCTTAGTTGTAGGTGTAGCCCCCGTGTGTTTTATGGGGTGTGTACCTGTAACTTTTAGCATGTAAAGAACGAGAAGCTTCGAGTGAATATGATGAAGGAATCATGTCTTTATTGCAATGACTGAGAAGCCATGTATTCGAACTACAGGACTGGCTAGTATAGCCTTATTTTTGTTGTGATAACAAGTAAACCTATGGATAAAATTTGCGGAGGTGTGCAATGTTCCACGGATTGGAGTAGATCCCTCCGGTCGCCGGATTCTTGAGCCTATAGGCTCCGCCTGGGATGACTTCGTGTATGATGAAGGGTCCTTCCCAAGGTGGTTCGAGCTTGTGTCCTTCCTTCTGTTTGAGCTGCAGCACCAGGTCCCCAACCGCGAATGCTCTGTGGCGTATGCGGCGACTGTGATAGTTGCGCAAGGATTGCTGATATACCGCGGATCTTGCAAGTGCGATGTCTCGCATTTCGTCGAGTGCATCCATATCTTCTGCGAGCGCCCTGTTGGAAGTTTCTTCGCTGTAGGCTACAACTCGTGGGGCGCTGAATCTAACGTCCTCGGGAAGGACTGCTTCTGCCCCGTATACCATGAAGAATGGCGTGTACTTCGTTGATCGATTAGGAGTTGTGCGCAGGCTCCAGAGTACGGAGGGTAGCTCTTCCGCCCAATGTCCTGCGGCGGGGTGTAGACGATCGAGTAGTCGCTTCTTGATGCCAGCCAAAACTAAGCCGTTGGATCTTTCGACTTGTCCGTTCGTTTGCGGGTGAGCGACTGAGGCAAACTTGAAATTGATGCATTTTTCCTCGTAGAACTGTTGTGTCTCCTTTGCTGTGAAATTTGTACCATTATCTGTAATGATGTCATGTGGCACACCAAATCTGCATACAATGGAGTCGAGAAACTTGACGGCGCATTGGGCGCTTGCTGAGGTTACTGGCATAGCCTCGATCCATTTGGTGAACTTGTCGACTGCGACCAGCAAGTGTGTGTATCCACCTGGTGTGGACTTGCGTAGTGGCCCAACCATATCTAGCCCCCATTGTGCAAAGGGCCAGGCTATTGGTATCATGTGCAATTCCGTAGCAGGGGCGTGTGGCCTAGGTGCGAATCGCTGGCAGGCGTCGCATCGTTCGACCAGGCTTTTTGTATCGTTGGCTGCTGTTAGCCAGTAAAATCCTGCTCGGAAAGCTTTTACCATTATTGTTTTCCAGCTAGCATGATGTCCGCAATCTCCTTGGTGTATGTCCTGGAGCAATTCCTTGCCATCTTCGGGTGCGATGCAACGCTGAAGTATTCCCGAGATACTTTGCTTGTATAAATCTCCATTGACTACTCGAAAGGACTTGCTACGCCTGATTATCTGTCGAGCCTCACGTGGATCGGCCGGGAGCTGTCTGTTGAGCAGGTAGTCGAGATATTTCTGCGTCCAGACTGGCTCGACCAGGAAAACCTGTCGTGATATATTATGAATAAGCTCGATAAGCGCGACCTACGGGCTGACCTCTGTTTCTGGCGCTCCTGCAGCTTTCTTCACTTTGACCGATCGCTTGATCATCCGTTCGAAGTATATTCCTGGCGGTATGGGTGTATTCGTGGAACCCATGTTTGCCAGTCTATCTGCTTCTTCGTTGCTAGATCTTGCAATGTGCTTCAGCTCGCAACCTTTAAAGCTTCCTTCGAGTAGATTGTACATGTCACGATATGCGATCATGTTTTCAGCAATGGCGTCGCATTCTTTCATCGTCTGCTGCACTATGAGATTGGAATCACCGTAGATCATTAATCGGGTAGCTCCACAGGCGATTGCCATCTTCATCCCGTGCAACAGGGCTTCATATTCTGCGTCGTTGTTCGAGGCTGGATCGTCTGGTGCAAAGTCCAGTCGCAGGACGTATTGCAGCTTGTCTCCCCGAGGTGAAATAAGAACGATTCCAGCTCATGCTCCTTCGTTTCTCTTGGATCCATCGAAGTACATTATCCAATTGCTCGTGTACTCGGGTGGTCCGGGCGTTTGTAGCTCTGTCCATTCGCTGAGGAATTCCACGAGTACTTGAGATTTGACTGCTTTTCGTTCTGTATAGGTGATGTCCCAGGCGCCCAACTCGATGCTCCATTTTGCTATTCTTCCGGATGCCATAGGGTTGTTCATGATTGTCCCGAGTGACGCATCATTAACCACTGTAATGGTATGTTCCTGGAAATAATGTTTGAGCTTTCGGGCTGTGAGAACAACTCCGTATGCCAGCTTCTGATAGTGAGGGTATCGTTGCTTGCATGGCGAGAGCACTTCGCTGATGTAATATATTGGTCGTTGGACTCCGTACGCTTTGCCGTCTTCAGGTCGTTCGACCACGATTGCTGTGCTGATGACCTGGTTTGTAGCGGCTAGGTATAGTAGAAGCGGCTCCCTTTCTTGCGGTGTTGCAAGGACGCGCCTGCTTTGCAACGATCGCTTCAGGTCTGCGAACGCTTGTTTAGCTTCGGGTGTCCACTCGAATTTGTCCGTCTTCTTCAGTAATTTGTAGAAGGGTAATGCTTGCTCTCCCAATCGTGCGATGAACCTGCTTAGGGCGGCTAGTCGTCCTGTGAGCTGCTGGACTCTGCGTAGATTGGTTGGCTACTTCATAGCCAGGATGGCTTGTATTTTCTCCGGGTTGGCTTCAATGCCTCTGGCGGATACCAGGTACCCGAGGAGTTTCCTGCAGGGACGCCGAAAACGCATTTGGTTGGATTGAGCTTGATCCGATATGCATTAAGGGCGTCGAACGTTTCTCTGATGTCTTCGAGGAGTGTGTCCTCTACTCGAGTTTTGATGACGATGTCGTCGACGTACACTTGTACGTTTTTGCCGATGAGATTGGCGAGGCATCTTTGCATGCAGCGCTGATATGTTGCACCTGCGTTCTTCAGCCCGAAGGGCATTGTCGTGTAGCAGTAGACACCGTGGGGTGTGATGAATGCCGTCTTCTCTTCGTCTTCCCTTTTCATTCGGATCTGATTGTATCCCGAATAGGCGTCCAGGAAGGAGAGGCGTTGGCAGCCTGCCGTAGAGTCCACGATCTGGTCGATTCGTGGTAGAGGAAAATTGTCCTTGGGGCAGTGCTTATTCAGCGATGTGTAGTCGATGCACACCCGAAGGATATCCGTGTTCTTCTTGGGGACCAGCACCGGGTTTGCCAACCAGGTGGATATCTTGATCTCCCTAATGAAGTTGGCGGCTAGCAGTCTGTTTATTTCTTCTCCAAGCGCCTTCTGCTTGGGTTCTGAGAATCGTCGAGTCGTCTGTTTGATGGGTTTGGCATTAGGAAAGACTTCGAGTGAGTGCTCGGCAAACTCCCTAGGTATTCCTGGCATATCTGAGGGCTGCCAGGCAAAAATTTCCCAGTACTCACGGAGGAGTTTGACGAGCGCGCCTTCCTATGCTGGCGAGAGGGTTGTGGAAACCATCGCGGTCTTGGCAGAATCCGTCGGGTGTACTTGGTGCTTGCGGGTGTCGATGTTGGCGCTGAATTCCAGTTCAGGCGCGTTTTTCTTCGTGAGGGGCATAACGGAGTGGTCCGTGGTTTTTGCCAGCTCTTGAAGTTCTTCTTGCATCCCGAAAGATTTCGCGATCTCATTGAATTCTATGTCGCACTTGTCTGACTTCTGGAAGTCTCCGTCGATGGTGATCACACCGTATTCGCCGGGTAGTTTGTGTTTCAGGTACGCGTAATGTGGTACTGCCATGAATCTGGCGAACGCTGTTCAGCCAAGGATGACGTGGTACTGTGAGGGCCAGTCGACGACTTCGAAGTCCAGGAATTCCCTTCTGTAGTTGCTTGGAGAGCCCAGTACAACCTCTAAGTTGATTGTTCCGAGTGGACGGATTGCCTTGACCGGAACTATCCCGTGGAAGGACGTTTCTGATTCCGTTAGGCCGTCCAGGTTCTTGTTCATTCGACGGAGTGTATCCGCGTAGATGATGTTGATGCCACTGCCACCGTCCATGAACACGCGGGCCAGGTCGTAATTTCCGATTTGAGCCTGGATGACGATGGCGGCGTGTCCTGGTCGATAGACTTGTGGTGGATGGTCTTTCTTCGAGAACGTGATGGGCTGATCTGCCATCTTCAGGTACTCGGTCTTTGTTGGCGGTGTCTGCACTGCCATGCATAGTTTCCTCGTGTTAGTCTTTTGAGCTCTGCGAGAGGGGCATACCTTCTGTATCATCACGAGTTGTCCTGCCGGGTTCGGGTATGCATTGGCTCCATTGTTTTGTGGTGGTGGCGCAGATAGTGCGGCTAGCGCCATGTTTGGATTTGCTGGTGGAGGTGGTGGTGGTGGTGGCTGGAATTGTTGCCCTCCTCCTGGCAGCGGTGGGTAGTTTTGGGTGGATGCAAATCTTTTCCTCGCGAGAGCATCTGAGATGTCAAGAAACTTTCGGCAATCCTTGAGAAGGTGTGTTGCCTTAGTTTTGCCCGTGCGCTTATCTGTAAACAGGTGTAGCGAGCAGTATGCATCGAGATCCTCCTCGGGGGATTTTTCTTCTGCTTTTGGTTTCCACTCGCGACTCCCACGGCGACCAGAGTCGCGGTTTCGCGTGAATTCTGCCGCCACTAATTCCTCCCTGTCCTCGTGGTCGTAGTATTTCCTTCTCTTTCTTCGTCCATGGCGGTCGTCCTCGTGTGCGGGCGACGATGCTCTTTCATTGCGCACCGCGTCTTCTCCGTTAGCCCATTTTTCGGCTATGATCATTAGCTCCCCAATGGTTTTGGGCGCAACTCTGTCTAGCTCTTCTCGAAACGCGGTTCTTCTCGCCCCTTTGGCGAAGGCCTCAATCGCCACCTCTTCCGAGATGGTTCCTGCGGTGTTCCTGAGTGTGGTCCACCGCTGGATATACTCTCGTGTGGACTCGCCACTCTTCTGTTTGCACGCTCGTAATTCTTCGATTGTGGCTGGCCTCTTGTAAGTCGACTGGAAATTTTTGCAGAAATCGCGGTGTAGATCGTCCCACGATGCGTAGCAAGATTTGGGTCTTCTCTCCAGCCAACTACGGGCCGCGCCTGTAAGATGCAAATTGAGGTATTGCATGCCTGTGTTCTTGTTCCCACGTTGGCATTTTACTGCCGTGAGGTAGTCGCTTAACCACTGGGAGGGCTCGAGTGAGCCGTCGTATTTTGTCACCTCCGTGCTGAGCTTGAACCTTTTGGGCAGAGGTGCTTCACGGATGCTGCGAGCGAAACAGAGTGCTCCGCAGGTTTCATCGTCCGAGGATCTGGATGAGGAGCGCTCGCGATATCGTGAAGCTCTCGCCCTATCCACCTTCTTTTGGGCGAGATCTGATCGAACGTCGTATTCGGACCGGTCGCGGTCGTTATCTTTCCTTGGTTCTTTGCTTCGCTTTCTCGAGCGGCTGCTGTGGTGCCGCGAGCTTTTGTCTCTCGGGCTGCGGGGCGATTTGTCTTTTCTTGGGGATGAACTTCTGTGCCTGCGGGGCGTTTCTTTATCCTTGTCCTTCTCCTGTCGCTCCTTCTCCAATTGTTCTTCGGTCTTCTTGCGATCGTGAGAAGCGAGCCTTGCGGCCGCCAATCCTAGTTCTTTGCGAATTTGTTTGTACTGTTCCACCCGAGGGTCGCTTTCCGTCGGTTGGTTCATCTGCATGTAAGTTGCTGCGGCTAGGATCGCGGCAGCTGGGGTTTGCGGGTAGACGTTGCCGTCATCGTCGACCCTCATGAAGGAAGACGTGGTCGACCTGTCGGTCGCAGCCATGGATTCGTGGTCCCTTGACGATGTTGCGTGTCCTTTCCTCGCGGGTCGGGTACCAACCGAGGGTGCAAGGGACTGCTCGACTCGTCGCAGGCTTGATTCGTCCGCCGCTCTTCTGCGACGGGCTAGATCCGCCCGGGCATCTTTGATGTTTGAGGCCGCTCTTACTAGGTGGTAGTGGTAGGCGGTTAGGTCCTCCTGTGAGGCTCCTGCCGCGGGTGGCTGACTCCGCCGCATGGCTTCCTTGGCCCTTTTCCAGGCCTCCCGCGAAACGCCGATTATATCGCGCTCGGTTGCGCTGAATTCGGTTTCTGAGGGCTGTTCCGATCCTTCCATGCAGACTTGGGCCAGTCGTGGCTCGTGCGTCCTGGGTGTAGATCGGAAAGTTTCCCGTACCCGAGATGGTTCCTCTGTCGAGAGGGCGTGATAGTCGACTGTGTTGAAGCGGATGGACTCGCCACTTTTCTCCATAGGAAAGCGCGAGTTGACGGCTCCAGATTCAGGTTCAGATTCATCCGAGAAGTGGAGGATTCCGTCTCTGTTCGCCATGAAGTTGAAGCTCCCGAACGTCAGGGTGACGCTTTTCTCCAGATCCTCGAACACCGGGCGTGATTCCGGCGAGTGAGGCGTGACTATGATGGATCCGATCCGTACAGGATTGTTCGGAGCCGTAGCCGATGGTTTCCAACGGGAGTTGGACGTCGATGAAGCCGAAGATGCCGGTGATCCAGCGCCCGCGATCCCCACGGACGGCGCCAATTGTCGAATCTCTGACTCCACAAATCCCTTAGGTGACCCTATCGGGTTTCGACTAGGAGAAGTCATGGGCGCTGGTGGAATCGTCGGCTAGACAGGGGGCGAGATTTACCCAGGTTCGGGGCCCTCGAAGAGGTAAAACCCTTACTCCTGCCTTCTGTCGATCTGTATTAGATGATTAGATCGGTTACAGGTTGCTCGAATCGAGAGTAGATCTCGAGTTTCAAGGCTTTTTGGTCGTGCGGTATTACTTGGTCCTCTCCTAGGGGGGCTCTCCTGACCTTATATAGATGGCCAGGTCTCGAGTCCTACCCGGAGAGGACTCCAACCCTAGCTAGGTCGGTTACATGTTTTCTAACTTAACCCGCAAGTTTAGTGCAGGTGGGCTTCACGTGGGCCTTCTAGAGTACTCCAAAGGCGCCTCTTCTTGGGCTTTGTCCTTGGGCCTGAGAGGGGGTGTCCTTACCCGCAGGGTCCAGGATCCATATCTTCGTTAATTTATAACTAATCTATTTGAATATTAATAAGAAATCTATTTGACTATTAATAAGAAATCTATCATAACTAGTTATAACAAATCTATTTTAACCAATTATAACAAATCTATTGAACTATCTAATACTAAGAAAGAAACGAGAAAATACTACACAATCATAATGAACTAAAAACTACAAATACTACCAATACTATGGCTAAAGATCACAATTATATGAACTATCCCTAATACTATACCTATTTACGACGAACTGAAATTTCCAAAAGAACTAAATGAATCATAATCAATACATTCAATGTTTAACTAGTACTAATAGCAACATACCACTAACTACCTCATAATAACAACCTAGTAGTAACAACATATTACTACAAAATATAATTTTACAACTAAATCTTAAGCTAGAATCTAGGGTTTACACTACAAATCTAGGGTTTTCACTAGTATTATGGTTTCTACTACTAATAACAACCACTAAATAATCACTACAAAGTTAATACTAACAACCTAAATAGTTAAGAAAACTAGATGAACTTGGGATCGGGAATTCATATAAATAAAATCAAATGTAGGGAGATTTGAAACAATAAAAAGGGGGGAGGGAATAGGGGAATACCTTCACAACTCGAATGGGACCAAAATCCCTAATAAATGGGCTCCAATCTTGTGTTTAGAGGGGGGATTTGAGGGGGAGAAGGGGGTGGCGGTGGGGTGTTCTTCACGTCCTAGAGAGAAAGAAGAAAGGGGCAGTTAGGGGTCGGGAGGGGGCCGTGCGTCCGTGTTAAGTTCACCGTCTTAACGCCTCCGGTCAAGGCGTTAAGAAGCATAACGCCCTCGAGCAGGGCGTTAAGCTGCCTGTCACGTCGAACATAACGGATTTGGAGCGGACGTTAAGCAAAATGGTTATTCTTCGATTTTTTCTTTGGCTCGAGTGGTTAGATTATGAATTTGGTGCGCCAAAAGGTTATTTATGTAAAATTTCACGCTTGGGTCGGTTCAAGTCATGGAGCCGCGGCGCTGGCGACGGGTCGATCGGAACCATGGCGACCGTTGGTTCGCACACGCTTTGGGTTGATTCTTCTTCCAGTTTTTACACACCACAGCAGGAGTGAGTCCAGGCAGGAGGCCACTACGCCTACGAACGCGGTTGGTGGGGGCGGTGCCGCGGGTACGTTACGGACCGCGCGGATCGGCGGTTAATCACTCGCACAGCTTTTTCCATCCACCACTACGGCTTTCCTTTCCCGTTACCAGCCAGCCAGCCTTGACTGTTGCGTTGCTTCGCGGCGCCGCCCCCCGTCACACCTCGCACCGTCGACAACCCTGACCGACCCGACCGAACGATTCCCTCCCACGCACGGACGGGCCTCGTTTCCTTCCCCGGCACACACCTTGCTTCCTCACCGCCCCGGTAGCGCCGCGCACACGGGAAAACTTCCGCATTTAGACCGTCCGGGCCGGAGCCCAATCGCGGAAGGGGATCCATCCATACATCCATCGATCCATCCAGGGCTTGGGGGTTTGGAGACGTACGTCCTCGTACTACGACCGCCATGAAGCACAACGCGAGGAAAGACGCGGGCGGCGGCGCCGGCGGTGGGGCGCTCGCCGTCCCGTGCGTCGACATCAAGCTCTTCGTCGCCTCGCTCGCCTTCCTCACGCTCTTCGTCGCGTTGTGGCAGCTCCAGCCGTACGGCTCCCTCATGGCCGCCGCCCGCTCCTCCGCCTCCGCGCCGCCCTGTTCCCTCCCGCTCGCCGCCGTCGACGCTGCCAATATCACCCAGCAGCTGCCCTCCTCCAACTCGACATCCTCCCACGCCGCCCCGAAGAGCGCACCGAAGGCCGACGCAGCCGCTGCCCCCGTGCGGCTGGCGAGGCCGGCGGCAACGCCCGCCGTGACCGCCGCCGCCGCTGTCCCCGTGCGGCTGGCGAGGCAGGCGGCAAACCCTGCCGTGACCGCCGCCGCCGCTGTCCCCGTGCGGCTACCGAGGGTCGCGAGGCCGGCGGCACGCCCGGAGGACCCGAACAAGCGGGCGCTCCGGCCGTACGGCAGCGCGGCGGCGCTGTTCGTGCAGATGGGCGCGTACCGGGGCGGGCCGCGGACGTTCGCCATCGTGGGGCTGGCGTCCAAGCCCACCCACGTCTTCGGCACCCCCTACTTCAAGTGCGAGTGGCTGCCCAGCCCGACCGCCGCCGACCCGGCGCCGCGCGCCGTCCGGACCAAGGCCTACAAGATCCTCCCGGACTGGGGCTACGGCCGCGTCTACACCACCGTCGTCGTCAACTGCACCTTCCCGTCCAACCCCAACGCCGGCAACGCCGGCGGGAAGCTGCTCGTCCACGCATACTACTCCACCACCTCCCGCCGGTACGAGCGCTTCGTCGCGCTCGAGGAGGCGCCGGGGTCCTACGACGAGTCCCGCTTCAGCCCGCCCTTCCAGTACGACCACCTCTACTGCGGCTCCTCCCTCTACGGCGACCTCAGCGCCAGCCGCATGCGCGAGTGGATGGCATACCACGCGCACTTCTTCGGGCCCAGGTCGCACTTCGTCTTCCACGACGCAGGCGGCATCAGCCCGGAGGTCAGGGCGGTGCTGGATCCGTGGGTCAGGGCCGGCCGCCTCACGGTGCAGGACATCCGGGCGCAGGCAGAGTTCGACAGCTACTACTACAACCAGTTCTTGGTGGTGAACGACTGCCTGCACCGGTACCGCCACGCCGCCAATTGGACCTTCTTCTTCGACGTCGACGAGTACCTCTACCTGCCCAACGGACAGACTCTTGACCAGGTGCTTGGCAAGCTCTCAGGTTACACGCAGTTCACCATCGACCAGAATCCCATGTCCACCAAGCTCTGTGTCAAGGATCCCAGCAACAATTACTCAAGGTTTGTGTTTCCTAGTATCCTGGAGTATTTGTTTGTTGTTTTCTTCGCCCATTACCACTTCAGTTTTATATATTGGTAATTGCAATCTCTGCCGCGCCGCGTCCTAAATTCAACTAAAGGCGCCACAAGGTTTAGGTGTGTTGTGTTGTTTAATCAGACAGACATTCTTGTACCAGTTGCTTATTTATGCAGTTTGTTGATCAATTGGGCACTGTGCTGCTTGATTTTGACCTGTAACCTTTATTTTAAGGTTGGTTAGATTTCCTTGGTCGAATTGAGTATTTCAGTCCTCCCAAGCAACATGGTAGTTGACCTTTTTTTCCTTTTTGTTCTTCAGCTTTCCAACTTGAGCAATAAATCTTCTTATTAAAGCAACATAGGTTTCACAACCTGTTTTAACCATTGAGCCAAAGATCTGAGTAGAGCATCATTTGGTTTCACAAACAAAGGTCACTGCTTTTATACGTTTTGCTCTTTAGCTTTTAACATTCAACCAAAAACCTTAGCAAATCATGATTTGGTTCCACAATCAGAGGTCATTCCTTTCATACCCATCCCAAAATGAAGATGAATTGAGCTCAGTTGTTTCCTTATATAGGGTCATAATTTTCAGTGTTTAGAGAGTAGTCCCACATTGTTAGAGCAGAGGCTTGCCAATGTATAACTCTAGTACCAAATGCATTCGACCCCCGGGTTAACCCTCTGCGTAGAGCCAGTGTGGAAGTGTAAGAAATGGTAGTTTTGGTGCGTATGTGAGTTACAATTGTTCAGACTGTAATACTTCCATGTGTAGCAAGGGACCTCGAGGCAATTGTATTTCCCCATGAACTCGGACTAGAAGTCTGAAAATGCTTTAACCAGTAAATGTTTCAAGAACAGGTAGTTGTGAAAACAGACATTTGCCGTTAGCGTGTGCCTTACTGAATTCGTGCGCTGACAGAAAAACTATAAGTATCCTTCTGGAAAGATGATTTGCTTTATTGATGATGTCAAAATTTCAAGATAATTCCATTTATTACCTGCAATGAGAACAATCTGATGTTGATATTAGACTTCAGATAAATCGGCTTGATGCTAAGAGCAAGCAATATAATCTGAAGTTCTGAACTAACATACGTTTGCGGTTGATGACGCGCAGGGAATGGGGATTCGAGAAGTTTGTCTTCCGCAACGCGGTCACCGGTGTCCGAAGAGACCGCAAATACGCGATCCAGGCCCGAAACGCCTACGCCACAGGGGTGCACATGTCGCAGAACGTGTACGGGAGGTCGACCCACAAGACGGAGAGCCTGATCAGATACTACCACTACCACAACTCCATCAACGTGCTGGGAGAGCCTTGCCAGGAGTTCGTGCGGAGGCCGACCAGAGGCGGCAGGGTGAAGTTCGACGGGGTCCCTTACGTGTACGACGACACCATGAAGCGCCTGGCCGGGGAGATCAGGCGGTTTGAGAAGGACGCCATTGGATCGGCTAATCATACATGACTGACTGAAGACGGCCGCCGCTGGTACATAATACTACACCGACGTTACTTAGGATTGGCTGGCTCATGTCGAAATATGAAATGTAGCTCTTCATCAGGCCGATGATGAGCACAGGTGGGAGCGAGTCTGCTAGAGGCGGCTCAGCTGGTGTAAAGTTTTGGTTTTTCTTTGGCAACGCACTCCACTCGCTAGTGGGGATCTCTGCCTTTTGTTCTCTTAACCTTTTTCTGCTTTGTCCCCACACACATCCGTTTGTAGATCTGTGTAGACTGATGATGATGCTGGCTTTTACTAGTACTAGAGTAGATTCTTTCATCTCCTTCTGGGGTCACATAAAAGTTGTGAATGAAAGTGAGGCGTCTTTGCCTTTCTGTTATCAGCTGCGGATTTTGGCAGCAAACCGGTTTCCACCGTGTCAGTAAACCAGACACGATTGAACGAAACCGGAAAGGACAAAGCTGAGTTAGGCATGAGCTAAGAAAAACGAAGCTGGGTTAGGCATATTATTGGGCAGGCACTGTGGATAAATTTCCAGTTTTCCACTGGGACAGGGGGGATGGCCTGAATCGGAACGAGTCGATATGGGAGGAACATGCAGATAGGGGCTTGAAATGATAGCGCGTGATGGATAGATTGCTGGATGTGCCCACGCGGTCGATCACGCGCGTTGATCTGCTTTGCGCGCTCCGGTGGCACAGCACGGTGACTTGCGAGAATGGATTTCCCATCTATAGTGCGTACCATGATTGGCTCACGGGAGTTCTGGATTTCAGCAGCCGTCAAAGATAGGACATACGTCGCTCCTCTGAATTTTGTCGTTTACATTTTTAGAGCCACTTGAAAAGTTTTTTTTTTTTGCTGTTGCTCAATTTTACCATTTATGCAATGTTTATCACTATCCAAGTATCCATGTATAGGCCTCCTTTAGTTCATGTGATTTTTGCCAGATTTGTGTAGAATTGAGACCCTATAAAGAATTTCCTACTGAAACTGTTTTGATTCGTGTGATCATATCACATACGAATCTTGTAGCGTTAATTTCAAAGAAAACTAGTATTAGGCCCATATCTCATGAAAAACTCATTCACTACGATCAAAAGGAGAATTCATATTCTCCTAGGATTCAATTAGAAAGACATCCCAATCCTATATGTTTTTATTCTTGTATATTTCATATCCTATGAAGTAAAGGAGCCCATATTGGCTACGATAGGACTCCCGAGTCCTCGTGTAGAGTTGTAATCCAGTTGAGTTCAAGCAAGTTAGATTGGAATTGAGTTTTTGACATTTCTATCACAGTCCATATCTTTTATAGCTACTCCAAGTCTCCAAACATTTTGGGCCACATAGGATAAAATTAAGCTCACCCGGTGGGGATGGTACTTCCGGCCGTGTGGTTTACTCCTCTTATCTTAGCTCCTAAAGAATACGTACAAGCTGAAATTTCTCGTTTTAGGGGAATATCTTTGTCACTGGCACTCCCTAGTCTATATTGCAATTTGAAAAATATGTACTAAGGTCTACCATTTATGGTCATGTTTATACTCTCTATCTCTTTGCCAATAAGCATTTCATGATGGTTGTAAGTTCTAACAATGTTGATTACATGTTGTAGGTGCCCATATTTTTTATTATATGCTTAATCAAACCTTATAAAGAGTACTATCCAAGTCTTTTGGCCACTCTAGGACTACAATATGACTTTAATCGAGTTGAACCTTGCTCGAATTTTCCATTCAACTAATATATGTCACTACCAAACGGCCGGTCTTAATATCTGGACCACCTGGCCATTCTCTTTGTCATGCATTCCCAGAAATAATGAAGATATCTCTGGATGTACACAATTTCTAAAACTTAGCAAAAAAAAACTCATATTTTGTAAGTTTTGTAAGATCTTGAAAAAACCTCGCACATAGATATTAAGTTTAAACTTACTGATGTAAATTTCTTCAAATAATATAACTATCTGCTATGTTTCTCAAGAAGGAGAACCTAAGTTTGTATATGGGTTTAGAAGTTGCTCCTAGTGTTCCATCAATGTGAATTAGTTTTGGCGTGTGTTCGCACGGCTCCTCCCCGAATAACGAAATGGTCCAAATCTGAGATTTTGAGAACAATTTCAATGGGGTTAGGGAAATCCGCTCTACTGCCACTTTCCATATCTTGTGGATACTCTTTGTAGGGCTCCAACCAATTTGGTTTTGAGAAAGTGACGTTAACGGTATACTTGGTTTATGTGATCCGCTCTACCAATTTTTGCCAACCATTGGCTAGAATGGCTAGAGATTCCTTAGCCCTTTGCTACCAAAATTCTAGCAATATTTGTGAAGAGAATATGGGGGTAGGTTGGTAAATTTTCAGAGACTAGCATTTTTTTAGATCACAAGGGCCTCACCCCGTGGTACCATTGATTAATGGACGAAACCTGTTCTCGGGTATGCAACATCACACGTACTTGAGTTTAGAGGTTTTATTGCCCAAAGCATTACAACCATCATTTATAGATCCATCGTGGTGCCCCAAACACATGATCAAAAACAGGAAGAAGCTAGAGATAGAATGTTGAAGTGAAGCAGGCAGCCAAGATAGAAATTGGAGTAGTCAAGGTCCCTTGTCTTGCCATCTTATTCAAGGCAGGTGAGCGTGGAAGACCCTCAAGATCCAATGAAGTTGGCAGCGACTGGGGCAAAATCTTCAGATGATTTGTGGCCAATGTAGCAACTTCGGGGTTGTTTATCTATTCTCCAACGGCAGTGATATCTGCAACAACTTGCTGATAAGGGAGAATAATTTGTCCGCCCCTTTGATAATCTGGGCCTTGAAAACCAGTTTCCACATCTTCATTAAAATCGGTATATAAGCCTCCATGGCGTTCTAATGTCAATCCAAGATTGATCATAAAAGAAATTCCATAATGTACACAACAACTGCACGAACTGAGTTCGGTGTGCACATTTTTATTAGCTATCCAAAATCTAGAATGGATTCATAAATATCTCCTAGATGTAAATTGAAGAAAGCAGTGACAACATGCCATATTTGCCTACCAACAATGCAGCAAAATAATAGATGCATGATTGACTCATCTTTTAGAGATAGAAAATATAGTCTTCGTGATGCGGGTGCGTACTCGAGAGATGCCCGATATTCACGAATTGACCGAGGGTGGACGAAGAACACCCGAACAACAGATCGAACTAAGGATAATTAGCAAATCCTACCTGACGTGATTCCCGGCAACACGCCCCTAAGGTAGCATTCGGATCTCATACATCAAGTCAAACTTACTCTTGTTGAAACGACTTCACCTTCCCGGCAGGTCCACCAAGCCAATAAAATCTCAAGAGTTAGTTGAGAAAAATTGGAGAGATACTATTAGAATCCCAAGGGGAAAGAGTGGCAATCTCAAGGTATGGCTTGATACAATCCAATAGGGTTACTAAAGGGGTAGCCTTGATACAATCTTAGATGAACATCATAGGAGTAGCCTCGTAAAAGGGACAGGGAGCAAATCTCACAAATCAAATTCTTCTCTAACCCTAGATCTGGGCCTGTGGGTCCCTTTTATAGTGCTAAGAACGAAAGGGTAGATGGGAGGATAAGTTACAAGACACACCAAATCCTGCTTGTAGGCACGTCGTCATATCGTCATGTGTTTCAGGCGCCAAATGATTCGGCGGCTGGTGCTGGCATGGGCGGCTAACACATGGGAGTTGTGATCAGGCGTCGGATCGTCCGACCCTGGGCGCCGGATGGTCCAACGCGTAAGGATGACAATGGGGCGGGTTTTGTCGGATATACCAAATACAGATCCAAATCCAAATCCATCACCCTTATTATGGTCTGCTTATACGTCCAAAACGTATCTATAATTTTTGATGGTTTCATGCTACTTTAACGGTTTTCATAATTGTTTTATATTAAGTTATGATTTATTTGTACTAACCTACTAATAGTTGCAAAAGTGCACAATGTTCTCTTTTTACACTTTGATGTGTAGGAATTACCAAAAATAGAAGAAGAAAGCTTGTTGGAGTCGAATTGGGACTTTCCTGAAATCTGTCTGAAAATACTTTTTAAAGATTGTCACATTACGGGTCGAATACAGCGTCAAACGGAAATCTCACAAAAGAAAAAACTGTGGGGAATTTCGCGGCGTATGATCTAGATTTAAAATTCGCCTGATTCCGAGTCTGAACGGCCGAGATACGCCCGATTTACCACAACCCTAGATGGGATGATGGAAATCTGTGAGACTATATAAAGGGAGGAAACCTGGTCGTGGGAGACACCCCCTACCACGAATTTCCAGCCACCAAAGACACGTTTTAGCCTCTCTCATGGATCTAATCTCCATGGGGGAGGGCTCCAAAGACCATGAAGGAAGAAGGCTAAGGGGCGGCGCTCCCCCATGATGCCGGCGGTGCAGGGGAGGAGTCCTTGCGCCACCGCCGGCGCCGCCCTGCGCTCTGCTCTGTCTTCACCGCCATATCCATCGCCAATTCCTCCTTGTCTACAAGGGTTCATTCTCCGACACACCTCTGTACCGTCCTATGTAAACATGGTGTTTGGCGTTATAAATTATTGGCAGTTGATCTATTGCATCTATGTCATGTTTGTGTAGATCCCTTTTGTCATATGATTGATTGTTGAATCTCTATGGAAAGTTTGAGCTATATATTGAATTTGTTACAGTCCTATGGTGCCATCATATGTTTATGCGCGCATGAATCACATCATAGGGTTTGTAGTATGTGTAGAAAGCTAGAGGGAAGGCTGCTTGAGTGACAGAAACATGAGCCTCAATCTAGTGATTGAAGCATATGGAATAAAGAGGACCTTTTGATCTTAATGCTATGGTTGGGTATTTTTATATTAATGTATCTTCTAGTAGTTACGGATGTTTGCTAGAGTTCCAATCATAAGTACTTGCAATCATTGGATAGTGAGAGCTTGTTAGCTTTGCCTCTCCCACATAAAAGAGGAATATAAACCTTGTATTTGACTATTTGATCATGGACAAATCCATCACAATTACCAAAACTTTTCCACACTCATGGTACTTTTAGTTTATAGTCATTAAGTGTATTTTATTGCTGCAACAACTAACTTTACTTTCATGTATTTATTATCTCGCAAAGCTATCTCATACCCGCATTATTGCTCTAGTATTATTTCCTAGATAAAGTAAATGTTTAGTGTGCGTAGAGTTGTATGAGTGGTTGGTAGAACTTGAGAGAACATTTATCCTACCTTTAGCTTCTCGTTGGGTTCGACACTCTTACTTATCGAAAAGGCTACACACTATCCCCTATACTTGTGAGATATCACCTGCCCCAAAAGTATCCATGGGCATGGATGTCGCCCCATATCCAAACCCGTTGGATACTTGGATGCGGGTATCCAACTGAAAGTTCATGGTATCCAACTGAAAGCTCATGCGCCTAAGGATGGCAAACCCGTTGGATACTCGGATGCGGGTATCCACCGGTAGCATGCGACGGGCATCCAACTAAAAGCTCATGCCTCATTTAATCTAGTTTTGGTGATAATAACAACATGGGTAATGCCACTAACGATTGTTTAAGTGTTCACAGCTGGAATTATCTTATTGATCAAAATAGAAGAATCCTCTTTGGAAAAGATAACCAGCAGAAACAGGGGACAAAAATTTCCGTCAGGAGGCCACAATATTCTGGTGGATAAAGGGCGGAATTTCCGGACTGGCCCTCGGAAATTTCCGGCCTGTTGAAGTCTGGCCTCGAAGAATCAGCGTGTCGAGGATGTCTGCTCTCTGGACTAGGGCGGATATTTTGACCCAAAATTTCTGGTGGAAATATCAGGCCAATAAACATCAACGTGAAGACGACGCGCCCTGCTTGCCCGCTCTCTAGATAGGGGCGGAATATTGGGCCGGAAATTACCGGCCCCTAGATTATTCAAAGTTCTGCCCCCAGACTTTTGGAAATATCCGGCCAGTGTGCCCGGAAATTTCCGGCACTTACCCCCGAAATTTCTGGCCCTGGAAGACTACAACAACCATATTTTGGAGAGGGCTATAAATAGTTGTCTACTACCTCTATGAATTCAAAGCTTTAAATGTCTAGATCTCCCTACTCAACCAACCAAACTTGATGTCCTTCGAGAATTTGGTGGAAAGAACTAGATCTACATATTCACCGAGCCAAAAATCAATTTCCCCCATATTCCCCTTTGGGATCTTGTAGATATCTTGGTTGCCTTGTCATCCTATAGAAACCCTAGTTCTTGGAGCTTCCACCTTGTTCCAAGAAGTTTCGGATCGTTGAGAGCCTCCAACCATCTTATGGAGTAGCCTCAATCTTGTGTAAAGGTTTGGTCAACGCCTTCAAGTAGACCTCATAGTGGAAACGGTAATCTCCCTCACAGGAGAAGCTCAAGGAGAATAAGGTGTGCACAACCGTGCTATTGGAGTGCCAAGGTGGCTCTACACCTCTCCAACGTAGACGTACTTCCATTTGGAAGGAACTACGGGAAACATATCCTTGTCTCCTTGTTTACACTTGTGGTTATATTGTTCTTTACATATTGTTTCCGTTGCGTACTTTATTTCCTATCACATAGGTTGTTTCACCTAGTTGCACATCTAGATAACCTTGTCTTCTACTTGCTTAGCCCAATTAAAAAGGAAAAAGATTAATAACTGTAGGTCACCTATTCACCCCCCCTCTAGGTTACCGTATTGTACTTTCAATTGGTATCAAACTCTTGACTCTTTATCGGGCTTAACCGCCTAAGAGTATTATGGCCAACGTAAATGACCCCGAGTCTTCTAAGGAGGAGATCTCCAAAATGGCTGACACTATAGCTAACCTACAAATGACGGTTGGAACCATCCAAACCCAATTGACTAAGGTTAGATCTAGTGTTGGCTCGGAGGTCTCTAGCATTAAGAATATGTTGGAGGCCATGATGGGTAAGCCCAAGGAGCCCGAGGAACCTCCCCATGTTTCCTATGAGGAAAGTTCGGATGATGATTCTATCCCGGACACGGCCGAAACGGAAGCTAACATTGCCAAAGCCAAGGTGAAAGCCACAAAAAAGGCTAAGGTAGGGGTGAATTCCGGAGGCTCCAAGTCTCAATCGGCTAATGGTTCGGAGAGTAACTCACAAGTTCCACCACCTTTCAATTATGACTCTATCCATTCCACTGTTCAAATGCTGCTTCCTCTTGGAAGTTTGAAATGGAGTCTCACATTTTCGGTTCATGCACCGCCTTGTGGAGAAGTGTGATTCATGGATTCGATCCCCACGACGCAAGCAATTTAACTCCAAGGGAGGACATTGAGTCTCAACTCAACAAGACCGCTCTCAAGATCATTCAAAAGGCTCTCCCACAGGAACACTTCACTCACATTCGAGGATGCAAGGCCGCCAAGGAGGCTTGAGATAGTCTCAACACTTTGTTTCAAGGGAATGAGAGCATCCAATCCTCCAAGTATGATGTTTCTCTCGACAAGGCCAAAAACTTTTCCATGCAAGAGGATGAGACTCCGGAAGAGATTTATAAAAGAACCATCACCCTTGCAAATCAATTGAGGGATTTTGGAAAATAGGAGATCATCGATGAGTGGATCAAGAGGAAGTTTGTCAAGGCCATAACTCCTTTAAAGAAGAACCTCGCCATGAGCATTCGTACAAAGGGGGACTACAATTATCTCAACTCCATTGGCGCTCTTAGTGAGTTCATAGCAATACCACTATCTCACAAGAGTGACGATGATGCCCTTGCCCGCTCAAGAGGGTTGGGAAAGACTCCCAACCTCTCCTTGAAGTCAAAAGCAATTGCTCGGGTAGCCAATATGGGTGTACCATGATTGGTTCACGGGAGTTTTGGATTTGAGCAGCGATCAAAGATAGGAGCTACGCCGCTCCACAAAATTTTGTCGTTTAGATTTTTAGAGACACTTGAAAAGTTGTTTTGTTGTTGCTCAGTTTTACTATTTTTGCAATGTTTATCACTATCCAAGTATCCACGTGCAGGACTCCATGAATTCATGGGATTTTGCCGGATTTGTGTACAGTTGAGAACCTATGAAATTTTTCCTAATGAAACTGTTTTGATTCATGTGATCATATCACATACGAATCTTGTAGCGTTAGTTTCAAATAAAATTAGTACTAGGTCATATCTCATGACAAAATCATTCACCACAATCAAAAGGAGAATTAATATTCTCCTAGGATTCAATTAGACAGACATCCCAATCATATATGCTTTTATTCTTATACATTTCATATCCTATGAAGGAGCCCCGTGTAGAGTTGTAATTGAGTTGAGTTCAAGCAAGTTAGATTGGACCTGGGTTTTTGAAATTTCTATCACACTCCATATAAGTCTCCAATCATTTAGTGCCACATCAAATAAAATTAATCTTATCCGGTGGGATGGTACTTCCGGATGTGTGGTTTACTCCTCTTATCTCAGCTGCTAACGAATACATACAAGGTGAAATTTTCCATTTTTAGGGGAATATCTTTGTCACTGTCACTCCTTAGTCTATATTGCAATTTGAAAATATGTACTAAGGCTTACCATTTATGGCCATGTTTATACTCTCTCTCTCTCTCTCTCTCTCTCTCTCTCTCTCTCTCTCTGCCAATAAGCATTTCATGATGGTTCTAACAATGTTGATTACATGTTGTAGGTGCTAATATTTTTTTATTATATGCTTAATCAAACCTTATAAAGAGTACTATCCAAGTCTGCTGGCCACTCTAGGACTACAATATGGATTTAATCAAGTTGAACCATGCTCGATTTTTCCATTCAAGTAATATATGTCACTACCAAACGGCCGGTCTTAATATCTGGACCACCTGGCCATTCTCTTTGTCATGCATTCCCACAAATAATGAAGATATCTTTGGATGTACACAATTTCTAAAACTTAGCAAAAAAAAAACTCATATTTTGTAAGTTTTGTAAGATGTTGAAAAAATCTCGCACATAGATATTAAGTTTAAACTTACTGATGTAAATTTCTTCAAATAATGTAACTATCTGCTATGCTTCTCAAGAAGGAGAAGTTAAGTTTTTATGTGGGTTTTAGAAGTTTCTCCTAGCGTTTGCATCAATGTGAAGTAAGTTTTAGCGTGTGTTCGCACGGTTCCTCCCCGAATAACGAAGTGGTCCACATCTGAGATTTTGAGAACAAAATCAATGGGGTTATGGAAATCCTTTCTACTACCACTTTCCATATCTTGTGGCTACTCTTTGTAGGGCTCCAACCAATTTGGTTTTGAGAAACTCACGTTAATGGTATACTTGGTTCATGTGATCCGCTCTACCAATTTTTGCCAACCATTAGCTAGAATGGCTAGAGATTCCTAAGCCCTTTGCTGCCAAAGTTCTAGCAATATTTGTGAAGAGAATGTGGGGGTAGGTTGGTAAATTTTAGAGACTAGCATTTTTCGTAGATCACAAGGGCCTCACCGCATGGTACCATTGACTAATGGACGAAACCTGTTCTCGGGTATGCAACATCACACGTACTTGAGTTTAGAGGTTCTGTTGCCCAAAGCATTACAACCATCATTTATAGAGCCATCATGGTGCCCCAAACACATGATCAAAAGCGGGAAGAAGCTAAAGATAGTATGTTGAAGTGAAGAAGGCCGCCAAGATAGAAATTGGAGTAGTCAAGGTCCCTTGTCCTGCTATCTTCTTGAAGGCATGTGAGCCTGGAAGACCCTCGAGATCTAATGAAGTTGGCATTGATTGGGGCAAAATGTTCAGATGATTTGTGGCCAATGTAGCAACTTCAGGGTTGTTTATCTATTCTCCAACAGCAGTGATGTCAGCAACAACTTGCTGGTAAGGGAGAATAATTTGTCTACCCCTTCAATCATCTGGACTTTGAAAACAAGTTTCCACATCTTCATTAAAATCAGTATATAAGCCTCCATGGCGGTCTAATGTCAATCCAAGATTGATTATAAAAAGAAATTCCATAATGTACACAGGAACTGCACGAATCGAGTTCGGTGTGCACGTTTTTATTAGCTATCCAAAATCTAGCAATGGATTCATAAATATCTCCTGGATGTAAATTGAAGAATGCAGTGACAACATGCCAGATTTTCCTACCAACAATGGAGCAAAATAATAGATGCATGATTGACTCATATTTTAGAGAAAAATATAGTCTTAGTGACGTGGGTGCATACTCGAGAGATGCCCGATCTTCACGAATTGACCGAGGGTGGACAAAGAACACACGAAGAACAAATTGAACCAAGGATAAGTAGCAAACCCTACCCGACGTGATTCCCGACAACACACCCCTAAGGTAGCCTTCGGATCTCACACATCAAGTCAAACTTACTCTTGTTGAAACAACTTCACCTTCCCGCTGATACGTCGAAAACGTATCTCCTTTTCCGAACACTTTTCTTATTGTTTTCCTCTAAACTTATGTGTTTTGAATACAACTAACACGGACTAACGTTGTTTTTAGCAGAATTACTTTGGTGTCTTGTTTTTGTGCAGAAAAATCAACTTTCGGGAAATTGCCCAGAAAAGACCCCATTGGTGTTTTCACCCCGCAAGACCCCGGGATCCAGAAGGGGGCCAGGAGAGGAGCCACGGGGTGGCCACACCCCCCTGGCGTGGGTCCCCCCTAGGCCGCGCCAGCATAGGGTGTGGCCCCCCCATAGCCCCCCTCGGACTCCCCTTTCGACTATAAGTAGCCTCCAACCCTAAAACCCGAGGGGGTTCGTCATATTCCACAGAAACACAACAGAGCGCCGCCGCCGTCCCGAACCTCGATTCGGGGGTCAAAAGTTCCTGTTCTTGCACCCTGACGGGACGGGAAGTGGAGGAGATCATCGACATCGTCATCACCAACGCCTCTCCATCGACCATCCATGTTTCCCCCATCCATGTGTGAGTAATTACCCGTTGTAGGCTGAAGGGGATGGTAGGATTGGATGAGATCGTTCATGTAATAATGCCTTGATTGGTAGGGCATAGTACCTAGTATCCTCTATTAGTGTTATTGACATTGTTGCAACCTATTATGCTTAATGCTTGCCACTTTGGGCCCGAGTGCCATGATCTCAGATCTGAACATGATATTGAATCACGATGATAATTATTGTTTCTTGATCATACCTGCAAGTTTTTTACACACATTGTTGTCCGGAACCCGAGGCCCCGAAGTGACAGAAATTGGACCGGAGGGGGTGGTTGTCATGTGAGGATCACGTGTGTTCACGGAATGTTAATGCTTTGCTCCGGTGTTCTGTTAAAAGGAACACCTTAATTACCAGTAGTTCCCTTGAGGCCCGGCTGAAAACGGGCTGGTAGGACAAAAGATGTTGTGCAAGTTCTCATTGTGAGCACGTACAACTATTTACGGAACACATGCCTATGGTTACTTAGTGTTTGGATGCTTTATCATATTTATTTGCAATGCCTATGACTTGATCATTAATTGAACTATCTTATCCATGCAACGCCCGTTCATCCATCCCTATGCCTACAGTATTTAATCTCGCTATTTACTTCAAACACCACTGTTGTTGTTTTGATCTCACTGCTGCTATTATTTCACTATTGCTGCTGCTGTTTTCATTCCACTGCTGCTATTATTTCACTACTACTGCTGCTATAAAACTGTTACTACTGATAAATCACTGCGAACAAAAGTACTTTCAGGTGCAGGTGAATTGACAACTCACTTGTTAAGGATCACAAATATTCTTTGGCTCCCCTTGTGTCGAATCAATAAATTTGGGTTTTACTTCCCTCAAAGACTGTTGCGATCCCCTATACTTGTGGGTCATCAAGACTATTTTCTGGCGCCGTTGCCGGGGAGCATAACTTTATTTGCGAGCTCACCGGAGAGTATTATTATCTACTGCTGTCATTCATCATGGGTAAGACTCGTGATGGAAAGTTTCCTATATCACCATCCACTACAAGAAGAGGTACAACTCTGAACACCTCTGTTGCTCTTGATTCACCGTCTGTTATGAGTAAGATGCTTACACCACCACGTGCTACACATGCTACTTCTGGTGAATCTGAAAATACTTCTGATACTTTTGATGATGCTTCTACTGACACTGAAACTCCTGATAAAAATCATGTTACTCCTGTTGTTTCACCTGAGCTTATAGAGAATCCTAGTGATGATTTAGATGATTCCTATGTTGATCTTAATGATGATCTTATTGATGAAATATATACTATGAAGGATGATGATGTTGTTATGAGACTTATTGAAAGTCATGTTGTTAGATATAAATTATCTCCTAATGCTAAGTTTGCCACTTCTCCCATTAATATTAGGGATAAGGATTATGATTTCTGTCTTGATTTATCTTATATATCTATTGTTGAGAAAGAACCTTTTTGTGGTACTGAAAATCAAAGTGCTATGAAACATATGAATGAGCTCTCCTCTTTGAGTAGTTTGTTCTCTGATGATATTAAGAAACGTAGCTACTTTGTTTCTAAAATATTCCCTTTCTCATTAAAAGATGAAGCTAAAACTTAGTTTAACAATTTATCTCCTGGATCTATTGATAGTCCTATTGGTTTGGTTAATGTTTTCTTTCAGAAATATTTTCCTGCTAGTGCTCAATATGCTGCTTTACAAAATATATTTAATTTCATGCAATTGGAAGGAGAGAAATTGCATGTATCTTGGGCAAGGTTCTGTTCTTTAGTTAGAGCTACACCTGGGCATAAGCTATAAGATAACAAACTTCTTGATATATTGTATAATGGACTAACTATTGAATCTAGGACATATCTAGATAGTTGTGTTGGTTGTGTTTTCAGGCAAAGAACTCCAGAAGAAGCTGAGGAATTAATGGCTAAAATAAGCCAAAATCATGATGATTGGACTATGGTTGAGCCTGAGCCGACTCCTACTCCAGTACCAACACCAACACCCAAGAAGAGTGGAATGATTGAATTAAACGATGAAGTGATGAGAGAAGCCAAGAAATCTCTTAAAGAGAGGGGTATTAAATCTGAAGATGTGAACAATCTTCCACCTATAGAAGAATTATGTAAGACAATCCCTCACTCACCCACTATTGAGGTACACTCTCTCCAATATTTTGATAGTAGAGATATTCCCTATAAAAAACCTTAGATCAATGCTTAGATGAATTTGATAATTATGTTATCAAGCAAGATGATTTTAATAGGAGAGTGCAAAATCACCTAATGGAAAACTCTAGAGCTATTGATAATTTGCATGGTATTATAGAAAGAACCTCTAATGATGTAAAAATGCTTTATAAACTTTTTCAAATGGTTCAAACTCAAATTGATCAACTTGCTAAAGTGCAAAAAGATTTTCTAGTCAGTGCTTCTAAAGAAAAACATGCTTATGAAATAAGAACTAGAAGTGGTATTGTTACACAAGATCCTTTATATCCTGAGGGACATCCTAAAAGAATTGAACAATATTCTCAGCAAACTAATGATAATGCTATTCATACTAAGAACAAAAAGAAGAAGAAACATAAAACTGTTGTAGAATCCTCTGAACTTGCTAAAGATCCTAATAGTATATCTATCTCTGATGCTGAAACTGAAAGTGGTAATGAAAAGAATGATGCTTCTGATAAAGAAGAACATGTAGCTGAACCTGAAAAGCAAGCTAAAATTGCGAAGTATACTAAGGAAGAGTTCATTGCTAATAAACATGGTAATGAGAGAGAACCTTGGGTACAAAAACCAATGCCTTTTCCTAATAAGAAACACAACTCTAAGGAAGAAGAACATTATAACAAGTTTTGTGAATGGATGAAACCTTTGTTCTTGCAAATTACTTTAAATGATGTTATTAAATTGCCTTCTTATGCAAAATATATGAAAGATATTGTCTCTAACAAAAGGAAGATTCCTAATGAGGAAATCTCCACTATGCTTGCTATTATTCTTGGAAGACCTTTTCTTAATACTGTAGGGGCTGTTATTGATTGCAATCAAGGAAAATTTACTTTTAATGTTAATGATAAAGATCACATTGTTTATTTCCCAAGAAGATTGATAGAAAATATGGTCTAAATTCCACTGAAAATATTGAGACCATCAAGATTGGAGAATTTTATTATCCTATTCTAAAGCCACTCAAAGAATATTAAAGTATTATGATTGGGAATATGTCTATCAAGGTTGAGGTAACATGAGTATTTAGTGAGAAACAAAGTTTTGTTTCATATAAAATTATTTTGGTAGCAAGACTTGATCACCCTTGTTAACAAAATGATTTTAAATGAAATGGGCAATGTTTTCACTATATTTTCACTTACCCCATTATTGTTGTCACCATGTTTACTTCTGTTATCACATTATTACTTGAGTACAATCATGTTTTTCACCATCCTTATGCATGTTTTGCTAATGTTTTCACTCTGATTACAGAGGTTATGCATGTTTTCACCACCCATACTTTTAATTTCACCACTACCACCTTTGTTTTCCTTGGATATTCTTTCATTAGAGTGTCATAGAACCTCTATAGTTCTGGTTTTGGGTTTTTTTTCCACGTTTTCACTTCCGTTTCCCGGGTTTTATTAATTATTAAAATTCTAGAAATACCTCAAAAATAAAGTTTCTCGAAAAATTCCAGAAAAATTATAATAATTTTTTACATAAAAAATGAGGCAGAAAGCCACCTGGGAGACCCCAGGGGGACCCACCCGTCAGGCACACCCCAGGGTGGCGCGGCCAGCCCACTGGTGGCGCCAGCACATGGTGTGGGGCCCCCTGGCCCTCCACTTACTTTCTCCACTGCCCAAGTCTCTTCTCTCACCTCCCAAACTGAAAACATTTCCTAGATCCCGTGTTCTTGGTGTTCTTCCTATGGATTTTCGATCTCCTTCTTTAGCCCTTCATTTGTGCTGATTTTTGGTGTGTTTGTTCTCTGGTATGTGACTCCTCCGATGATCCAAGTAGAATTTTGTTTAGTGAAGTATTTCTTGAGTATTTTGCCACAATAGGTGACAGCTTATGTGAGTTTGCATGATTGATTTGAGTAGAAATAATATAGTTTTGATGTATGTTTAGCTCTCATATAAGTCCCTATGGTAGTCTCCACCTCATAGTTGCTTGAAATTAATTTTTATGATGATTGTTGAAAAATTTCAGAGATGGATAGTTACAACTTTGGTGAGACATTTAGGAGTGATACTCCTAGAAGGACAAGGCCATCACGCTCGTCTACTTCAGCAAGGCCATCATATAATGAAGATGTTATTGCGTCAACTATTGATGATGCGAAAGATGACGGTATCATTCACCCATCTAGCTTTCCTTGTCGTACATTTT
The DNA here is from genome assembly GCA_028641055.1 of Alopecurus myosuroides. Lineage (NCBI taxonomy): Eukaryota > Viridiplantae > Streptophyta > Magnoliopsida > Poales > Poaceae > Alopecurus > Alopecurus myosuroides. The sequence goes on from CM054060.1 coordinate 102,764,427, forward strand.
TAAGAAGTGCATGTCTTTTAGATGACTTTCTTATGCTTATTGAGAGAGTTGGTCTCACTAACTTTATGGAGGATGAAAGCCCTCAGTAGGCCACGTTCACAAAAGCTATTGTTAAGGGCTTTAAATTTCAGAACACTCAATATTGTCGAACTGTTGCATTCAAGTTATATAGTAGTCCTATGTCTTTGTCCTTGGTGGATTTTTGTACTATTATAGGTATCGACGCCACCGGGGCGGCAAGCAGGATTCAAGATAGACCAGCAGACCTCCAGGGGATCTACCGAGAGATCACCAACGATGACTGTCGAAGTTCTGACTCCACAAATCCCTCAGGTGACCCTATCGGGTTTCGACTAAGAGAAGTCATGAGCGCTGGTGAAATCGTCGGCTTGACAGGGGGCGAGATTTACCCAGGTTCGGGGCCCTCGAAGAGGTAAAACCCTTACTCCTGCCTTCTGCTGATCTGTATTGGATGATTAGATCGGTTACAGGTTGCTCGAATCGAGAGCAGATCTCGAGTTCCGAGGCTTTTTGGTCGTGCGGTATTACTTGGTCCTCTCCTTGGGGGCTCTCCTGGCCTTATATAAGATGGCCAGGTCTCGAGTTCTACCCAGAGAGGACTCAAACCCTAGCCGGGTCGGTTACAAATTTCCTAACTTAACCCGCAAGTTGATGCGGGTGGGCTTCACATGGGCCTTCTAGAGTACTCCAAGGATGCTTCCTTTTGGGCCTTGACCAGAAGGCCTGATAGGGGGTGTCCTTACCCGCAGGGTCCAGGATCCGTATCTTCGTCAGTAGCCCCCGAGCGTATGCTTGACTGGGGCTTTTCCAGTCGAGTAGACGGTCAAACTCTCCTTATTTTTATGGAAGATTGCTTTGACAGTCATTGTTTTTCCAAAGGGTGTGTTCCCTGTATAATGGGTCATCACGCTCGAGTATCGAGCAATATAAGTGCCTGTTTTTACGGCTTTTTTCGCAGAAGGATGTGGCTCAGTAGCTTGGCTCCCCCGAGAGATCGGGGCCAATTAATTGCGACTAGGGCAAAAACATTCCTGGCCTACTCAGATTCGAGACCTCCGACTCGAACCCGACAAGGTGATTGTTGCGACTGGGCCGTTGTGGACTTACCGAATCGAACTTAACCTATGGGGGTACCCGGCGCGTCCGCTAGGATTTTTCTTCGTGTTGTTGACACGGAATTATACCGGAGGACGCAGCTTTCGAGTGCGATTCCAGGCCCAAAAGAGAGATCTTTTCGGGTCTTACCTGCATATTCGAAGAATATGGCATCCGGATGTGCCTAGTCGGCTGAACAATCCAGGTTTTTATGATGTAAATTATCATGCGTAGGAGAGGTAGGTTTTTCCTACCCGATTGATTTGTTTGAGCTCCATACGAAAGAAATTTCGTGCTGGAAGAAAACTAAGCCCGTATGAAAGAGTTTTCATGTTCGGGATGCTGTGCCCTCACGAAAGAGTTTTCGCGCGTAGGGTATTTTTCTCTTGTTCAAAGAGGTCTTGCTTTATGAACTGTTCATGGAAAAATCTCATCTACCCGAAGGAATTGATATTCATACGAAGATAATTTCGCGTTTGAACTTCCAATCGAGAAGATTTGGGTCTTGAATGACGAATGCCATGACATCATGGCGCACTCCTCTTCTCCCGATGGGACGTGACGGAGTGGCAGCAGATGATGGCCCACCTTGTCAGCTTTTTGACCGGGAAACGAGACGTCGTTCCTGGTTTTTACGCGAGACGCGCAGTAAATGCGCACGATCTTCTGTTAAGATCGTGGCACGAAACAGCACTGGCCGCCGCTTCGTTTCATCCTCACGCGTGGCGGCCGTGATAGGCGCCACGTAGCGCATCGTACGGCTGAGATCGCCTTGCCCCGTGTATAAATACGGGTGTTAGCGCTGCGGTAAAACTTTCCCAGCTCTATGTCTTCATCTTCTTCCTCGCACCCATCTTCGTCTTCCCCGCGCTCGAGCTCGTGCTGCAAGCAATGGCTGGCGGAAAAAGACACGGCGCTGCCGGCTCTGCATCCGGTGAACCTTTCGTGCAACCCGCGCCCCGCGCCGGCGACTGGCGCTCCCCCAACACCACCGCGAAAAGCATCAAGGAGATGCAGCGGGAGGGGTTGCTGCCGGCGGAGACGGAGAAGCGAGTCCGTCTCGGGAAAAAGGAAGAGGTACCCAATCCTCAATCGAATGAGCGCGTGGTCTTTGTGGACCACGTGACTCGAGGCCTCTCTTTTCCTCTTCATCCCTTCTTCCTCGGGTTGCTGTGTGTCTATGGCATACAGCTTCACGATCTCCCCCCGAACGCGGTGCAGCACATTACGTGCTTCATCGTGTTCTGCGAATGCTATCTCGGCATTCGCCCGCACTGGACGCTGTGGAAGGCACTCTTCAAGGTCCGGATCTTCCACGAGAGATCGCGGGTGGATTCCGAGCTTGGCGAACCGCTTCGCACCGGCGGCTTCGGGATCCAAGCTCGACAAGAAGGCAGCTACTTCAACATGCATTTCGTCGACTCCGCTCAAAGCTGGCGGAAAAGGTGGTTCTACGTCATCGACAACAGCTCGGGTGGGATTGTAGAGTTCCACCCGTTCGCTGTTTTGACAAGGCGGAAGTCTTGGGGGCACAAGATGTCATCCGAAGAAACTCAGACCGTCGCACCTTTACTCGCAAGAGTAGCTGCTCTCCGGGATCAGACCGCGGGAGTTGTGCTCAACGGGATGCATCTGGCGAGCATCTTTCTGAAGTGCAGGATCCAGCCACTTCAACAAAGGCCCTCCGCCATGTGGGAGTATCAAGGCTTAGAGGATCCCAGTCGAGTAAGCCGCGAGGAACTTTCGAATGTAGAATTCGAGAAGAAAATCGCGGGTATCACCCGACTGAAGGTGGGGAAGAAATTCCCGATTGCTCTATCGAAGCCTTCGCCGCTTCAAACCCTCCCCCAGCCGAGGTTAGCTTCTTTTTCTTTTTTCGTCTTTGAATTGTTCCTTTTTCTCGTTTTGAGTCCTAGTCGATAAGGTTTTTCTTGTCTTCTTCTTGCCTTCGCAGAGCCTAGCTATGGCGGACTGCTACCCGCCAACTACGGGGGAAGCCGCCTCAGAGCAAGTGTCGAGTCATCAAGACGGCGCAATTGACACCAGCGTCGCCAACGCCTCTTCGAGTTCAGAACACGATTCTTCGGATGACGTTGCGGACTCGAATGGCGCTCCGACGAAACGTCGTCGGGTAGATGAGGACGAAGCTACTTCCAAGGATAAATCCTTGGAAGCATCGCCCAGTCAAGCTCCTATCCATGCGACTCCACTTCGCTCCCTTGCTCCTTCGCCTTCGTTCCCAGTGATGACGCCCGCTTGGAACGCGGACTTGCTGGATGACGACGAGGATGACGAGTAAGTGCTTCTTCCTTAATCTTGGTCGAACATTTTCTGTGCTTCAATATCGATTGTTTCTATCTTTCGGTGCAGTCTGCAGACGATCAGTCCTCGCAGGTACGCCGCTGCCGTTCCTCCCGAGAAGAGGAATAAGGCCAAGGATGCGGGTGAAACTCCCACCGCGGGCACCGTCCAAAACTCCCCCAGAGCAGCCCCCGAAGCCGCGACGATGGTACGTGAAGCTCCCAGCTTTGCCGCCAGGGCTTCTGCTTCTAAGGAAGTGACGGATAGCTCCGCGGATCCGCTGTCTCGCGCCTCCGGCCAGTTAAACTTCATCTTCCGTCTTCAAACCATTTTTTATTTTTATCGGGTGCACGACAGTGCTCCCGATGGGAGTAGCCCCCGAGGCTGTAGTCGATCGCATGCGATCGGCCACAGGCTCAAAGTCTAGTTTAATTCCTCTCTATGATTTCATTTTTATCGGGTGCACGGCAATGCTCCCGATGGGAGTAGCCCCCGAGGCTGTAGTCGATTGTAAATAATCGGGTACAGACTCTATTTTAATCCCTTTTAACTCTTTTGTCTTCGTACTTTTGCAGTCGCTTATTGATTCTCTTGCGGCGATCGGTCGCCGCGTCGTTCTCGCCGAGTCGGATTGCGAGTCGCTTCGAGCGGACCGTAGCCGACTTCAGACTGAAAACGTTCTTCTCAAGGGAGAGCTTTATTGTTTCCCTGTCTTCCGCACTCCGTTCATTCTTGAGTTTTTGACAAGCATCCCTTTGCAGCTCGACTTGAATTTGCAGAATCCGAAAAGGTCAAACTCTCTGAGCAGGTAACTGCTCGGGAAGCTGACCTGACGGCCATTCGACAAGAGCTAGAGGCTTTCCGCATGCAGTCAGAAGATTTTGGTCGACAGCTTGCAGATGCGCGGAAGTCCTTGAAGGAGTTAGAGAAAGCTGGCAGTAAGGCCGACAACGACATTGTCGGGTTCCTCCGTCCCCTTGCTGAGCGCTTCGCGGGTAAGTGTGTTGGGATTTTTGCGACTTTGATTCCTCATTTCGCTGTACTTTGCTAAGTATTCTTTCCTTCCTTTGCAGGTCTTCTGGATGTTCCTCTAGAAATCCCTGGACTCCAGCGGGTGGATGTGGTAACCGACACACTTGCCCAGCTTAAAAGGCACGCTGATGGAGTTCTCTCCATGATCAATGATGCCACTCAAGTGCTGGGGCAACTGCACGGTCGCCTCCTCGCCAACGCCACTCCTGCACCTGCGCTAGATGATCTGTTGAAGGTCTTCTCAGAAGGCAAACTTCTGGATGCCTTCGCGGTCGCACAGGCGGAATCTGGTGCGAAGACCGCGATACAATTCGCTTTGGCGCATGGAGTCGAAGGTTTGGAGGAGGCGTACACAGCTCTTCCGATCGACCCCTCCATGGGCAAAAAGGTACGGCTCTCTCGTTTTAGCGAGCAAGCCGCTATTCTTGCTCGGAAGCTGTCCGAGATTTTTGCTCGGCTGCGGGGAGGGGCGACTGCTGCCAGCGGGAGCACCAATGTAGCTTCATAGATTTTTTCCTTTTTCTTCTCCTTGAATGTAATGAACCTTGGGATGTATTCCCGTACCTTTGTTGTCTTTAATCGAAGAATTCATCTTGCAATTCGTTCCCTTTGTTTGTGCATTGTCTCCCGATGGGAGTAGCCCCCGAGCGTTTGTCAGATATGCGATTAGAATTGACTCGAGTAGGGCATCTTACTTCTTTCGTTTTATGCTTCCAGGCTACTGGGTTTGTCGCGGAAACGTCGGGTGGATGTGGTACTCCAGTGAATCCACTTGTTGCCGCTGTTGGCACTTTTGCGGGCCTTCGTGATAAGGTCCAGGAGGGTGAGCGCAAGCTAAAAGCTATGCGCGGGATAGCCGATGTGGCGAAGTCCAAGAAGAAATTGGCAGCTGAACGCGAACAATTTCTGATGGATGAGCTGGCTGTAGTCGCAAGGGACTTGCTTTGTAAGTAGTGCAGCCCCCGTGTCTTTTTCTTCCTTGTTTCCTTATCTGACTGAGTGTGTTTTTGTCTTCAGTCGTTAATCCGGATGACAGGGAAGAAAAGCAGTGGGTAGAGAATCACATCCTTCAAGGGGCTAGTAGCTCCAAACCTCATGCGAACAACTTTTGGTCTGATCGCAGTCGGGGTTTTGTGATGGCCGCCTTGAAATTTCGAGTCCGCCAGGCGAGAATTCTCGTGAGTTCTTTTCACGAGGTCTTGGTTGCGATGAACGCTGCATTTTACCCACTTGAAAAAGGTCCCGAGGACTGGGGTTATCTTCTCAGTTTGTTTGGACGTGAAGGAGAAGTTCACGCGTGTGTACGCAATCAGATGACGTGCGGCGCGATTGTAGCTCTCTCTTTTGTCCGCATATGGCATCCTGAGATAGATGTTAACTCCGTTGCTCGGCGCCCAGATTATGCAATCGAGGATATCTCGCCGTACTATGATGCTGTACGTCCTGCGGCGGAGAAGATTATCCGAATGACCTCTGAAGAGGTAGATAGAGTTTTGGCGACTGAGAATGCTCAGCACTTTGGCTGATTTTCGGATGTAAATATCCTGTAATCTGTTTATAGTTTGTAAAAAACTGTTGTAAGGTGTATAACCTTGTATTTGATGTTGTTTCTTTGTGATGCTTAGTTGTAGGGTAGCCCCCGTGTGTTTTAGGGGGTGTGTACCTGTAACTTGTAGCATGTAAAGAATGAAAAGCTTCGAGTGAATACGATGAAAGAATCGCGTCTTTATTGCAATGACTGAGAAGCCATGTATTCGAACTACAGGACTGGCTAGTATAGCCTTATTTTTGTTGTGATAACAAATAAACCTAAGGATAAAATTTGCGGAGGTGTGCGATGTTCCACGGATTGGAATAAACCCCTCCGGTCGCTGGATTCTTTAGCCTGTAGGCTCCGCCTGGGATGACTTCATGTATGATGAAGGGTCCTTCCCAAGGTGGCTCGAGCTTGTGTCCTTCCTTCTGTTTGAGCCGCAGCACCAGATCCCCAACCACGAATGCTCTGTGGCGTATGCGGCGACTGTGATAGTTGCGCAAGGATTGCTGATATACTGCGGATCTTGCGAGTGCAATGTCGCGTATCTCGTCGAGTGCATCTATATCTTCTGCGAGCGCCTTGTTGGAAGTTTCTTCGCTGTAGGCTACAACTCGTGGGGCGCTGAATCGAATGTCCTCGGGAAGGACTGCTTCTGCCCCGTATACCATGAAGAATGGCGTGTATTTCGTTGATCGATTAGGAGTTGTGCGCAGACTCCAGAGTACGGAGGGTAGCTCTTCCGCCCAATGTCCTGCGGCGGGGTGTAGACGATCGAGTAGTCGCTTCTTGATGCCCATCGAAACTAAGCCATTGGATCTTTCGACTTGTCCGTTCGTTTGCGGGTGAGCGACTGAGGCAAATTTGAAATTGATGCCTTTTTCCTCGTAGAATTGTTGTGTCTCCTTTGCTGTGAAATTTGTACCGTTATCTGTAATGATGTCGTGTGGCACACCAAATCGACATACAATGGAGTCGAGAAACTTGACGACGCATTGGGCGCTTGCTGAAGTTACTGGCATAGCCTCGATCCATTTGGTGAACTTGTCGACTGCGACCAGCAAGTGTGTGTATCCACCTGGCGTGGACTTGCGTAGTGGCCCAACCATATCTAGCCCCCATTGTGCAAAGGGCCAGGCTATTGGTATCATGTGTAGTTCTGTAGCGGGGGCGTGTGGCCTTGGTGCGAATCGCTGGCAGGCGTCGCATCGTTCGACCAGGATTTTTGCATCGTTGGCTGCTGTTAGCCAGTACAATCCTGCTCGGAAAGCTTTTCCCATTATTGTTTTCCAGCTAGCATGATGTCCGCAGTCTCCTTGGTGTATGTCCTGGAGCAATTCCTTGCCGTCTTCGGGTGCGATGCAACGCTGAAGTATTCCCGAGATACTTTGCTTGTATAATTCTCCGTTGACTACTCGAAAGGATTTGCTACGCCTGATTATCTGTCGAGCCTCACGTGGGTCGGCCGGGAGCTGTCTGTGGAGCAGGTAGTCAAGATATTTCTGCGTCCAGACTGGCTCGACCATGAAAACCTGTCGTGATATATTGTGAATAAGCTCGATAAGCGCGACCTGCGGGCTGACCTCTGTTTCTGGCGCTGCTGCAGCTTTCTTCACTTTGACTGATCGCTTGATCATCCGTTCGAAGTATATTCCTGGCGGTATAGGTGTATTGGTGGAACCCATGTTTGCCAGTCTATCTGCTTCTTCGTTGCTAGATCTTGCAATGTGTTTCAGCTCGCAGCCTTTAAAGCTTCCTTCGAGTAGGTTGTACATGTCACGATATGCGACCATGTTTTCAGCGATGGCGTCGCATTCTTTCATCGTCTGCTGCACTATGAGATTGGAATCACCGTAGATCATTAATCGGGTAGCTCCACAGGCGATTGCCATCTTCATCCCGTGCAACAGGGCTTCATATTCTGCGTCGTTGTTTGAGGCTGGATCGTCTGGTGGAAAGTCCAGTCGCAGGACGTATTGTAGCCTGTCTCCCCGAGGCGAAATAAGAACGATTCCAGCTCCTGCTCCTTCGTTTCTCTTGGATCCGTCGAAGTACATTATCCAATTGCTCGTGTACTCGGGTGGTCCGGGCGTTTGTAGCTCTGTCCATTCACTGAGGAATTCCACGAGTACTTGAGATTTGACTGCTTTTCGCTCTGTATAGGTGATGTCCCAGGCGCCCAGCTCGATGCTCCATTTTGCTATTCTTCCGGATGCCATAGGGTTGTTCATGATTGTCCCGAGTGACGCATCATTAACCACTGTAATGGTATGTTCCTGGAAATAATGTTTGAGCTTTCGGGCTGTGAGAACAACTCCATACGCCAGCTTCTGATAATGAGGGTATCGTTGCTTGCATGGCGAGAGCACTTCGCTGATGTAATATATTGGTCGTTGGACTCCGTATGCTTTGCCGTCTTCAGGTCGTTCGACCACGATTGCTGTGCTGATGACCTGGTTTGTAGCGGCTAGGTATAGTAGGAGCGGCTCCCTTTCTTGCGGTGTTGCAAGGACGCGCCTGCTTTGCAGTGATCGCTTCAGGTCTGCGAACGCTTGTTTAGCTTCAGGTGTCCACTCGAATTTGTCCGTCTTCTTGAGTAATTTGTAGAAGGGTAACGCTTGCTCTCCCAATCGTGCGATGAACCTGCTTAGGGCGGCTAGTCGTCCTGCGAGCTGCTGGACTCCGCGTAGATTGGTTTGCTCCTTCATAGTCAGGATGGCTTGTATTTTTTCCGGGTTGGCTTCAATGCCTCTGGCGGATACCAGGTACCCGAGGAATTTTCCTGCAGGGACGCCGAAAACACATTTGGTCGGATTGAGCTTGATCCGATATGCATTAAGGGCGTCGAACGTTTCTCTGATGTCCTCGAGGAGTGTGTCCTCTACTCGAGTTTTGATGACGATGTCGTCGACGTACACTTGTACGTTTTTGCCAATGAGATTGGCGAGGCATCTTTGCATGCAGCGCTGATATGTTGCGCATGCGTTCTTCAGCCCGAAGGGCATTGTCGTGTAGCAGTAGACACCGTGGGGTGTGATGAATGTCGTCTTCTCTTCGTCTTCCTTTTTCATTCGGATCTGATTGTATCCCGAATAGGCATCCAGGAAGGAGAGGCGTTGGCAGCCTGCCGTAGAGTCCACGATCTGGTCGATTCGTGGTAGAGGAAAATTGTCCTTGGGGCAGTGCTTATTCAGCGATGTGTAGTCGATGCACACCCGAAGGATGTCCGTGTTCTTCTTGGGGACCAGCACCGGGTTTGCCAACCAGGTGGATATCTTGATCTCCCTAATAAAGTTGGCGGCTAGCAGTATGTTTATTTCTTCTCCAAGCGCCTTCTGCTTGGGTTCTGAGAATCGTCGAGTCGTCTGTTTGATGGGTTTGGCATTAGGAAAGACTTCGAGTGAGTGCTCGGCAAACTCCCTGGGTATTCCTGGCATATCGGAGGGCTGCCAGGCAGAAATTTCCCAGTACTCACGGAGGAGTTTGACGAGCGCGCTTTCCTATGCTGGCGAGAGGGTTGTGGAAACCATCGCGGTCTTGGCGGAATCCGTCGGGTGCACTTGGTGCTTGCGGGTGTCGCTGTTGGCGCTGAATTCCAGTTCAGGCGCGTTCTTCTTCGTGAGGGGCATGACGGAGTGGTCCGTGGTTTTTGCCAGCTCTTGAAGTTCTTCTTGCATCCCGAAAGATTTCGCGATCTCATTGAATTCTATGTCACACTTGTTTGACTTCTGGAAGTCTCCGTCGATGGTGATCACACCGTATTCGCCGGGTAGCTTCAGTTTCAGGTACGCGTAATGTGGTACTGCCATGAATCTGGCGAACGCTGTTCGGCCAAGGATGGCGTGGTACTGTGAGGGCCAGTCGACGACTTCGAAGTCCAGGAATTCCCTTCTGTAATTGCTTGGAGAGCCCAGTACAACTTCTAAGTTGATTGTTCCGAGTGGACGGATTGCCTTGCCCGGAACTATCCCGTGGAAGGATGTTTCTGATTCCGTTAGGCCGTCCAGGTTCTTGTTCATTCGACGGAGTGTATCCGCGTAGATGATGTTGATTCCACTGCCGCCGTCCATGAACACGCGGGCCAGGTCGTAATTTCCGATTTGAGCCTGGATGACGAGGGTGGCGTGTCCTGGTCGATAGACTTGTGGTGGATGGTCTTGTTTCGAGAACGTGATGGGCTGATCTGCCATCTTCAGGTACTCGGTCTTTGTTGGCGGTGTCTGCACTTCCATGCATAGTTTCCTTGTGTTAGTCTTTTGAGCTCTGCGAGAAGGGCATACCTTCTGTATCATCGCGAGTTGTCCTGCCGGATTCGGGTATGCATTGGCTCCATTGTTTTGTGGAGGTGGCGCAGGTAGTGCGGCTAGCGCCATGTTTGGGTTTGCTGGTGGAGGAGGTGGTGGAGGCGGCTGGAATTGTTGTCCCCCTCCTGGCAGCAGCGGGTAGTTTTGAGTGGATGCGAATCTTTTCCTCGCGAGAGCATCCGAGATGTCAAGAAACTTTCGACAATCCTTGAGAAGGTGTGTTGCCTTAGTTTTGCCCGTGCGTTTATCTGTAAACAGGTGTAGCGAGCAGTATGCATCAAGATCCTCCTCGGGGGACTTTTCTTCTGCCTTTGGTTTCCACTCGCGACTTCCGCGGCGGCCAGAGTCGCGGTTTCGCGTGAATTCTGCTGCCACTAATTCCTCCATGTCCTCGTGGTCGTAGTATTTCCTTCTCTTTCTTCGCCCATGACGGTCTTCCTCGTGCGTGGGCGACGATGCTCTTTCATTGCGTACCGCGTCTTCTCCGTTAGCCCATTTTTCGGCTATGATCATTAGCTCCCCAATGGTTTTGGGCGCAGCTCTGCCTAGCTCTTCTCGAAACGCGGTTCTTCTCGCTCCTTTGGCGAAGGCCTCAATCGCCACCTCTTCCGAGATGGTTCCTGCGGTGTTCCTGAGTGTGGTCCACCGCTGGATATATTCTCGTGTGGATTCGCCACTCTTCTGTTTGCACGTTCGTAATTCTTCGATTGTGGCTGGCCTCTTGTACGTCGACTGGAAATTTTTGCAGAAATCGTGGTGCAGGTCGTCCCATGATGCGTAGCAAGATTTAGGTCTTCTTTCCAGCCAACTGCGGGCTGCGTCTGTAAGATGCAAATTGAGGTATTGCATGGCTGTGTTCTTGTTCCCACGTTGGCATTTTACTGCCGTGAGGTAATCTCTTAACCACTGGGAGGGCTCGAGCGAGCCGTCGTATTTAGTCACCTCCGTGCTGAGCTTGAACCTCTTGGGTAGAGGTGCTTCTCGGATGCTGCGAGCAAAACAGAGCGCTCCACAGGTTTCGTCGTCTGAGGACCTGGATGAGGAGCGTTCGCGATACCGTGAAGCTCTCGCCCTATCCACCTTCTTTTGGGCGAGATCTGATCGCGCGTCCTATTCGGACCGGTCGCGGTCGTTGTCTTTCCTTGGTTCTTTGCTTCGCTTTCTCGAGCGGCTGCTGTGGCGCCGCGAGCTTTTGTCTCTCGGGCTGTCGTCGCTGCTGCTTCGACTGTCGCCGCGACGGCGGGCTTCTTTTCCTCGACCACGCCGTGGCGATTTGTCTTTCCTCGGGGATGAACTTCTGTGTCTGCGGGGCGTTTCCTTATCCTTGTTTTTCTCCTGTCGCTCCTTCTCCAATTCTTCTTCGGTCTTCTTGCGATCGTGGGAAGCGAGCCTTGCGGCCGCCAATCCTAGTCCTTTGCGAATTTGTTTGTACTGTTCCACCCGAGGGTCGCTGTCCGTCGGTTGGTTCATCTGCATGTAGGTTGCTGCGGCTAGGATCGCGGCAGCTGGGGTTTGCGGATAGACATTGCCGTCATCGTCGACCCTCATGAAGGAATACGTGGTCGACCTGTCGGTCGCAGTCACGGATTCGTGGCCCCTTGACGATGTTGCGTGTCCCTTCCTCGCGGGTCGGGTACCGAATGAGGGTGCAAGGGACTGTTCGACTCGCCGCAGGCTTGATTCATCCGCCGCTCTTCTGCGGCGGGCTAGATCCGCCCGGGCTTCTTTGATGTTTGAGGCCGCTCTTACTAGGTGGTAGTGGTAGGCGGTTAGGTCTTCTTGTGAGGCTCCTGCCGCGGGTGGCTGACTCCGCCGCATGGCCTCCTTGGCCCTCTTCCAGGCCTCCCGCGAAACGCCGATTATATCGCGCTCGGTTGCGCTGTATTCGGTTTCCGAGGGTTGTTCCGATCCTGCCATGCAGACTTGGGCCAGTCGTGGCTCGTGCGTCCTAGGCGCAGATCGGAAGGCTTCCCGTACCCGAGATGGTTCCTCTGTCGAGAGGGCGTGGTAGTCGACTGTGTTGAAGCGGATGGACTCGCCACTTTTCTCCATAGGGAAGCGCGAGTTGACGGCTCCAGATTTAGGTTCAGATTCATCCGAGAAGTGGAGGATTCCGTCTCTGTTCGCCATGAAGTTGAAGCTTCCGAACGTCAGGGTGACGCTCTTCTCCAGATCCTCGAACACCGGGCGTGATTCCGGCGAGTGAGGCGTGACTATGACGGATCCGATCCGTACGGGATTGTTCGGAGCCGTAGTCGATGGTTTCCAACGGGAGTTGGATGTCGATGAAGCCGAAGATGCCGGTGATCCAGCACCCGCGATCCCCACGGTCGGCGCCAATTGTCGAAGTTCTGACTCCACAAATCCCTCAGGTGACCCTATCGGGTTTCGACTAAGAGAAGTCATGAGCGCTGGTGAAATCGTCGGCTTGACAGGGGGCGAGATTTACCCAGGTTCGGGGCCCTCGAAGAGGTAAAACCCTTACTCCTGCCTTCTGCTGATCTGTATTGGATGATTAGATCGGTTACAGGTTGCTCGAATCGAGAGCAGATCTCGAGTTCCGAGGCTTTTTGGTCGTGCGGTATTACTTGGTCCTCTCCTTGGGGGCTCTCCTGGCCTTATATAAGATGGCCAGGTCTCGAGTTCTACCCGGAGAGGACTCAAACCCTAGCCGGGTCGGTTACAAATTTCCTAACTTAACCCGCAAGTTGATGCGGGTGGGCTTCACATGGGCCTTCTAGAGTACTCCAAGGATGCTTCCTTTTGGGCCTTGACCAGAAGGCCTGATAGGGGGTGTCCTTACCCGCAGGGTCCAGGATCCGTATCTTCGTCAATGACGGTCTCTCATCCCAGCGTGTGAAGATAAGGAACATTCAACTTCCTGCTCTTAGATACTTTACTTACTATATTGGCACTAGTATCCATGGTATGGAGAACACTAGCAACATTTCTAGTTATCAGCTTGCTTTCGTTGATGCTACGCTGAACCGTAGCACGAAGTATAACCTTGGTGCACTTGTTGCACGCCGACTTGCTGCTTCTGGGCCTATTTTTGGTGCCATTATTGCTACACGTGTAGCAGCTGCTTTGCATGTTTTCATTGATCCTAATGATGAAATAATTTATCCACATAGGCTTAACCTTGATGCCATGAAATCCCATCAGTTTGTCACTTCTAACTCTACTAATGAACATTTATTGTATAGAGTTTTATATATGGATGGAGAAGAGCGAAAAGTTATTTTGTCGCAGCCTGTTTTGTTTAAGATTGACAGGTCACCATGGTCGCTCTCCATGGGCAGGTAGACGAGCATCTGAGCACCATGGAGTTTTACCGGCAGCAGGAGAGGCGAGACGCGCCTCCCGAGGACCACAACACGCAGTACACTGGCGCATCCTCGAGCACATACCAGGAGGAGGCTTCCTCCTCGGCGTATTACGGGGGACGACACCTCTTGGGACCCTTGGTGATTGATCTCCACTTAGGCCAAAAGTCTAAGCTTGGGGGGAGGTATACCGACATCACACTCATTTGTATATCATGTTCGGTCGGTTCTTTGTATATCCATGTTTTCGTTTCTTTCAATTGTTTTTGTTTCTTTCTCTTATTTCTCTTTGCTTTTATTGGTTTGTTTTTGTTTTCCAAAACACAAAAAGACCAAAAATATTTCTGTTGTTTCTCTTTGTTTGCTTCTTTAGTTTCTCTATTTGGTTTGCTTTATCTTTTAGTTGCAGTTTAATATTCAAAAACCCAAAAATATTTTGTTTGGTTTGTTTGTTTGCTTTCTTTTGTTCTTGTTTCATTTCGAAAACCCAAAAAGATTTTGCTTTGTTTGCTTGTTCTCTTTTGTTCGTGCTTTAATTGAAAAACCCAAAAAGATTTGTTGTTCTTCTTTGGTTTTGTAAAGTTTGTTGCAGAGTTCAAAAGTCGTTCGTGACTCTATTGGAGCTTGGTTTTTATTATATATTATTCGAGTCACAAGTGAAGAGCAATAATGACGATATACGACAATTCAAGTTGTGGTGAGAGGCTGGTATGAATTCTGTTTGCTTTCATTTTTGTACATATATCCATCTATGCGAGCATGCTTAGTTTGTTCGTATAAGATATATGTGACTTAATGGTTGCTTAATAGTTCATGCTCTCTCATGTTTTGTTCCAATTTATTAATATTAAATGACATGTCATATAAATATTTGTTCGCATTGTTCTATTCATAGAAGGACATGATATTGTGGTAGCCTCCTCTGACTGTTTCATTTGAATCGACTTGGCACATGCTCACGCATGCTAAGTGTCGTGGTGGTGTCACGGCAGATGCCATGGGACGGCTAAAGATGTGGGGACGAAGGACGCTGGAGGTGCTCGGGGAGGGATCACGCGACGAGTAGCCGCGTGAGGTACGAAGTAAACACTGCAAACAGCACGATCTACCCAGGTTCAGGGCCCTCGTGAGGAGGTAAAACCCCTACTCCTGCCTTTCTCTATGTATTCTGGTGTCTCACCGAGTAGCCATAGTACAATGTTCTTGCTACCGAGTAGCCACCCTTCTCTCTACGTGATGCACTAGGTCAAGAAACTAGGTCACGATGTGTTCCAGCATGCGATCCCTCACGCAGGAGGCGGCGGGGCACCTTATATACCCGGTGCCCAGCCGGATACGTCCAAACATGGACAAGTGTCGACATAGTGTGCACATCGTCCTTCTTCCGAGTTCCCGCTGACAGCTTTGGTTCCCAACCTTGGCCGCATCCGGAAAGTCGTTGGGCAAAACCAAGGGGACAGACTGGTATCACTGTGCCAAACACAGAGTGGGGCCCCCTTATCCTGCGACCGCCTGCTTCCATGCTGTCACTGTCAGGCAGGCCGGTCCCAGATGAACAGTAGTTCGAATAGTGCCAAGTACGGACCCGGGATACGCGGGATCCTGTGTCAGAACGGCTCCTTTGACTTCTGGCCCGAGTAGGTTCCCGCCAATTTTACTCGGGCCAACTCTTCTACTCGAATGGACAGAACTTGACTGATATCTCCTTCCGGTCATCTTGAAGTGAGACCGAGTAGCAGTCGACCGGGTAGCGAGTACCGGGTAGGCGGCTACTCGACCAAACTTCTCTTCTGACAGTTGCCTTTACCACCTGCCTTTACCCTACTCGGGGGTAACCCCCCGACAGCAGTCCCCGAAGCTGGTAGAGTCTCGCGAACTCGTTCACTAGGCTCTGCCAGCTTGAAACCAATCTTCGTAATAACACCTTTGATCTTCAAGATGTCGAGTAAAAACCTCCGAGTAGCACTTCTGGAAAGTACCTTGGGTCTTCTCTTTTCCGAATAGGGCTAGTTTCCTTCTCTGTGTCCGAGTAAAAGGACTTAGAGAAATTCTTAAGCAGAGTCTCTGCAGCGCAGAGCACAATCCAGCCTTCCGTGCCGCAACTGGACACGTGTCGTGCATCTGCGACCCCGACGTCTCGTTGCCCAGGACACGACGTGCCACACGCCCAATTTTCACGGAGCGGGCCCACCAGCTCGTCATGTCCCATCAAGCGCAGTAATAGGCCACGATCTGGTCGTGGGATCAACTGTGGCTGTTACGCGCGCGTTCCGCGCTTGCGTGCGTTTCTATCCGGCCACAGGCCCCACCACACGAGTGTTATGGCCACGATCGATCCCACTACCCCGATGGTAACGGTAATCTGAGGCGAGGGTATAAATACCCCCACCGGTAACTTCCTCTTCTCCCACCTCCGTACTTTCCTCTTTCGCCTTTCTGCCTCTTCTCCGCCGCCGAGATTTCCGCCGCCGCGCAACTCTTTGCGCCGCCGCGGACTCGTTTTCTCCACCAGATCCTTCCCAATCTTCCACCACCTTCTCGCTTGCGGCCATGGTTGCTCGCGCCGGCTGGGCTGGTTCTGATCTTACCGTTGATGATTGTTCCTGGCTCGTGAACACCCGGAGGGTTCCTCCCGGTGTTCAGTGCAGGCCGTCCGACGGCGAACTCGTTCCGGCCCCGCGGGAGGGCGAGCATGTCGTCTTCCTCGCGCACTTTGCGCGAGGATTCGCCTGCCGGCATCTGACTTTCTCCGCTCTTTCCTGGATCACTTCGGTGTCCAGATGCATCACCTCCCTCCGAATGCGGTCGTCTTCCTCGCCTATCATACCGTGGTGTGCGAGGCCTTTCTCGGCGTCCGCCCCACGGTACAGACATGGCTGAAGTACTTCCATCTCCGTCAGCAGAGCAAGGGGAAGAAGGATGGCGCGGCCACTGGCAGTCGGGTAAGCGACACCGGCAGCGCCATGATGCTGCAGCGGACGGGAACCAACCATCCTCGCATCAAGGGGTTGGATTCCGTCCGTATGTGGCAGAAATCTTTCCTTTACGTGAAGAACATCCCCGCCACGAAGGGGGGACCGGTGACAGACCGCATCAACCTGCCCGCCTGGAGCAACCGAGCTCCGTCTGGGCAGAACTGGAAGACGAAGCCCTCCAACGACCGCAACGCCGTGCAGATGGAGGAGCGGCTCGCTGCGCTAATCGGAGAGGGCCTCAGGAGCGACGACCCCGTCGCCTGCTGGATCAAGAACCGAGTGCTGCCTCTGCAGCAGCGCTCCCATCCAATGTGCTACCTGGGAGGCCCTCGCGATTGCACTCGAACGACCACGTTCGAGCTCAGCAACGCTGACGTCGCCGAGCACGCGAGGTCCATCCTGACCACGGGCCTCCGCGACGATTGGGAGTATGGGTTTACCCCCTTCAGCCGCACGAAGCCGATTCCACGGGTATGTTCCCCTTTCTCTGCTTCCAGTTTATGCAATCCGAGTAGATATTCTCCTCTTCCTACTGCGATTAGCAATTGCATTCCGCACCGAGTAGAGCACTTATCAGAACTGTTTAGGCTTAGTATGCTTGATGTTTGCACGCCTTGTCGGGTAGCATACTTAGAAGAAATTCTTAGGCTTAATATGCTTGATCCTTGCACGCCTTTCCGAGTAGGATATGCAGCAAATTTCCCTAGGCTTAGTATTCTTTGTGTTTGCACGCCTATTCGGGTATAGTGCCTTCGTGCTACTCGGTTAACTCGCGACACTTCCCTGTTCTTCAGGTTCTTGACCGCCAGAAAGCTGAAAGCTGCGAACGCTTCGAGGGCAATTGGTCAGATGACCGAGAAGAAGATGACCAGGCCTCCCTTGAGACCGCGGATCAGATCAATCTTCCTCATTCCCCTTCGACAGAGAAGCAGCATGCCGAAACGTCTCTACGCGATTGGTCCGACGACGAGCTAGAAGGTAACTGAGTTCATGCTTTTTGTCTGCGAGAAACACTAGCCCTTTGCTTGTTGTTTCTGAAGTATTTTTCTTCCTCTTTTATTCCACAGATGCTGCAGATGCTGAGGATGATGACGAGGATGAGGACGAGAGAGCCCTTGAGGCCAATCCTCTATCAGTCGCTGCTCCCGTTACCCGCAAGCGGACCGGCAGTGGCGCCTTAGAGCCCCCCGCCAAGAAGAAGAAGGCGACCGAGAAGGCGACCAAGAAGGTCGTGAAGAGAACAAGACGAACGATTCCCTCCACCAAAGCGTAAGTTTCTTCTCGGTTGCATGTTTTAGTTTACTTTGTTCTTCTCGGTTGACTCCCAATCCTTTTGCTTCACTGTTTTCTCTTGATTTCCTCTGCCCTTTTCTTATCTCTGACCCCAATTTTCTCTTTAGAGATCCCTTGGACGCGGATGCCGCTCTTGCATCCACCGAGACTCAGAAGAAGGCTGCCATCGAGGTCGACAATCTAATCGACCTCGATGGCGACGAGAACAACGCCGCCAATGCATCAACAGAGGGCACTGATGCCCAGAACGCCGAGCCAGAGCCGCAGTCCCGCGCCGAGCAGGAGGCTCAGGATGCTGCTCACCAAGAGAAGCCACCTTCCCCTCCGGCCGACACCGCCGAGGGGAACCAAGATCAAGATACAGAGATGCATCACGACGCCGCCGTTGAGCGGTCAGAAGCTGAACATGAGCAGCCAGCCACAGGGGCTGCCGAACAAGAGAATCCTGCGTCCCAGGCGCGGGCGGAAGCAATGGATATCTCCCAGCCAGATCCTGCTGCTGAACAGCGGGTAGCGGACACGACTGGGCGTTACCCTCTGAGCGACGTGCAACCAGACGCCGTGCAGAGTAGCGCCCAGCCAGATGGCGCATCAGACAGCGCGCCCCTGGCGCCACAACCTGACCAAGGTGGCGCTCAGCCAGACTCCTCCCTGGTGCCGCAACCCAAAGCTGCAACCGGCCCTTCAGCCAAGCCGGTTACTAGGAAGAGCGCCCAAGATGCTTCCGAGAAGGAGGCAGCCGAGAAGGAGAGAGCTGAGAAGGAGAGGGCTGAGAAGAAGGAGACCGAGAAGAAAAAGGCCGAGAAGCCAATCTCCGAGAAACCAATTGCTCAGAAGGAGAAAGCAAAGAAGAGAGTTGCCGACAAGCCGCCGCTGACATCAGCTGGCCAGTCCAGGCAGCTGGTTATCCGCAATCCCAACGTGGTTCCTGCCGCCGCTACTATAGCTGATCAGCCCTGCTACCCTGATTACATGGTGAAGGTTAGCCAGCAGCACCAGGTCGGCTTCTCCCCCACAGACCGGAATCTTGCTCTTCAGAAAGGGAGGAAAGTCGTGGCAGTGGATTCCAGGCCTCCGGCCCCAAATCAAGACAGGTCTGTCTCCATTGCTTCTCGGGGAGCCCAAGACCAGACGATAACATCCCAGAGCCTCGAGCAAGTACTCGATCTGATCGGCTTCATCGACGCCAAGTGGGACAGCAAAGTTCTCGGCAACCCCAACTGGAACGGCATCGATCTGGGCGACATCGACCATATGCGTCAGGATTGGAACAAGGTGGACTTGGGTTGCAAACCCATGACCGTCTCGACCACCTCTGCTACACTTGCTGCCAAGATGTTCGTGCACCGCAAGAACGCAGAAGATCTCGAGCAGTCTTACGCGGTAAGCCTTAACTTATGTTTTCCGAGTTGCATCTTTTCTTCTTTTCTACTCGTCTTCCTTTTCCTTAGCCATCACCCAGTCCCCGAGATTCTGGCCGAGTAGACAAATACTCTCTCGAGTAACTGTCTTCTCGGGTTGAATCTCAACTTCTTTGTCTGATTCATCTTCTTTTCTCTTTTCAGAACAGCGTACTGAAGCGGACTAACTTGCACCGTCAACTTCTCTGGAATCATGCCATTGCCAAGAGACGCATTGCTGCCTTGGAGAAAGAGAAAGTGAGCGCCGAGGAAGCCGACAAGGAAGTGATGAACAGTACCATGAGGCTGTCCGAAGTTGAAGGTACGCTTCTAGCTACGCGGTTCTTGCGTTTTTTGTTTACGCCCGCTTCTGCTTTTTTGCGTTAACCATTTCTACTCCGCAGGGAAACTGAAAGCCCTGGTTGACGAGCACGCGAACTGCCGTGCCTTTGTTGAGAATGGCGAGGCCACCATCAAGAAGCTTGAAGGTAAACCACTGTCTACTCGGTTCGCCCTTGTGTCTGTTTCTTTTGTTTTTCCGCTGATCGAGCTTTTGCTTTCCGCAGAAGATCATAAGAAATTTGCCGAGGAGCATCAAGATTGCCTCAAGCCTGCCGAGGTGCAGGTGCAACTGGCAAGCCAATCAGCTGCTCTGCAGAGTGAGCATGCTACCGAGCTGGAGAATCTGCAACTCCAGCTGCAGAAGGCACTCCAGGATGCCATCAAACTTGGTGCCGAGAGGGACAGAGTCATCGCCGAGAAGGCCAAGGCCGAGACAATAGCCAATGCCAAGGTGAAAGCCCTCGAGCAGGAGTGCGAGGTGCTGACAAAAGACAATGCTGGGCTCTTTACTCAGCTTGAGGGGCTCCGCTTGCTCGAGGAGAAGCATGTATCCAATGAAGAAGCATGGAAGAGCCAGCTGCAGGGGCTGCGCCATGAGTTGAATCGTAAGTTTTCTCCTTTCTGCATCTCTTCTTCTCGGTCCTACCTCCTCTCTAATTCTGTTACTGAATTTCTCACTTGCTTCTTGCAGAAATCTTCCCTGACATCGTGTCCTCTTGCGCGTCTGCTTTGGCCAAGGCCCAAGCAGCTCGTATTGAGAAGGGCGAGGCTGCGGACACCAGAGCCGAGATCGAGGATAGCATGCTGGTGATGCGAGGGCAGTTCGAACGCCTAGCCGGCGTGGGCACTGACCTGGTGCGCACCGGCTTCCAGCTCCACAAGCTCTTCTGGCCCCAGGATCCTGCGCCAACAACTATTTGTGGCCTTGCTCTGAAGCTGCGCAACGTGAAGGCCGAATTGACGAAATGGCGCGCCTCGGGAGCTCGGGCGGGTGCTGATTTGATGCTGCTCTGTGTCGCCTCCTGGTATGAGAACTTGAACATGCAGATTATCCGCGGGAAGCGCGCCAATTCCAAGTGGGAGACGGATCCCAGCTGCGTGACCATGCGCAAGCTGATTGCGCATGAGGTTGCGGAGTATGCTGACACGGCAACCTTCATCGATGGCCTCACTGAACCCGACACCGAGGTGGAGGAGGACGAGGAGGAGGACGAAGAATCAGATCCCGAGTTGGGCTTCTTCGATTCACCCAGGGGCAAGGCCGGGAAAGGGAAGGCCGCGGTCGTCGCGAGTAGCGATGAAGAGGTCGAGGAGATCGACACAGCCGCCCTCGAGTTCGGCACCTCATCAGGAGCCGCCCTCAACGACACGGTACGCCCCCAAGGCCAAGCTTCTGGTTCTTCCTTGGCAACAGGACCTATCTCGGTGGCCACGGCCACCTCAGACAAGGTAGCCACCGAGCACGACATCGAGATGGAGCAGTCCACCACCGTCCACTTGGAAGCGGACACGACCAACGCCAGCGCCGAAGAGGAAGCTGCGAAAACAGCTGATGCCAGCTCGGAGGCGGAGGCGACCAAGGCCACCACAGAAAATGAAGCCGCCAAGGCCAGCACCGACAACACCGCTTCCTCAACATGATTTTATCCTGCAAACTTTTTACTCAAACGCTTATCAGATCCCCGGGATGCCGGGAGCAAATGTATCAGACTATTTTATTTCGTTGCTTGCTACTCGATTTTATTCCACTTGGTATTTGTTACTTTTGATTTAGTCAATTTGAGCAGCCCTGGCTCGATGCCGGGTTGCGTTAGTATACGAGTCCCCGAGTTGCATTTCTTATTCACTCTCTCTTTTCGTCTCAGCTCTACCCGCAACTTGTTGCTTTTTTGGTATTCGAGTCACAAGAGTCAAAGAGTAGAGCTGCAAATACTCAGCCGCTTAGAAACAAACATAGTAACGCAGCCCACCACTTAGCCGAAAAGATAAGACACAGAACAGTAATAAAGGCACCCTACTCGGTTCCTGCACTCTTCCTTTCCTTAGTAATTTTTCTTGTGCTCATGGACCTTTTGCTTGTTCTCTTGCTTGCCATGAAGCCGGGTTTCGGACAGCAAAGTCGAAGAGTTGGCATGTAGGTTCAAACACAATACTCAATGTACCTTTGAATTTTGAAGCAGAGCAACCGAATAGGCAAAAGGTAAAACCGAGTAAAAACACTTAGAGCAAGTTTGGACGAGGGCAGTCCCCGAGATCAATTTCAGATTGCAGAGTAGAATTTCAACTCGGATAAGAGGGTACATACACATCTTTGCTCACGAATGAAAACGACGGAGTAGAGCTATATTCCAGGGGCGCTTGGTTTCCTCTCCAGCTTTATCTGCCCTGTTCGCCTGTGGTGGGCGCGCATCTATAAGATAGTAAGCATCGTTGTGCAGCGCTTTGCTCACAATGAAAGGCCCTTCCCATGGAGGAGACAACTTGTGCATCCCGGCTGTGCGCTGCACAAGCCTAAGGACCATGTCTCCTTCTCGGAAAACCCTTGGGTTCACCTTTCGGCTATGGTAACGCCGCAGGTTTTGCTGGTAGATAGCCGAACGTGACAGAGTCAGCTCTCTTGCTTCTTCAAGCAGGTCAACGTCGTCTTCTCGAGCTTCTCTCGCCTCCACCTCAGTGTAGAGGGTTACTCGGGGGGAGTCATGCTCTAAGTCTATTGGCAACACGGCCTCAGCCCCGTATACCAAGAAGAATGGCGTGTAGCCGGTTGACCGGTTAGGGGTAGTCCTTAGACTCCACAACACCGCTGGCAACTCGTCTAACCAACACCCAGGTGTTTTCAGCAGTGGCTCCATCAGCCTTGGCTTTATGCCTGCCAATACCATGCCGTTTGCTCTTTCAACTTGCCCATTGGAAGCGGGATGCACGACTGACGCAACGTCTAGTCGGATATGCTTATCTCTGCAGAACCGCACCATTGCTCCCTCAGCAAAATTTGTGCCGTTGTTGGTGATGATGCTGTGCGGGTAGCCATATCTCAGGATCACATCCTTCACGAATTTCACAGCTGTGGCCCCATCGCACCTCCGAATAGGCTTTACCTCGATCCACTTGGTGAACTTGTCCACCATGACCAAGATGTGAGTCATATTGCCTCTAGCTGGCTGGAAGGGTCCGACCATGTCCAAACACCAAACAGCAAATGGCCAAGTGATAGGAATTGTCTTCAACTTGGAAGCAGGCATGTGAATCTTACTCGCGAACATCTGGCAGCCATTGCACTTCCTCACAATATCTTCAGCTTGCTGCAGAGCTATGAGCCAGTAGAAGCCATGCCGAAAAGCTTTCTTGACCAACGCTCGAGAAGAGGCATGGTGCCCGCATTCTCCTTGGTGTATCTCTACCAATATCTCTTCTCCTTCTGCTGGGTCCACACAACGTTGCAGCACGCCGGTGGCACTTCTCTTGTGCAGCACATCTCGGACTATAGTGTAGCCCTTGGATCTTCTCTGAATCTGTCTTGCGGCCACCTCATCTTCTGGTAGAGTGCCGTCCCTTAGAAAGGATAATATGGGCATAGCCCAACTCGGTGTCTCCCGTGTGGGAAACACTGGTTCGTCCACTTCCATTGGGACGGGTACCTCTGGTTGCTCTTTAGGGATGGGAGCACTTCTCTGAAGCCCAGACCGATTAGCAAGGACTTCCTCAATGAATGCGACAGTCCCCGGGTTAAGGACAGCAGTCCCCGAGTAAGGAATGGCAGTCCCCGAGTAAGGAGTGGCAGTCCCCGATTAAGGAACAGCAGTCCCCGAGTAAGGAATGGCAGTCCCCGAGTAAGGAGTGGCAGTCCCCGAGTAAGGAGTGGCAGTCCCCGAGTAGAGGACGGCAGTCCCCGGGTTTCCTGTAGCATTCTCCCAGTCAATCTCCATGGGATCAGATTCCTCACTTGGCAGAGAAGGAACAAATATGGACTCCGAGTTGGGAGAAGGCTTGATGGATGGCTTCCTCAAGTGCTCCAAGGCGACTCCCGCCGGGATGGATTGCCGAGAAGATCCCAACTTGGATAACTCATCTGCTGCTTCGTTCTCTGCTCGGTGAATGTGCTGGAACTCGCAGCCTTCGAAGAATCCGGTCATAGACTGCACCAGGAAACGATATGATGCCATGTTGGCATCTAGAGCATCCCAAGTGCCAGAGACTTGCTGCACCACCAGATCTGAATCGCCATAGCATATAATGCGCTGCACGTCAACCTCCTTTGCTACTCGCAAGCCATGCACCACTGCCTCGTACTCTGCTACATTGTTGGATGCCTTGAAGTGAATCTGTAGCACATATTTGAGTTGATCTCGCTTGGGTGACGTAAGCACCACGCCAGCACCAAGGCCTTCCTTCACCTTCGAGCCATCAAAGTGCATCTTCCAGTAATTAGAAACTGGAGCAGGAGGTTCATACTGCACCTCGGCCCAATCCACCAAAAATTCCGCCAGAATCTGAGACTTGATGGCTTCTCTTCTCGCGTACGCGGGTGCATACGTGGCCAGCTCGATTGCCCACTTGGCTACTCTGCCACTCGCCTCCTTGTTGCCCATGATATCCGAGATGGGAGCAGAGC
Source organism: Alopecurus myosuroides (assembly GCA_028641055.1). Classification (NCBI taxonomy): domain Eukaryota; kingdom Viridiplantae; phylum Streptophyta; class Magnoliopsida; order Poales; family Poaceae; genus Alopecurus; species Alopecurus myosuroides. The sequence goes on from CM054060.1 coordinate 102,788,662, forward strand.
TCACAACCGCGATAGGATGCTCTTGGAAATAATGCTTTAGCTTCTTGGCGCCCAAGTATACGCCGTAGGTCATCTTCTGGTAGTGCGGGTAGTTTTGCTTGGAGCTGGACATCACTTCACTGAGATAGTACACTGGGCGCTGCACACTCTTGTCTTCTTCTTCTCGTTCCACCACAATCACCACACTGACTACTCGGTTAGTCGCAGCAATGTACAACAACATTGGCTCCTTGGGTAGCGGACTAGCCAAGATGGGAGCACTAGCCAGCATTGCTTTCAGCTCGTTGAATGCCACATCCGCTTGCGGAGTCCAGACAAATTTGTCACTTTTCTTCATTAACTGGTACAAAGGCAGGGCCTTCTCGCCCATTCGGCCCAGAAAACGGCTCAGAGATGCCAAGCAACCAGTGAATTTCTGCACATCCTTCAGGGATCTCGGCAAAGACATGCTCTCAATAGCTTTTATCTTAGAAAGATTGGCTTCAATGCCCCGACTAGATACCAGGAAGCCGAGTAGCTTGCCAGCTGGGACACCAAAGGTGCACTTACTCGGATTCAGCTTCATTTTGTACTTGCGTAGGTTAGCAAAGGTTTCCTCCAGGTCGGCAAGCAGAGTATGTGTTTTATTCGTTTTGATGACAATGTCATCTACGTACACCTGCACATTCTTGCCGAGCTGGTCGTGCAAGCATTTCTGCATGCATCTCTGATAGGTTGCACCCGCATTCCTCAAGCCAAAACACATGACAAGATAGCAATAAGCCCCGTACGGGGTAATGAAAGCAGTCTTTATTTGATCAGCAGGATTGAGTGCAATCTGGTGGAAACCAGAGTAGGCATCTATGAAAGACAACAGTTCACAACCAGCAGTGGAATCGATCACCTGATCGATGCGAGGTAGCGGGAAGGGATCCTTGGGGCATGCCTTGTTCAAGTCGGTGTAGTCGACACACATGCGCCACGCAGTGGCAGCCTTGGGATCCTCCTTCTTCTTCTCGACCATGACCGGGTTGGCTAGCCAATCCGGATGCAGCACCTCCATGATGAAATTGCTTATCAGTAACTTGGTGATCTGGTCACCAATGGCCTTCCTTCTCTCATCTCCGAAGCGGCGCATAGCCTGCTTCACTGGCTTGGCGTCAGGACGCACATGTAATGAGTGCTCAACCAACTCCCTCGGGACTCCTGGTAGATCTTCATTGGACCAGGCGAATACATCCCGATTCTCACGGAGGAAGTGGATGAGCTCGCTTTCCTATTTCTCCGCCAACCCGGAGCCAATGATGGCTACGCGGTCGGGGAACTCGGGGTTGACCTGGACCTTCTTGGTCTCCTGAGATGCCTGGAATGCGGTCCCGTGCTGGGTACTCGGCACGCCTTGCGCGCCAGCTTGCGCGGATTGCGCCATAGCCACCACCTCATACATCTTCTTCTTCTCGGCAGCAATCACCATCGACTCCGCCAACTGGGAACCAGCAGAGGCACACACCATGGACTTCTTGTAATCACCAGAGATAGTAATTATGCCATTGGGACCAGGGATCTTCATCTTCAGATATGCAACATGGGTAGAGGCCATGAACTTGCTCAGAGCAGGCCTGCCGAGTAGAGCGTGGTAAGGACTCTGATGATCAACCACCTCGAACTGCAGGCGCTCTGTGCGGCAGTTATCCCTGGTGCCGAATAGCACATCTATCCACACTCGGCCAATCGGGTTGCACGAGATCCCGGGCACAATACCATGGAAGGTGGTCTTGCTGGGCAGCATCATGTTCTCGGCGAGGCCAAGCTTCTCGAGTGTGTCTTTGTACACGATGTTGATGCTGCTGCCGTTGTCGATTAGCACCTTGCTGAACCTCACATTCTTCTCGGGACCCAGGAAGGTAGGATCCAGCACCAAGGCGTAGCTACCCGGATTGGGCATTACCTTGGGATGATCTACTCGGGACCACCTGATCTCCTGGTCACACCAATACATGTAGTGAGGGACAGCAGAAATCACTGCATTGACCTCCATGGCACGCCTGTGCTGTGATTGCTTGTCGACTGGCTCAGAAGTGAAGATCATGTAGCTCTCGTGGTGCTCTTGGTACTGGTTGGAGCCTCCGCCCCCATTGTTGCCGTTGTTGTTGTTGCCCTGGTAGTTGTTGTTGCCTCTGTTGTTGTTGCGGTTGTAGTTGTTGTTGTTGTTGCGGTAGCTCTCATTGTTGAAGTTACGGTTGGCTCCTAAGGCCACCTGGTTCACATTCTCTCTTCTCGGGTACACTGGCGGCCGAGCTGCGGGTGCGCGAGTAGGCTGCACGTTGGCATTGGCCGCTGGCAGAGGAGGAGGAGGGGGCAAGCCATCACTCTTGATCACATCCCACCACTCACACTGCCGAGTAGTGTGGTTAGCAGGTCTTGAGGGATGGTGAGTGTGAAAACTGCATGGACCATCCTTCATGTCATCAAAGACAAACTTCTTCGGCTGCTCGGAGTTTCCGCTACCCGACTGAGAAGTGCGAAATGGCTTCTTGTTGCCTTGGCCCTGGTTCTGGTTCTGCCCGTAGGCTCCAGCAGGTTTCTGCCTTTGGCTACCACTAGCTCCAACAGTCACTGCATTCACCTCCTCAGGATCATACCGAGTATCTATTCGGCGCTTGTTGCGGAACTCGTTGCGCTTGCTGTTGCTGAAGTTTCTTCTCGGCTCAGAGGAGTCCATCAGAGGCTGAGTAGGATCACCAAGTGCGTACTGATTCGCAATCTTGATGGTCTCCGCCAGAGTGTTCGGCATCTCCCTCTGCAACCTCTGCCACAACATACTGCCATGCCTGCATCCCTGCGCAAACCAAGTGATGGCCTGTGCTTCATTCACACCTTCACAGGTGTTCCTCAATGTACTCCACCGAGTAAGATACTCGCGGTCTGTCTCGTCTTCTCGCTGCCTGCAAGCGGACAGCTGCTGTGGCCTATTCGGCCTCTTGTAGGTGCTGGTGAAGTTGCTGATGAAGGCATCCGAGAAATCAAGCCAGCAATTGATGCTGTTCTTGGGCAAGTTGTTGAGCCAAGTGCGAGCTGGACCCTCTAGCATCTGTGGGACATAGCGCACCGCCCATCTCCGGTTGTCGTTTGCGATATGAACCGCGGTGACATAATCATTGAGCCAATCTTCCGGCTTGGTGCTGCCATTGTAGCTCTTGGTGCCCCTTGCGAGCTGGAAGTTCTTCACGGACGGCTCGTTCATGATGCGCGGGCCAAAGCACTCGGGGCCAGGAGGACCCGTGTTCTCCAGCCGCGCCGATAAGCTGATCCGGTCCAGCTGATGCCTCGCATCTCCAGGCGCCAGCATGCGCTCGCCAACACGATCATGTACATCATAGCCAGCCATCTCCATGGCCGAGTAGCCATCATCATATCTGTCCACCTGCACAGCTACAGGTTGCTCCACCGGGTTGGCGACTGGCGCCAGCGCTCGCGGCTGCTGCCTCTGCCGAGTAGGCTGAGCTGCGGGTTGCCGAGAAAGACCTGCACGCGCTCCATCTCGGGCCTGGCTTTGAGCTTGATGGGCTTGAGAGCCTGCTCTTGCAGTGTTGTGTTCCTGCCCGGGCTGCTGCGGCACAGCAAGCTGTCTCGCGGCAGCAGCCGGGTCATACACCTGCATTTGCCTATCTCTGGCCGAACGCCCGCTGCGGCTCTTCTCGCGGCTGGGGTGCGGAGACGAGGCCTGATCGTTAGATCTAGCCGCGTGCGAGTGCACCACCTGCGAAGCTCCAGCACCTGGGTTGGCTTTCCAGAACTCCTCATTCTGCCTAGCAGCCTCCAACACCAACTCGTTGAGCCTTTCCTGCTGCCTAACGCGCGCGTCGCCGTCTAGACGAGGCAACTCGGCAGCTACAGCCTCTGCAGCTCTAAGTGTCTTGGTGGGTGTGCTATATCTGGGCCTGGTGGAGGTGTTTGCGGTAGCGGACTGAGCAGGAACCTCTACAACTGTTGCCATCTCGGCACCAAGGTTGCGCCGCGTGGCGCCTACTCTGCTAGCCCTCCTAGTGACCGGCGTGAAGCCGTGAGCCTTGTTGTACTCGAGCTGATCTAGACTCAACTCCAACCTCACCTTATCCAACTCCGCCTGCTCGGCAAGCAGCTCCTGGCGCTGCCTCTCGAGCTGCTCCCTCATGGCTAGAAGCTCGATGTCGGTGGGAGTCGGCATGCCAAGTCGCCCAGCCGACGCGGGAATAGTCGGAGTAGTGGAAGGCGGCAAGTTGCACTCCTTCTCGTAGGGCCGGTGAGTCCTGCCACCAGCGCTCGGTGCAGCGAGATCCTCGATGACGGCCGCGGCGCCAGTAGCAGCTGCGCCAGCGTTTGCCGCCAAGCCCGTCACCATCACCTCAGCGCGGTCCGTAGAACGGCACGCGGGCCTTCCGCGAGCAGCGATCACCGCGGGAGGATCCTCCGCGTCATGCACCAGCTCGGGGTACGCTCGGTTGGCGACGGTGGCGACGTAGACGAGGTGAGAGCCGAAAGAGATCACCGAGCCGCCCTCCGGCATGGCCCTGCCGCCAAAATCGCCGGCGTTGTCGGTGACGAAGTCGAAGGAGCCGAATCTGTGGACAAGGCCACAGACCACGCGCTCCGCTGAAGAAGATCCCATCCGAACAGAAACTCCAGCCAGCGCCGCTGGTTGCCCCACGGTGGGCGCCAACTGTCGTGGTGGTGTCACGGCAGATGCCATGGGATGGCTAAAGATGTGGGGACGAAGGACGCTGGAGGTGCTCGGGGAGGGATCACGCGACGAGTAGCCGCGTGAGGTACGAAGTAAACACTGCAAACAGCACGATCTACCCAGGTTCAGGGCCCTCGTGAGGAGGTAAAACCCCTACTCCTGCCTTTCTCTATGTATTCTGGTGTCTCACCGAGTAGCCATAGTACAATGTTCTTGCTACCGAGTAGCCACCCTTCTCTCTACGTGATGCACTAGGTCAAGAAACTAGGTCACGATGTGTTCCAGCATGCGATCCCTCACGCAGGAGGCGGCGGGGCACCTTATATACCCGGTGCCCAGCCGGATACGTCCAAACATGGACAAGTGTCGACATAGTGTGCACATCGTCCTTCTTCCGAGTTCCCGCTGACAGCTTTGGTTCCCAACCTTGGCCGCATCCGGAAAGTCGTTGGGCAAAACCAAGGGGACAGACTGGTATCACTGTGCCAAACACAGAGTGGGGCCCCCTTATCCTGCGACCGCCTGCTTCCATGCTGTCACTGTCAGGCAGGCCGGTCCCAGATGAACAGTAGTTCGAATAGTGCCAAGTACGGACCCGGGATACGCGGGATCCTGTGTCAGAACGGCTCCTTTGACTTCTGGCCCGAGTAGGTTCCCGCCAATTTTACTCGGGCCAACTCTTCTACTCGAATGGACAGAACTTGACTGATATCTCCTTCCGGTCATCTTGAAGTGAGACCGAGTAGCAGTCGACCGGGTAGCGAGTACCGGGTAGGCGGCTACTCGACCAAACTTCTCTTCTAACGGTTGCCTTTACCACTTGCCTTTACCCTACTCGGGGGTAACCCCCCGACACTAAGACTGAAAACAAAAAGTCAATAAGCCTCAATGATTTATTTTGCCTCAGAATTCTAGTATCAATTTTATGCCTCGGTTAATTTTACTTTGTCGCAAACATGATTATGATAGTTGTTGCTCTCTTGATTGTCGCTCCTTGTCTATTTGCTAGCCTTCACCTATACCGAGTATGAGCTCTACTCGTGCATCCAACTCCCAAAAACCAAAGTTTGCCAAATGTGAACACCATACCTACCTATATGTGGTATTTAACCACCACTCCAAGTAAATTGCTCCTGTGCTACCTTTAAAACCTGCTAAAAAATATTCCTGTTTTGTGCCCCTGTTTTAGCTCATGAGGACGTAAATAGAGAATCTTTATCTCACTTGTTGATTGGATTTCACACCCTGGACTAGTGGCTTCATCCGCTTATCCAAATGATAGAAGAGCTGACAGCGGGGTGCCCAGCCCCAAATGAATACACAAAAATTCTCTTCACTCTTTTTTCCCCTGATTTATCAGTCAAAGCATAATTGTGTAAACAAAAGAGAAAGAGGGATGACCTTCTACCCATATGCGTCCTTCACATGGGGGCCGCTCTTGTGAATCCAGTTGGCTTGTGATGTATTGTATTGTCTGTTTACCATTCGTTGACATAAGCATACACCTCTCTCAAAATGTTTTCAATGCCTCTGTTTATTAAAATAAAAAGCTCTAGCACATGAGTGATCCATGCTTCCCTCTGCGAAGGGCCTTTCTTTTACTTTTATGTTGAGTCTCCGTCATATTCTTTGAGCACTTCCTTGAGAGCACAATGGTCATTCTTAGTGTGATGTGTTTGTCCCAAAGTACGGTTGATTGTGGTATAACTTTGATACTTGTATCTTTGATATATTTACTTCTAGTCTTCCCTTGAACTTCAGAGGTGCCCTGGCATTTATGTTTTGCCCCACTCTTAAGGGCAAGCGAGATACCACTTTATCACATCCTTTTTATGAATACTTCAATCTTACAAATAGGTATGCTTCATGTTGTTTATTATTAATATGTTGTTATCTCTTCATGGTTTGCATAGATATTAAGTGACAGTATCTTGCATGTATCTTATCATGAGCATAATTAAGTATGTGATCATATAGTGAGTATATTTACATCATATGAAACAAATGTGTTCGTAAAAATCTTTTATCGCACTCAGTTGTCACTGAATTGCTTGAGGACAAGCAATAAGCTAAGCTTGGGGGGAATTGATACGTCGAAAACGTATCTCCTTTTCCGAACACTTTTCTTATTGTTTTCCTCTAAGCTTGTGTGTTTTGAATACAGCTAACACGGACTAATGTTGTTTTCAGCTGAATTACTTTGGTGTCTTGTTTTTGTGCAGAAAAATCAACTTTCAGGAAATTGCCCAGAAAAGACCCCATTGGTGTTTTCACCCCGGAAGACCCCGGGAGCCAGAAGGGGGCTAGGAGAGGAGCCATAGGGTGGCCACACCCCCCTGGCGCGGGTCCCCCTAGGCCGCGCCAACATAGGGTGCGGGCCCCCCAGAGCCCCCCTCGGACTCACCTTTCGACTACAAGTAGCCTACAACCCTAAACCCAAGGGGGTTCGTCATATTCCATAGAAACACAACAGAGCGTCACCGCCATCCCGAACCTCGATTCGGGGATCAGAAGTTCCTGTTCTGGCACCCTGCCGTGACGAGAAGTGGAGGAGATCATCGCCATCGTCGTCACCAACGCCTCTCCATCGACCATCCATGTTTCCCCTATCCATGTGTGAGTAATTCCCTGTTGTAGGATGAAGGGGGTGGTAGGGATTGGATGAGATCATTCATGTAATAATGTTGTGATTGTTAGGGCATAGTGCCTAGTATCCTTTGTTAGTGCTATTGACATTGTTGCAACTTGTTATGCTTAATGCTTGCCACTTTGGGCCCGAGTGCCATGATCTCAAATTTCAACATGTTATTGAATCACGATGGTAATTATTGTTTCTTGATCATACCTGCAAGTTGTTTACACACATTGTTGTCTGGAACCCGAGGCCCCGAAGTGACAGAAATTGGGACAACCAGAGGGGATGGTTGTGATGTGAGGATCACGTGTGTTCACGGAGTGTTAATGCTTTGCTCCAGTGTTCTATTAAAAGGAACACCTTAACTACCAGTAGTTCACTTGAGGCCCCGCTGAAAACGGGCTGGTAGGACAAAAGATGTTGTGCAAGTTCTCATTGTGAGCACGTACGACTATTTACGGAACACATGCCTATGGTTACTTAGTGCTTGGATGCTTTATCATATTTATCTGCAATGCCTATGACTTGATCATTATTTGAACTATCTTATCCATGCAACGCCTGTTCGTCCATCCCTATGCCTACAATATTTAATCCCGATGCTTACTTCAAACACCATTGTTGCTGTTTTCATCTCACTGTTGCTATTATTTCACTACTCTACTGCGGTTTTCATTCCACTGCTGCTATTATTTCACTACTATTGCTGCTATAAAACTGTTACTACTGATAAACCACTGCGGACAAAAGTACTTTCAGGTGCAGGTGAATTGACAACTCACTTGTTAAGGCTCACAAATATTCTTTGGCTCCCCTTGTGTCGAATCAATAAATTTGGGTTTTACTTCCCTCGAAGACTGTTGTGATCCCCTATACTTGGGGGTCATCACCCGGCAGGTCCACCAAGCCAATAGAATTTCAAGGGTTAGTTAAGAAAAATTGGGGACATACTATTAGAATCCCAAGGGGAAAGAGTAGCAATATCAAGTTATGCCTTGATACAATCCAATAGGGTTACTAAAGAGGTAGCCTTGATACAATCTTAGATGAACATCATAGGATTAGCCTCGCAAAAGGGGTAGGGGAGCAAAACTCACAAATCTCAAATTCTTCTCTGACCCTAGATCTAAGCCCTGGGGTCCCTTTTATAGTGCTAAGAACTAAAGGGTAGATGGAAGGATAAGTTACAAGACACATGGGCTGAATCATGCTCAGAGGCACATCGCCGAATAGTCCCGTGTTTCAGGCGCCGAATGATCCAGCGGTTGGTGTTGGCTCCGGGCAGATGACGCATGGGATCTGGGATCATGTGTCGGATAGTCCGGCCCTGGGCGCCGGCTCGTCCGGCGCATGCGCCCGTGGAGTAATCAAAGCTCGGCGTGGGGTGCCGGTGGAATGCGGAAGGCATCCATAGTCTGTGGCAGCGCCAGCCGGTTCGGCGAGTTGGCGCCGGATGATCCGACGGTTAGCTTCTACGCGGATTTCTTGATGAGGCGCGGGATTTTCCGGTGCCATTAGCCGGATGGTCTGACATCTCCAGGAGAGCCCTTTTCTCTCTTCGTCTTCTTTTATCTTGCCGTATTCCTGGTCATCATCTTGGGCAACTTCTTGAGCTTTTTTTGGACGTTTCCAGCACTGTCTTGAGGGTCACCATGTGGTAGGTAGCTAAGCACGCAAAGCATGTTCACATGAGGTAGCAATCCATTCACCAAGTCATCGAATTCATAGAGAGATAGGAGTGAGTTCACCTCATCTTGTATGGCTTTTGTGTGGGCTATTGTCATAGGACCAATAGGTGTTGTAGGTGTGCTTGGTGGAATGGGTCGGGCTGCATCATCTCCCCTCCCCCTTGCAAAAGAGTCATCCTCGACTAGTGATCATCCTCGTCAGTTGGATATCCATGGAAGGGAGATATGTCATTGACGTTCAAGGTGACATATACCAAGTACTTAGAATTTGGAATTTCAAACTTGTAGGTGTTATCGTTAATGCGCTTGAGGATCCTGAAGGGTCCATCACCTCGTGGCTTGAGCTTGGAGCTACGTTCTTGTGTGAAGCGCTCTTTGCGGAAGTGTAGCCAAACAAGGTCACCTTCATTGAAAACCAAGGTCTTCTTGTTCTTGTTCATCCTGGTGGCATGGTGTTCGTTGTGCTTCTCAAGGGGCGCTCTTGTGTACTCGTGTTCTTCATGTTGCCGATATGCTTGTCAAAGTCCATGTTGATTCACTCATGGAGAGGTAGTGGTAGGATATTGATGAGTTCGTCATCATACGCTCGTTGGGAGACCCCAAGCGGATGGTATGATGTAGTATAGAGTAAGTTTTCCCCTAGTAAAGAACCAAAGTTATCGAACCAGTAGGACATCGTAGTCTTGAAGACGGTTTCTTTATCAACGACGCCAGAAGTACTGACGTGTAGTTGAAGGGAGCGTGGAACCTGCACACAAACACAGACTCTCTCTTTCCCCAACTTTCCGGAAGGTTTTCAATCTTCCAGTCTTTCTAAAAACAGGAGAATTAAACGCATGGAGTCTTGGAAAACAATAAAAGTAAAAAACGGAATAGAAAGGAAAGATTTATGAAAGTTCTTAAAAGAAGGTTTGTAATATGAGGAAAATAGGACCGGGGGCTATAGGTTCACTAGTGGTGTCTCTCCAAAGAAAACAAACATGTTGGATGAACACATTACAACTGGCAATTGACAAATCATGAAAGCATAACAATACTATTATGACGAGATAAAGTTCACGGGTTCTAACATTGTAGGCATTACGTCAAGGCATATGGACCGCTATCCAGCATGCATCCATATCTAAAAGTCCACCTCAAGAATGCTATCTAGCAAATCCCATGGTATTAAGTTGCAGCAACGAAGTGATTGCTATGTAGGCAACAGATAAATGCATTAAGAACAATACGTAATGTAAGAAGTGGTTCTTATCCGTAGACAAGAGCATCGTTGTTTTCTCCCTACTAGCAACAACACATCCCCCCCCCCCCCCCCGCATGTTTCTGTCACTCGAGTGCGGGCAATAAGGAGGCATGAACCCACTATCTAGCATATAAACCCTCTCTTGGAGGTGAAAAGAACTACGTGGCCAAGGTAATCATAAACACCGGAGATCACTACAAGACAAGATTAAAACTCTCTACAAATATAAGTGAAGCATCTCAGATTGACATGAACAAAATAATCATAATCTTATGGTTCATCGTATCTCAGCAAACACAACATGCACAATTACATAACGTTGGTCTCGATCATGTGAGGAAGCTCACGAAACTCTAAACATGGAGGCATACGGGAGAGAACAACCATCTAGCTACTGCTATGGACCCGTAGTACCGATATGAACTACTCACGCATCTATCCGGAGGCGATCATGGCGATGTAGAGGCCTCCGGTGATGATCCCCCTCTCCGGCAAGGCGCTGGAGCGGGACTCGAGAAGCTCTAGATTGGGCTTTTGAGGTGACAGCGCCTCTCTGTATGTTTCATGGAAAATAACCCCGTCCCCCATGATTTTAGGATTAAGGAAAATTTATAAGCGAAGGGAGGGACTCCTAGCAGGCGCCTGTTGGCCCCCTGGCTCCCCTTTGGACTTCGTCTTCCTTCCGGGTAAAATTACATCTCCGTGGATTTTCAGCCCTTTTCGAGAATATTTCCTTGAGAATTTTCTGAAATACAAAAACAACAGAAAACAACAACTAGCCTGGGGAATCTTGTTAATAGGTAGTCTATCAAAACATCCGAAAAACGAAAGAAAACATGTGGAAAGCGAAAGGTATTGGGTGGAAAACAAGCATGGATCGTAAAAAATTATAGATACTTTGCAACATATCAGCATCCCTAAGCTTAATTCCTGCTCGTCCTCGAGTAGGTAAATGATAACAAAATAATTTCTGAGCTGAGATGAAGCCAACACAAATCTTGATCAACGTTATGTAAAAGCATTGTAAAGCTGAGATCAAATTACTTTAACAAAGGCATGATAAATATTATTTCAACTAATGTAAACTTAGTTACTGATGACCCACAAGTATAGGGGGTGTATCGTAGTACTTTCGATATATAGGAGTGTCGAACCCAACGAGGAGCACAAGGTGTTGACAAGCATATTGGATATAAGATTCACTGTAACACTAGCAAACATGTTTTTGGTGGTTTTTGATATAGCAGATAAATAAAGTGTGAGTAAATAAAATACAGTAATAATAATTGAATCGAGTGGCCCAATCCTTTTGAGAGGAAAGGACAAGCCGGTTGTTCTACTTATGATTACCAAACGTTCTCGAGGACACATGGGAACTTCGTCAAGTGCTTTCGCTTCATACAATTGATTAATATTTATTGTTTTGATAGGTGTTCTGTGGGTGAATCTATGCTAATGCACCGCCCAACTAGGACTAATACATACTTGTGATTAAATCCCTTGCAAGCATCCACAAATACAATAAATTAATTAAGATAAATCTAACCACAAGCTTAAACTCTCAGATCCTACACTTCCTCGTGCATCGGTTTCCTAACGGGTGTTTAGGTTTGTGTCACTCCGGCAACCCCACAATTAGTAGTCAAATACACAATGCATCCCTCTAGGACCATAAAGCTGAAGTGTCATGTAGTCGACGTTCAAATGACACTACTGGAAGAATAACACCACGGCTTAAATATCAAACCACTAGGTATTACTTCAACATAATTCTACTACTAACATCTTGACTTCTCCCATGTCCTCAAGAACTAAACGAACTACTCACGAGACATCATATGGATCATGATGAGAGGTGATATAATGATGAATAACAATCTGGTCATAAAGTGCAAATGTAACATCCCTACTTTTGTGTAATAAAGAGAGGTGTTGTGTACATGGCATACATGCATGAAAAAGTGGACCAAAAATTTGCATATGAAATTTAATCAGTGAATCAGCAAAAATCACTTAATATAACCTCGCACAAACTTGTTTTAAAAATTTCTTCAAAATGAACCAAACACATCTTGGAAATGTCACATTTTTGGAGAGCTTTTCCATGAATATTTTTGTGTAATTTTTGGTTTCCAAAAAGGCTCCCGAAATCTCTTATTCTGTCTGTTTTCAGCCCCAGGAGGACCTTTCTGCAATTTCTAAAATTTCACAGGGGTTTTCCGAGAAATATTTTATTTTCCCTTTTCTTTCTCGTTTCCGACCAGAAGAAAGAGAAGACGACGCCGCCGCGCCACCTCTTGCTTCCCCGCGACGTGGACGAGTGGAGGACACCCCCCAGGTGCCGTCTGCATCGAGGAGACCCGCAGAAGCCCCCAGTTGCCTCTCCTCTCTCTCTCTCTGTTTCCTCACCGCACGATTGAACCCTAGTCCACCGAAAACATCGCCGTCGCCGCCGTTCCACCGTTCCCCGAGCCCCCCCGAGCAGCTCCACACCACCGCTGTCCCTCACCGCCCCTCCTCGGCCAAGGGATTGAGCCGCGATGGCCTAGACGAGGAGATCGACGCCATCTTCTTCCCCTCCGGTTGCCGGACAAATCCTCACTGCGCTGCCGTTCCCGACTTTCTCCGTCCCCGCTGACCACCTCGGCGCGTTCGTGGTGAGCTTCTCGTCCTCCCCATCCTCTCCATCCACCTCCTTCTGCCCGGAATCGCTAGACCCGCCGAAGCCCGAGGCCCTCCGACGCAGAATCCCCACGGCGGCTCGCTGTCGTCGACTTCCAGCAAGCGGCACCGCCCTCTATGGGTTCCCCTTGACGAGACGGAGCGAGTGCACCAAACGGCGCATCCGGGGGTCGCCGGAAACGCCGTCGGCGACCATCTCTGCCCCCGGTCGGCCACCGCGTGATGTCACGGTGACGTCATCGCGACGTCACATGGCCATGTGTCGCGCCCGGGTTTTTCTGTTTTTGTTTTAATTAAGTTTAAACTGACAGATGGGGCCCACAGTAAAATAGAAATAAGAAATGATTAAAATTTGTAAATTAAATAACTTTTAATTTATGACTCAAAAAATTATGGAAAAATATGCAAAATGTTCAGAAAAATGTGAGCTATTTGTTTATGTCATTTTCATTCATGTTTGACAAAGTTCAAAATGAGGCCATATTTGGAGTTTGAATTAAATTCAATTAAATATTGAAAATAAAGTTTTAATTCATCAAAATTAGAAAATTAAGTGTAATATACCATTTTGATAAGGAAAACAAATGCAACATAGTTATGGGGTTCCTCAAGTCATTTGATAAACTAATCTTGGACACACCCCTAAAGTAGGGTTTTCTCCTCCTCCGGTGATCATCGTTTTCAACGTAAAACCCTAGCTTTCTTTTCTACCTTCTAAGGCTTAACCCATTGCATTGTTTTGATCATGCATACATATTGTGCATTGCGTGGTTACCATGTATTTATTGTTTGCCTTCTTTCCGGTGTTGGCCGTTATCAGTAGACCGAGACCCGGAGGTTGATCCGGCCTTCTACGACAACCCCAGTTCCACCTTCGACGAGCAAGTCAAGCACAACCTCATGGCTCCGTCCATGTTTTGAGTACTTTCAACCTCTTACTCATGCATGCGATTCAACTTAGTTTTGAGTCTGTTAGGGTTATCCTATCCACTGCATGACCCCCTATATGTCACCTTCATACCAGTTTACCCTCCTAGTATGACTAGGGTTGTTTGAGTAACGTAGAGCCTTGTGTGTCCTATGCTTAGACATGCTTAGTCTTGTGATCTGCTTCATTCGGTTGATGAATGCTGTCAGTGCGTGAATCTAGTATGAAAGGTGTTTATGCTTTGATGTGAATTGGATAACGTGGTTAACATGGCATGGATGTTGAGGCCACTGCGGGTTGTGGTTTTTGTCTCGTTCATGCCCCTAGGTGCGAGTTCTCGCCTTCGAAGCCAAGATTGAGCGTGCAAACACACGCGGGGCCTAACAGACCGCGCTCGGCTAACTAACTTGTCTAGTCACTTCCATGGGTCACGTAGATTGAAGTTTCCATTTGCGGGTGTGTCATAAAACGTTTGGAGAAAAACTAGGGCGTGACCGGGACCAGTGATGAACGTACACGGATCTTGTCCCGACTCACAGAACAGGTGCCGTCAGGAGGTTGCCAACTCCCTGTTGACGGGGTGGCCCTGTTTGGGTTGACTCATGGATAGGGCTAAGCAAGGTAAAGGCCATGGTCGACCACACTCTGGCGCGCTCTTAGAGAGGAGCGTTACCGCGTGACATTAAGAGTCGGTTGATACATGTGGGTAAAGTGTACCCCCTGCAGGGATAATTCTCCTCGAGAAGCCGTGTCCACGGTTACGGACGACTTGGCAACAGATTTTGTGATCATAGACAACTTTAACGGAATGACTAAAACTTGTTGACAACAAATGAAGGATGCCTCCTCGAATACGTCGAGAGGGGTGATTCTTGTAGCATGAGGTGGTCTGGGAATGAGAAAGTACTTGTGGACAAAAGAACATGATGATCTTAGTAGTTGAATAGATTCCTCCTCTGTTTTAGAAATGATCTATTACACGTGCTTCTCGTTCCTCAACTTCGGAAAACAAAGATGGCTTTACGCAAACAACTTAGAAGCAAAGTCTTGCTGAGTACCTTTTGTACTCAACCTTGCCTCGTTGTTGTTTTGTTTCAGACTACGGTGATGCAGCTGAAGAAGGGTTCTACCTCGACGTCGATGAGTAGTTAGGGGTTCCCAGGTGGAAGCCTGGTATCTATGGTATGGGTTTGGCTATGTTGCTTATGTTTTGGACTCTTGGTACTTTTGCAGTCTTGTTGTACAACAACATATTTGCTTTCGCTGCTTGTTGTAATGTTCGGTTGCTTGACCTATGTTGGCCGTGTAACCTCTGCGTGTAATACTACTCTAGTATGACTTGTTTAATACAACTTTCATGTCTAGAGTGATGCTTTGATCGGTTGTTGGTTTCGAGCCCGTTGTTATACAGTTTTGGCTACCCCTAAAGATGATTCAACATGAAAATCACTTTTAGTTTCACTGAAAGTTTTATAAATTTTAAGCACATTAGGGTTTTTTGGTTTAGGCACCTTGGGGACAAACATACTTTTTTTCTCTTTTCCCATAGAAGTTATCTCCCTCTTAAACTTAAGAGAAGAAAACTTGAGCTTAAAGTTTCCATAGCCTCCTCTAATTTACCAATCCTCATGTTTCGACTATAATGGGTATTGCTAGCCTCTAAAACAGTTACTATTGATTCATTAACTTTCCTAGCATTATCGAGGAAGTTTGGCAAAATTTTCTCCATAGAGTTTAGCTTTTTAATAACATCATCTAAAGTGATCTCAGTTTTAACAACCTTGGTAGGTGGTGTTCCAACTAAACTTTCAATTAAATTACAAGCTTCCAAAGCGGGAGCTCCCGAAAAATTACCACATGTAAGAGTGTCTAGAGCATACCTATACCAGCTAGTAATGCCAACATAAAAATGCCTAAGAAGGATTAAAGTGGAATATTTCTTAGTGCATCTATGATGAGCGTCACTTATTCTATACCAAGCATCTTTCAAACTTTCTACCCCTTGTTGTTTAAAAGAACGAACCTCAACTTCAGGAACACTCATTTTAGCAAGATTAAAAATAGGATACAAACAACAACTAGAATAGAAACTATATTTTTTGTGTTTTTGATAAAGAGAAGCAAACAAGACAAAATAAAATAAACTAAGCAAAAAAAAAAGTAAAGAGATTGGAAGTGAGAGACTCCCCTTGTAGAAATTCTCTTCCTCCCCGGCACCGGCGCCAAAAAAGCTTGATGGAGTGAGGACACACGCTCGTTGGGAGACCCCAAGCGCAAGGTGTGAAGAGTGCAGCAGCAAGTTTTCCCTCAGAAAAGAAACCAAGGTTGAATCAACCAGTAGGAGAACAAGAAATCTCTGAAGGTTGATGCAGCTGAGGTGGCAGAGCGCACTACCGGTTCAGCAGCAACGTGAACCTACACAACACAATCAAATCACTTTGCCCCCAACAAAGCAGTGAGGTTGTCAATCTATTTGCTGAACACAAAGAGGTTAAACGTATGGTGTGGAAAACAGTAAGAAAGCAGTAGGTGTTTTATCAGTATGAGGAAAATGGTTCGGGGTCCACAGTTCGCTAGTGGTGTCTCTCCGTTAAAGATAAATAACATGTGTGGTGAACAAATTACAGTTGGGCAATTGACAGAAATGAAGACGGTACCGTAGTGCATATGCAAGACATAAAGATTACTATGTGATTCATGCGGGCATTACAACAAAATAAATAGACCGTCATCCAACTGCATCTATGTCTAATAATCCACTCTCCGAATATCATCCGAACAAACGTTGGTTATTAAGTTGCTAGCAACAGATTACGCAGTAAACATTGTAAACTAGGTAAACATCGTTGTTTTCTCCCTAATGGCAACAACACGTCCTCCATCCGTCACGTTTCTGTCACTCGAGCACAGATGCAAAGGAGGCATGAACCCACTATCGAGCATAAATACTCCCTCTTGGAGTTACTAGCATCTACTTGGCCAGAGCGTCTACTAATAACGGAGAGCATGCAAGATCATAAATAACATATGCATGAAGATAACATGATAGATTGATAATCAGAAGACATAACATTCAACATTCATCAGATCCTAGCAAACACAACATGTAGCATTACATAAAGATGATCTCGATCATGTGAGGCAGCTCACGAGATCTAAACATGAGGTACAAAGTGGAGAGAACAATCATCTAGCTACTGCTATGGACCCGTAGTCCAGGGATGAACTACTCAAGCATCACTTAAGAGGAGGGCATGGTGGTGTAGACCCCTCCGGTGATGAATTCCCCTCCCGACAGGGTGTCGGGGAGAGCTCGAGAACCCTCTCGGTCTCGGGATGACGATGACGGCGGCCTCAGGTGTTTCTCGGGATGAAGTGGTATATCTTTAGGGTTAACGTCTCGGGGGGTATAAATAGGCGAAAGGGCAAAGGCGGTGGAGGCCTGGGGGGGCTCACACCACCCCATGGCGCGGCCAGGGGCGCGCCGCCCTATGGTGTGGGCCCCCTGGGCCCCCTACGGGTCTTTTCGGGACTCCGTCGAACCTTCGGGAATTCTAAGACTTCTGGGCTTCGAATTTTCCAATTCCGAGAATATTTCCAGAACAACTTTTCTGAAATGAAAAACAGCAGAAAACAGGGAACTGGCTCTGTGGCATCTTGTCAATAGGTTAGTCCGTAAAATCGATATAAATGACATAAAGTGTATAGCAAACATGTGGGAAACAATAAGAAAACAACATGGAACATCAAAATTAAGGATACGCTTATGACGTATCAATACATCATAAATAACTAAGCACACAATTAAAATAACATCTAATATGAGATGCCAAAGCCTATGCCACAGTCAAAACAAGCTTCATGTTGCACCACTAGTAAGTATGAAACAATTTACTCTTCTCCAACACCAATCAACTTATTTGAAACAACTCTTAAAGAAAATTATCATCAAAGACCAGAGAGCTAATAAAATATAACTGAAGCAAAACAACAAGCTCTGAATAAAATTCGAGTGAAAAACAAGAGCTAAACGCAGTACTAGCAAAAACTGAACACTAGCAGAACAATAAGAGTGAAAACTAGAGTGTTCTCAGTAATGAAAACGGAGCGTCTCTCTCCCAAAATTAAAGTGTTATGAATAGGATCCAACCAAAATCTACAGCAGATAAAACAAAAAAAAAACTTAAAGAAAAATAAAATGTCGCTCCTAGAATAACACATATCATGTGAAGCAATCAAAATATAGTGTTTTGAGAGAAACGTGATATTTTTTTTATGAAGAAGGGATGCCTTGGGCATCCCCATGCTCTGACACTTGTACTTCTTGGATATGTCTTGGGGTGACATGTGCATCCCAAGATTGAGTTTTTTTTCCATCCTTGATCTCATCACATCATACTTCTCTCCCTACACTTGAAAACTTCATCCACCTAAAACTTCTCACAATCTTCATTAGCAACGTTAGTGTAATCAAAGTAATAAATCCACTGGGTTAAGTTTCAACACAAGTCTCATATTTCAATTAAAAAATTAGCCAATGTCACAACTTCTTTTAAATATATCCCTCTCAAAAGAACACCGTACCAAAAGAAAGAGATTTAAACGCAAATGCAAATATTGGCAGAAATCTGTCAAACAGAACAATCGGTGAAGATGATTTTTTTTCAAAATCTTATGTTGCTCAAATCAAAAAGTGGGAAACTAACAAAAGATAGATAAAACCTGGGGCATGTGTCTATTTTTTTTCAAATAAATCCGACGTTCTGGCTGAGAGATATGAATTTTTTCGTAACAACCCATAAATCTGTTTCAGAACAACAACTTCTCTAAATCGAACTACCTCTCTATCAGAGGTTACTCTTGGCACCAAAACAAAATAAAAATAATAAGTAGAAGTTTCTACAGAGGTAACAACTTCCAAAACATAGAGAGAACAAAAGAAAACAAAAGAAGAACGAAGGAAAACAAAAGTGGGTTTCCTCCCACAAACACTTTTCTTTAACGCCTTTTAGCTAGGCATGAAGAACGAATCAAGTATTACCATTCAATTTGAGGATATCAAACTCATCATAGAGGCATTGAATTTTCCACACACAAGGTTCCGAATCTCCTTTCACTTCTCTTTTAGGTTTACTATTTTGATCAAAGAGATTCTCACAAACAACCAGATACGTCTCAAACGTATTCATAATTTCTGATGTCCCATGTTATTTTCATGCCTTATGCTACATGTTTCTTATACACTTTATGTCACTTTTATGGATTTTCTGGGACGAACCTATTGACAAGATGCCACAGAGCCAGTTCCTGTTTTCTGTTGTTTTTTGTTTCAGAAAAGTTGTTCTGGAAATATTCTCGGAATTCGAAAAAACAAAATCCCAGAGTCTTACAGAGTCATCACGTACACGCAGACCGGAGGAGACTCAGAGGGGGGGGCCTTAGGGGCCCGACACCATAGGGCGGCACGCCCCCTAGCCGCGCCTGGAGGTGGCGTGGGCCCCCTGGCCACCCACCGACGTTGCCCTCTCGCCTATTTAAGCTCCTCCACGGGTTAACCCTAAACACCCGAGCCTTTTCCACCAAAAAGATCTCTAGCCGCCATAATCGTCAGCCCTAGTTCGGGAGGATTCTGGAGCTCTCCCTTGCACCCTTTAGGGAGGGGGAATCATCACCGGAGGGCTACTCATCACCATGCCTGCCTCCAGAGTGATGTGTGAGTAGTTCATCCCTGGACTACGGGTCCATAGCAGTAGCTAGATGGTTGTTCTCTCCTCTTTATGCCTCGTGTTTAAATCTTGTGAGCTGCCTAGGATGGTAAAGATCATCTTATTGTAATGCTACATGTTGTGTTTGTTGGGATCTAATGAATATTGAATGCTATGTCCAGTGATTATTAATATATCATGTTCTTTCATGTGTATGTTATTTATGATCTTGCATGCTCCCCGTTACTA
Source organism: Alopecurus myosuroides (assembly GCA_028641055.1). NCBI lineage: Eukaryota > Viridiplantae > Streptophyta > Magnoliopsida > Poales > Poaceae > Alopecurus > Alopecurus myosuroides. The sequence goes on from CM054060.1 coordinate 102,808,491, forward strand.
GTAGATGTTCTGGCCAAGTTGATGCTTGTAACTCCAAGAGAGAGTATTTATGCTCGATAGGGGGTTCATGCCTCCCTTTCACTCACGCTCGAGTGACAGAAACATAATGGGTGGGGGATGTTCTGTTGCCATTAGGGAGAAAATAACAATGCTTTGTCTAATGATGTTTTTATTGTTTACACTACACACTTTGCTTAATGCAATTATCTGTTGCTTGCCACTTAATACCCAAAGTTTGCTCGGATGACACTCTGAGGGTGGATTATTAGTCATAGATGCAGTTGGATAACGGTCTATGTATCTTGTTGTAATGCCCGCATGAATCACATGGTAATCATCATGTCATGCATATGCACTACGGTGCAACCTTTATATCTGTCAATTGCCCAACTGTAATTTGTTTACCCAGCATGTTATCTATCTCTTTAGGAGAGACACCTCTAGTGAACTGTGGACCCCGGTCCATTTCTTTACAGTCATATACAACCACTTCAACCATTGTTTTCGTACTGCAATTATTGTTCTCTTTCATCTACTGCAAACAAGTACTAATTTCCACACTATACGTGTAATACTTTGTTTCATCAAACCCAGTGAGATTGGTAACCTCACTGCTTCGTTGGGGCAAAGTAATTTGATTGTGTTGTGTAGATTCCATGTTGTTGCTGAACCGGTAGTGCGCCCTGGCAACATCAGCTGCATCAACCTTCGGAAGTGATTTCTCCTATTGTTCGATTCAACCTTGGTTTCTTTATAAGGGAAAACTTGTTGTTGTGTTCATCATACCTTCCACTTGGGGTCTCCCAATGAGAGCATCAGCCTCCATCAAGTAATTTCTGGCGCTGTTGACGGAGAGGAAGAGGATTTCTGCATGGGGAGTCTCGCACCTCCAATCTCTTTACTTTGTTTTTGTTTTGCTTAGTTTATTTCATTTTGTCTTGTTTGCTTCTCTTTATCAAAAACACACAAAAAATAGTTCTTATTCTAGTTGTTATTTGTATCCTATTTTTAATCTTGCTAAAATGAGTAATCCTGAGAACACTAAGTTGTGTGACATCACTAGCACAAACAACAATGATTTTATTAGCACACCTATTGCTCCACCTGCTTCTACTTCTGATTTTTATGAGATTAAGCCTGCCCTGTTAAATCTTGTTATGAGAGAGCAATTTTCTCGTGTTAGTACTGATGATGTTGTTGCCCATCTTAATAATTTTGTTGAACTCTATGAGATGCAAAAATATTAGGATGTAGATGGAGACATTATTAAACTGAATTTTTTTCCTTTCTCTTTGAGAGGAAGAGATCAAGAATGGTTGCTATATTTGCCTAGAAATAGTATTGATTCATGGACTAAATGTAAAAATGCTTTCATTGGAAAATATTATCCTCCTAGTAAGATTATATCCTTAAGAAGTAGCATTATGAATTTTAAGAAACTTGATAATGAGCATGTTGCTAAAGCTTGGGAAAGAATGAAATCTTTGGTAAAGAATTGTCCCACTCATGGACTGACTACTTGGATGATCACCCAAACCTTTTATGCGGGTCTGAATTTTTCTTCAAGAAACCCTCTGGATTCAGCTGCTGGAGGAACCTTTATGTCCATCACTTTAGGCTCTGCAACAAAGCTTCTTGATGATATGATGGTAAATTATTCTGAATGGCACAATGAAAGAGATCCACCAGGTAAGAAGGTCAATTATGTTGAAGAAACCTCTTCCTTGAGTGACAGTCTTGATGCTATTATGTCTATGATTGTTGATGGTCATGCTCCTGTTGATCCAAACAATGTTCCGTTAGCCTCTTTGGTTGCTCAAGAAGAGCATGTTGATGTGAACTTCATTAAAAATAATAATTTCAACAACAATGCTTATAGGAATAATTTTGGTAGCAACAATTATAGGCCACATCATGCTAATAGTGGTAATAATTAATCTTATGATAGATATGGAATGTCTAATGAAAGAATTTAGAAGTTGAAAGGGCCACTAAAGACTTTATGCAATAGCAATATGAGCAAAATAAATTATTTACTAAGACCATGGAGGAACAATCTGTTATGTTGAAAAATATTAGCCATCAACTTGAGAATTTAAATAGGGAAATTTCTGATTTGCAAGTTAAAATTGCTCGTGCTGAAACTTGTATTTCATCCATGTGTGAAGCACAATCTTCTTTAATCAATAGAATGGCTGCTAAAACTGAAACTATAGATGAAAATCCTTTTGCTTCTACTAATGGCATTCAAGTTAGAATTGCATGCTAGATGGGAAAGAGAAGATTAAATAGCTAGAAAAAATAATATAGCTAATGTTTGTACTTTTACCACCACTAGTAGAAGTAAAGCTTCTAAGGCTAGTAAACCTTCTACTATTAATGGTAAAGTAATTTGTGTTGGCAATACTTCCACTTCTGTTGTTAAACGCTTAAAATTGACTGAAACTACTGAAATTGTTCCTGATAAAAGTGCTGAAATTGTTCGAAATATGGGAGACAATGGTCCCATTACCTTTGATAAAAATGATCTTGATCTTGATGATTGCAATATATCTGAAGTAAATGTGTTCCTACAAAAGCTTGCTAGTTGTCCTAATGCTAGTGCTATGAATATGGCTTTCACGAAACATATTACAAATGCTCTCATGAAAATTAGAGAAGAAGAATTAAGATGTGAAGCCTCTATCCCTAGGAAGTTAGATGATGGTTGGGAACCCATCATTAAAATGAAGGTGAATGATTTTTATTGTAATGCTTTATGTGATCTTGGTGCTAGTATTTCTGTTATGCCTAAGAAACTTTATGATATGCTTGATTTGTCTCCTTTGGAACACTATTATTTGGATGTTCGTCTTGCTAATAATGTTAGAAAGAAACCTTTGGGGAGAGTTGATGATGTTATTATTATGTTTAACAATAACCTTGTCCCCGTTGATTTCATTGTTATGAATATTGAATGCAATACTTCTTGTCCTATTGTTTTGGGAAGACCTTTTCTTAGACCTGTTGGTGCTGTTATTGATATGAAATAGGGGAATATTAAATATCAATTCCCACTCAACAAAGGCATGGAACACTTCCCTAGGAAGAGAATGAAGTTGCCTTTTGATTATATTATAAGAACAAGTTACAATTTGGATGCTTCTTCACTTGAAAATACTTGATTCTAGTTTTCTGGGCCTAGCTAAAAGGCGTTACAGAAAAGCACTTCTTGGGAGATAACCCATGGTTTTATTTTTGCATTGTTTTTCTCTGTTTTCTTTGATTCAAGGTGTTGTTTACTTTCGTAGCAACTTCTTTGTATCCTTATTTTCTCGCACTTGTTGTGCCAAGTAAATTCTCTAGTGAAAGTTGAGGTTAGATTTGGATTTTTGCGCATGAAACAGATTTCCGTTGTCCATTGTTAAATTCATGAAAATTCACAGAAATATCAAAATGACCTGCAAATTTTTGTGCCTATTCCTCACCTAATTACGAAACTTTTTCTATGTTTACGTTTTTCACTTTGAGCAACGTAAGTTCCCCAATTTTTTTTGTCTTTACAGACTGTTCTGGTTTTGACAGATTCTGCCTTTTTACTTGCATTCTCTCTATTACTATGTTGAGTGCATTCCTTTGCTCCACAAAACATCAGTGGTTGTAGCTAATGTTTAAAAAGCATTAATAATGTTTGTGTCCAAGAAGAACATCTGAATTTTTGATTGTGCACTAACCCTCTAATGAGAATTACTTTGAAGATTGGTGTGAAGGAAGTTTTCAAGGGTCAAGAGAAGAGGGTGATATAATGTGATCAAGAAGAGTGAAAAGCCAAAGCTTGGGGGTGCCCCCATGGTTCATCCCAGCAAATTCTAAGAAGACTCGAGCGTCTAATCTTGGGGATTCCCATGACATCCCCTTCTTCATCAGCAACTTATCAGGTCACTTCTAGTGAAACTATATTTTTATTCGGTCACATCATATGCACTTTACTTAGGGCGTCTGTTTTTTTTTGTTTTGTTTTCTTTTGTTCTTTGCTTGCTGCAATAAATATGTTTGGAATCTAGCATTCTTTGTGTGGGAGAGAGACACGCTCCGCTTTTTCATATGAATACTCGTTTTCTTCCATGCTCGTATTCTTAGTTTTTCTTCTAGCTGATGCAAATCCTTTTAGCTCCTATTTTTCATGCATCTCTTATTTAGATCTGGTAGTTCTAGTAGAGTTACGTTAGTACTCTCTTGTTTCGTTGCTATATTAGTTGGAGAGTTTGTGTTGAAATATATATTGTTTGGTGTTTGATGGAAATAGAGAATGATGTGTGTGGTAGATGGTATGTTGGAAAAGACTTGCATACTCTTGTAGATCATTAAACTGTTTCTCTTGACTATCTGTTGTTGTTTTGAGATATTAATATGCTTACTGGTAAACATGCTGGTTTAGTAAGGTAAAAAAACAATTAATGGTTGGTCTAAAAGCTTAAAACTATATCACACTCGAAAAACCAGTTGATAGTATAATGGTATATGACTTCCTAAGCTAATAACAATCGTAATATATTTTTGTTACTCGCTACGGTCAGGGTAGCCAACAGTGACTTGTAACTGCCACGGATCCTCTCGGAGTGATTTTCATTATACTCTGTATGATCACATTTCTAGTTGTAATCTTTTAACTTGTGAGTTCTAAGTTGCGGTTTTCTGGCACTTCCACCATCCATATTTGCTAGCCTCTCGGTACCGTGCATCACCCATTCTCACATTGAGAGTTGGTGCAAACTTCGCCCGTGCATCCAAACCCCGTGGGATGACTTTGTTCTCCTACACATAAGACCCAAATATCTTCCTCAAAATAACCACCATACCTACCTATCATGTCATTTCCATAGCCATTCAGAGATATATTGCCATACAACATCCATCTTCATTATGTTACTTGTTACATGTTTCATTGTTACTTTTCATACTGCTACACTGGCAGGAGCATTTAGTTTTATACAACAGAGATATTTCAGTTTCAGTTATGAGTACTAAAAGTGTGATGATTCATTGTAAAATAGAGTGTTGCCCCTACGAGTGAGGTTATATATAAGAAAAAGAAAGAGAAAAGGCCCCCCAAAAAAAGAGGGCCAAAGAGAGACAATAAAGAGAGAGGGGGAAGCATTACTATCATTTATTCCACACTTGTGCTTATTTAGCACGAATACTTCAGTTTGGAGAGAGTTTTCATTTTATGACTTACATAACTATGTGGGGGACTTTAAATTATAGAACTTGGCTTGTATATTCCAATGATGAGCCTCCTCAAAAGTTCTCTAGGTCTTCGTGAGCAAGCAAGTTGGATGCACCCCCACTAGTTCCATTGGAGAGATTTCATACACTTATAGCTCTATGTGCATCCGTTGTGTGGCAATCACTACTACTTGCATAGCTTTGATTATAAGACTTCCTCTTGTCTAATGATCACTTTCAAATGTGTGAGACTTTCTAACATTGACCTTCCAAACCCCCATAATGTTCTTTTAGCCATAACATCCTAGTGCCAGGAACCAATACAGAGTACTTGCTTGTTTTGAGTGCACAAATAGTTTGATGACTTTCCTACGTGCATATTGTTGTCACTTGACTTGATCCTAACAGGAGTTTTTGTGAGATTTTGATGCTTAGGATGGTTATATTGTTGTTCTTGAAACTTAAATCATCTTTAATATAATTTGCACGGTGGATTGTATTTTAGTATTGATTCATTGAAAAGTTTTAATTTGTTCTTCCTAATGGTTTATACATTACCCTATTTGATATCAACTATAAACACGACCTTTATTCATTTGATCTTAGTTTACATTCTTTACATTATGATAATCAAGTTTATGTTGGTAGCATGTCACCTGAGAAATTATTTGTTTTTATCGTTTACCTACTCGAGGACGAGTAGGAACTATGCTTGGGGATGCTTGATACGTCTCAAACGTATCATAATTTCTGATGTTCCATGTTATTTTCATGCCTTATGCTACATGTTTCTTATACACTTTATGTCATTTTTATGGATTTTCTGGGACTAACCTATTAACAATATGCCACAGAGTCAGTTCCCGTTTTCTGCTGTTTTTGGTTTCAGAAAAGTTGTTCTGGAAATATTCTCAGAATTGTACGAAACAAAATCCTAGAGTCTTAGAAAATCGTCACGTACACGGAGTCCGGAGGAGACCTGGAGGGGGGCCTCAGGGGCCCCACACCATAGGGTGGCGCGCCCCCTTGGCCGCGTCTGGAGGTGGTGTGGGCCTTGATATCCCACAAGTATAGGGGATCGTGAGTAGCCTTTTCGATAAGTAAGAGTGTCAAACCCAACGAGGAGCTAAAGGTAGGATAAGTATTCTCTCAAGTTCTATCAACCACTCATACAACTCTACGCACACTAAATGTTTTGCAATATCTAGGAAATAAAACTAGAGTAACAATACAGATAAACAAGATAGTTTTGCAGGATAATAAATACATGAAAGAAAAGTTAGTTGTTGCAGCAATAAAGTATACTAAATGACTATAAACTAACAGTAACATGAGTGTGTAAAAGTGGTGTAAAGTGTGATGGATTTGTCAATGATCAAATAGTCAAATACAAGGTTGATATTCCTCTTTTATGTGGGAGAGGCAAAGCTAACAAGCTCTCACTATCCAATGATTGCAAGTACTTATGATTGGAACTCTAGCAAACATCCCTAACTACTAGAAGATACATTAAGGTAAAAATACCCAACCATAGCATTAAGATCAAAAGGTCATCTTTATCCCATATGCTTTAATCACTAGATTAGGGCTCATGTTTCTGTCACTCAAGCAACCCTCCCTCTAGATTTCTCCACATACTACAAACCCTATGATGTGATACATGCACGCATAAACATATGATGGCACCATAGGACTGTAACAAATTCAATATATATCTCAAAACATCCATAGAGATTCAACAATCAATCATATGACAAAAGGGATTTACACAAACATGACATAGATACAATAGGTCATCTGCAAATAATTTATAACGTCAAACACCATGTTTACATAGGGAGGTAAAAAGGTGTGTGGGAGGATGAACCACTATATACAAGAAGGAATTGGCGATGGAGACAACGGTGAACACGGTGGAGTGGATGAAGAAGGGGCAACACGTGAGGTGCAGGGCGGCGCCGGCGGCAGCGCAGGGGGCTCCTCCTGCGCCGACCGACCATCATGGGGGAGCGCCGCCCCTTAGCACCCTTCCTCCATGGCTTCTTGGTGCTGTAGATGAGCCCTCCCCCCATGGATATGAGGCCATGGGAGAGGCAAAATTTATGGCTTTTGGTGGCTGCCCGAGAATTAGGGTTTTCCTCTCCTTATATGTGATGGGACAATACTCCCCGGCCCTCCGATGAATGGACCCTTGATCCAAGAGCTCTTGGGAACCTATAGAACCTTCCTAGGGACCCTTATCAGCCCTAATGAGACCCCAAAGTCCGTGTCTTGGCCGAATCCATCAAATATGGTAAGAGTTGGACTCAATCACGTCAGTGATTCTCGTAATCCCGTAATCAGATATTCGTCCTCCAGTAAAACGGGTCCATAGGTCGCATACGAACTCGAATTGGGTTGTTCTTGGGATTAAACGAAAGCTATGGAAATGGCCAACACCTTTGTAGGAAATTTCATCTTCAATTGACGTTGTCTTTGGGGGTCAAACTAACGATCTTAAAAACTGTTGGTGGACAGATTTCAGGAAAGTCAAAGTCATTCCCCAACAAGTCTCCTTTTGTGTTTTCTTGTTAATTCCTACACATCAAAGTGTAAAACAAGAGCTTGTGCAATTTGCAACCATTAGTAGGTTGGTCCAATAAATAATATAAAACCATAGTAAATACATAGGACAATTGGTTGAAAACAAGCATGGAACATCAAAAATTATAGATACGTTTGAGACGTATCAACATCCCAAGCTTAACTTCTGCTCGTCCTCGAGTAGGTAAGTGATAACGAAATAATTTTTGAGGTGAAATGCAGGCAACACAAACTTGATCAACATTATTTTAAAAGCATTGCAAGATGAGATCAAAGTACTCTAATCATAGGCATGGTAGATATAATTCCGACAATGTAACTTAGCAACTATGTTGCAACATGGAAAGTAACACAAATAAAAGATCATGAATAATAATGCACTAGAAAGTTATACGTTTGTTTCGAGCATAAAGTAAACATAAAAAAGTGATATTTCGCTTGTCCTTAAGAGTGGGGAAAAACATAAATGTCAGGACACCTTCAAAGTTCAAGTGGATGACTAGAACAGATAGTTTGAGAGCAAGTAATAACACACAATGGATCAATTAATAATTTTTTGGGACAAATGCACATTAAACTCAGAATGGCAACTATGCTCTCTTAAGTGTGCATAAAGTTAGAAGATGAAAACTCAACATAAAAGTAGAAGAAAGGACCTTCGCAGAGGGAAGCATGGATTAACTCATGTGCTAGAGCTTTTTATTTTATTAAAACAAGAGTATTTAAAACAATTTTTTTAGAGAGGTGTATGCTTATGTCAACGAATGTAACATAGTTCTTGTCATATTCCATACTAAACAAGTTGATAGCGGTTTCGATTTATTTATATTAAGCAATTATAGCATGCTATTTATATAGTATGACACTCCTCCTCACCTTGCTTTCAAAAACCATGGTTAATCGAATCCTCGGGTGCCTGCCAAAAATCTCATACCATGGAGGAGTGCCTATTTATTTGTTTCACTTTTTGATGTTATAATGGTCTAACCAGCTCTTTGCAAAATTAATCACGAGCATATGAAGCATGCAAGTCAGGGTACTTAAATAGTATGGAAGACAACAAACCCAACTACTACTTCCTCATGAGCTAAAACAAGGGCACAAAACAGGAATAATTTTGATAGTTTAAAGGTAGCACATGAGAAATTTACTTGGAGTGACGGTTAAATACCACATTTAGGTAGGTATAGTGGACACATTTGGCAAAATTTGTTTCTTAGGAGTTGGATGCACGAGTAGAGCTCATACTCAGTATAGGTGGAGGCTAGCAAGAGACTGAGAGCGATAAATTAAGAGAGCAATAATGGACATAATCATGCATAGCGATAAAAACATTATTAATCAAAGTATAAATGGTATTGCAAGTCAAAAACTAAATGATCATAGAGGCTATAAGTGACTGGTTTGTAGTCATAAACATGGTGCAAGCATGCACCAAGTCAACCAAATAAAGCATTCGAAGGAGAACACCACAAATTTATGCTTCAATGTGATAAAAACAACTCAGGATTCTTTCAATGACACATTAAGCACTCTCAGCTATTTGAGACAAGTCATGCTATAATAATAACTACTAATCATAGAATTAAAATAACATCCAACATGACATGATAAAGTCTAGCCACAGTCTAAACAAGCTTCTATTTGTACCATTATAAGCATGAAATATTTTACTCTTCTCCAACGCTAATTAGCTTGTTTGAAACAACTCTCATAGATAATATTCATCAAAGACCATAGAGCTAATCATATTAAACTGAAGCAAACCAACAAGATCTGAACAAGATACGAGTGGAAAACAAGAGCTAAACGCAGTACTAGCAAAAAGTGAACACTCATATGACAGTAAGAATGAAAACTAGAGTGTTCTAAGCAATGAAAACGAGCGTGTATCTCTCCCACACAAGAATGATAGGTTCCAACTAAGTTTATTGCAGAAAGTAAAATAAAAGAAAACAAAAGAAAAACAAACAGACACTCCAAGTAAAATTCATATGATGTGACCGAATAAAAATATAGTTTCACTAGAAGTGACCTGATAAATTGTTGATGAAGAAGGGGATGCCTTGGGCATCCCCAAGATTAGACTCTTGAGTCTTATTATAATTTGCTGGGATAAACCACGGGGGAATACCAAGCTTTGTCTTTACACTCTTCTTGATCACATTATATCACCCTCTTCTCTTGACCCGTGAAAACTTCCTTCACACCACACTCGAAGTAATTTGTATTAGAGGGTTAGTGCATAATCAAACATTCATGTGTTTTGCATGGGAACAAGTGTTATTAATACTTTTAAACATTAGCTACAACAACTGATGTTTTGTGAAGCAAAGAAATCCACTCGACATAATAAAAGAGAGAATGCAAGTAAAAAGGCAAAATCTGCCAAAACCAGAATAGTCTGTAATGACGAATTTTTTTGGGGGCACTTAAATTGCTCAAATCAAAAAACGTAAAGAACGTAAAAGTTTTGGAATTAGCTGAGGAATAAGCACAAACATTTGCAGGTCATTTTGATATTTCCCTGAATTATGAGATTTTATATGGTGGACAGCAGAAATCTGTTTCCTACGTAGAAATCCGAAACTAACACCAACTTTCGCTAGAAAATTTACTTGGCACAACTAATACATGAAAATAAAGATACAAAGGAGTTTCTACAGAAGTACACAACACCTTGACTCAAAGAAAAACAATGCAAAAATAAAACCATGGGTTATCTCCCAAGAAGTGCTTTTCTTTAACGCCTTTTAGCTAGGCTTGGAAAAAGAAGGGATGCCTTGGACATCCCCAAGATTTGATGATTGAATATTCTTGAATAATTAATTGGGGTGCACTTGGGAGTCCCCAAGATTGAGCTTTTATCTTTTCATTCATCTCGTATCACTATCTCCATTGGATCTTAAATACTACATTCACATAAAACTTGACAGAAACTCATTAGTGGTTTTTAGTACTCATTGAATAAATCCACTCATGTTCAAGCATTGAAAAGTTTCATAATATTTACTCAAAATTAGCCATTGTATACACTAAGGTGTTCATGACTTCGGTTGTCCATCGAAAAACTAATGAAATTAATAACAACAAGTACAATATTGAATAAACTAAGAAATCTATCAAAACTAAACAGTCTGTAAAGATGACACTCAACGAGATAGTTAGGTAGCTCAAATAAAAAACTCAAAGCTAATGGAAGACATATCATAATCTCAGGTTTATGCACAAAAAATTTCATATCAAAATACTATTCTGAGATTTATCACGATTTTTTACAGTGAAGCACATGAATTATGTCTAAACAGAATCAGTCAGTAAAGATCGAATTATTAGACCTATCTACGTACCTCAAATCAGAAAAAGTTACTCTAATGAAAGAAATATAATAAGCATTACTTTTCACTCAAGAAATTTCAGATCCATATACGTTTCTGGTGATTTTAAACATTTTATATGGTGAAGCACATAAAATCTGTTTCTAGATAGCAAAGCAAAACCATCAACTTCCAAGTAACTAAAAACTACAATTATCAATTTACTTTTATGGTACAGAGGAATATGTACAATATATACAATATACACAATATATACAAGTTTTTAACTGAAAAGGTTCCATGGAAAGATTTGTTTTGGTTTCATAGGCATGAACACAAGTGTTCAAGGTCGACCCCCACTTAACCATTACTCATCTTTCCAATCACTTTCCTTTTTGAAACAAAAATTAGACAACAAGTACAACTATTCTTTTTTGTAATTTGTTCCCTATCCATAACTAAAGATAGAAAACAACTTAAAACTGAAAATAAAACTACTTAGAGACAAAGCAAACAAGTGCACACAAGAACATTCACCCCACGCTATTGCTCCTCGGCAACGACGCCAGAAAAGGTCTTGATATCCCACAAGTATAGGGGATCGTGTGTAGCCTTTTTGATAAGTAAGAGTGTTGAACCCAACAAGGATCTAAAGGTAGGATAAGTATTCTCTCAAGTTCTATCAACCACTAATACAACTCTACGCACACTAAACGTTTTGCAAAATCTAGGAAATAAAACTAGAGTAAAAATATAGGCAAACAAGATAGTTTTGCGGGATAATAAATACATGAAAGTAAAGTTAGTTGCTGCAGGAATAAAGTATACTAAATGACTATAAACTAATAGTAACATGAGTGTGGAAAAGTGGTGGAAAGTGTGATGGATTTGTCCATGAGCAAATAGTCAAATACAAAGGTGGATATTCCTCTTTTATGTGGGAGAGGCAAAGCTAAAACGCTCCCACTATCCAATGATTGCAAATACTTATGATTGGAACTCTAGCAAACATCCGTAACTACTAGAAGATACATTAAGGTAAAAATACCCAACCATAGCATTAAGATCAAAAGGTACTCTTTATCCCATATGCTTTAATCACTAGATTGGGGCTCATGTTTATGTCACTCAAGCAGCCCCCCTCTAGTTTTGTTCACATACTACAAACCCTATGATGTGATCCATGCGCGCATAAACATATGATGGCACCATAGGACTGTTACAAATTCAATATATAGCTCAAACCATCCATAGATATTCAACAATCAATCATATGACAAAAGGGATATATACAAACATGACATAGCTGGAATAGATCAACTGCAAATAATTTATAACGTCAAACACCATGTTTACATAGGACGGTACAGAGGTGTGTGGAAGGATGAACCAATGTATACAAGGAGTAATTGGCGATGGAGAGGACGGTGAAGACGGTGGAGAGGATGGAGAAGGGGCAGCACGTGAGGTGCAGGGCGGCGCCGGCGACCGTCGGCGGCGCAGAGGGCTCCTCCTGCGCCGACCGACCATCATGGGGGAGCGCCGACCCTTATCCCCCTTCCTCCATGGCTTCTTGTAGCTGTAGATGAGCCATCCCCCATGAAGATGATGCCATGGGGAGGCAAAATTCGTGGCTTTTGGTGGCTGCCCAAGAATTAGGGTTTTCCTCTCAATATATGTGATGGGACAATGCTCCCCGACCCTCTGATGGATTACCCATTGATCCAAGAGCTCTGGGCACCTCTAGAACCTTCCTAGGGACCCTTCTCAGCTCTAACTAGGCCCCAAAGTCGTGTCTTGGACGAATCCATCAAATATGGTAAGAGTTGGACTCAATCACGTCCCCGATTCCCGTAATCCCGTAATCGGATATTTGTCCTCCAGTAAAACAGGTCCACAAGTCGCATACGAACTCAGATTGGGCTGTTCTTGGGCTTAAACGAAATCTATGGAAATGACCAACAACTTTGTAGGAAATTTAATCTTAAATTGACGTTGTCTTCGGGGTCAAACTAACGATCTCTAAAAACTGTTGGTGGACAGATTTCAGGAAAGTCAGAGTCCTTCTCCAACAAGTCTCTTTTGTGTTTTCTTGTTAATTCCTACACATCAAAGTGTAAAACAAGAACTTGTGCACTTTGCAACCACTAGTAGGTTAGTCCAATAAATAATATAAAACCATAGTAAATACATAGGACAATTGGTAGAAAACAAGCATGGGGCATCAAAAATTATAGATACGTTTGAGATGTATCAGGACCCTAGCCACCCACCGACGCTGCCCTCTCGCCTATTTAAACTCCTCCACGGGTAAACCCTAAACACCCAAGCCTTTTCCACCAAAAATATCCGTAGCCGCCTGAAAGATCATCGTTTGTTTTGATAATTATATGACAACATACCTATTTGATCTAATGTTTGTTTGATATATGAAAATGCACATGTCCATCAAAGTGTACTAATTCTATGGGCTGCGTTTTCGGTTGAAATGAAAAGAGCTAGAAGAAATAAAACCGGGAAGCAGTTTTTGCATGGAGCGGAGGCTCCGGTGAAACCACCGGAGGCTCCACCCGAGGCTCCGGTGCGGGTCCGGTGGAGGATCCGCCCAAACCTCCCTCTGGTGCAAACGATCGGAAGCCAGGGCGGAACCTCCGGTGTAGCTCCGATGGGTGGAGCCTCCGCCCTTTCCACCGGATCCTCCGCTGGCTCCATCCAGGCCCTATGCACGATTGGCATCCGGTGCGCCTCCGGTGGGGGCTCCGCCAAAATCTCGCTCTGTGGGATAAGAGCAGAGGCTCCACCGGAGCCTCCTGTAGAGCTCCGGTGGGCGGAGCCTCCGCCCTTTCCACCGGAGCCTCCGCCCCTTGGACCTCCAAAGGATAAGATTGGTGCTGCGCAACTGAAAGATGCCCACCGGAGCCTCCGGTGCTTCCAATACTGCAACTGCCACTTTGTGGGGAGGGATATAAATACCCCTTCCTCATAAATGCCAAGCTTTTTCCACTCTCTCTCCTAGCCATTAATGAAAGCTTCACCCACCTAGATCTCCCTCTCCACTCACCCAATCACTCCCAAACTTTGTGGAGAGCTAGAGGAGACCAAGATCCACACTTCCACCAAAGGAATTTCAAATCCATCCACCACAACCTAGTAGATCTAGAATCCTACTTGAGGCCTAGAAACCTTAGTAGATCTTGTGCTTGTAGCTACCACCTTGTTGCAAGATGCTACGGATTGCTTGAGAGCCTCCATCCATCTTGTGGAGTGAGCTCGAGCTCATGTAAAGGTTTGGTCAACGCCTTCAAGTCGACCTCATAGTGGAAACGAGAATCTCCCTCACCGGAGAAGCTCAAGGAGAATAAGGTGTGCACACCCGTGCTATTGAGGAGTGCCTAGGTGGCTCCCCACCTCTCCAACGTAGACGTACTTCTCATTAAGAAGGAACTACGGGAATCATATCCTTGTCTCCTTGTTTACACTTGTGGTTTATCTTGCTACCTTTCGTTTTACTTCCGTTGCGTATATTATCTTGTTCACATAGGTTGCTCACCTAGATGCACATCTAGAGAACCTTATCTTATCTTGCTTAGCCCTACTAAAAGGAAAAGAAAATAAAATTTGGTAGTAAACCTATTCACCCCCCTCTAGTTGACCATAGTGCACTTTCAATTGGTATCAGAGCCTCGGCTCTTACTAAGGGCTTAACCGCCCAAGAGTATAATGGTCAATGAAAATGCCGCCGAAAGTTCTAATGCGGAAATCGCCAAAATGGCCGACACTATATCTAACCTACAAGAAACGGTTGGAACCATCCAAACCAAATTGTCCAAGGTTAGCTCTAGTGTTAGCTCGGAGGTTTCTAGCATCAAGAAAATGATGGAGGCCTTGATGGGGAAAACCAAGGAGTCCGAGGAACCACCTCTCACCGCTAATGATGTTAGCTCGGATGAAGAGTCCCTCCTGGACACCGCCGAAATGGAAGCTAACATTGCTTTAGCTAAGGCGAAAGTCGATAAAAAGGCAAAGAGCGGTGGGAGCTCCGAAGGCTCCAAGTCTCAATCGGCTAACGGTTCGGGGTCTCACTCTAAAGTTCCACCACCTCCCAATTATGAAACCATTAATCCCATTGCCACAATGCCACGCATGGTTAATGTTGGAGTTCCTCCCATGCTTAACACTAATGAATTTTCATCTTGGAAGTTCGATATGGAGTCTCATATTTCAGGATCTTGCACCGCTTTGTGGAGAAGCATCCTCCATGGATTTCACCCTCATGACCCAAGCAACTTGAATCCAAGATAAGATGTGGAATTTCAACTCAACAAGACCGCTCTTGTCACTATCCAAAAGGCTCTCCCAAGAGAACATCTTGAACACATCCGCGGTATCAAGACCGCCAAGGAGGCTTGGGATAAACTTGACACCTTGTTCCAAGCAAATGCTAGCATCCAATCATCCAAGTATGATGTTGCTCTTGACAAGTCCGAGAACTTCGTTATGCTTGAAGACGAAAGTCCCGAGGAGCTATATAGAAGAGTGGTCACCCTTGGCAATCAATTAAGGGATTTGGGAAAAGAGGAAATCTCCGATGAGTGGATCAAGAGGAAGTTTGTCAAGGCAATAACTCCATTTGAGAAGAGCCTTGCCACAAGCATTCGAACAAGATCCGACTACAACTCCCTCAACTCCATTGGTGTTCTTAGTGAGTTCATAGCAATATCCCTATCTCACAAGAGTGCGGATGACGCTCTCGCTCGCTCAAGAGGAGGAAAGTCTCCAAACCTCGCCTTGAAGTCTAATGCGATTGCTAAGATAGAAGAAGTGTATGAGGATGATGATGATGATGAGGACTATGAATACACATACAAAGGTGCTCATAAGTGCATCGCCCTTTCCATGCATGGTTATTGGAAGAGATGGGAGGCTCACAAGGCCGGTGCTCCTAGACCTTCAAGGAACAAGATCTTTAGGAAGAAAGGGGAGCAGCCAAGGACATGCTACAATTGTGGAAGTGCAAACCACTTCGTCAAGGAGTGTCCCTTTGAGCCAAGAGAAGAAAATGAAGGGAAACTTGTTCGCAAGGACAAGAACAAAGCTCCACAAAACAAGAACCTTGCTAGAAGAGTCCCAAGGGCTCTATATGTTCAAGAAGGCCCCACATTGGAAACATACTACTCCGGAGATGAAGTCGTAGGTGTTGCCCACGTCGCCATAGCTACGACTTCCTCTTCATCGGTCTCTCTATTTGAATCTCCCAATGAGAAGGCATCGATCCGACCTACATGTCTCATGGCAAAAGCCACCACGGTAATATCTTCCACCTCCAAGTCTATTGTCACTAGCTCCCCCTCATTATTGGATTGTGTTGAAAACATTGTTGATGATGAGGAGGCTAAGAATCTAGGATCTTGGTTATGTAGTCTTGAAGGTGAAACTAAAGAAAAGGTAAAGGCTCTCTTAAGGCAACTTGATGATGCTAACTCTCTCATAGATGAGAAGGAGGAGATCATCATGACCTTGGAGAGCCATGGCGGTAGCCATGAGAACCATGACGATGAACTAGTCAAAGCTCTCGAAAAAGAAAGATCCATGAGAGCCTCTCTCGAAGAGAGACTATCTAATCTACAAGAGACCTATGCTATTAGTGTTTCCAAGCTTAGGAAAGATAATGAAAAATCTCTTTCCAAGCTTAGGAAAGATAACGAAAAATCTCTTGCTTTACTTAAAGTATTTGAAGAAGAGGAGTTGAAACTAGGAGTAGCTCATGAAGTACTTGTTGAGAACCATGAAAAACGAAAAAAGGGAGTTCATGTCTCTTAAAGAAATTCATGACAAACTCACCAAGTCTCGGAACAACCTCCTAGCTCAACAATCTAATAAACAAGTGATATCTTCCTCTAATAGCATTGCTATCATGACTACCTCTTGCACTAAGACTAACATTGTAGGAAAAGAGAGAATTCTCAATGATGCCATAGGCTCTCAAGGAGCTAAGAAAGGAAAAGAAGGACTTGGTTTCGTCTCCAAGTCAAAGAAGAAATCCAAGAGGGTCACATCTCCCTCTCAAAATTTTGTCTTTGTGAAAGAGGGAGAGGTTACCAAAGAGAAGGATACCAACTCCATTGTGGGTGGTGATACCTCTAGGGGGAGCATCACTCACAATGACTTCGCCGGAAAATATAACCCATCTTATGTTCTTATGAAATCTAGAGATGGACATGTTTATGCTAAATATGTTGGTACTTCTTATGGTGATGATTATCATTGGACTATTTGGGTTCCTAAGACCCTTGTTACTAACAAAATAGGACCCATTGAAGGATGGGTACCTAAATCAAGAAATTGATCTCTTGTAGGGAAGTGCTTCCGGGTCAGGTAGATGGACAGTGGATAGTGGTGCATCCCAACATATGACCGGAAGCTATGACGCAATGAGTAATATTGAACCTCCATTACCTCATCTCAATTGCGTTACTATTGGTGACAAGTCCGAGCTTAAGGTATTGGGACGAGGCAAGGTGGCTATCTCAAATGATTTATCAATTGAGAATGTTCTCCTTGTTGAGTCCCTTGGCTATAACTTGATGTCCGTTCTTCGACTTGCGAATTGTGGCTTTACCTCGTTCTTTAATAAAGAGAGTGTGATTGTCACTTGGGAAACATCTCTTAAAGTAGCATTTGTTGGGTGTGTCGAGAACGACATGTATGTAGTGGACTTCTCTAAAGGAGACACGTGCGTCGCGACATGCCTAATGGCTAAAGTTGATGTGGGGTGGCTTTGGCATCGCCGGTTAGCCCACACCAATATGAGAATGTTGCATGACCTCCAAAGTGGCAATCATGTTCTAGGACTAACCAAAGCTAAGTTTGCTAAAGATCGCGTGTGTAGCTCTTGGACCTTTGGGAAGCAACATGGAGAACAACACCCAACCAAGACAACTATCTCCAACACAAGAATTCTCGAGCTCATTCACTTAGATATCTTTGGTCCACTATCTTATGATAGCCTCAGAGGAAAGAAGTATTGCTTGGTGATTGTGGATTATTATTCAAGATATTGTTGGGTGTATTTCTTCAAGAGGAAAAGTGTAACTCAAAAGAGAGTCATCGAGTTCATCACTCTAGTGGAGCGCCAACACAATGCTACCATATTGTCCATTCAGAGTGACAATGGCTCGGAGTTCAAGAACTATACCGTTGAGGGTTTTATTAGTGAAGAAGGCATTGCTCATCAATATTCCACTCCTTATACCCCTCAACAAAATGGTGTTGCGGAGAGAAAGAACCAGACTTTGATGGATGCGGCTAGAACTATGATTGCGGAGTTCTCTTCTCCCTATAACTTTTGGGCCGAAGCCGTCTCCACCGCATGTCATGCTACTAACCGGTTATATCTTTGCAAGATGTTGAACAAGACTCCCTATGGGATTCTCACGGGTAAGAAACCGGATGTATCTTATTTCAAGGTCTTCGGTTGCAAGTGCTTCATTCGCAAGAAAGGTAAACGGTTGTCAAAATTTGAGACCAAATCTTATCAGGGTATCTTTGTTTGCTATGCCACAAACGCTCACGCCTATAGAGTCTACAACAAGTCCACTGGACAAGTTGAAGAAGCTATAGACGTGGTGTTTGATGAGGATAACGGCTCCTAAGGGGGGCGTATAGATCATGGTGTTGTAGGAGATGCAATTACTCCCATCGTCATAAGAAGAATGGGGATTGGTGAAATAATCCCCATTGAGGGTTACCGGATGACGGAGGGAGAAGGACTATGCCCCACTCAAGTGGAGCCATTGACTACACCCATTGATGATCAAGCTACTCAACAAGATGCACCAAGCCCTCAAGCTAACGATCAAGGTCAAACAAGCAATCAAGGCCAAGATAATGACCAAGGCCAAGCAACTCATCTAAATCATGATAAAGATTCCATCATTGTTGAGAGTGCTCAACCTAGTGGTGATTCATCACCCATTATTGATCAAGTACAAAATGAAGACGGTCATGTCTCCGATGAAGAAGGTGATTCTCAATCTGTATCCAAGGAATCTTTGGAGGAGATGCTAGCACGAAGAGCAAAGAGAAGGCTAGAGAATCTTGAACGAGTGGGTCATACGGAGGACAAGATTCTTGGGCAACTTCGTGGGAGAGTGGTCACTAGGAGGCAATTAGCAGATTTTAGCAAGGCTCATGCTTTTGTCTCCTTAATTGAGCCCAAGAAGGTCTATGAAGCTCTCGAAGATCAAGATTGTCTTGAAGCCATGCATGATGAACTCAATAACTTAGAGCGCAACAAAGTGTGGAAACTAGTACCAAGACCCAGGGATTGCAAAAATGTTATTGGCACCAAATGGGTTTTCAAGAACACGCAAGACAAAGATGGCATTGTCATTCGCAGCAAGGCAAGGTTGGTGGCTCAAGGTTTTTCCCAAGTCGAAGGTATTGACTTCGGTGAAACCTTCGCCCCCGTAGCCCGTCTTGAATCTATTCACATCTTACTTGCTTATGCATCTCATCATAATTTCAAGTTACAACAAATGGATGTCAAGAGTGCTTTCCTAAATGGTCCCATTAATGAGTTAGTATATGTCAAGCAACCTCCGGGCTTCGAGGATCCCAACCACCCCGATCATGTCTATAAACTCGATAAGGCGCTCTATGGACTTAAACAAGCTCCACGTGCGTGGTATGAGCACCTTAAAGAGTTTCCAGTGGATCGTGGGTTTAATGTTGGTTTAATCGATCCCACCCTCTTTACCAAGACGGTTGGAGGTGACTTGTTCATATGCCAACTCTATGTGGATGACATCATTTTTGGGTCTACTAACACTTTGTTCAATGAGGAGTTTTGCAAGCTTATGACCGATAGGTTTGAGATGTCTATGATGGGAGAGTTGGAGTTCTTCCTTGGCTTTGAGGTGAATCAATATCATGAAGGAACCTTCATCAAACAAGCCAAATACACTCAAGACATGCTCAAGAGATTTAATATGCATGATGCCAAGCCTATGAAGACTCCCATGTCCACAACCACCGACTTGAAACCCGACCCCAACGGTAAAGAGGTAGATCAAAAGGTATACCGCTCCATGATTGGCTCTTTGCTCTACCTTTGTGCATCTAGACCGGATATCATGTATAGCGTAGGTAAATGTGCAAGGTTTCAAGCCTCTCCGAGGCAAAGTCATTTGGAAGCTATGAAACGAATCTTTCGATATCTAGTTCATACCCCAAATTTCGGTCTTTGGTACCCCAAGGGTTCAAGTTTTCAGCTCATTGGATATTCGGATGCGGATTATGCGCGAGAGAAGACGTATAGGAAGTCCATGTTCAGGGGTTGCCAATTCCTTGGCCGCTCCTTGGTGTGTTGGTCTTCAAAGAAGCATAATTGCATTGCTCTCTCCACCACCGAGGCCGAGTATATCTCCGCGGCAAGTTGTTGTGCTCAATTGCTTTGGATGAGGCAAACCTTGAAGGATTATGGTATTCATTTTGACAAGGTTCCTCTCCTTTGTGATAACGAGAGTGCTATCAAGATCACCTACAACCTCGTTCTTCACTCCAAGACGAAGCACATTGAGATTCTTCATCATTTCATTCGGGATCATGTTGAGAAAGGTGATATTGATCTCTCATATGTTCCCACCAAGGATCAACTTGCCGATATCTTCACGAAGGACCTTGATGAACCAAGATTTCGAGCTTTGAGGAATGAACTAAATGTCATCGATTCTTCCAACTTCACTTGAAACCTTGAATATATACCCTCATTATGCATGCTATTAGGTTTAGATGTAGGCATGGACATAGGGGGGGCGCTACTAAACTCATGAGTATGCACTCCTCTTATTATGCGAAAATCAATTCATCATTGCATATCTAGTCAATTTGTGACTTATTGTGCTTAATTGTGAGTAGTAATTTTGGACCCAAGATATATCTTCGCGGTGCCAAGTTACACACTCAAACATGGTGGCTTTGGCCACCGACCTTTGGTATGTTTTGGTTCTTTCACGCGTATCATATTTCTTTCTTGACAACTCGTACGGGTTCAGTCTTCTACCTTTTATGCTTCTTGCGAACCCCTCCGAGTAATGTATCTCGTATATCAGTTACCATTTTCCAACCTAAGCTCCCTTTGCCCAAAACAATATTCTACTCGTAATGCTCTTGTTTTTACAATCTTGGCACACAAAAACTTGGTTGGGCGGAGGCTCCGGTGAGACCACCAGAGGCTCCGCTGCCTTTGTCCACCGGACCCCCACCGGAGGCTCCGTGAGCACAAATTGCTTGCGGGCCATATTTTTGCTGGGCCCTTTGGACAAGGGGCGGAGGCTCCGGTGAAACCACCAGAGGCTCCGCTGGGCGGGGAGCGGAGGCTCCGGTGAAACCACCGGAGGCTCCGCCCGTTGCAGTTTTTCGGGATAAGGCCTAGGGCGAACGGGGGTCAATGAGATCCAATCTCATTTCCCCCCACTCGCCCTCCTTCTTCTTCCTCTCAACTGCAGCCGCCCCCAAGTCAACCGCCACCGGATTTGGGTGCTCAACCGCCGGGAGACCTTCTCCTTGCCTTGGACCACCCCGAGCTCTTCTTCCTCCTTCCTTTTCACCATGGATGATGCAGGTATGTGCTCTCTCTCTCTCATCTAGTTGATGGATGGGGATGCATAGGAGTTCATGTTCTTGTTCTCTGGATGTGTGGATTTGGATTTAGGAGTAGAAGATCTCGAGTACAAACCATAGCAACCTAGATAATGCGTGTTAGGCTTGAATCGTTGCGGTTGTAGGGAAGATCCATATGCCCTAACCCTAGTTATTCAACCCTAACACCATTAGTATCTTTGTTTCTTGGATTTGTGCGTATTTATCAACTTGAGCATTACCTTTTCTTCATGCTATCCTTGCTATTTCTTTCTTAGATGCTTTCGGTTCCAAAGGAAAAGGGGTTCGTTACAAGAGTACGGGTCGTCGCAAGACCCCTCAGGTTGATGAGATCAAAGAAGAACTAGACAACTCTCAACCCAAGCGCAAGAGGTTCCCGGCTACCGAGAAGAAACTGCCTAAAAGGAACACGGCGAGGACCGCTTCCAAGATGTCCGAGGAAGCTTTTCTGAAAGAACGTCGCGAGAATCCATATGTCATTGCTCGCGACCTCTTGATGCCTCATTTCTGGGGTAAGGATACTCGCTTCCACACTGTTTTCCAGAGCCAGATATGTCACGAGATTTTGATGAGGAAGCCAAAGGAAAATGTTGCCCCTCAACACACCATTAACTTTGGGCATTTGGAAAGGAACCCCCATTACTTTGGGGAGGCACTTGAGCTGGTTGAGAGGTTTGGTCTTACTCCTATTATGAGTCTCCAACAAGACTATGATGAAGACCTTGTTTGTCAGTTCCTAGCCACAGTTCATCTCTCCAATGAGACCGAGCATCACCTTACTTGGATGACACAGGGGAGGATGCTTGACATCAAGTGGTCTGAGGTTGGCACCATTCTTGGAGGATACCCGGACTTTGGTCCATTTGCTGATAGTGAGGAGTTTGCCAACGGTTGGTTCCATGTTCACGTCATCAACACCCCGTCTCTTGCCAAGGATCAACTAACCCCACTATATCATTGGAAGAAGTTCGCCGTTGGGTTTGTCAAGGGTCTCTATCCAACCTATGATATCATGATGCGCATCTATAGAGATACCATCAACCCAAAGGCGGGAAATGTGGATGAGATCCAAGGTTTCCTGAAGAATCTGTTGCTTCTCACCCATCAGAAGCGACTTGCCGACTCCCATCAAAAGCTCGATGTGCTTGATTACATATGGAATGATCTATGGCACGCCGTGATCAATCGCAAAAATGCTTGCTTTGGGCCCTTCATCATGAAGATCATCTTGCACGTATGGGATTCCAAGTTCCCGAATGAACCGTTTGAGGATGATAATTGGATTCCTCACACGGAAAGGAGACTCCTCATCAAGGACCACACCGAGCCTCCTGAGCATCCCACTCCTGCTCCTCGCAAGAACAAGGCTAAGCCTCGTGTCATTGATGATGAGGAGGAAGAAGAAGCCGGTCCATCTCGCCCTTCTCCTTCCAACAATGCATTCAAGTGGAAGGCTCGGGCCCTTAAGAAGGTGTTCAGGTTGAACAAGAAGGTTGAGCAACATCAATGGGAATCCTACTATGACAAGGAGCTCAAGAACCGCAAGAAAGCACATGCAGCTCGTCAGCTTCGCCGCGATGGTGGCGAATCCGTGGACTCCCCGGCTCTTCGAAGCATCACCGACTGGGACAAGTGGCAAGCCAAGGACTCCAAGGGAAAGTTGATTGAGTGGTCTGAGGAAGAAGGAGAAGAAGCTACCAGTTCTCGTCGCCGTGCCCCCTCTCCGGATATGGAGACCTCGTCTGAGGAGGAGTGATCTTTGGGTCGTTAGCATCTTTTTCTCCCTCTTTTGGTATCTTGATGCCAAAGGGGGAGAGATATATATTAGGAGCGCGGGTATTTGCATGGTTCTCCCTCAAGCATATTCTTTGATTTGCATCTTTCTATTGCTTGAGGGAGTTTGGCTTTTCATTTGGTCATTTGGAACTTCGGTTTGTTTACATTATTCGTATGTGTCGTGAACCTCGTATCGTATTATGCATATTGAACCTCGTATCATGCTTCGTGAGCTTAAGATCTTATTATATTATGTTGTGTGCTCACTTTTACTCACATTGCTCATATATACATTGTGCCTAAATTCACTCAACATGAAGGGAGCATATCTTTAGGGGGAGCTCCGCTCATGTTGTGTTTTCTATTATGCAAATAGGGATGTTGTCATCAATTACCAAAAAGGGGGAGAATGAAAGATCATCGTCCGTTTCGATAATTATATGACAACATACCTATTTGATCTAATGTTTGTTTGATATAAGAAAATGCCCAGGTCCATCAAAGTGTACTAATTCTATGGGCTGCGTTTTCGGTTGAAATGAAAAGAGCTAGAAGAAAGAAAACTGGGAAGCAGTTTTTGCATGGAGCGGAGGCTCCGGTGAGACCACTGGAGGCTCCGCCCCAGGCTCCGGTGTGGGTCCGGTGGAGGATCCGCCCAAACCTCCCTATGGTGCAAACGATCGGAGGCCAGGGCGGAACCTCCGGTGGAGCTCCGGTGGGCGGAGCCTCTGCCCTTTCCACCGGAGCCTCCGCTGGCTCCATCCAGGCCCTATGCACGATTGGCATCCGGTGCGCCTCCGGTGGGGGCTCCGCCAAAATCTCGCTCTGTGGGATAAGAGCAGAGGCTCCACCGGAGCCTCCGGTGGAGCTCCGGTGGGCGGAGCCTCCGCCCTTTCCACCGGAGCCTCCGCACCTTGGCCCTCCAAAGGATAAGATTGGTGTTGCTCAACTGAAACATGCCCACCGGAGCCTCCGGTGCTTCCAAGACTGCAACTGCCACTTTGTGGGGAGGGTATAAATACCCCTTCCCCTTCCTCATAAATGCCAAGCTTTTTCCACTCTCTCTCCTAGCCATTAATGAAAGCTTCACCCACCTAGATCTCCCTCTCCACTCACCCAATCACTCCCAAACTTTGTGGAGAGCTAGAGGAGACCAAGATCCACACTTCCACCAAAGGAATTTCAAATCCATCCACCACGACCTAGTAGATCTAGAATCCTACTTGAGGCCTAGAAACCTTAGTAGATCTTGTGCTTGTAGCTTCCACCTTGTTGCAAGAAGCTACAGATTTCTTGAGAGCCTCCATCCATCTTGTGGAGTGACCTCGAGCTCATGTAAAGGTTTGGTCAACGCCTTCAAGTCGACCTCATAGTGGAAACGAGAATCTCCCTCACCGGAGAAGCTCAAGGAGAATAAGGTGTGCACAACCGTGCTATTGAGGAGTGTCTAGGTGGCTCCCCACCTCTCCAACGTAGATGTACTTCTCATTGAGAAGGAACTACGGGAATCATATCCTTGTCTCCTTGTTTACACTTGTGGTTTATCTTGCTACCTTTCGTTTTACTTCCGTTGCGTATATTATCTTGTTCACATAGGTTTCTCACCTAGATGCACATCTAGAGAACCTTATCTTATCTTGCTTAGCCCTACTAAAAGGAAAAAAAATTTGGTAGTCAACCTATTCACCCCCCTCTAGTTGACCATAGTGCACTTTCACCGCCGCCGTCATCAACCCTAGTTCGGGAGGGTTCTAGAGCTCTCCCCGGCACCCTGCCGGGTGGAGGAATCATCACCGGAGGGCTCTTCATCACCATGCCTGCCTCCGGAGTGATGTGTGAGTAGTTCATCCCTGGACTACGGGTCCATAGCAATATCTAGATGGTTGTTCTCTCCCTTTTATGCCTCATGTCAAGATCTTGTGAGCTGCCTAACATGATCAAGATCATCTTATTGTAATGCTACATGTTGTGTTTTCTGGGATCTAATGAATATTGAATGCTATGTCTAGTGATTATCAATCTATCATGTTCTTTCATGTGTATGCTATTTATGATCTTGCATGCTCTCCGTTACTAGTAGATGCTCTGGCCAAGTTGATGCCTGTAACTCCAAGAGGGAGTATTTATGCTCGATAGTGGGTTCATGCCTACCTTTCACTCGCGCTCGAGTGACAGAAACATAACGGGTGGGGGATGTGCTGCTGCCATTAGGGAGAAAACAACAATGCTCTATCTAAGGATGATTTTATTGTTTACACTACACACTTTAATTAATGCAATTATCTATTGCTTGCAGCTTAATACCCAAAGTTTGCTCGGATGACACTCTGAGGGTGGATTATTAGTCATAGATGCAGTTGGATAACGGTCTATGTATCTTGTTGTAATGCCGCATGAATCACATAGTAATCATCATGTCATGCATATGCACTATGGTGCAGCCTTTATATCTGTCAATTGCCCAGTTGTAATTTGTTTACCCAGCATGTTTCTATCTGTTTTGGAGAGACAACTCTAGTGAACTATGGACCCCGGTCCATTTCTTTACACTGATATACAACCACTGTTTTCCTACTGCAATTATTATTCTCTTTCATCTACTGCAAACAAGTACTACTTTCCACACTATACGTCTAATCCTCTGTTTCAGCAAAATCGGTGAGATTGACAACCTCACTGCTTCGTTGGGGCAATGTAATTTGATTGGGTTGCGTAGATTCCACGTTGCTGCTGAACCGGTAGTGCACCCTGCCAACATCCGCTGCATCAACCTTCGAAAGTGATTTCTTTCTCCTACTGGTCGATTCAACCTTGGTTTCTTTCTGAGGGAAAACTTACCGCTATGCTCATCATACCTTCCACTTAGGGTCTCCAATGAGAGCATCAGCCTCCATCACAACCCAACCAAAATTCTCCTCTAATTCCCCAGACATTGCTAAAAGTTTGAATGGTATGGAGATATTAATTTCTTTTTCACATTCAGTTCTTCCCTTGTATTTAATTCTATTATTATCTAAAGTTTTTCAAGTATGATTAATGTCAATACCAAAACCAAGTATCTTATAACGAGCAAAAACTTTTCTAGCTTCTATAGCGATGTCATTAAATTCTAGGAGAAAAGCATTGAACACAAAATCTCTTTCATTTCCTAGATCCATGCTATCAAGTTTATGAAACATTTGATGTATAATAGGATTAAGGTTAACAAACCTAGCTTCTATCATTTCAACCAAAGTTGCTACACCAGCCTCATAGTTATGGGCAAGTTTAACTACACGTTTAGCATTAAAATCACGAAGCCCATTAACATGGTTAAAGAATTCCTCGATATTGTTTCTCCCAATTATGAATCCACTTCATACTTTCAGATCTTTCATAGCAAATTTGGGAGAAGACATCTTAGCAAAAAAACAACAAGAACTAACACGAACACAAAAATTAAATAACAAGGCAAATAAAAGACTAGAAACTAGAGAACTATTTTTTGGGGGGATTTTGATAAAGAGAAAACAAGATAGAAAGAACAAAACAAAAGAAAGAGAGTGGAAGTGTGAGACTACCCTTGCAGCAAGCTAGAAATCCCCGACAACGGTGCCAGAAAAAGTACTTGATGAGGACGTGATCACACGCTCGTTGGGAGACCCCAAGTGGAAGGTATGATGTAGTCTATAGTAAGTTTCCCCGTAGTAAAGAACCAGCGTTATCGAACAGTAAGACTTTGTAGTCTTGAAGAAGGTTGCTTTATCAACGACGCCATAAGTACTAACGTGTAGTTGACGGGAGCGTGGAACCTGCACACAAACACAAACTCTCTCTTGTCCCAATTTCCCGGAAGGTTGTCAATCTTCCGGTCTTACTGAAAATAGGAGAATTAAACGTATAAGTCTTGGAAAACAATAAAAGTAAAATTATAACAACATGGAAACAATCATGAAAGTGATTAAAAAAAGGTTTGCAATATGAGGAAAACAGGACCGGGGGCCATAGGTTCACTAGTGGTGTCTCTCGAAAGAAAACAAACATGCTGGATGAACAAATTACAGCTGGGCAATTGACAAATCGTGAACGTATAACAATACCATTATGATGAGATAAAGTTCACATGTTCTAACATTGTAGGCATTATGTCAAGGCATATGGACCGCTATCCAGCATGCATCCATATCTAAAATTCCACCTCGAGAAAGCTATCCAGCAAATCCCTTGGTGTTAAGTTCCAGCAACGAAGTGATTGCTACGTGTGCAACAAACAAATGCATTAAGAACAATACGTAATGTAAGGAGTGGTTCTTATCCGTAGACAAGAGCACCGCTGTTTTCTCCCTAGTGGCAACAACACATCCTCCCTCCACACGTTTCTGTCACTCGAGAGCAGGCAACAAGGAGGCATGAACCCACTATCTAGCATATAAACCCTCTCTTGGAGGTGAAAACAACTACGTGGTCAAGCTAATCATAAACATCGGAGCGATTGCAAGACAAGATTAAAACTCACTACAAGTATAAGTGAAGCACCTCAAATTGACATGAACAAAATAATCATAATCTCATGGATCATCGGATCCAGCAAACACAACATGAACAATTACACAACGGTGGTCTCGATCATGTGAGGAAGCTCACGAGACTCTAAAGATGGAGGCATAGGGGAGAGAAAAACCATCTAGTTACTACTATGGACCCGTAGTCCCTAGATGAACTACTCACACATCTGTCCAGAAGCGATCATGGCGATGTAGAGGCCTCCGGTGACGATTTCCCTCTCCGGCAGGGTGCCAGAGCAGGACTCCAAAAGCCCTAGATTGGACTTTCAAGGTGACGACACCTCTCTATATGTTTCGTGAATAACTATGTCCCCGATGGTTTTAGGGTCCAGGGCAATTTATAAGGAAAGGGGGATGTGAAGTGGTGCCGGGAGCCCCTAGGGGCCCACTAGGCGTGACCTAGGGGGGTCGCGCCTGGCAGGTGCCTAGTGGCCCCCTGGCCCCGTCTGGCTCCCCTTTGGACTTTGTCTTTGTTCCGGGTAAAAATTGATCTCCGTGGATTTTAAGCCCTTTCTGAGAATATTTCCTTAAGAACTTTTCTAAAATAGAAAAATAGCAGAAAACAACAACTGGCCTGGGGCATCTTGCTAATAGGTTAGTCTGTGAAAACATCCAGAAAACGAAAGAAAACATGTGAAAAACGAAAGGTATTGGGTAGAAAATAAGCATGAAGTATAAAAAATTATAGATAAGTTTGCAACGTATTAGATATCAAGTGTGCTGTGGCCGTGTGGGGGTTGAAGCCATAGACGATCTCGAAAGGGCTTTGCTTTGTAGCTTGGCGAAGTGCTCGCTTGTAGGCAAACTCGGCATGGGGAATGCACTCTTCCCAATTCTTCAAGTTGGGCATGATCAATGCTCATAGAAGTGAAGAAAGAGTTTGATCCACAACTTTGGTTTGGCCATCCGTTTGAGGGTGATAGGTGGCGGAGAATAGGATCTTGACACCGAGTTGGGCCATCAACGTCTTCCAAAAGTAGGAGATAAACACGACGTCGCGATCCTATACAATGGTCTTAGACACACCATGAAGATGAACAATTTTCCTTTTTTTTTTGCATTATGTGGTAAGCCTAACACAAAATCTATGCTAATGTCACTCCATAGGAGGTGGGCTCAGAAAGCAGCATGAGGAGGGCTCCCACGACGTCGCTTTAGAACGCCAGAGAGAAGAACGACAACGACGTCACGCCATTCACCACGTAGGACAAGATCCACACACGATACAATCTAAACCTACTATTTACGGGGGATCTCCACGCTCCTCTCCCTTCTCTACTCCGAACGCCGACACCGTCAGAGGAGATCGGGGATTGGGCGGGATCTGGGGGACAACGGCGGAGGGCTCTCAAAGCCTGTGCGGGGGGGGGGGGGGGGGGGGGGGGGGGGGGGGGGGAGGGGGGGGGGGGAGGGGAGGGACGAGGAAAGGAGAGAGACGTACTCCATCGAAGAGCACTCAAACCTATGCACCACGAGATTCTGTGTTGGGTATGTCTACCATTTCAGCCGTAAGGCAGGTGCTTAAATGGATCAAAATTTCATACTTGTAGAGAGGTAGAATATTTGGATTTTTGTAGAACTAGAATTCTTGGATGTAAAGCCCACGCCTAGAATGGCTACACTCTCCTTAGCCCACAAAAGACACACGATCCAGCACTAATCATCCAGCTCACCTCTAGGAGGCCAACAACCTGCTTAACCAGACGAGGCCAAGTCCAGATACGGCGAGGCAGCGAGAGAAACGGTAGCT
Organism: Alopecurus myosuroides; assembly: GCA_028641055.1. Taxonomy (NCBI): domain Eukaryota; kingdom Viridiplantae; phylum Streptophyta; class Magnoliopsida; order Poales; family Poaceae; genus Alopecurus; species Alopecurus myosuroides. The sequence goes on from CM054060.1 coordinate 102,838,328, forward strand.
GCAGCGTGACTCACAGGTGGTCTCCCTCCCTCGCGTGCTAAAATCTCGTGCCGTCCTCGTGCGAGCGAGACGATATACAGCAGACAGTCCAAACAAATCCCTCATTCACCAGCTCCACTGCCAGCTCGCGGTGATCTCATCCATCACATTCACATCGTCCGCGTGATTCATCATCAAATCGATCGCTCCCTCCTCCTCCCAAGTCCGAACCCAAGCGCTCCTCTCTCTCTCTCTCTCTCTCGGTTCGGGGAGCTCTCTAAACCCTAGCGCCAGCGGAGGAGAGCCAGATCGCCGCCGGGCGATGGAGAGCCCCGTGAAGGAGGAGGTCGCCGGGGAGCTGGCGATGGAGATCGAGTCCAGCGTCACCGCGGAGGACTGGCGCCGCGCGCTCTCCCGCGTCGTGCCCGCCGTGGCCGTCCTCCGCACCACCGCGCCGCGCGCCTTCGACACCGAGGTCGCCGGCGCCAGCTACGCCACCGGCTTCGTCGTCGACAAGCCCCGCGGCATCATCCTCACCAACCGCCACGTCGTCAAGCCTGGTACTGACCAACCCCCCTCTGCACACCTATGCGCCGATCCGACGTCTTCTCCTCGTCGTGTATGTATCCATCCATGTCTATTGCGAATGAATGACTCGTTTGTTGCTGTGGTCGCAGGGCCCGTGGTAGCGGAGGCGATGTTCGTGAACAGGGAGGAGATCCCCGTGTATCCCCTGTACAGAGATCCTGTTAGTATTTTTCTTCTGTTTGATTCCATTCTGTTCTGTTCTATTTTGCTTATACACTAGCTAATAATGCCAAATTGCCAATGGCGTGTTGTTAATCCAAACTTTCTCCTTTTTCTTTTCAAAACAGGTACATGATTTTGGTTTTTTTCGATATGATCCAGGTGCCATAAAGTTCCTTAAGTACGATGAGATCCCTCTAGACCCTGAAGCAGCATCTGTTGGCCTAGAAATTCGGGTTGTCGGCAATGACAGCGGCGAAAAGGTTTCCACTAGAAAATTGTTCATACTCTCGCTCGGTTGCCGCTATGTGTGAACTGCAATGCTAACACAGAGATATAGTTATATTGCACACCTTAGTGCAACTCTCAACGGGATTATGGGACCGAAGCGTATTCAATTGCTTTTACCAAGCCTTTGTGTCTTCTTTCGCCGTCCTGTGATTAAGGAAAAATCCATAGATACAGTTCCATATATAGACCTGATAGAGAAAACAGTGAATATATACAGTTCCTTGAAACCTTCGTTTTTCAAATGACACATTTTGATTTATCAGCAAGAAAATGATCTCTTCCTCTGAAGATATCTTCACTAAGCAAATTATTTTTGCGTATTATTTCCGAAGAATCAGGATTGAACCTACCTGATTCTCTATCTCCTTCTGCTATTAGCCATCATATTCTACAGTGTAAATGTGATGGCATGCTTGTGGAAGTTCGGCACGTAAGAAAAGGAATGAATGCGTGCACCAATTTTTTGTCTGCCTAACTCGGTCATAAATATTGAGTTATTGGTTAGATGGATAGTATATTTAACGCACAAGTGCTTTCGCTTTCGAACCTTTCCATGCTAAAACCATGCACTAATAAGTACCTCTAGCATTCAACTAGTTAACACACAGAAAGTAGACATGTGCTATTTGGCATGATAAGCTAGAAAGCGATGTCTACGTCGGCGTTGAAATGGATTCCTATTTAAGCATGATTGATTCTCAAATGAGATTTTGTCATGTACCCATGTGATATGCCGGTGTTGATGTGGTAACACTAGAAAGTGGTACATTATGATTTTTACTCTCTCTTTCCGAAAATATAAGGGGCGCATGACTTTTCACGGTCTTTAGTACTTATAATATGTTTACAAAATTAGTATAGAGGCATATGAAACAAAAATATTTTGCAAGACAAATACAAGAATAACCATTTATTTGTCTTTAATCCTTATAGTTTCGTATTTATTAGTGGTCAAGTCAAAGTTGTGTGCTAAAAGTCAAGCGAGCCTTATATGTTGGGAAGGAGGGGCTATATGTATATATAGGTCTAGATACGGAGGTTCATCCTCTCGAGGATACGTGTGAGAATAATAACTGGCTAACTCTTGAAATTGTTTAATTGTGTCGCATACTGTAAAACTTCCTGACCCTCTTCACTGGATTTAGGTTTCAATTTTGGCGGGAACACTTGCTCGACTTGATAGAGAAGCGCCTTACTACAAGAAGTAAGTCTTTCATTTTTTGCATGACCGAGTCCTATTTATGATACGGGCTTGTGATATTCTCTTTACGTTCCTCCATTCAAATGGAGCAGCTAGGAACCACAAGCTAGTAGGTAGTAATGTAAGTTTATTACACTGTCTTGCTGCACATATGTTCTAATCTTTCTGTTGGTAATTCTTTGATAGGGATGGATACAATGATTTCAACACATTCTATATGCAGGTGCTTCTCTTCAGCTACTCAATATTACATACATATATTGCCCGCTCGAATTTGTGTCTTTTGTGCATGATGTTTAGTGATTTGCCGATGACGTGTTTGATCTTTTATTGTGTTGATGCCTTATAATTTATGAATTGCCTTGTTGTGAGTGCTCATACAACGTTTCTTTCTTTAGGCTGCATCTGGTACTAAAGGTGGCTCAAGTGGTTCCCCAGTTGTTGATTGCCAAGGAAGAGCCGTTGCCCTGAATGCTGGAAGCAAATCTTCCAGTTCTTCTGCCTTTTTTCTTCCATTAGAACGTGTACGTAACATTAGTACATTGGTACCTCCTGATACTATATAAGATGCGCCTGAAGTATCGGATAACATACTAGTCATAAGAAAAAGGATATTGTTAGTTCAAAGAATATTAGGCATTGAAAAATTACTCATATTTGATTGGATTACGACTTACACTAGATTAGTCGGTTTACAGATAATTTCGTTTCAGGCAAAAGCTTAAGAATGTAGTGTTCTCCTTGATAATCTCTTCCTTATTGTAAGCTGTGTCATGTGACGTATGCACGTCACTTCACCGAAAAGGAACACAAGCAGAAAGAACATATACAAGTTTGAATTTGTCTAATTAAATAGAAACAGGGAACAGTATTGCTTTTTAAGATTGATTTTTTGTTCATTGTACTCTTATTATTTTTTGTTAACATTTGTTATGCAAACTCTTTCCAGGTTGTTAGGGCACTCAATTTGATACGTGATTGTTGGGATTCATTTGGTCTCAAGTCAGAATCTGTTTATATTCCCCGTGGTACTCTTCAGGTGTGCATGTTATCTGATGATCTCATGGTTTAATTAGATGATGTTCTTGTTTAAGTGGAGAGCTACTTAAGTATGGTGAACAAGTAAAATTTGAACTCTATTAAATCTGCATGTATTCAACATTGAGTTTAATTAGATGATGTCCTTGTTTAAGTGGAGAGCTACTTTCAGTATATGTTAGAGAACATGAGTGTAGAATAGATCCATTCTAGCATGCATGCTAGTGCGGTGTCAATAGCTCCGAATAATATGTGCATGGCACATGGAAACGAAGCCGTGCTTTCTGAGTTTTTTTTTTTCAACTCTTGTTGAGTATGAAATAAATGAGGGTTTCTGCAATACTGTTCTATCTTACCCGTTATGTTTTGTATTTATTATATAGATTGGCAGATAATGGTTTCCGTTGTTATTCAACACTTAGAACTGAAAATTTAACTAGTGTGTTGTGGAAGCATAGTCCTGGCGATAGTGGCAATATGTTGGGTACGACATGTTCGGTTATTGATATGAAGTTGAACACCAAATTCGAAGTAAAAAAAGCTGTAGTTGTATAATGACAACTTGCTATTTTACTTCTATGGAGTGTGGTCGGGGTAAGGACTTAAATTGTAATGGCACGTTGGTTTGAAAGCCACAACTCATTTAGGCAGGCTTGGCCATTTTAGCCTATTGTTTGGTTCGTTTCCATACTTGTAGCATGCTCATAATTTCTTACCTCCCGCCCCACATGTCGTGCCACATTAATTTTGCAGAACTTCCCTCACTCGGTGTGGATGATTTGGCTTGCTCACCATACCAAGCATGACACACCACGCTTTAGCAGAAAAGTCTGGCACGTGGTTTGAAACCAAACACGCCCTTTAGGTTTCTATAATATGCAACGGATGGACTTTCTGAGATCTTGTATTGTATTTGCACTAGAGTGCTCCGCACTGCATACTGTAGTGTATGTACTTGTCAGAGATGCCGCAACTGTACAAAGCGCTTGATGAGCCAGTGTGTAGCTGCTGCTGCCTGTTAGCGTGCCTCACCGGCGGAGCTATGCGCATGTGAGGTGCCCCCCCCCTTCCACCACACACACACACAGACCCAAAGATACTGCAGCGCTCGCTATTTAAAACAACCCCTTTAAACCATGACAGTTTGCGCAACCTGTCCAAGCAAATAGTATCTAGATAATAATGGTATCAGTCTTGTGTCATTAGTTATAAATTTTCTCTATCATTGATCGATGTAACTGGAAATTTACTCCGACCTAGATTCTAGACCTCATATTATCTCTATTAATTTTCGTCCTTTTGAAGGCGACCTTTCAACACAAAGGTTTTGAAGAAACTCGACGTCTTGGACTCAAGAACGAAACAGAGCAGGTAAATTCTTATTATGTTGGTTATCTAATTGATTGGGAAGTACCCCCGTGCCACTTGCTTTGCAATGTGACATGATCAGAATTCTGTAACGGAGTCAAGTTTAATTTGTATATTGTATGATCATAAGTTTATCTGTACCCACTACTAACAATGACTGGTTACTGCTAATGTGATTATTAGTTGTTGTACTCCTAAATTCCAACTATTGCTTATATGGAAAAATATCTACACTTTCCCATCACTGGAATACATTTTAAAATGTTAATCTCCATGCTCTGTCATTACTCATTACTGATTAAGTATCCAAACTCGACATTTTTATTGTACAGATGGTACGACTTGTTTCTCCAACTGGCGAGACTGGAATGCTGGTTGTTGATTCTGTGGTAATTTATGCTTATTAGTTGCATTTTGTGTTGTTACTTAGCCGTCTGCTTCTTGAATCATGCGTTCGTTCTATGCGTTGCTGAAACTGGGGAGCTCTGTCCTTTGCAGGTGCCAGAAGGACCTGCACATAAACATTTGGAACCTGGCGATGTACTAGTTCGCATAAATGGGGAGGTAAACATTACTTTGATATCGGGCGCTATATTCTAATATGCCACTCCACAACCTGGTAACTCAAATTAGCAAAACAATTGTGACCACTGTTCTGTACTTCAGTATAACCCATTTACCTAGTACTAAAAACTGAAGATAATATTTTCACATGGTGGACTGGTGTTAATATGTTGATACCAGGAAAAGATGACCAAGGATGTATCTTTATTCCAAAACATTTTCCCAATCTCCTTGTAGTACCCATTCTCAAGGAAAATCACATTTCTCCTTTGCCTTTTTCCTGTCCTGATATCATGTACTCCCTCCGTTCTGAATTATAACCATCTGTAGTCCATATTTAAATATCCAAAACATCTTATACGGAACGGAGGCAATAATATCATCGATTGTACTACTAGATCTTATCATTACCACTATTATAATTAATAAGGTCTCTGACTAAATATTGCCATTTAATGATGCCCTTTGCGAATCTGTAAGTTCATGCACCTGATATAAATTGGATGTTGGAAATATCAGCTGTGAAAGCTATAATATTTGCCAATACTCATTTTTGCCCCTTTTGTATGGATAGTAGTTTTCTAGTTATCAAATGCCAATACTCTGCTTCTGAAAGCTATAAATATTTAATAGTTTAAGGTATGTTTAGTACTTCCTCTGATCCATGATAAACGTTGCTGATTTAGTACAAAGTTTATGGATCTGAGGGAGTATGTCTTTTCAGCCTATGTGCCCCCCTGTGTACCAATCATAATTTCTTTGTGAAGATGTGCATTTTCTATCGTACATTTTCTGCATGCTCTATGCATTTTCTAATGGTATATTTCCCACAGGCCATCATTATTTTCAGTTTGTTGGCTCTCCGTAGTTTTGTGGTGTTTTGAAGTCTGGCATAACCTCTTGACTATAAACCCCATTTTTTGTTTCACTGACCTATTTTTTGTCAATTCGATTCCTCAAACCTAATAGCTTTCTTACTCAAGCATGTTCTCACCAGCATTTTACTAATCTACTTGCAGGTTGTAACACAGTTTCTCGCAATGGAGACTTTACTTGATGACAGCGTCAGTAGGGAGATAGATTTGCAGATTGAAAGAGGTGGAACACCTTTAACACTAAAGCTTGAGGTAGTTTGTAATTTCCACGCATATTATTTAATGTTTTAGCAGAGAACAGCTATGTATTACTCTTGTACTCCTATCACACGACAGAGCCTTGTGACTATCTTCCTAAAATAAAACCAGCTTGCCACATTATGCCATTTTGACTCTTCAGGTTGAGGATTTGCACTCTATAACTCCAAATCATTTCCTGGAAGTGAGTGGTGCTGTCATCCATCCACTTTCATACCAGCAGGTTAGTTACCCTTGTGTCGAGTTGAGGCTCTCCCTACTCTTTCAAGGACGGTTGTATTGGTTTTGCAGTATGCTGCATCTAAGAACATTCTAACGTAAATAAAAATTTAAGGGAAAATTTCGGCTTTTCTACTTGCTGATCTGTCTAATTTATTAGCTGGTTGCACTTCGGCATATCTTTTTTTGAGCATTCTACCCTATTACTTGACATTGTAAATCACAATTAGTCCAGTTCAGTCAAATATTCTTTTAGGTAACTTCAGTCAAATGTTGAATAGAGACTGTTTAACTTATCAGCTACTCCCTCCGTATCAAAATGTAAGATCTTTTAACGTTTAGTAGACAACACGTATCTAGACATGTTTTAGTGTAAGATGCACATGAATTTACACACTAAAACATGTCTAGATACGCTTTGTCTAGAAAACGGTAAAACATCTTATATTTTGATACGGAGGGAGTAGAAATACTTAATCCCAACACTATGGCCACATGTGCAAGTATCTGAAATTACAGGGATGATATCATCATGTGTTTGCTTCTATTCAAACTTATATTAAACAAAATAAGTCTTTTAATTTATATTATTAATATTTATGATGATATTAATCTTGTCTGTATTGTGTTTCAGGCTAGAAACTTCCGGTTCAAATGTGGTCTTGTATATGTTGCTGAGGCAGGGTAAGACAACTAACCGTTATTGTTTATGTTACTTTTCCTAAAAGGGGATTGATGTATAGTGGTAACTCTAGGCCGTCCTTTAACAATCTTTGTCATGCAACAAATCCCTTTGGAATAGGCTAGTTGTATTGCCTTGCATTTGTATTTCAATCATGCGCCATATTGCCAACTAAACCTACAGGGGAAAATATTCCCAACGCTTTTTAGCCGCCGTATGTGTTCATTTGTTCCTCTAGGCTCCACAAACGTCAACTTGAAGATTAATGCAGGAGGCTTGTCTCAATTCACCATGTGTTTATTAGCTGTTTATTGTCTAAGTATGTATGATCAGTATGAAAACATTCATCCTTTTTGCCGATTTACTCAACACCGTGCAATGCAGGTACATGCTCTCTCGGGCATCGGTTCCACGCCATTCAATTATCAAAAAGTTCGCAGGAGAGGATATTGAAAATTTAGATGACCTTATTGCAGTTATTTCGAAGTTGTCTAGGGGAGCACGAGTGCCTCTCGAATATGTAAAATATACTGATCGTTATCGGAACAAGGTAGAAACACTTCCTTGGCAGCTTTATCATGGTAATTCTTGCTTACTAAATATTGAGTTTTCATAAAATGCAACTTAACTGCTTGCCTTGTTTCTGTATTCAGTCTGTACTGGTGACAGTTGATCAGCACGGATGGTATGCGCCTCCTCAGTTATATACTCGAAATGACGCAACTGGTCTGTGGAATGCAAAATTAGCTATACCGCTCGAATCCCCATTTGTAGTTTCAGCTCACCATGCTGGTCATATGGAGACAAACTCAAATTCTGTTTCACCCTTGGCGGAATCCAGTCCCATGGATCTCAAATGCCAGCATGAGTTCGAAAATACAGCAGATGGATGCATCAAAATGCAAACAGATGAGGAGGTTGTTGTAGACGGATCCCACTCTGGTGAAGATTCCCTTGTTGAGAAAAAGAGGCGCCGGGTAGATGAGGAGATAGCTTCTGAGGGAACTATTTCATCTTGTGGAGATTTAGATGACATAAAAGGTGGTGCTTTGAGGCATCCTTCCAGCATGGAAAGCTCTGACCTTTCTCGGACAATATCAAGTAATGCATCATTGGCAGAACAAGTAATTGAACCAGCTCTTGTAATGTTTGAGGTGAGTACTATGCCAAAATCTATAATCTAATTTTAGAAGGGACTTGCATATATTCTTTGTCTGGTTGTCGCACTAAAGCTATTAGGAATTAAAGAACTAGGGTGTCATTAAATAGGGGACTAATGTTTCAATTTGCAGCCATAAACTTTTTGTCATGTTTGACTATTTGTTTGGCTCCAATAATTCTGGAACTAACAGATCTTTTTTGGTTTTATAACTTTTTTTTGGTGCACATGTTAAGCATAAACTTCTTCGTCTTATGAAGATCATGATTATTTCCTTGACTTACTTTATTTGAAGCTTTGATGATGATAATTTTCATGAGAAAACTGAGGTTTACATAGGTAGTTTATTTATCATTTCTGAAGGTTGCTTGTGGCTTCATGCCTCATGCCTTCGTAAAATCAATACACACCCCATACTCTTTGATCCAGTGGTGTCAATAGTCAAAACACATCATCTTTAGAAATTCAGCAAATAACCTGAATATATATTGTTAGTGAACCAGTGATACCTATGCATGTATGATGAACCCTGTTTTTTTTAACTCAGTGCTGACTGTTGAGTCGATTTCTTTAGTATAACTCATTTACAGATTTACTTACCCAGATGTTGTTTTTGTTCTTCACTTTGTGACTGGCGAATGAACTCTTTCTATGTTTATTGTACTCCCTCCGTCTCAAAATAATTGTCACAACTTTGCTCAAATATGGATGTATGTAGACATGTTTTAGTGTCTACATACATCTATATTTGGACAAACTTGAGACAATTATTTTGAGACGGAGGGAGTAGTACAACATAACCTGCAGTGTTGGTTGCTGCTGTTCAGTGCTTATTCAAACCTTGCTTACCCATATCTCTACTATTTTATAGGTGCACGTGCCACCAATATGCATGCTGGATGGAGTGCATTCCCAACATTTCTTTGGAACCGGTGTGATAGTATATCATTCTGACTGTCTTGGTCTGGTTGCCGTCGATAGGAATACAGTTGCTGTATCTATCTCAGATATAATGCTTTCTTTTGCTGCATATCCTATTGAAATACCTGCAGAAGTATGAACTTTCCACCCATTTTGTTGATTGTAAAGTATGGCATACGGAATTTTGATTAAATGGCGGCTTCAAATCTTGGTTTTCAGGTTGTTTTTCTGCACCCTGTTCACAATTTTGCGTTGGTCGCCTATGATCCTTCTGCACTGGGAGCTGGAGCATCTGTTATTCGGGCTGCTAAGCTTCTTCCTGGTTTGTTTTATTTTAGAGTTGTTTCCATGTATTTCCTAAAACTAAATTACTTGGTCAATGAAAGAAACTAAATTGCACGAGTGTTAAGTAATATGGTTAGTGACTTAATAACCTATTTAACCGATTTGGATATATGTAGAACCTGCCTTGCGCCGAGGAGATTCTGTCTACCTGGTTGGGCTAAGTAGAAGCTTACAGGCTACGTCAAGGAAATCAACCGTAACTAATCCTTGCACAGCTGTTAATATTGGCTCAGCTGACTGCCCGAGATATCGTGCAATAAATATGGAGGTCATTGAACTGGATACTGGTACTTTCTATGCACGTTTCAACTAGCCTTTATTTTATGTCTCAATTTTCGGATTTATACTGATAAATGTTTATTATAGATTTTGGTAGCTCATTTTCGGGTATATTGACGGATGAGCAAGGACGAGTTCAAGCATTATGGGCAAGCTTTTCCACCCAGGTTAGTTGGTGTTGGGAGTTGTTCACCTTAGTCTGTCTCTTTTAAGTATTGATGCTCCCATGTTCCCAGGAGCATTTATTGAAAAGAAAAAAGAAAAGAACAAAACGGCGCCTTACACGCAAGGTTAGCCGCTTGATATCTTCAACATCAAGTAAATGGGCTATATAGAATAAAAATATATTCACTTAATGAAGATCCTAAATTGTATCTAAATGTTAATCAGATGAATTCTTTTGAATCTTTTACCTGTCAAGAGTCATAACCCCTACTTCTAATACTTGTAAATACCTTCATACCAGTACTATATCCCTAGTCTTTAACCCTCATGTAATTCACTTCCTCCATTGTTTTCTCCAGCTCAAATATGGCTGTAGCACTTCAGAGGACCATCAGTTTGTTAGAGGCATACCAATATATGCGATAAGTAAAGTCCTTGAGAAGATAATCTCGGGTACTCCTGGTCCATTTCGCCTTATCAATGGAATTAGGAGACCGATGCCATTTGTCAGACTTCTGGAGGTGGAACTTTATCCAACTTTGCTCTCGAAGGCAAGAAGTTACGGATTGAGTGATAACTGGGTGCAGGTAATTAGCTTACTGTTTTCTTCATTTTGTCCAAAATTGTTCTGCCTGGCCTCTAGCAAACATGGTTATATTGATATGCAGCGTGACATTCATTGTGCAATGTGATTATCTGTGCAGGCTCTTGCTAAGAAGGACCCTGTGAGAAGACAGGTCTTGCGGGTCAAAGGTTGTTTGGCTGGGTCAAAAGCGGAAAATCTTCTGGAACAGGGAGATATGATTCTTGCTATTAACAAGGAGCCAATAACATGCTTCCTTGATATCGAGAATGCTTGCCAAAAGTTGGACCAATCCGTCAATTCTGATGGAGTGCTTAACATGACAATATTCCGTCAGGTGAGGACAATCTATTAAAAAAGACCATTTTTGTACAATTACAAATTACAATATGAATCTAAATATATCCATTATTACAATTGGTTAACCATTTGAGCAGGGAAAAGAAATTGACCTTATTGTTGGAACTGATGTAAGAGATGGTAATGGTTCCACACGGATGGTGAATTGGTGCGGATCCATAATTCAGGATCCTCATTCGGCAGTGCGCGCACTTGGCTTTTTGCCAGAGGAAGGACATGGAGTTTATGTTGCTAGGTGAGGGGGCATGTTCATTTACAAACTTTAACGTGCAAATATTATAACTAACTCTTATGACTTGAGTCTTTTATTTCAATATTTAATTCGGACTATAAGCCTCTAGCTACTAGAGATGTACAGTGGCCAGATTCGTGTGAATCACAATAATTCACCTAGAGAATGCTGTTTTTCAGTTCTTCTGATGTACTGCACCGTTTTCAAGTCGTTCAGGTCACTAGCTGATCTGACGTGATATAATTTCAAACTTTGAGGCAGCAATAGTACAAGAGTAATTCTGTAAGCCAAATATCTAAACCAAGTAACATATATCCCGAAAAGAAAAGATAGAACAGTGATGGATGGATGCCATTTTCCTCTTGGAGTATATGCTTAGCAAATTCATCTACACTATTGCAATAAGAAAATGGATCCTAGTTCCTCCCAATATCATCATATCTTGCCAAATCTCGTCATGTAATTGCAGGTCTATCTACATTTTTTTAAGGCACTAACAACCAGCCAGTGTCGCACCTGCACCTCATTTTCAATACTGCTTCCCTTAAATTCTAGTTGTAGTTCAAGTACACTCTTGGTATGTATCTGTTATTTCTTTGATATGATTAGCAAGGCAGGGCGGCCAGAGTATACTCTTTATATGATTTATATAGATGTGAAGCGTGCAGTTGTAAGAACATCCTAGATGCCAATTGGGAACTAGGATTGAGCAGCAAAGTTTTTATGCAGATGGTGTCATGGAAGTCCCGTGCATCGGTATGGTCTCTATGCTCTCCAGTGGATAGTTGAAGTTAATGGGAAACCAACTCCGGATCTGGAGTCCTTTATACAAGTGGTGAAGGTATGCATTGTCAATACATTCGGTATATCGAGTCTCCATTTTGTATTGCTGGCGTGGTTGGTTTGCATGTCGTTTTATTTGAGTTAATATTTTTTTCAGGGATTGGAAGATCGCGAGTTCGTTAGGGTGAAAACCGTCCATTTGAACGGAAAACCTCGTGTGCTGACTTTGAAACAGGACCTTCACTACTGGCCCACCTGGGAGCTCACTTTTGAACCGGAGACCGACACATGGAAGAGGAGAACAATAAAAGCGTTGCAACCAACTGCAGTTTGATTTATTCTGCTGCTTTGTGATATTTTCTAGGAAGGACAAGCATGGAGGCCAGGCAATCAGAAATGATTGTCAACGTCGGTGAGCTAGAACCCTTCATAACACAGGATGAAGGGTGGGTACTAGGGTATAGTATAATTCTTAGGCGACATATGGATTTCATTGTCGGTGGATAATTGGACAGTGGAGCGCGTCTTTTGTAATACCTATCGGCTATCGCTATATTTTTTTTCTTCTTCTGTAGAAGCAATAAACCTGTAGCGTCTTATAGCTCTCATCTCACAATTTTTCTGCAAAGAGCGCCGTTTGCAGTGTGGATACAATACAGCAGACATCGAGTCAATTCAACCTGTGGACCAAGCTATGTATTGTGAACCAATTGCTTTGCACTGGTTATATAGCTGCATGAGTATATTTGTTTACTTTGTCTTGCAAGTAATGTGTTCTGTCTCTGGTTTTCAGCTCTTTTGCTGCGTGCACCAGCTTGCATCTGTCATGTTTTTTTTATATGGTTGCATTGATGTTAGGAGTTATCTTGTACTCCCTCCGTTCAGAAATACAGCGACAAGTATATTACTTGTCGCTTAGATCAACAAGTAATTCTGAACGGAGGGAGTAGGGAGTAGATGGTTGCATTGTCATGTATATTTGTGCACTTGATTAAATGGTTGCATTGTCATGTATATTTTTGTGCACTTATTAATCTGAGTATCGAATCTACGAAGGTAGAGCCTTGTGTACCCTACGTGGCAAGGTAAAACCAGAGTAGCGCACAACGCTACTTTTTGCCATGCCATATCGAGGTTTTGCTTTGAGATTTCAACATCGGGTGTGGTAACCATCGCATGTGCAGCATAGGGGTATGTAAAGAGGAAAATACCGTCTGCACGCGAGCAGGGCGTAGTATACGTCGACGCAACCTCACCGTGGCCCTTTTAAGCAACGTGTGACAAATGCAGACAATGCAAAGCGCCTTTAGGCTTTAGCTAATCCAAAGTCAGACGTTCCAGTGTTCTTCTACCAAGTTCCTCATCTCTCTGCCTGGAGCGCATGTCTTGGTAGGATGGGAGGAATATATTCCGCCACCACTAAGTCGGCTCGAGCGGTGGTCTAGCAATATATCCGCGAAAACGAGGGCCATCCCTTTCCTATATGCGGCGATGCCTTCCCCGGAGAGAAAAAGAAGCGTTTAGGTAGGCGCTCCTTGTTGTTGGATTCCCTCTTCCTAGCGCCTTTTCTATCTCGCTACGGACATCAGTAGCACCAACCGCTTAATTAGACGAGCTTCTCCGTTTCTCTTCCTTAAATGGCCCGTCGGTTTCGTCTCGCTGCCGCGAACTGAGAAGCGGGGGTTTGCTCAGCTCTAGCATGTGTCCCAAGCGCAAACCTGCAGGAAGGGCGCACACGCATCCACGCCAACGCCAGCACCAGAACCGTGCGAGATAGGGGAGGGAGCGAGATGGGTTGCTGCTACCCCTTCCGCGAGATCGTGTCCAAAGCGCTCGGAAAATGCAACGGTGAGTATATGCATGGAACGGGCAAAATAGCTCTCTGCTTCTGCTTTGCCCCTGGTTCATCTTTTTTTCTCCTGCTGCTGCTCTACCCGATAAATAGTCCTCGACCTCATCAAGAGCCTGTCACACGTTCTGCGTTTCTTCTTGTCAGATCATCGTACAGTGTGTAGCCTCAGAATGTCCAAATGTTTGTACCACAGCTAACTGATGCTTGTGAGCTGCGACAACGTACGCAGGGCAGGAGCGATGGAGGGAAGACGATCCGAGGATGAACTACGCCATGGCCTACCCTCCCGGCCCACCCACAGAGACGCACTACATGCGGCCCGAGGCGCGCACGGTCACCTTCAGCGGCACCAACTCCGTGCACACGATCCCGCCGAACCCGCCACCGCAACAGCAGCAAGCACCCGAGCCGCAGCCCCATACACCACCACCCCAGCAGCAGGAGCCCCAACCCGAGCAGCCCGCGCCCGCCGCGCCGGAGCAATGCGCGCCACCGCAGGCCGAGCAGCCGAGCCAGCCGAAGCGAGGCAAGAAGAAGAAGCCGCCGCGCCGCGTCCGGTTCGGCCCCGACCAAGCACCGCCACCGCAGCAACAGCAGCAGCAAGATCAAGAGACTCAACAGCAGCAGCCGCAGCAACAACAACAACAGCCGGAGCACGCGCCGGGTCATCCGGGTGGTCAGGGGCCTCACCGCGGCCCTGCCGCGGGCCCGCCGGGGTACTTCCGGTACACGCCGTCGCCGCTGCCGCGGTGGGAGGCGACGCCGAGGCGGCACGAGTACTTCTCGGGCGAGTACCGGTACAGCTACCCGACGCCCGTGCGGGAGGGCATCTACAGCCTCGCCACCGACGCCAACAGGCTCACCACCATCTTCAGCGAGGAGAACCCCAACGCCTGCGCCATCGTCTGAGCTAGTGCGGTAGGCGGCGGCCAGGACCGAATGTGGTTCTTCTCCCCGCGCGCGCCGTACTTCGGTCGCCTGATTGCACGGGGAAGAATCCGGTTCCCTTCTCGAAGCTCTGGCGGGCGCTGTACAGATAAGGGAAAGGGAATCGTTGGGTGCAGACATTCGCGATCGTGCGGATTCGGCCCCTACCGTCTTTGCTTCTTCCTTTTCAGCGTGTTCTCTTGCCAATGCAAAGCTAAGAAGAGATTAGTCAATGATAGTTTGCCGCCCAAAGACAAATGAAGCATAACGTGTGCACTGAATATCGACCGTCTAGGCACACGTTTTAACTTTCGCGCACATTTTTGTACTGATACCACTAACTACCACTAACTAAGGTGATATGGAGTCCGTAGCTCTTTATTTTGAAATTTTCCAAAATCATGTTTTGAAGTTTACAAAAAAATGAAAAAACTCCAGGATGTACGTAGATAATGTTTTCTTCTACCAACGCGCAAAGTCCCAAATAGAAATAAGTTGTTTTTCGGGCTGTGCAAAAATGAATATTCTGAATCTGATAGTGGTGAATAGTGCATAATTTGAACTCTACAAGATCGGTCGGATTTTGCTATTTTTTTTTTACCTTGCTCGCCATGTGAATTATTTGATTTGGGATTTTGCAAGTTGATAGAATGCATTATTTGCTACATCCGGGATTCTTTTCAGAATTTTTTGAAACTGTAAAATATGACTCTCAAATTTTGCAAAATAAAAAGCCACATATAGCTCGGCCTCCGTTTTAACTTTTCTGAACTTCTACTAATATTTTTCTTTTCTCTTTAGGTGTTCGCAGTCGGCCACTCACTACTCTAGCCTGCTGGCACAGCAGCATGATTTAGCAGAATCTACGTGCGCGCCTTGCTGCGGCTTTGACACATCGGTCCAGGATGGGCCGTAAAGCGAGGAACAACACCGGCCCAATCTTGAGACAATCTGAGAGAACTTGCCGCAGTACAAAGATGATTATAAGATTCACTCAAAGCATTCTAAAAAAAAAGATTCACTAAAAAAAAGATGATTATAAGAGGCAGCCAGAGCGAGGGAGCTGATGGAAACATGGATGAAAAAAAATTGAGCTTTATCTCCGGCAAGTATTGGGTTACCAGAAATGTGCGTTCTGCGAATTGGAAGAGTCTATTGATTATTTATTTTTTACTTTTCGGATTGCTAGATTTTTATGAACTATCCTACACTATATTTTTTTAATATAAACCCTCCGAAACACTACGAATATGTTTGGGAGCTTTGGTGTGGTCCATTTAGGATTGCAAAATGACATTATTTTTAACAAGGACGGAAATGCTATTTTTTTCTATCCGTATGGCGCATTAGATCCACAAATGGTTTTCGGAGACGCAACGTGCACATATAAACCTTGAATACACCCTTTTGAAGAAGGTCGCTCGAGATATTTACAGACATGAATTCAGGATACGTGATGGCCCACGTGCGAGAAAACTTTCCGCCTTCATCAACAAGGTCGGGCCGACTTCGGCAGGAGAGCGACAACGTCGGATCGCTCTAACGGCGTTAGCGGTCGTTGGCTTGTTCAAGAACCTCGATGATAAATTTGTAGTGAACTTTTATAACAGATCATGCTCTTTCCCGCACAAAGGGAAAAAAATTTCTAGTTCCCTTCTACTCCCTCCCTTCTAAAATAGATGACTTCCATTTGTCCATACATGCATGTATCTAGACATTAGTAGTGCAAAGACCAAAAGGAGCCCCGAGAGAGTGCGTTACTAACCCGTGCAGTTATTCGAAAATCTCTAAATTAGCCCAGTTTGTGCATTTTGGTCTTCTGTACCTTCTTCACGTGAGGCATCGTGGAACGATGAGATCCAAAAGGAACAACTTAAGCTTTGGTTTTCGTTTCAGTCAGTTCTATTAGATATTCTCTGTTTAACTAATCAGTAACTGTGAATCGTTTACCAGCAAAATTATAATTGACACCGTTGACTTCACATATCAAGCATATGTATAGGGACTTAGGGAGAGTGGACGACGACCATCGATCGCAACTCTAGCTAGCGACAATTAGTCAGAGCAGATGACGAAGTAGACTTTGCTTTCACAGGACTGTCGATGCGAGCGACATATCCTTGTGCCATTACCCAATCTTCTCCCATCTTCCACTACGGTTTAGTAGCCGACGAGTCAAACGACAGCCGCTCATCGCTTATCACATCAGACAACCTAAGCGAACATGTATCCTCACGTTCTAGCTTTTCGGCAGTGCTGTCTATACACACTTACACTGTTAAACAGTAATAGGCACTACGCACTAGTGGGCCGCGGGGTGCGGTTATAAGCTAGCCGGCAACAAGCTCGCGGCCGAAAGCGAGCGAGGAGTGCACATCAGAATGCAGTTTCCTGTCGTGTCGCCGCTCATTCTTCGGTCGGTGCCTCCTAGCACGTTGGTCAGCACATGCCGGTACAGTCGCCTTCAGGATGATAGCTATAGGACGTCCAACACAAGTACCGGACGGTTAATGGCCATCGACAGGATACTCGAACCAACCAACCGAATGTTACACAGTTGAAGGTCGCGTCGCGTCGCGTTTCAGCCGTGCATCCGATCCGCTGTTGTGCGCGCGCGGCTGAGCTCTTGATTAAAACCTTGGCGGCCGTTGGGCAACATGGGTAGCTTCCCGTAGATTCTTTTTTTTTAATGGAAAAGGCTCCAGCCTCTGTATCACAGTCCTCCTTTAGATTCCTAACGAAGGCCAACACTGGCATTAAAATTTAATGTCATTTACAATTTAAATTCCATTCCATTTTGCATCTGAAATTTTATCTAGTTCATTTAATAGTCACATGTAATCCATTTCGTACAATTTTTTTTTGTTCCATCCGACATCTAGTTTTTAAGAGCTTTACACCCCTGGTAGCAGCTGAGCTAAATTTACACGAACTAACAAAAAACAGGTTTAGGAAGTTATTCATCCGTTCTGACGACATCCTTGAGCAACTTGTCGTTCTTTCACGCCATCCTCTCCTTGCAGTGGATCTAAGGAGGGAGATATACGCTATTACTCCCTCCGTTCCAAAATAGATGAATTCCATTTGTTTAAATATACATGTATTTAGACACGTTTTAGTCTATATCTACATTCATATTTGGACAAATAGAAGTCATCTATTTTGGAACGGAGGGAATAGAAAAGAGAAAACAGTACAAGAAACTAAAATTTTTGGAGAAGGCAAGGAGAACATGCCTGCTAGTTGATGAAAGGATAAAGATGAAAACCTGGGCGAAAATAGAGTTTTTTTTCCTTTTATTTTGACTAATTTTAGGCTTCCCTGGATAAAGTAAAGCTAGCCAACAAGGAATGCTAGCACAAACATAAACACAAGTAAAAAAACTCGTGTAAAAAACCAAGGAACACAAAGATGAAGTTGTACTCCATCCGTCTCATATTGATTGTCGCAAAAGCAAATGTATGTAGATGTATTTAATTGTTAGATACATCCATTTTTACAATTTTTTGTGGCAATTAATATGAGACGGAGGGAGTACCTGAATGTTCACTTTGTTGTGGGTAGGGGGGCAATCACTACTTTAGATGTGTGGGTTAACTTATAGGACCCTAAAATGATCATCTTTTTCTCCTTGAGCCCCCTCCATGAAATATGAGCGCAATCACTAGTAATTAGTCTTAAGGTGACGTCCAAAGCCACACAAACTTACCAAAGCTTCAATCCACAAGCTTGGATGCTTTTGGGTATCCCTAGCCTGCCTAAGGTTTGCCACGAGATTAAGAGTAACAAGTAGCTTGATGAACTCAACGGGGCCACTTTTTGCTCGTAGGAATAGTAGATCGGGGTTTCCTCTCCTTTTCCCTAAAGGGCTCAATGTAAACATTTTTTTTTATCTCTCTCATTTTTGTGGAGTATTTGTGGATGGAATGTGTATATGACATAGTTTGTGGCCATCCCATTAAATTCATCAATATCATCCTACATAATAACTATGGCTCAAATAAAGGTAAAATACATGATTTTTAAGTTTGTGTTAACCTTTTCTCACTTTGTACTGGGGGAGTATTGGGGAATTACCCCCGGTTAAGATAATTAAAAGATCGAGATACCACTCAGAAGGTGGCCAACTGGTTTCCCGCATTACCAGGCGGCTACGTTGTGGCCGGTTGGACTCGGCCGGCTGAGACCTTCTGCCGGACAGCATTGACAAGCAAGGACGGGATGGGCAAAATGAAGAAATGAGAAAAATGGCGACAAGACTTCACACACGATATCAACTATGCTTTACCGGAGGAGTAGGTGGCTGTAGCCATAAACTTTGGCCGTCTGCGTCATCATCATTAGTCTTTGGCCTTGTCGCATCATGTACGATGATGACGCATCCAGAAGGAAGTACACTGTGTATAACCGTTAGTGGATCCCAGCCGGCTGGCCGTACAACCGGTCCCGCCTATCAGCCAACCCCTATATAAGGTAGTTCCGCCTTTCCCTAGCTGGGGCGAATTCACCTAGAAGATACAGCTCCAGGAGCAAACTTGTAACACCATATACGCCACCTCATAGTTCATCCTTGTAAGAGTAAGGACCTCACAAGGCTGACGTCCCGAATGTGGGTACATCGTGTCTCCTTCTTTTGATATCCTATCCCGTACAGACACCGACGTTAGCGCCTTGTGTCCCCTTATAAACTCCATTGCTAACGCAATGGTGTTGCCGTGCATGTTACCACGACATTTTGCGCCCACCATGGGGCATAGAGCGGCGTACGGAATCTCGTTCTACGCCGGACCCTGTCCAGCTAGAGTTTCACTTCGTGATGGGCTTCTAGCCGGCTCCGGCGAGCGTGTCGCCTCCGGCCGCGTCATGACGTTTGGCGCCTTCGACATCGCCCTCAACAACGCCACATGCTTCACGGAGGAGGATCCCATTCCAGCAGGCGGATCCATCGTCCCGTTTGGCGAGCATCGCGTTTACATCGATGTCGTCCCTGAGTACCCCGCCGAGGTGCTCGCCTTCTCAGACAGACTCCCTGAGGAGGTAGCCGGCAGCGAAAGTAGCGGTGAGCCCCGCATCTTCACGAAGATCATGGTCACCGATCCTGGCGCCAGCCAGCCGCCAGCCGGCCCTCGTCCGACCGATGCCACCAACATTGAAATCGCTGAAGGGGTCAATGTGCCCATCACCCCCGATGCTGACCTGACGAAGGCATCGAAAGAGCTGGAGAAGACGTGTCTCATGCTCCTGCGCAAGGCGAAGGAGGTGGCAGCCAAGCAACACCTAGTGGAGGCCAATGTCCGCGAGTACAACATCGCCCACGGATTCACTCCGGCGCCAAACGTGCCTAGCCGAACAGACGAGGTGCACTGTCGAGGCGGAAACCTCAACAACAAGATGAACCAAGGGGAGCACTTGGCTCCGGCTGTCCCTAGACGGCCGGTCTACAACACCCGGGCGAAGAACATGAGGGCTGCCTAGGCGGCCGCACAAGAACTAGCCGGCTTAAGAGGGGGAAGGGCTGACCCGTCAGCAGCAACACCTCCAAGACCTTCTAAGGGACGCCAACTAGCAGCAGGCGGCGTACGAGTCCTACACCACACGCTAAGGCGGCCAAGGAGGAGCCGGTGGGTCTCACGGCGGCCAGCATGCCTCTACACCGAATCATCAACGCAGCGCCAACCGGCAGCCGGCCGCAGAAGGGCGCCACGAGCACAACAACACCTCCGTCGCTCGGGTCGAACCACACGCTCCACCAGCTATAGGCGGCTGCCGAAACAACGACTAAGGCGGGAAGCCACCCAGCCAGTCGCCCAGGGCAGCCGGGCGAACTTGCCACCACTGCTCAACCAAGGGAACCTCTTCCAAGAGCCTGAGCGGGCCAACCATCGAGGCGGCGTCCAGCGATTCCTAGAAACTCTCGGCCCGCAATCAACAACTACCTCCACGACCGCGTCGATAGACTCAAGATCTGCCAGGAGATACAGGACGAGCCGGCGAACAACCCCGCGTGCCTGGGACCGCGCATCAGAGAGGAGCCTTTCCCCGAGAAGTTTTCGCTTCCCCGAGACACCGCCAAGTACAATGGGTCCACCAAGCCAGAGGACTGGCTGGCTGACTATGTCACCGATGTCGCCATCGCAGACGGAGACAAGAGGGCGTCAGTCCGCTACGCATCCCTCATGCTTCAGGGGCCGGCTCGAGCTTGGCTAAACAGCCTTCCAGCCGGCATCAAACCTGGCTGGACTTCGAAGAGGTGTTTGTCTACAACTTTGGCAACACCTACCAGCGGCTGGGCCGGTCGCAGCAACTCGCGCAATGCGTTCAAGGGGAGAACAAGAAGGACCGCGAGTATCTCACGAGATGGACCACCCTGCGTAACACTTGCGAGGGCATAGACGAAAAGACCGCCATCAGGCACTTCGTAGCCGAATGCCGCGATGACACCATGTTGAAGCACAAGATCTACCGGGTGGACCCCCAGACCATGTCGGCGCTCCAGACCATCGCTGAGAAGTACGCCACGGCCGGCGGGCTGGATCCATCCGGCCTGATCATGGTCACTCCACCGGCTGTAACATCAATATTTTTGTAATAAAGAGTTTGTGTTTGTGCTCATGTCATGTCATGCACGCATTTTGAACCCACAGTTGTATTTAAAACAATGCATTAAAAAAATCAATAAGGGAGTTTATTAAAATCACTTAAGTGCCAATTTAAAATCATGGTTTAAAATGGTGCAAATTTTGCAAACCAAAAATATGTTGAGGTTGCAAATTGTCGGGGGGTTACCCCCGAGTAGGGGTAAGGCAAGTGCTAAAGGCAAGATCAAAGGGGCTGTTTGACTGAGTAAGCTGGCTACCCGGTACTTGCTACCCGGTAGACTGCTATCCGGTCGTACCCACCAGTGGCCAGAAGGAAGAATCAAGGAAGTTGTGTTCCTCCGAGTAGAGGAGTTGGTCCGAGTAGAGGGAGTGGTTTCCTACCCGGGCCAGAAGTCAATGGAGTCGTTCTGACAAAGGATCCCGCGTATCCTGCGTCCGTACGACGTGCGATTCAACTTACGGAGCGCGTGATTATCCGCGCTCCGGCGTGGCTACGGTGTAGTAGGCGCCTGTCTAGTCCTGTCACTGACAGAGGGGACAGAACAGGGCTAGGGGCCTACCCTATCTCACCGACAAGGGTGGACAGGTCCCATCTCCGAACGGCGCGACGACTTACGGTGCACGCGTCAGCGGGAACCCGGAGGCGTGCTCTGTTCTGCAGTGCTCCTGTCCCATCAAGCGGTACCTTTTAGTCTTATTCTATCCGGCTGGGCACCAGTATATAAGGTGCCCTGCCCCCTCCTATGCGAGGGTCGACACTATGGATTGCTTCACTACACACCGAGAGAACTAGAGAGAAGAGTGGCTACTCGGCTAAAGGCCTGTATTGTACTATGGCTACTCGGTAAACACCCATATAAAGAGAGAGGCAGGAGTAGGGGTGCTTCCTCTACACGAGGGCCCTGAACCTGGGTAAGATCTTGTTGCTTGCAGTGTTTGTGACTTACCACACGCGGCTACTCGCCGTGTGATCCCTCCCCGAGCACCTCCAGCGTCCATCGGCCCCAACATTAGCCATCCCATGACATCTGCTGTGATACCACCACGACAGTTGGCGCCCACCGTGGGGCAGATAGCGACGCTGGCTGGAGTCCATGTTCGAACGGGACTCGTTTCTGCTACTGGGGAGCGCGTGGTCTGTGGTCTTGTCCACAGATTCGGCTCCTTCGACTTCGTCACCGACAACGCCGGAGATTTCGGCGGGAGGCCCATGCTGGCAGGCGGCTCGGTGCTCTCCTTAGGCTCGCACCTCGTCTACGTCGCCACCACCATCATCCGCGAGTTCCCAGAGGAGGTGCTGGTCGCGGAGGATCCTCCTGCTGTGCTCGCTGCCCGCGGAAGGCCGACTGGCTGCTCTGCGGATAGCGTGGAGGTGATGATGACCGGCTTGGCTACCGATGCCGGGAAGGGCGCGGCTGCTGCCGCGGGGGTCATCGAGGATCCTGCTGGTCAGAGGGTTCACAAGCCCTACGAGAAGGACTCCAACATCCCTCTTTCCACTACACCGACGATACCGGCGTCCGCCGTGCGGATGGGCATGCCGCCTCCCACCGAGCTTGAGCTCTTGACCATGAGGGCGCAGCTCGACCGGCAGCGTCAGGAGCTGCTCGCTGAGCACCTGGAGCTTGAGAAGGTTAGGCTCGAGCTTAGCCTAGACCAGAACGAGTACAATAAGGCCCACGGCTTTACTCCTGTTGTTAGGAAGCCTAGCAAAGTAGGCGCTACTCGTCGCAACTTAGGCGTTGAAATGGCAGTAGTTGGTGAGGCTCCTAGCCAGTCGCCACTATAAACACCACTACCAGGCCCATATACAGCACCCCCGCCAAAACACTTAGAGCTGCAGAGGCTGTAGCTGCTGAGTTGCCAAACCTTGCCGGCAACGCGCGCGCTAGGCAGCAGGAGAGGCTCAATGAGCTAGTTCTAGAAGCTGCTCGGCAGAATGAGGAGTTCCGGAAAGCCAATTCGGGTGCCGGTGCTTCTCAGGTTGTGCACTCGCATGCGGTCAGATCTACGGATCAGGCCTCATACCCCGCATCCCAGCCGTGAGAGGGACCAGAGTGTGCGCTCTGGGAAGAGCAGACAGATGCAGGTGTACGACCCGGCTCTCGCCGCAAAACAGCGCGTTGTGCCGCGAGAGTCCGGTCAGAAACACACTACTGCAGGAGCAGGCTATCAAGCCCATAAAGCTCACAGTAAGAGGCAAGATGGAGGCAACGAGGGCCCTTCTCGGCGTCCTGCTGCTCAGCCTACTCGGCAGAGGACGCAGCAGCCTGCTGCACAGCCTACTCGGCAGAGGACGCAGCAGCCTGCTGCAGCACAGCCGCGTGCGGCTGCGCCAGCAGCCAACCCTGTGGTGCAACCCGCTGTTGTGCAGGAGAACAGGTATGATGATGGCTACTCGCTGATGGGGCTAGCCGGCTATGCTGACCCAAGGAATGTTGCTGACCGTCTGGGTGACCGCATGTTGGAGCCCAGTGATGCAAGGTTCAAGCTGGACCTGATTAATCTATCCGCGCAACTCGAGAACAAGGGGCCGCCTGGCCCAGAATGTTTTGGCCCTCGCATCATGAACGAGCCATCAGTGAACCACTTCCAGCTGGCCAGGGGGAGCAAGTGCTACAATGGCAGCACCAAGCCAGAGGACTGGTTGAGTGACTATGTCACAACCGTGCACATTGCAGGCGGCAACCGGAGATGGGCCGTGCGGTATGTTCCGCAGATGCTAGAGGGTCCAGCTCGGACTTGGCTCAACAACCTGCCCAAGGACAGTATCAATTGCTGGCTGGACTTCTCGGAGGCCTTCATCAGCAACTTCACCAGCACGTACAAGAGGCCGAATAGGCCGCAGCAGTTGTCCGCTTGCAAGCAGCGGGAAGATGAGACCGACCGCGAGTATCTTATTCGGTGGAGCACCTTGAGGAACACCTGTGAAGGTGTGAATGAGGCCCAGGCCATTACTTGGTTTGCGCAGGGCTGCAGGCATGGCAGCATGTTGTGGCAGAAGCTGCAGCGCGAGATGCCGAGTACTCTTGCTGAGACCATCAAGATCGCGGACATGTATGCACTCGGCGACCCAACTCAGCCTCTGATGGATTCTTTTGAGCCGAGAAGGAACTACAACAGCAACAAGCGCAATGATTTCCGCAACAAGCACATGGTGACCGGATTGATACTCGGTATGATCGCGAGGAGGTGAATGCTGTGACTACGGCTGCTGGGAGTAGCCAAAGGCAAAAAACTGCTGGAGCCCAGTACAGGCAAAACCAGAATCAGGGCCAAGGCATCAAGAAGCCGTACAATGCTCCCCAGCAGGGTAGCGGCAACACGTATCCCGCTCCGAACTTTGTCTTTGGGAGCATGAGGGATGGGCCGTGCAGCTTCCATACCCGGCATCCGGCCAGGCCAGCCAACCACACTACTCGGCAGTGTAGCTGGTGGGAGCAAATCAAGAATGAGGGCCTGCCCCCTCCTCCTCCTCTGCCAGCTGCGAATGCCAATGTGCAGCCAGCTCAGGCACCTGCTCCCAGGCCTGCAGCCTTCCCGAGAAGAGAGAACGTGAACCAGGTGGCTTTAGGAGCTAACCGCTACTTCAACAACAACGGGTACCGCAACTACAACAACAACGACCGCAACCGCAACTTCTACACCCGCAACAACAACAACAACAACCAAGGTAACAACAACAACGGCAACAATGGCGGTGGAGACCGCAACCAGTACCAGGAACACCACGAGAGCTACATGATCTTCACCTCTGAGCCCGCCGACAAGCAGTCTCTGCACAGGCGTGCGATGGAGGTCAATGCTGTGATTCCTGCTGTGCCACACTACCTGCACTGGTGCAACCAAGAGATCACATGGTCCAGAGCTGATCATCCTAGGGTGATGCCCAACCCGGGTAGCTATGCTTTGGTGGTGGATCCCACCTTCTTGGGCGCTCAGAAGAATGTCAGGTTCAGCAAGGTCCTGATTGACAACGGCAGAAGCATCAACATTGTGTACAGAGACACACTTGAGAAGCTCGGGATGGCCGAGAACATGTTGCTACCCAGCAGGACCACGTTCCATGGCATTGTGCCGGGAGTGTCTTGCTCTCCAATCGGTCGCGTCTAGATAGACGTCCTATTCGGCACCAGGGAGAACTGCCGCACTAAGAGCTTGGCATTCGAGGTGGTTGACCACCAGAGCCCATACCATGCCCTACTCGGTAGGCCTGCTATCAGCAAGTTCATGGCTTCAACCCACGCTGCATACTTGAAGATGAAGATCCCTGGTCCTAATGGAGTGATCACCATCTCGGGTGATTACAAGAGGTCTATGGAGTGTGCCTCTGCTGGTTCCCAGCTGGCGGAGTCCATGGTCATTGCTGCCGAGAAGAAGAAGATGTATGAGGTGGTGGCTATGGCGCAAGCAGCGCAAGGTGGTGCGCCTAGCATGCAGAGTTCCTAGTACGGGACTGCGTTCCAGGCGTCCCAGGAGACAAAGAAGGTCCAGGTTGATCCTGAGTTCCCAGACCGTGTTGCCATCATTGGCGCCGGGTTGGGAGAGAAATAGGAAAGTGAGCTCATCCACTTCCTCCGTGAGAATCGGGACGTGTTTGCCTGGTCCAATGAGGATTTGCCGGTGTCCCGAGGGAGTTGGTTGAGCACTCGCTACATGTGCGGCATGATGCCAAACCAGTGTAGCAGGCGATGCGCCGCTTTGGTGATGAGAGGAGGAAAGCTATCGGTGATCAGATCACCAAGTTGCTGATAAGCAACTTTATCATGGAGGTTTTGCATCCGGACTGGCTAGCCAACCCGGTTATGGTTGAGAAGAAGAAGGAGGACCCCAAGGCGGATACCACATGGCGCATGTGTGTGGACTACACCGACCTGAACAAGGCCTGCCCCAAGGATCCCTTTCCGCTACCCCGCATAGATCAGGTGATCGATTCCACTGCTGGTTGTGAGCTTTTGTCTTTCATAGATGCCTACTCTGGTTTTCATCAGATAGCTCTCAACCCTGCTGATCAAATAAAGACTGCCTTTATTACCCCGTACGGGGCTTATTGCTATCGTGTCATGTGCTTTGGGTTGCGGAATGCTGGGGCTACCTATCAGAGATTGTGACGCCCCGAGATCGGGCATTATGCAGATTTCAGCATTCCCGCTAAAATCCACATAATAACCGATTCCAGGTTGCCACTTGTGATAACATTACAACAGTTCACGAATAATCCACAACAACAACAGAAAAGATATATACAAGAAGACTCAAACGAGTCAAGGATACAACTGATACAATACAAAGATCCAAATAACAACGGAAGAAACAACATAGCGTCCGGCTACGGACAAGATACAAATTGGACTAAGAGTCCTGAAGATAACCGATGGCGTCCAATCCCTGCCCAGGCCGAGCCGGAGGGATTCCCAAGCTAACGTCGTCAGACTTCAAACCTGTTGACTGCAATGTGGAATATGCAGCCACGAAAAGGATTGGTGGGCCAGTATGTTTAAGTACTGGCAAGTGGATAACCCATACTCACAAGATACCAGCGTAACCAATCATCACAAGATACAAATACTTTGGGTACAACGGAAAGGAAGGGATTATTGTAAAGAAGCGGCAGCGGGCTGCACTAACTAACTACAGAGACTCGCTACAACATCCGGCTAAAAGAAAGGGGATAAGATAGCGTATCAGAACCAACTACAACTACTCACCAAGCAATACCCATCCAATGTTACCCCCTACTAAGGAAGCAACCCAAGGAAACTCACACGGTTGATTAAGGTGACATTCATTCTTATGGTGGAGGTAATCTATATTACTAGTCACGTTATCATCATTAAGTGTAAGTTGTCTGAGTACTTGTTAGCCAGCAATTTCACCAAGTCATCCATAACCGCGGACAACACGGCTTCTCGAGAAGATTTAACCCTGCAGGGATGCACCAATTTGGCCGTACACGTAAGAATAACCCGCCAGACGGGGGATCAACCCACCAAGCGAGGTACTCAACACAACCCAACTCTTCTTCGCATCAAGCCCAAAGAACCCCGTGCAGTTGAGCGCACGGCTAATCAAGCCCCACGAAGAAAAGGGGACCCTCATAGCACTCTAAGAACGTGTCTCCCTAAATGCCGACTACAAAAGTTCCACCCTGGCGCCAAGGGTTCGCACCTGCATATGCATGCGGCAAATGGAAAACCCAAACTAAATGAGGCGATTTGGACGAGATGCGAATCGAATCAAAGCTGCGGGGGGCGCCCATACTCGCTTCCCACATGCGGTTAGTGCGCTCATCATGGATCAATGGACAAGACCCTTTTCCTAATTAGGGTCGACACTAGCAGGCCTCAAAACCACGCCGGGCCTCCTGCCGGTGCCTTATCATCAAATTATTATTACCCAAAACATTAACATGTTGTTGATTGAATTGAAACCCAACTATCAAACTAAACAGGTGATATGAAAAAGGACAACAAGACCTGAGCGCAAACAAACCTAAGCATGCAACTACGACACAAGGCCAACAGGGTAAACAAACAACAGTTAATAGGAAGTGGAAGGAAGGCTATATCATGGCTGCAAGGTAAACATATGATAGGATCGAGACACAAGCATCGAATCATAAGGCTAGCATAAGAACAACGGAAAGAATCGGTAACAAGGGATGAAAGGCAGCCATTTGGCAGCAAGTGAGTATACTTGCCTGAGATCCAGCAAATAGAGGTACATCCGAAGAACTTGTCGTTGCTCACATCATCTCAACGTCCTATCCGGGAAGAAGCAACGAACTAGAACAAACACCGGATGCAATAATTACTACTACGGCAAAAGATCCAGCATGATCAAGATATGGATGCATGACAAGTTTAAGGATGCATCAAAGATAAACTAGTTGACATGGTAGACATATTTAAATGGGCCCATATGCAATTTGGATTGCATATGGAAAGGCCCATAAATTAATGTTGAATTAAATGATCTACAAATAACCATCATGTGAAAGTTGATTAGAATGATGCATGTATGATGAAAACAATAAGAAAACAACAATAGCTTCAATTTGAAAAGGTGTTTACCAAGTTTAGAAATTTTATTTATTAAGTTATGAAATTTGGCTTCTTAAGTGAGTTACACAAGCATTTGTTGTTTTCACCCATTTTAATTGTTCAAAACAGATAACAAAATTTATATTTGGAAAGAACACAAAATTTTAGATGGAATACATATTTCATTTGTTGAATTTGGATTTTAGATGAGCAAGTTATTAAATTGACAATTTTAAATGCATTAATTAAGAAACAGTTGTTTTCAGCAATTTTATTTATTCAAAATAGCAAACAAAGTTGATATTTGCAAAGTTCATGAAAAATGGGATGGAAAACATATTTTACATGTTGGAATTGGATTTGAATTGCCCAAGTTATGAATTTTGCAATTTAAAAGGTTTAATTAAATCATTGAATTATTGCACCACTTTTAATTAGGGAAAACAGTAAAAAAATTGCATTGAAAAGGTTGAAAACATGTAGCAAATGTTTCACTGAACATTTTGAGCTATTAAACATAATTTTTGGATCATTATTGAATTTATTCTGCAATTTTTCATAAGTATTTTATTCTGCCCTTTTTAGTAAATAGAGGGAAACATGTTCAAATTTAATTCAATTGTGACCAAATAAAATACCAATGTGTAGAGTTTGTTAAGGCAAATTTTTAGAGCCCAAGTTTGCTCAAAATGGATGAACAGAACTCAAGTTATGAAATTCCAAAGTTTCAACTTTTAATAGCCATTTAGGTATTTAATTATTTAGTGCAAAAATTATTACAGAAACATGTTGCAAACTTGACATTAACAGGAAGAGCACGAAATTATGAATCCACAGAAACTTGAATCGTTGAAATTGGATCAAAATTCAATTTGTTATTGATTTTAGAATTAAAGAATCAGATCTGTTTTCTGGAATTCGAGAGAAAAAAGAAAAAGGCTGAGAAAAAGGAGGTGGCTTTGCGCCGGGGGGGGGGGGGGGGGGGGGGGGAGATTCGAACTCGGGACCTGCTGGTGCGCGCACACAAGGCCTAGCCACTGGGCTGGCTGCTGCGTTTGTTGATAGGTACCACTCGCGAACGGTTTTGAGGTGTGCCTCGGGCCTAAGACTGACGAAACTGAACCAGCAGTTCATCCCGATCGGGAGAAGGGAGGCGGCCGGCGGCCTGCAGCGAGGAAACCACGGCGCGGCGCGATGGCCGGCGTTCAGAGCACGAGGGGAGGGGGGCCTAGGCCGGGACGGTGTGGCCTCACCTCGGTGGTGGTCGGAGTAGGCGACTGGACGCGGGAGGGCGGCGCCATCGTCGAGCATAGCAGCAGATCGGCGGTGGCATTCCGGCGATGGCGTGGCCTCCCTGGTGGACCTCCGCGCCAACCAAGCAGATGGGGACGACGAGGGTGAAGCCCCGTTTCCATTCCCGGGGGAAACGAGGGCCGGAGACGACCACAACACCGACTACACCTCCTCCCCCTTCCGGCCATGGTGGGATTCAGAAAGTGCAGGAAAAATTCAGGGAAGATACAGAGAGAGGAAGGAGAAGGGGAAGGTGGCGGCGGTGGAGAGGGAAGAGATGGAGGCTAGGGTTTTGGAGAAGGAGGGGGGAAGCTGCTTTATGGAGGGAGAGGGGGACCATGGCGGTGGGTGGTTGACAGCGACAGGGGAGGGATCCACGTCCTCCTCGTGCTCCCTGTCGTACGGAGAAGAAGCGTGGAGGTGGGCTGGGCTTGGGGTGGAGAGGAAAAAGCAGGGTGGTGTAACGGCCGGGGTTTTCCCCAAATAGGAATTGTTTGTTTGGTTTCTTTTTTTTTTGCATCATGTCATCTACATTTAAAAAATTTGTCAATCCTATTTTTCATGAAAATTGAGTTGAGTTTGTGGCCCTAAAACTTATTTTTGGATTTTCTTAGTGCCTAAAACAATTTCTGGAAAATATTAAAACAAATCAAGAGAAAAAAAATGTTTAAGGGAGAGAGAGAGCAGCCCAGCCCATCCCATCTCCCAGCCCACCTAGCCTTCTCCTACATTCGTCCGTACAGGCACGAGGAGCGCAGGTCGCTTTCAACCACGACCCCCACCTGCTCCCTCCTCCCTCTCCTTTATCTACCCATCCTCCAAGCCCCCAAACCCTAGCCTCCCTTCTCCCTCTTCCTCCTAGCCGCCACCTTCTTCTTCCTCCCTCCCCAATTCTCCCTCTCTGAAAGTTCTGAACTTTGAAAGGTGCCACCATGGCCGCCACTTTGAGGTCATGGCGCGGCCACCACGGGCACCCACGGCCCTCCCTCTCGCCGGGAATGGAAAGAGGGCGGTGCCCTCTCCCTCCTCGCATCCTCGACGGAGCCCGAGGCGCCCCGTGCCGCCGCCGCCGAGCACGTCATCGCCGCCGTCGTCACCTGTCGAGTTTCTGTACCTCATCGCCGTTCGTCCTTCTTCCTCGACCAGCTACGTGGTGAGCCTCTCCCCTCTCCCCTCTCTCCCCTCTCTCCCCTCTCTCCCCTCTGACCCGCGGCCGCACCACCCATCGCCGCCGGCGAGCAGCTCGCTGATCGCCGCTCTGTTCCGATCGATGCAGGCAGTTGCATCTTGGTTCGTCAGGCCACCCGCACTGCCTCAAAATCCCCTCGGCTCTGTATCTTTCAACAAAGCAGCAGCTAGCCCACTGGTTAGCTCCCTTGCGCGCGCCCAACAGGTGCTGGGTTCGATCCCCCCCCCCAGGCAGAAAAGCCACACCTTTTTCTGCCCTTTTTCCTTTTTTGCCCGAATTTCAGAAACACAGATCTGATGCATTAATTCTAAAATCAATATAAAATTGAATATTGCTCCAATTTCAACGATTCAAGTTTCTGTGGATTCAAAATCTTGTGCTCTTTCCATTAGTAACAACATTGAAATATGTTTCTGTAATAATTTTTGCACTAAATAATTAATTACTGAAAATGCAATAAAAATTGGAAACTTTGGAATTTCATAACTTGAGTTGTGCTCATCCAATTTGAGCAAACTTGGGCTCTAAAAATTTGTCTTAACAAACTCTACACATTGGTATTTTATTTGGTCACAAGTGAATTAATTTTGAGCATGTTTCCTTCTGTTTACTAAAAAGGGCAGAATAAGAATGCTATTGAAAAATTGCATAATAAATTCAATAATAACCCAAAAATTATGTTTAATAGCTCAAAATGTTCAGTGAAACATTTGCTACATGTTTTCAACCTCTTCAATGCAATTTGTTTACTGTTTTTCCCAATTAAAAGTGGTGCAATAATTCAATGCTTTAATTAAACCTTTTAAATTGCAAAATTCATAACTTGGGCAATTCAAATCCAATTCCAACATGTAAAATATCTTTTCCATGCAAAATTGAATAAGCTTTCCAAATATCAACTTTGTTTTCTGTTTTGAATAAATTAAATTGCTGAAAACAACTGTTTCTTATTTAATGCATTTAAAATTGTCAATTTAATAACTTGCTCATCTAAAATCCAAATTCAACAAATGAAATATGTTTTCCATCTAAAATTTTGTGTTCTTTCCAAATATAAATTTTGTTATCTACTTTGAACAATTAAAATGGGTGAAAACAACAAATGCTTGTGTAACTCATTAAAGAAGCCAAATTTCATAACTTAATAAATAAAATTCCAAACTTGGTAAACAATATTTCAAATTGAAGCTATTGTTGTTTTCTTATTGTTTTCATCATCCATGCATCATTCTAATCAACTTTCACATGATGGTTATTTGTAGATCATTTAATTCAACATTAATTCGTGGGCTTTTCCATATGCAATCCAAATTGCATATGGGCCCATTTAAATATGTTACCATGTCAACTAGTTTATCTTTGATGCATCCTTAACCTTGTCATGCATCCATATCTTGATCATGCTGGATCTTTTGCCGTAGAAGTAATTTTTGCATCCGGTGTTTGTTCTAGTTTGTTGCTTCTTCGAGGATAGGACGTTGAGATGATGTGAGCAACGACAAGTTCTTCGGATGTACCTCTACTTGCTGGATTCCAGGAAAGTATACTCACTTGCTGCCTATGGCTGCCTTTCATCACTTGTTACCGATTCTTTCCGTTATCTTTATGCTAGCCTTATGATTCGATGCTTGTGTCTCGATCCTATCATATGTTTTACCTTGAAGCCATGATATAGCCTTCCTTCCACTTCCTATTAACTGGTGTTTGTTTACCTTGTTGGCCCTCGTGTCGTAGTTGCATGCTTAGTGTTGTTTGCGCTCAAGTCTTGTTGTCCGTCTTATCACCGGTTTAGTTTGATAGTTGGGTTTCAATTCAATCAACAATATGTTAATGTTTTGGGTAATAATAATTTGATGATAAGGCACCGGCAGGAGGCCCGGCGTGGTTTTGAGGCCTGCTAGTGTCGACCCTAATTAGGAAACGGGTCTTGTCCATTGATCCATGATGAGCGCACTAACCGCATGTGGGAAGCGAGTATGGGCGCCCCCCGCAATTCTGATTCGATTCGCATCTCGTCCAAATCGCCTCATTTAGTTCGGGTTTTCCATTTGCCGCATGCATATTCAGGTGCGAACCCTTGGCGCCAGGGTGGAACTTTTGTAGTCGGCATTTAGGGAGACACATTCTTAGAGTGCTATGAGGGTCCCCTTTTCTTCGTGGGGCTTGATTAGCCGTGCGCTCAATTGCATGGGGTTCTTTGGGCTTGATGCGAAGAAGAGTTGGGTTGTGTTGAGTACCTCGCTTGGTGGGTTGATCCCCTGTCTGGCGGGTTATTCTTACGTGTACGGCCAAATTGGTGCATCCCTGCAGGGTTAAATCTTCTCGAGAAGCCGTGTTGTCCGCGGTTATGGATGACTTGGTGAAAGTGCTGGCTAACAAGTGCTCGGACAAATTACACTTAACGATGATAACTTGACTAGTAATATAGATCACCTCCACCATAAAAATGAATGTCACCTTAATCAACCGTGTGAGTTTCCTTGGGTTGCTTCCTTAGTAGGGGGTAACATTGGATGTGTATTGTTTGGTGAGTAGTTGTAGTTGGTTCTGATACGCTATCTTATCCCTTTCTTTTAGCCGGATGTTGTAGCGAGTCTCTGTAGTTAGTTAGTGCAGCCAGCTGCCGCTCCTTTGCAATAATCCCTTCCTTTCCGTTGTACCCAAAGTATTTGTATCTTGTGATGATTGGTTACGCTGGTATCTTGTGAGTATGGGTTATCCACTTGCCAGTACTTAACCGTACTGACCCACGAATCCTTTTCGTGGCTGCATATTCCACATTGCAGTCAACAGGTTTGAAGTCTGACGACGTTAGCTTGGGAATCCCTCCGGCTTGGCCTGGGCAGGGATTGGACGCCATCGGTTATCTTCATGACTCTTAGTCCAATTTGGATCTTGTCCGTAGTCGGACACTATGTTGTTTCTTCTGCTGTTATTTGGATCTTTGTATTGTATCAGTTGTATCCTTGACTCGTTTGAGTCGTCTTGTATATATCTTTTCTGTTGTTGTTGCGGAATATTCGTGAACTGTTGTAATGTTATCACAAGTGGCAACCTGGAATCGGTTATTATGTGGATTTTGGCGGGAATGCTGAAATCTGCATAGTGCCCGATCTCGGGGCGTCACAAATGGTATCAGAGCCAGGTTTACGATTCCCGAAGTTGTTTCAATACGAATGGTTATCGAAGCAACGGGTCCGCAAAGCCTGTAGGATAACCTCGCTA
This sequence comes from Alopecurus myosuroides, assembly GCA_028641055.1. Classification (NCBI taxonomy): domain Eukaryota; kingdom Viridiplantae; phylum Streptophyta; class Magnoliopsida; order Poales; family Poaceae; genus Alopecurus; species Alopecurus myosuroides. Next base: position 102,872,505 of record CM054060.1, read on the forward strand.
ACGGTCGTTGTTACTAGAGTGTCAAAAACTATTTCTGCTAAACTGTTTTGGAAACATCTCAATAGGATTCTTGTTTTCTCCTTATCTCTATTCTATTTCCCCTCCCATCTTATTTGTTTTGGATTCTCCCCTCTTGTCTATTTTTCAAAGTTTTAGGATGCTACGTGGGTGGACGTTTTCTGAGCCTTTAACCTAATAGGTTCGATCATCGGAAGATTCCTGGTGGAAGAACATCGTCATCAGCCCGAGCAAGAATCTCTTGTTAGTGGTGTCGAGAAACTTTTGTTAGTGGTGTCGAGAAGAAGAGATCCACCCACTGACCCGGGAAATCAACCACAGCACGAAGACTCCGTAGTTGAAACCGCTCTTCCCCTTACCTTTGGGTGGATTGCGAGGGCGCAATCCCTTGTTAGTGGTGTCGTCTGTAACGACCGGGGTTTTCCCCAAATAGGAATTGTTTGTTTGGTTTCTTTTTTTTTGCATCATGTCATCATGCCATCTGCATCATAAAACTCACCAAACATTTAAAAAATTTGTCAATCCTATTTTTCATGAAAATTGAGTTGAGTTTGTGGCCCTAAAACTTATTTTTGGATTTTCTTAGTGCCTAAAACAATTTCTGGAAAATATTAAAACAAATCAAGAGAAAAAAAATGTTTAAGGGAGAGAGAGAGCAGCCCAGCCCATCCCATCTCCCAGCCCACCTAGCCTTCTCCTACCTTCGTCCGTACAGGCACGAGGAGCGCAGGTCGCTTTCAACCACGACCCCCACCTGCTCCCTCCTCCCTCTCCTTTATCTACCCATCCTCCAAGCCCCCAAACCCTAGCCTCCCTTCTCCCTCTTCCTCCTAGCCGCCACCTTCTTCTTCCTCCCTCCCCAATTCTCCCTCTCTGAAAGTTCTGAACTTTGAAAGGTGCCACCATGGCCGCCACTTTGAGGTCATGGCGCGGCCACCACGGGCACCCACGGCCCTCCCTCTCGCCGGGAATGGAAAGAGGGCGGTGCCCTCTCCCTCCTCGCATCCTCGACGGAGCCCGAGGCGCCCCGTGCCGCCGCCGCCGAGCACGTCATCGCCGCCGTCGTCACCTGTCGAGTTTCTGTACCTCATCGCCGTTCGTCCTTCTTCCTCGACCAGCTGCGTGGTGAGCCTCTCCCCTCTCCCCTCTCTCCCCTCTCTCTCTCCCCTCTCTCCCCTCTCTCCCCTCTGACCCGCGGCCGCACCACCCATCGCCGCCGGCGAGCAGCTCGCTGATCGCCGCTCTATTCCGATCGATGCAGGCAGTTGCATCTTGGTTCGTCAGGCCACCCGCACTGCCTCAAAATCCCCTCGGCTCTGTATCTTTCAACAAAGCAGCAGCTAGCCCACTGGTTAGCTCCCTTGCGCGCGCCCAACAGGTGCTGGGTTCGATCCCCCCCCCCCCCCCCCCCCAGGCAGAAAAGCCACACCTTTTTCTGCCCTTTTTCCTTTTTTTGCCCGAATTTCAGAAACACAGATCTGATGCATTAATTCTAAAATCAATATAAAATTGAATATTGCTCCAATTTCAACGATTCAAGTTTCTGTGGATTCAAAATCTTGTGCTCTTTCCATTAGTAACAACATTGAAATATGTTTCTGTAATAATTTTTGCACTAAATAATTAATTACTGAAAATGCAATAAAAATTGGAAACTTTGGAATTTCATAACTTGAGTTGTGCTCATCCAATTTGAGCAAACTTGGGCTCTAAAAATTTGTCTTAACAAACTCTACACATTGGTATTTTATTTGGTCACAAGTGAATTAATTTTGAGCATGTTTCCTTCTGTTTACTAAAAAGGGCAGAATAAGAATGCTATTGAAAAATTGCATAATAAATTCAATAATAACCCAAAAATTATGTTTAATAGCTCAAAATGTTCAGTGAAACATTTGCTACATGTTTTCAACCTCTTCAATGCAATTTGTTTACTGTTTTTCCCAATTAAAAGTGGTGCAATAATTCAATGCTTTAATTAAACCTTTTAAATTGCAAAATTCATAACTTGGGCAATTCAAATCCAATTCCAACATGTAAAATATCTTTTCCATGCAAAATTGAATAAGCTTTCCAAATATCAACTTTGTTTTCTGTTTTGAATAAATTAAATTGCTGAAAACAACTGTTTCTTATTTAATGCATTTAAAATTGTCAATTTAATAACTTGCTCATCTAAAATCCAAATTCAACAAATGAAATATGTTTTCCATCTAAAATTTTGTGTTCTTTCCAAATATAAATTTTGTTATCTACTTTGAACAATTAAAATGGGTGAAAACAACAAATGCTTGTGTAACTCATTAAAGAAGCCAAATTTCATAACTTAATAAATAAAATTCCAAACTTGGTAAACAATATTTCAAATTGAAGCTATTGTTGTTTTCTTATTGTTTTCATCATCCATGCATCATTCTAATCAACTTTCACATGATGGTTATTTGTAGATCATTTAATTCAACATTAATTTGTGGGCTTTTCCATATGCAATCCAAATTGCATATGGGCCCATTTAAATATGTTACCATGTCAACTAGTTTATCTTTGATGCATCCTTAACCTTGTCATGCATCCATATCTTGATCATGCTGGATCTTTTGCCGTAGAAGTAATTTTTGCATCCGGTGTTTGTTCTAGTTCGTTGCTTCTTCGAGGATAGGACGTTGAGATGATGTGAGCAACGACAAGTTCTTCGGATGTACCTCTACTTGCTGGATTCCAGGAAAGTATACTCACTTGCTGCCTATGGCTGCCTTTCATCACTTGTTACCGATTCTTTCCGTTATCTTTATGCTAGCCTTATGATTCGATGCTTGTGTCTCGATCCTATCATATGTTTTACCTTGAAGCCATGATATAGCCTTCCTTCCACTTCCTATTAACTGGTGTTTGTTTACCTTGTTGGCCCTCGTGTCATAGTTGCATGCTTAGTGTTGTTTGCGCTCAAGTCTTGTTGTCCGTCTTATCACCGGTTTAGTTTGATAGTTGGGTTTCAATTCAATCAACAATATGTTAATGTTTTGGGTAATAATAATTTGATGATAAGGCACCGGCAGGAGGCCCGGCGTGGTTTTGAGGCCTGCTAGTGTCGACCCTAATTAGGAAAAGGGTCTTGTCCATTGATCCATGATGAGCGCACTAACCGCATGTGGGAAGCGAGTATGGGCGCCCCCCGCAATTCTGATTCGATTCGCATCTCGTCCAAATCGCCTCATTTAGTTCGGGTTTTCCATTTGCCGCATGCATATGCAGGTGCGAACCCTTGGCGCCAGGGTGGAACTTTTGTAGTCGGCATTTAGGGAGACACATTCTTAGAGTGCTATGAGGGTCCCCTTTTCTTCGTGGGGCTTGATTAGCCGTGCGCTCAATTGCACGGGGTTCTTTGGGCTTGATGCGAAGAAGAGTTGGGTTGTGTTGAGTACCTCGCTTGGTGGGTTGATCCCCTGTCTGGCGGGTTATTCTTACGTGTACGGCCAAATTGGTGCATCCCTGCAGGGTTAAATCTTCTCGAGAAGCCGTGTTGTCCGCGGTTATGGATGACTTGGTGAAAGTGCTGGCTAACAAGTACTCAGACAAATTACACTTAACGATGATAACTTGACTAGTAATATAGATCACCTCCACCATAAAAATGAATGTCACCTTAATCAACCGTGTGAGTTTCCTTGGGTTGCTTCCTTAGTAGGGGGTAACATTGGATGTGTATTGTTTGGTGAGTAGTTGTAGTTGGTTCTGATACGCTATCTTATCCCTTTCTTTTAGCCGGATGTTGTAGCGAGTCTCTGTAGTTAGTTAGTGCAGCCAGCTGCCGCTCCTTTGCAATAATCCCTTCCTTTCCGTTGTACCCAAAGTATTTGTATCTTGTGATGATTGGTTACGCTGGTATCTTGTGAGTATGGGTTATCCACTTGCCAGTACTTAACCGTACTGACCCACGAATCCTTTTCGTGGCTGCATATTCCACATTGCAGTCAACAGGTTTGAAGTCTGACGACGTTAGCTTGGGAATCCCTCCGGCTTGGCCTGGGCAGGGATTGGACGCCATCGGTTATCTTCAGGACTCTTAGTCCAATTTGGATCTTGTCCGTAGTCGGACACTATGTTGTTTCTTCCGCTGTTATTTGGATCTTTGTATTGTATCAGTTGTATCCTTGACTCGTTTGAGTCGTCTTGTATATATCTTTTCTGTTGTTGTTGCGGAATATTCGTGAACTGTTGTAATGTTATCACAAGTGGCAACCTGGAATCGGTTATTATGTGGATTTTGGCGGGAATGCTGAAATCTGCATAGTGCCCGATCTCGGGGCGTCACAAATGGTATCAGAGCCAGGTTTCCGATTCCCGAAGTTGTTTCAATACGAATGGTTATCGAAGCAACGGGTCCGCAAAGCCTGTAGGATAACCTCGCTAACGGTCGTTGTTACTAGAGTGTCAAAAACTATTTCTGCTAAACTGTTTTGGAAACATCTCAATAGTATTCTTGTTTTCTCCTTATCTCTATTCTATTTCCCCTCCCATCTTATTTGTTTTGGATTCTCCCCTCTTGTCTATTTTCAAAGTTTTAGGATGCTACGTGGGTGGACGTTTTCTGAGGCTTTAACCTAATAGGTTCGATCATCGGAAGATTCCTGGTGGAAGAACATCGTCATCAGCCCGAGCAAGAATCTCTTGTTAGTGGTGTCGAGAAACTTTTGTTAGTGGTGTCGAGAAGAAGAGATCCACCCACTGACCCGGGAAATCAACCGCAGCACGAAGACTCCGTAGTTGAAACCTCTCTTCCCCTTGCCTTTGGGTGGATTGCGAGGGCGCAATCCCTTGTTAGTGGTGTCGTCTGTAACGGCCGGGGTTTTCCCCAAATAGGAATTGTTTGTTTGGTTTCTTTTTTTTTGCATCATGTCATCATGCCATCTGCATCATAAAACTCACCAAACATTTTAAAAATTTGTCAATCCTATTTTTCATGAAAATTGAGTTGAGTTTGTGGCCCTAAAACTTATTTTTGGATTTTCTTAGTGCCTAAAACAATTTCTGGAAAATATTAAAACAAATCAAGAGAAAAAAATGTTTAAGGGAGAGAGAGAGCAGCCCAGCCCATCCCATCCCATCTCCCAGCCCACCTAGCCTTCTCCTACCTTCGTCCGTACAGGCACGAGGAGCGCAGGTCGCTTTCAACCACGACCCCCACCTGCTCCCTCCTCCCTCTCCTTTATCTACCCATCCTCCAAGCCCCCAAACCCTAGCCTCCCTTCTCCCTGTTCCTCCTAGCCGCCACCTTCTTCTTCCTCCCTCCCCAATTCTCCCTCTCTGAAAGTTCTGAACTTTGAAAGGTGCCACCATGGCCGCCACTTTGAGGTCATGGCGCGGCCACCACGGGCACCCACGGCCCTCCCTCTCGCCGGGAATGGAAAGAGGGCGGTGCCCTCTCCCTCCTTGCATCCTTGACGGAGCCCGAGGCGCCCCGTGCCGCCGCCGCCGAGCACGTCATCGCCGCCGTCGTCACCTGTCGAGTTTCTGTACCTCATCGCCGTTCGTCCTTCTTCCTCGACCAGCTGCGTGGTGAGCCTCTCCCCTCTCCCCTCTCTCCCCTCTCTCTCTCCCCTCTCTCCCCTCTGACCCGCGGCCGCACCACCCATCGCCGCCGGCGAGCAGCTCGCTGATCGCCGCTCTGTTCCGATCGATGCAGGCAGTTGCATCTTGGTTCGTCAGGCCACCCGCACTGCCTCAAAATCCCCTCGGCTCTGTATCTTTCAACAAAGCAGCAGCTAGCCCACTGGTTAGCTCCCTTGCGCGCGCCCAACAGGTGCTGGGTTCGATCCCCCCCCCCAGGCAGAAAAGCCACACCTTTTTCTGCCCTTTTTCCTTTTTTTGCCCGAATTTCAGAAACACAGATCTGATGCATTAATTCTAAAATCAATATAAATTTGAATATTGCTCCAATTTCAACGATTCAAGTTTCTGTGGATTCAAAATATTGTGCTCTTTCCATTAGTAACAACATTGAAATATGTTTCTGTAATAATTTTTGCACTAAATAATTAATTACTGAAAATGCAATAAAAATTGGAAACTTTGGAATTTCATAACTTGAGTTGTGCTCATCCAATTTGAGCAAACTTGGGCTCTAAAAATTTGTCTTAACAAACTCTACACATTGGTATTTTATTTGGTCACAAGTGAATTAATTTTGAGCATGTTTCCTTCTGTTTACTAAAAAGGGCAGAATAAGAATGCTATTGAAAAATTGCATAATAAATTCAATAATAACCCAAAAATTATGTTTAATAGCTCAAAATGTTCAGTGAAACATTTGCTACATGTTTTCAACCTCTTCAATGCAATTTGTTTACTGTTTTTCCCAATTAAAAGTGGTGCAATAGTTCAATGCTTTAATTAAACCTTTTAAATTGCAAAATTCATAACTTGGGCAATTCAAATCCAATTCCAACATGTAAAATATCTTTTCCATGAAAAATTGAATAAGCTTTCCAAATATCAACTTTGTTTTCTGTTTTGAATAAATTAAATTGCTGAAAACAACTGTTTCTTATTTAATGCATTTAAAATTGTCAATTTAATAACTTGCTCATCTAAAATCCAAATTCAACAAATGAAATATGTTTTCCATCTAAAATTTTGTGTTCTTTCCAAATATAAATTTTGTTATCTACTTTGAACAATTAAAATGGGTGAAAACAACAAATGCTTGTGTAACTCATTTAAGAAGCCAAATTTCATAACTTCATAAATAAAATTCCAAACTTGGTAAACAATATTTCAAATTGAAGCTATTGTTGTTTTCTTATTGTTTTAATCATCCATGCATCATTCTAATCAACTTTCACATGATGGTTATTTGTATATCATTTAATTCAACATTAATTCGTGGGCTTTTCCATATGCAATCCAAATTGCATATGGGCCCATTTAAATATGTTACCATGTCAACTAGTTTATCTTTGATGCATCCTTAACCTTGTCATGCATCCATATCTTGATCATGATGGATCTTTTGCCGTAGAAGTAATTTTTGCATCCGGTGTTTGTTCTAGTTCGTTGCTTCTTCGCGGATAGGACGTTGAGATGATGTGAGCAACGACAAGTTCTTCGGATGTACCTCTACTTGCTGGATTCCAGGCAAGTATACTCACTTGCTGCCTATGGCTGCCTTTCATCACTTGTTACCGATTCTTTCTGTTATCTTTATGCTAGCCTTATGATTCGATGCTTGTGTCTCGATCCTATCATATGTTTTACCTTGCAGCCATGATATAGCCTTCCTTCCACTTCCTATTAACTGTTGTTTGTTTACCTTGTTGGCCCTCGTGTCGTAGTTGCATGCTTAGTGTTGTTTGCGCTCAAGTCTTGTTGTCCGTCTTATCACCGGTTTAGTTTGATAGTTGGGTTTCAATTCAATCAACAATATGTTAATGTTTTGGGTAATAATAATTTGATGATAAGGCACCGGCAGGAGGCCCGGCGTCGTTTTGAGGCCTGCTAGTGTCGACCCTAATTAGGAAAAGGGTCTTGTCCATTGATCCATGATGAGCGCACTAACCGCATGTGGGAAGCGAGTATGGGCGCCCCCCGCAATTCTGATTCGATTCGCATCTCGTCCAAATCGCCTCATTTAGTTCGGGTTTTCCATTTGCCGCATGCATATGCAGGTGCGAACCCTTGGCGCCAGGGTGGAACTTTTGTAGTCGGCATTTAGGGAGACACGTTCTTAGAGTGCTATGAGGGTCCCCTTTTCTTCGTGGGGCTTGATTAGCCGTGCGCTCAATTGCACGGGGTTCTTTGGGCTTGATGCGAAGAAGAGTTGGGTTGTGTTGAGTACCTCGCTTGGTGGGTTGATCCCCCGTCTGGTGGGTTATTCTTACGTGTACGGCCAAATTGGTGCATCCCTGCAGGGTTAAATCTTCTCGAGAAGCCGTGTTGTCCGTGGTTATGGATGACTTGGTGAAAGTGCTGGCTAACAAGTACTCAGACAACTTACACTTAACGATGATAACTTGACTAATAATATAGATCACCTCCACCATAAAAATGAATGTCACCTTAATCAACCGTGTGAGTTTCCTTGGGTTGCTTCCTTAGTAGGGGGTAACATTGGATGGGTATTGTTTGGTGAGTAGTTGTAGTTGGTTCTGATACGCTATCTTATCCCTTTCTTTTAGCCGGATGTTGTAGCGAGTCTCTGTAGTTAGTTAGTGCAGCCAGCTGCCGCTCCTTTGCAATAATCCCTTCCTTTCCGTTGTACCCAAAGTATTTGTATCTTGTGATGATTGGTTACGCTGGTATCTTGTGAGTATGGGTTATCCACTTGCCAGTACTTAACCGTACTGACCCACGAATCCTTTTCGTGGCTGCATATTCCACATTGCAGTCAACAGGTTTGAAGTCTGACGACGTTAGCTTGGGAATCCCTCCGGCTTGGCCTGGGCAGGGATTGGACGCCATCGGTTATCTTCAGGACTCTTAGTCCAATTTGGATCTTGTCCGTAGTCGGACACTATGTTGTTTCTTCCGCTGTTATTTGGATCTTTGTATTGTATCAGTTGTATCCTTGACTCGTTTGAGTCGTCTTGTATATATCTTTTCTGTTGTTGTTGTTGCGGAATATTCGTGAACTGTTGTAATGTTATCACAAGTGGCAACCTGGAATCGGTTATTATGTGGATTTTGGCGGGAATGCTGAAATCTGCACAGTGCCCGATCTCGGGGCGTCACAAATGGTAACAGAGCCAGGTTTCCGATTCCCGAAGTTGTTTCAATACGAATGGTTATCGAAGCAACGGGTCCGCAAAGCCTGTAGGGTAACCTCTCTAACGGTCGTTGTTACTAGAGTGTCAAAAACTATTTCTGCTAAACTGTTTTGGAAACATCTCAATAGGATTCTTGTTTTCTCCTTATCTCTATTCTATTTCCCCTCCCATCTTATTTGTTTTGGATTCTCCCCTCTTGTCTATTTTCAAAGTTTTAGGATGCTACGTGGGTGGACGTTTTCTGAGCCTTTAACCTAATAGGTTCGATCATCGGAAGATTCCTGGTGGAAGAACATCGTCATCAGCCCGAGCAAGAATCTCTTGTTAGTGGCATCGAGAAACTTTTGTTAGTGGTGTCGAGAAGAAGAGATCCACCCACTGACCCGGGAAATCAACCGCAGCACGAAGACTCCGTAGTTGAAACCTCTCTTCCCCTTGCCTTTGGGTGGATTGCGAGGGCGCAATCCCTTGTTAGTGGTGTCGTATGTAACGGCCGGGGTTTTCCCCAAATAGGAATTGTTTGTTTGGTTTCTTTTTTTTTTGCATCATGTCATCATGCCATCTGCATCATAAAACTCACCAAACATTTAAAAAAATTGTCAATCCTATTTTTCATGAAAATTGAGTTGAGTTTGTGGCCCTAAAACTTATTTTTGGATTTTCTTAGTGCCTAAAACAATTTCTGGAAAATATTAAAACAAATCAAGAGAAAAAAAATGTTTAAGGGAGAGAGAGAGCAGCCCAGCCCATCCCATCTCCCAGCCCACCTAGCCTTCTCTTACCTTCGTCCGTACAGGCACGAGGAGCGCAGGTCGCTTTCAACCACGACGCCCACCTGCTCCCTCCTCCCTCTACTTTATCTACCCATCCTCCAAGCCCCCAAACCCTAGCCTCCCTTCTCCCTCTTCCTCCTAGCCGCCACCTTCTTCTTCCTCCCTCCCCAATTCTCCCTCTCTGAAAGTTCTGAACTTTGAAAGGTGCCACCATGGCCGCCACTTTGAGGTCATGGCGCGGCCACCACGGGCACCCACGGCCCTCCCTCTCGCCGGGAATGGAAAGAGGGCGGTGCCCTCTCCCTCCTCGCATCCTCGACGGAGCCTGAGGCGCCCCATGCCGCCGCCGCCGAGCACGTCATCGCCGCCGTTGTCACCTGTCGAGTTTCTGTACCTCATCGCCGTTCGTCCTTCTTCCTCGACCAGCTGCGTGGTGAGCCTCTCCCCTCTCCCCTCTTTCCCCTCTCTCTCTCACCTCTCTCCCCTCTGCCCCGCGGCCGCACCACCCATCGCCTCCGGCGAGCAGCTCGCTGATCGCCGCTCTGTTCCGATCGATGCAGGCAGTTGCATCTTGGTTCGTCAGGCCACCCGCACTGCCTCAAAATCCCCTCGGCTCTGTATCTTTCAACAAAGCAGCAGCTAGCCCACTGGTTAGCTCCCTTGCGTGCACCTAACAGGTGCTGGGTTCGATCCCCCCCCCCCCCCCAGGCAGAAAAGCCACACCTTTTTCTGCCCTTTTTCCTTTTTTTGCCCGAATTTCAGAAACACAGATCTGATGCATTAATTCTAAAATCAATATAAAATTGAATATTGCTCCAATTTCAACGATTCAAGTTTCCGTGGATTCAAAATCTTGTGCTCTTTCCATTAGTAACGACATTGCAATATGTTTCTGTAATAATTTTTGCACTAAATAATTAATTACTGAAAATGCAATAAAAATTGGAAACTTTGGAATTTCATAACTTGAGTTGTGCTCATCCAATTTGAGCAAACTTGGGCTCTAAAAATTTGTCTTAACTAACTCTACACATTGGTATTTTATTTGGTCACAAGTGAATTAATTTTGAGCATGTTTCCTTCTGTTTACTAAAAAGGGCAGAATAAGAATGCTATTGAAAAAATGCATAATAAATTCAATAATAACCAAAAAATTATGTTTAATAGCTCAAAATGTTCAGTGAAACATTTTCTACATGTTTTCAACCTTTTCAATGCAATTTGTTTACTGTTTTTCCCAATTAAAAGTGGTGCAATAATTCAATGCTTTAATTAAACCTTTTAAATTGCAAAATTCATAACTTGGGCAATTCAAATCCAATTCCAACATGTAAAATATGTTTTCCATGCAAAATTGAATAAGCTTTTCAAATATCAACTTTGTTTTCTGTTTTGAATAAATTAAATTGCTGAAAACAACTGTTTCTTATTTAATGCATTTAAAATTGTCAATTTAATAACTTGCTCATCTAAAATCCAAATTCAACAAATGAAATATGTTTTCCATCTAAAATTTTGTGTTCTTTCCAAATATAAATTTTGTTATCTACTTTGAACAATTAAAATGGGTGAAAACAACAAATTCTTGTGTAACTCATTTAAGAAGCCAAATTTCATAACTTAATAAATAAAATTCCAAACTTGGTAAACAATATTTCAAATTGAAGCTATTGTTGTTTTCTTATTGTTTTCATCATCCATGCATCATTCTAATCAACTTTCACATGATGGTTATTTGTAGATCATTTAATTCAACATTAATTCATGGGGTTTTCCATATGCAATCCAAATTGCATATGGGCCCATTTAAATATGTTACCATGTCAACTAGTTTATCTTTGATGCATCCTTAAACTTGTCATGCATCCATATCTTGATCATGATGGATCTTTTGCCGTAGAAGTAATTTTTGCATCCGGTGTTTGTTCTAGTTCGTTGCTTCTTCGCGGATAGGACGTTGAGATGATGTGAGCAACGACAAGTTCTTCGGATGTACCTCTACTTGCTGGATTCCAGGCAAGTATACTCACTTGCTGCCTATGGCTGCCTTTCATCACTTGTTACCGATTCTTTCTGTTATCTTTATGCTAGCCTTATGATTCGATGCTTGTGTCTCGATCCTATCATATGTTTTACCTTGCAGCCATGATATAGCCTTCCTTCCACTTCCTATTAACTGTTGTTTGTTTACCTTGTTGGCCCTCGTGTCGTAGTTGCATGCTTAGTGTTGTTTGCGCTCAAGTCTTGTTGTCCGTCTTATCACCGGTTTAGTTTGATAGTTGGGTTTCAATTCAATCAACAATATGTTAATGTTTTGGGTAATAATAATTTGATGATAAGGCACCGGCAGGAGGCCCGGCGTGGTTTTGAGGCCTGCTAGTGTCGACCCTAATTAGGAAAAGGGTCTTGTCCATTGATCCATGATGAGCGCACTAACCGCATGTGGGAAGCGAGTATGGGCGCCCCCCGCAATTCTGATTCGATTCGCATCTCGTCCAAATCGCCTCATTTAGTTCGGGTTTTCCATTTGCCGCATGCATATGCAGGTGCGAACCCTTGGCGCCAGGGTGGAACTTTTGTAGTCGGCATTTAGGGAGACACGTTCTTAGAGTGCTATGAGGGTCCCCTTTTCTTCGTGGGGCTTGATTAGCCGTGCGCTCAATTGCACGGGGTTCTTTGGGCTTGATGCGAAGAAGAGTTGGGTTGTGTTGAGTACCTCGCTTGGTGGGTTGATCCCCCGTCTGGCGGGTTATTCTTACGTGTACGGCCAAATTGGTGCATCCCTGCAGGGTTAAATCTTCTCGAGAAGCCGTGTTGTCCGCGGTTATGGATGACTTGGTGAAAGTGCTGGCTAACAAGTACTCAGACAACTTACACTTAACGATGATAACTTGACTAATAATATAGATCACCTCCACCATAAAAATGAATGTCACCTTAATCAACCGTGTGAGTTTCCTTGGGTTGCTTCCTTAGTAGGGGGTAACATTGGATGGGTATTGTTTGGTGAGTAGTTGTAGTTGGTTCTGATACGCTATCTTATCCCTTTCTTTTAGCCGGATGTTGTAGCGAGTCTCTGTAATTAGTTAGTGCAGCCAGCTGCCGCTCCTTTGCAATAATCCCTTCCTTTCCGTTGTACCCAAAGTATTTGTATCTTGTGATGATTGGTTACGCTGGTATCTTGTGAGTATGGGTTATCCACTTGCCAGTACTTAACCGTACTGACCCACGAATCCTTTTCGTGGCTGCATATTCCACATTGCAGTCAACAGGTTTGAAGTCTGACGACGTTAGCTTGGGAATCCCTCCGGCTTGGCCTGGGCAGGGATTGGACGCCATCGGTTATCTTCAGGACTCTTAGTCCAATTTGGATCTTGTCCGTAGTCGGACACTATGTTGTTTCTTCCGCTGTTATTTGGATCTTTGTATTGTATCAGTTGTATCCTTGACTCGTTTGAGTCGTCTTGTATATATCTTTTCTGTTGTTGTTGTTGTGGAATATTCATGAACTGTTGTAATGTTATCACAAGTGGCAACCTGGAATCGGTTATTATGTGGATTTTGGCGGGAATGCTGAAATCTGCATAGTGCCCGATCTCGGGGCGTCACAGGTGGTAGGTGGGCTGGCCCTTGTTGGGCTGGCCTGCCTCCTCTAGCTCAGCTTTTTTTATTTTTTTTGTTTTTCTGTTTGCACATTTTTTTTGTAGGAAAGAGAGAGAGAGAGAAAAGGAATAGGTTTTTTTTAGGGTTTTATTTTATGCAATAATTTTTGTTGAAATACCTAACAGCAAGATCAAATGTTTGTTAACTTTATTTTCAAAAATTTCAAATTGCCCATTGATTTGAATTTGCCATTTTGATTTCAAATAGTGTTTCATAAAGAATGGTTTTTGAAATACCCAAGCAAATATTAATTCCAATTCAACTTATATTGAAAAACAATTTGAGTTTGAAAAACACAGGTGCTTTGTTTGAAATTTTTTAAATTGATTTGAATTTTTGTTTTGTGTTTGAATTGGGTTGCAAACAAGGTGCAGATGATGCATGTGATGTAATGCCAAAAAGGAAAACAACCAATTTTCTATCTTAGGGAAAACACCCCAGGTGTTACAGAGATGCATGGAGAAATGCTTGCATGATCAAATTGGCAAAAATGTGCAGGTGTACGTAGATCATTGTCATCAAAACGAATAAAACACATACTCTACTTAGTGACATTGAGGAAACATTTGCCAACTTGCGCAAGTACAAGATGAAGTTGAATCCGACTAAATGCACCTTTGGCGTCCCGGCTGGCAAGCTACTCGGTTTCTTGGTATCCAGTCGGGGCATTGAGGCCAATCCTTCAAAGATAAAAGCTATAGAGAGCATGTCTTTACCGAGATCACTGAAGGATGTGCAAAAGTTCACTGGTTGCTTGGCTTCTCTGAGCCGCTTCCTGGGCAGAATGGGCGAGAAGGCCTTGCCTCTGTATCAGTTGATGAAGAAGAGTGACAAGTTCGTCTGGACACCGCAAGCTGATGTAGCATTCAAGGAATTGAAAGCCATGCTGGGTAGCGCTCCCATCTTGGCTAGTCCGCTACCCAAAGAGCCAATGCTGCTGTACATTGCTGCGACTAGCCGAGTGGTCAGCGTTGTGATTGTGGTGGAGAGAGAAGAGGAAGGCAAGACTGTGCAGCGGCCAGTATACTATCTCAGTGAAGTGCTGTCCAGCTCCAAGAAGAACTACCCGCATTACCAGAAGATGACTTATGGCATGTACCTGGGCGCCAAGAAGTTGAAGCATTATTTCCAAGAGCATCCCATCACTGTGGTGAGTTCTCCTCCCATCTCGGACATCATGGGCAACAAGGAGGCAAGTGGCAGAGTAGCCAAGTGGGCGATTGAGCTGGCCGCGTACGCTCCTGCGTATGCGAGAAGAGAAGCCATCAAGTCTCATATCCTAGCAGATTTTCTGGTGGATTGGGCTGAGGTGCAGTATGAGCCTCCTACTCCGGTAGCCAACTACTGGAAGATGCACTTTGATGGATCTAAGGTGAAGGAATGCCTGGGTGCTGGCGTGGTGCTCACGTCGCCCAAGAGAGATCAACTCAAGTACGTGCTGCAAATTCATTTCAAGGCATCCAACAATGTAGCAGAGTACGAGGCCGTGGTACACGGTTTGAAGGTGGCCAAGGAGGTTGGCGTGCAGCGCATCATATGATATGGCGACTCGGATCTAGTGGTGCAACAAGTTTCAGGCACCTGGGATGCTCTGGATGCCAACATGGCTTCATATCGGTTTTTGGTGCAAACCATGACTGGGTTCTTTGAAGGGTGCGAGTTCAAGCACATACACCAAGCAGAGAACGAGGCAGCTGATGAGCTATCCAAGTTGGGGTCTTCTCGGCAATACATCCCGGCTGGGGTTGCCTTGGAGCATTTGAGAAAGCCATCTATCAAGCCATCCCCCAACTCAGAGTCTATATTTGTTCCTTCTCTGCCTGGCGAGGAAGCTGTTCCCATGGAGATCGACTGGGAGGCTGCAAAAGAGAACCCGGCGACTGCCGTCTCCAACCCGGGGACTGGCACCTACAACCCGGGGACTGGCCCTTCTTACTCGGGGACTGCCCCTCCTAACTCGGGGACTGTCGCATTCATTGAGGGGGTCCTTGCTGAGTGCTCGGGGACTCGGGGACTCGTCCCCAACTCAGAAGAAGAGGAAGTGGTGGCTGATCCAATGGAAGTGGACGAACCAGTGTTTCCCATCCGGGAGACACCGAGTTGGGCTCTGCCCGTATTATCCTTTCTAAAGGACAACACCTTGCCGAGTGATGAGGTTACCTCAAGGCAAATTCAGAGAAGATCCAAGGGCTATACAATCTTCAGAGATGTGCTGCATAGAAGAAGTCCTACTGGTGTGCTGCAGCGCTGTGTAGAGCCAGAAGAAGGAGAAGAAATTCTGGTGGAGATACATCAAGGAGAATGCGGGCATCACGCCTCTTCTCGGGCTCTGGTCAACAAGGCTTTTCGGCATGGCTTCTTTTGGCTCACTACCTTGAAGCAAGCTGAAGATATTGTGAGAAAGTGCAATGGCTGCCAAAGATTTGCAAGTAAGATTCATATGCCAGCTTCCGAGTTAAAGACCATTCCCATTACTTGGCCATTTGCTGTTTGGTGCTTGGATATGGTGGGTCCTTTCAAACCGGCTAGAGGCAACATGACCCACATCTTGGTCATGATTGACAAGTTCACCAAGTGGATTGAGGTGATGGAGCCACTGCTGTGAGTTTCCTGAAGGACGTGATCCTGAGATATGGCTACCCACACAACATTATCACTGACAATGGCACCAACTTTGCTAAGGGTGTGTTTGCGAGGTTCTGCAGAGATAAGCATATTCAGCTAGATGTTGCATCTGTTGCGCATCCCGCCTCCAATGGGCAAGTTGAAAGAGCAAATGGCATGGTGCTATCCGGCATAAAGCCAAGGCTGATTGAGCCATTGCTGAAAACACCTGGGTGTTGGCTAGACGAGTTGCCAGCGGTGTTGTGGAGTCTAAGGACTACCCCTAACCGGTCAACCGGCGACACACCATTCTTCCTGGTTTATGGAGCTGAGGCCGAGTTGCCCACTGACCTAGAGCATGACTCGCCCCATGTAACGCTCTACACGGAGGCAGAGGCTAGAGAAGCTCGAGAAAATGACGTTGACCTGCTAGAAGAAGCAAGAGAGCTAACTCTGTCACGTTCAGCTGTTTACCAGCAAAACTTGAGGCGTTATCATAGCCGGAAAGTGAACCCAAGGGTTTTCCGAGAAGGAGACATGGTGCTTAGGCTCGTGCAGCGCACAACCGGGATGCACAAGCTTTCCCCTCCATGGGAAGGGCCGTTCATTGTGAGCAAAGCCTTGCACAATGATGCCTACTATCTAATTGACGCACAGCCACCCCAGAAGAACAGACCGGATAGGGCTGGAGAGGAATCCAAGCGCCCTTGGAATGTAGCTCTACTTCGATGTTTTCACTCATGAGCAAACTATGTATGTATCTTCTTATCCGAGTTAAACTCCTATTCGGCAATCTGAAATTGAACTCGGGGACTGCCCTCGTCCAAACTGTTCCTTGTGTTTACTCTATTTTGCTTTGTCTATTCGGTTGAACCACTTAGAAATTCAAAAGCATACAAAGTAGTGTGTTTAAACTCACCGGACACTCTGCGACTCTGTTGCTGTCCGCAACCCGGCTTCATGGCAAGCCAGAGAACAAGCCAAAGGGTCAATGAACACATGAAAAATTGCAAAGGAAAGGAAGCGTGTGGCAACCGAATAGAGTGTTTTTTACTGTTTTTTCTTTTCGGCTAAGTGGTGGGCAGCGTTACTATGATTTTTCTAAGTGGCTAAGTATTTGAAACTCCAACTTTGAACTCTTGTGACTCGACTACCAAAAAAGCAACAAGTTGCAGGTAAGAGCTGAGATAAAAAGGAAGAGCGGATAAAAAATGCAACTCGGGGACTTGCATATTAACGCAACCCAGCATCGAGCCAGAGTTGCTAATAACTTCAACTAAAGATAAAATTGAGTAGCAACAAAAGACTTAATAGTTTGATACATTTGCACCCGGCATTCCGGGGATCTGATAAAAGTTCCAGAGAATAAGTGTTTTCAGGAATTCACTAGTTGGAGGTAGCGGTGTTGTCCGCAGCTTTGTCATCAGCTCCAGCCTTCTCGACATCAGCATCAGCCTTGGCGCTTTCGGCATCCGCTTCAGTGTTGGCGTTGGCGGCTGGCTCTGAGGTTGCCGTGGCGACGGAGATAGGATCCGTGGCCGAGGTCAATGCAGCAGATTGGAAGCTGGGCATCGGGAAGCTGCTGGTTGCGCCCAACTCGGGGGCCGCTTGCTGGATCACCATCTCGGTGGTGATGGTGGTCTCCTCAGCGTTGGTTTGCGGCTGCTCGATGTCGGCGTCAACCTTGGCTTTTCCCTTCTCGGCGGCTCCCTTCGTGGCACCCTCCTTGAACATGCTCAAGTCATCCGACTCGGTGTCCTCATCTTCATCGTCGTCCTCTTCCTCAGCTTCAGTGTCTGGCTCAGGGAGGCCGTCGATGTAGGTGGCGGTGTCCGCGTAGGAGGCTATCTCGTAGGCTACCTTCTTCCGGCGGGCAACACAGTCGGGATCCTTGCTCCATTTGGAATCTTCGCGCATCTCGAGAATCCTGTCGAGGTTGAGGTTCTCGTACCAGCTTGTGATAAAGTGAAGTAGCTGGTCCGCTCCTGCCCGAGCTGCAGAGCCGCGCCATTTCCTCAACTCGGCCTTCACGCCGTCCAGCTTCTCGGCGAGCGCGATGAAGCTGTTTGGCGCAGTTTGATCTGGCCAGAACAGATCGTGAAGTTTGTACGCCATGGACACCATGGTGGTGCCCAGGACCTTGAGTTGGCGAAGCTGGGTCTTGATACTCAGAAGATTGTCGTTGACACTGGATTTGGTGTTGATGGGCAGCCCGGATGCAGCTCGGAGTTCTTGGGCCTTAGCCAGAGCAAGCGTGCTAGCGGCGCGAAGATCAGGGAAGATATCTAAAGAGAAACCAATAAAAGTTAGAAATGGAGGCAGATAAGAGATGAAACCAAGAAGAAAGAATGAGAGGAAAGGCAAGCCAGGTAGCGGAGAAGAAGAAACAGCTAAGTTCAGAGAAGAGGAGACTTACTTTTGAGATCAACCAGCAGCGCGTCCAGCTTGATCTTCCAATCCTCCTCGTCAGCAATATGCCGGTCCTCAATCTGGCGTGCGTTGGCGAGCTGGAGCATGAGTTGCGCGTTGTGGTCCTTCAGCACCGAGATCTCGATCTCAAGCGCCTTCTCTTTGGCCTTAGCTGCTGCCTTGATCTCCTCCTTCGCGGCAGTTTGATCCAAGGCATCCTGGAGGGCAGACTTGAGCTGGACCTGCATCTGCTCGAACTCGGCGCGCTCTGCGTCACGTTCCTTCTGGAGATCCGCGTCTCGGGTGGCCAGCTGCTGCTGCACCTCAGCATGCATCAAGCAGTTGAGATGCTCCTCCCGGAATTTCTTGTATTCTTCTGCAAAGAGAACAACAGGGTTAGCAGAGTAACCAAGTAAAGGAAGATGCAATGGCAGAGTAGCTGACAACTCACCTTCCAGCTGCTTGATCTTGCTTTCGATAGAGGAGGAGAAGACATGGCAGTGTTCATGCTGCTCCTTCAGTTCTTTGAATTTGCCTGCAGAGTAAACAGAGTTAGAGCAAAAAGCAAACACGGGCGTAAACACAAAACGCACAAACCGAATAGCTGAAAGCTTACTCTCTATCTCAGAAAGTTGGAGAGCGCGGTACAGTGCCGCCTGCTCCATTGCTGCGTCATCTTTGTGCTCGGCTTCAAGAGCCGCGATGCGGTTCTTGGCCACGCTGTGGTTCCAGAGCAGCCGGCGGAATATATTGGTCCTCTTCAGGAGGCTATTCTGTGGAAGAGAAGAAAAAGAGTTAGAGATTTTTTGAAGATTTGACCCGAGAAGACGGCAACTCGGTTGAGTACCCGTCTACTCGGCCCGAATCTCGGGGACTGGGGAATAACTAAGAGGAAAAGAAAGGAAGAAGAAAAGAAAAACTGCAACTTGGGAAAGCAAGAAAAAGCAAGGAAACCAAGAAAAACTTACGACATATGTTTGCTCCACGTCCTCGGCGACTTTGCGGAGGCAGAACAGCTTCCCGGCTAGCGTGCAGGTGTCGGAGGCGATGGTCATTGGAACAGAGCCGATGTCGGCCTTGTTCCAGTCGACGCGGTAGTGGTCTACAGCGCCCAAGGTGCTGCCGTTCCACTTCTCGATGTCGTGAGCATCGCTCTCCCAGACCTTGTCCACGAAGCCTACCCGGTCCAGGACCGCGGTTAGCCCTTCTGACTGGATGTCGTCCTCACCGGCTTCGCGCGAGTGGAAATCAATAGGTTTCTTGGCCTTGGACTGGGCAGCCACAGCCTTGGCCTGGCTTTCCGTCAGGGCGGAAAGTCGCTTCTCGCCTTTTGCCAGGGAGATGCTGTGCTGCTGGGACACCTCCATCAGGTACGATGGCCAGCTGCCTTGTACGCGGGCAGCACCTCCAGCACTCGACCCTTCGCCTGGGCCAACAGATCCAGCAGCAGCGCCAATGGTGAGTTGCGTGCTCTTTGGTCCCTTGGGCGGTGGCATCAGATCCGCGTACTGCGCAACCTTGCGCGTTGGGTTCTTCCGAACAGCTGTAGCTTCAGGCTTGGCGGCTTTCTTGGGAGCAGTGTCCGTCCGAGAAGCGGACGGAGGCGCTTGGCGTGAAGTGGGTGGAGGCATAAGCTGAGAAGCAGTCTTGGTTGTGCTCTGTTTTGGTGGAGGGCTCGGTGCAGTTGGTGGAGTAGCCTGCTGGGTAGGCGGCACAAGGGGCCGGCTACCCTGCGCAGCGTCTGGCTGCGCTTGGCTCTAGAGCACGGGATCCACCACGGTCTTCTCAACCCGCTGCTCGGCAGCGGGATCAGGTTGGAGGTCTGTTGTTTCTTCTAGCCGCGGCCTGGCCGCGGGGTCTTCTTGAGCTGCAGCTTGTTCTTCCTGCTGCTCGGTGTTGTCATCCGGCCGCTCAAGGGCGGCACGGTCTTGGTTCTCGGCTTCTTGATCAACTTTCTCCCCAGCTGAGGTAGCTGGGGGAGAGGGGGGCGTCTCGTTGTGAGCAGCATCCTGCGCACTCTGGTACGCGTAGGTTTGCTGCTCCATGTTCTCATCATCTTGATCACCAGCGCCCGTGTTCTCAGCGCCCGTGTCTTCTTCTTCCAGCTTCACCGGAGAGGGCGCACGCGTCCTAGCCCGCGGTGCTGGCTCGTCTTCATCCTCGGAGAGCTCGACGAGCTTCTCGAGATCCATGATGGGTTTCCTCTTGGTACGAGTGGGGGCCGCGGCGGCATCAGCATCCAGAGGATCGCTGGAAGAAGGAAGCAATTCAGGAAAAGAGACTTAGAGCAGAACAACGAGAATCAGTAGCGAGTTGGTGTTCGGACGGAACAACTTACCCTTTGCGGGAGGGAGGTTGCCTTCTGTTGGTGGTGACCTTCTTGCCACCCGTCTTCTTCGTCTTCTTGGCAGCAGGTTCTTGGGCATCGCTGCCCGCCCTCTTCCGGGTAGTGGGAGCAGCCACAGATAGAGGCTGGACGTCAATGGGCTCCTCATCCTCCTCATGCTCGGGATCCTCTGCAGAGAAGAGAAAAGGGATTCAGAAACAGAAAAGGAAATCAGAGCATGCTACTCGTGATCAGAAAGGTGAACTTGGTCACCTTCGTCATCCTCGGACCAATCCCGGATAGACGCGTCGAATCGGTGCTTACCAGGCTGAGTGTCATGTGGGATGCAGAGAGTGTCCTGAGTGTCGTAGGCCTTCTCGTCATCCTCTTCCCGGTCATCGTGCCAGTTGCCCTCGAAGACCTCCTCATCTTCCTCTGCCTGACGATCGATATGCTGGAAAGGCAAACAAATGGCACAGTGAGTTGAGTTCTCGGTTGCGGGGTCCTACTCGGAGCAACATGCAAACACAAATCATATTTGGCTGAGTATTTCTACCCGACAAGGCATGCAAACATAAAGCATATAAAGCCAAAGGGGTATTTTTGTGATGTCCTACTCGGAATAACATGCAAACACAAAGCATATTCAGCTAAGGATTTCTATTCGGCATGGCATGCAAACATAAGGCATAAAAAGCCAACAAGTTACTTATGATGTTCTACTTGGTACAGCATGCAAGTACTAAGCATACAAAGCTGAGAAGCCATCTACTCGGTATCAAAGTGCAAAAGTAAAGCACAGAGTACTAACCTGTTCAATACGCTTGGTGCGGCTATACGGCTCGAAGCCATAAAGCCAATTGTCCTTCAGCATGGTGTGCATGATGGACCTGGCCCAGACAGCCACCTCCGACTTGCTGAGCTCGAAATTTGTGGTCCTTGTGCAGTCACGGGCTCCCCCCATGTAACACATCTTGTGCGAGCGGCGCTGGAGCGGGAGTACCCGGCGTGAGATCCAGCATGCAATTGGATCATCATGGAGAAGCCCCTCCTCGCGCAACTCGGCCAGGCGTCGCTCGACCTGGATGACGTCCTCGATGGTGGTCTTTGGGTGGTAGCCCCAATTCTGCTGAGTTGGCAGGGCGTTCTTCAACTTGGGAAGGCCTATACGGTCCTGGATCGGCTTCCCGACTTCGGTGGCGACAATCTTCACGTAGAGGAAGCTGCGCTGCCACTTGCGCACAGATTCCAATCCCTTGGCTCGTGGATGGCTACCCGTGGAGCGCTGCAGCATCATAGCGCATCCCGTCTGGGTCATGGCGCGGGCGCCATCAGTCTTTCCCGGGTTGGGAACACTCTGTTTGCGGAAAAACAAGTACCGCGCCCAGGTGTGGATAGTTGGGTACACGCCCAGAAAGGCCTCACACACCACGGCGTGGGTGGAGAGCATGATGAGAGAATTGGGTGGAAGATGGTGTGGCTGAAGGCCAAAATGATTGAGAAATTTGGCGAAGAAATCAGAAATCGGAAGGCCGAAGCTGCGCTTGAAGTGCGCAAGGAAAACGACATACTGATCCTTCTCAGGTTTGGGTACGATCTCCGTACCTGGATGGCGGCATGTCACGCCGGGAGGCACGCGGCGCGTGTTCACGAGCCATTGACAATCCTCCGCGGTGACCTCAGAGCCTTCCCAGCCGGCGCGGGCGGCGGCATCGTTGTCTCCGTGGGCAGCCATGACAACGGAGATGCGCGGAAGAGATTGGAGGCGGAGGCACTAGTGGGAGATGCGAATCGGAGTTTGGAGGCAGAAGAAATCTCTCTCTGTCTCTCCGGCGGCGCGTGGAGCAGCGGCGCGGCGAGCGGTTGCGGTGGCGGTGTGCTCGACGGCGGCGGAGAGACGAAGGGGCAGGAGATTGGAGTGAGCAGGAAAGAGAAGAAGAAGGCGTCGAGGGGGTATTTATCTCTCCCCTCGAGTTGCCGTTACCAGCGTAATATTCGCGGATTGATCGTGCACTGAGATCGTGCGGCGTGGGTTGCGCACCGGTTAGAAACGCACACAGCGCATATCGCGCGCGTAACGGGCGCAGTTAATCCCACATCGAGATCGTGGGCGATTTAGTGCGGTTGAAGTGACTTGACAGGCTAGTGGGCCCGAGGTGCAGTTATTGGCGCGTGGCCTACGGTATCCCAGGCACCGAGGCGTCGTGGGTACGGGGGCGTGACACGTGCCCCGTAGCGACACGCAGAGGCGGATTCGCACCGTTTGAGCAGGATTGTGTTTCGAGATTTCGCTAAGTCATTTTACTCGGCATCAGAGAAGAAAGACGGTGCTACTCGGAGAAGTGGAGATTCAAGCAAGAGTTAAGGGCCACACGGAGGTGCTACTCGGCCTCTTACAGTACGAAGACAAGATTTGTTTTTAAGCTGGCAGGACCCAGTGAACGAGTTCGCAGGACTCTACCAGCTTCGGGGACTAATGTCGGGGGGTTACCCCCGAGTAGGGGTAAGGCAAGTGCTAAAGGCAATATCAAAGGGGCTGTTTGACTGAGTAAGCTGGCTACCCGGTACTTGCTACCTGGTAGGCTACTATCCGGTCGTACCCACCAGTGGCCAGAAGGAAGAATCAAGGAAGTTGTGTTCCTCCGAGTAGAGGAGTTGGTCCGAGTAGAGGGAGTGGTTTCCTACCCGGGCCAGAAGTCAATGGAGCCGTTCTGACAAAGGATCCCGCGTATCCTGCGTCCGTACGGCGTGCGGTTCAACTTACGGAGCGCGTGATTATCCGCGCTCCGGCGTGGCTACAGTGCAGTAGGCGCCTGTCTAGTCCTGTCACTGACAGAGGGGACAGGACAGGGCTAGGGGCCTACCCTATCTCACTGACAAGGGTGGACAGGTCCTATCTCCGAACGGCGCGACGACTTAGGGTGCACGCGTCAGCGGGAACCCGGAGGCGTGCTCTGTTCTGCAGTGCTCCTCTCCCATCAAGCGGTACCTTTTAGTCTTATTATATCCGGCTGGGCACTAGTATATAAGGTGCCCTGCCCCCTCCTGTGCGAGGGTCGACACTCTGGATTGCTTCACTACACACCGAGAGAACTTGAGAGAAGAGTGGCTACTCGGCTAAAGGCCTGTATTGCACTGTGGCTACTCGGTAAACACCCATATAAAGAGAGATGCAGGAGTAGGGGTGTTACCTCCACACGAGGGCCCTGAACCTGGGTAAGATCTTGTTGTTTGCAGTGTTTGTGACTTGCCACACTCGGCTACTCGCTGTGTGATCCCTCCCCGAGCACCTCCAGCGTCCATCGGCCCCAACATTAGCCATCCCATGGCATCTGCTGTGATACCACCACGACACAAATGTTGTAAGGAGCTCAAAAATATTTTTTCCACTTTTTACTAATTGCAGAAAATCCCTCAAATCTGTTTTTAATTTGCTGTTTTAAAAGGAGAAGGGACCCTTTTGCAAATTCCAGTTCTTGTAGGGGGTTTTCCTAAAAACCCCCTTTGTCTTCTTCCAGGCAGGCAGGGAGCTGCGTGGCGCCGCCGCCGCCCCCGCCCCCACCACCTCCCGCTTCCCCCCTGCGAGGATAGGCGCGAGGAGAGCTTCCCCCAGGCCTCCTCTATCTCCTCCTTACCCGCCCTCCCTCTATCTGTGTCTCTGTGCGAGCAGGGAACGAAACTCTAACCCTACCAACGCCGTCGGCCGCTCGTCGCCCGCGATAGGGCCGCCCCCGCGCCTCTCCGAACATCCCACCGTATCTGCCATCTCCTCCTCGTCCGCCTCGAGCTCGTGCAACAGCTGACAAGCCCTGGAGACCTCCAATTTCGTCGCCGACGAGCTCACTGGCCGCCGCCGTTTCTTCCTCGCCGGCGTCGAATACAGCCTCCCCTCGCGCTCCGTCCACGCCATCGAGCTCCTGGTGAGCTGCTGCACCCGAGGGTGCCTCCCTCTTCCTCCCTTCCCCTATGCAACTCGCTGCCGCTGTCGTCCTCTGTCCGCCGTCGTGCCCCAGCTCGCGGGCGAGTTCTCCGGCGACCATTTGGTCACCTGCTGCCACCCTCAGAACCCCCGCGATCCCCTCTCTCCGACGGTGTAGTTTGATTTCAAGATAGCGCGCGGAATCGGCCGATTGCACCGTGGTTGTGCCACTCAGGCCTCGGGATGACGTCACCATGACGTCATGCCCACGTCACCGTCTGTTTTCTATTTATTTTTCTTTTATTTCGAATTTAACTGACACGTGGGCCCTACCTTGATTTAAATTACAGAGAAATAATAAAATTTGTAAATTCAATAACTTTTATTTGGTTAATCAGAAAAATGTGTTCAATATACCAAAATGTTCAGAAAAATATGATCTACATGTTTATGTCATTTTTACATATGTATGACAAAGTTTAATTTTGATCATGATTTAAATATTATTTAAATCATTTAAAATAAAGAAAATAATTCAAGAAAATTAGAAAATTACAAGTTATATGTCAAAATACTTAGAAAGACAAATGCAACCTAGTTATGGTGTTCTCAACCCCTTTTGAGCGCTTTAACTTTGTCGCACTTCTAGAATTGCCCGAATCGGTCTCCGAGGTCCACTTCGGGACTAATTTCAGTAAAAATGTTTACTTAACATATGAAACCTAGCAACCCATGAAACATGTTTAGGGCTTCTTTCTGATGCATTCAAATGTTCATGCATACATATTGAGCATTGCATCGATGCCTGTGTTGATTGCTGTTCTCTTTCTTTCCGGTGTTTGTTCTTATCAGTAGAACGCGAATCCGGAGTGAAGTTCGACACCCCTGTTGACGAATACTTGGTCTCACCAACGAAGTCAAGCACTTATCCCTGAAGCCTTTATCTGGTTTTCTTGAAACAAGGCAAGCATAACCTCTTATCCGCCCATATATGTTTTCGAAGTGTTCTCCTTCTCGTACGATGCATGCTTTTACAAAGTATCTTGGGTCAGTAGATAGAGTTGTCCTATTTATTTGCATAACCCAGATATCACGATTCACTGCTCCTAGAAGACATAGGTTTTGTTTGTGTGTATCGGCAGAGCCTCAATTATGCCATGCTTAGTCATACATGTCTGTTGATCTCTATTCCATCTGGTTGATGAATAAGAGTTACGAAATGAATCTAGTATGACAGGATGACGTGGTAATGTTCGAGATGTGTGTTTAATATGATTAAAGGCTTGGATGAGTTGCCACATGGGACGTGGTGATTTGCCTCGTCATGCCCCTAGGAGAGAGTTCTCGCCTTTAAAGCCAAGACCGATCGTGCAACCACACGGGGATTGGA
This sequence comes from Alopecurus myosuroides, assembly GCA_028641055.1. Taxonomy (NCBI): domain Eukaryota; kingdom Viridiplantae; phylum Streptophyta; class Magnoliopsida; order Poales; family Poaceae; genus Alopecurus; species Alopecurus myosuroides. The sequence continues at coordinate 102,898,369 of CM054060.1, forward strand.
TTCCCCTCGGTTTCAACTTGTCTAGTTTGTTCCATGAGTTGCCTAGTTCGGGCGTTTTATTTGGATTTGCGGGGGATGTTAAAAACGTTTACAAAACTAGGACGTGGCGGTGTAACAGCCTGTGGTGATACAGTAGTTGAAGCACCGCTCACAACGATAGAGACCCGACAGAAGATGGCCACTCCCTATTTGCGGTCCATCTCTACTCGAAGCGACTCATGGAATAGGCAAAGCAAGAGAAAGGTCGTGGTCAGCCACCCTCTGCCGGCACATCGTCGGAATTGTGCCAATAGCTTGGCATTAAGAGTCGGTTGGCACGTGTGGGTAAAGTTGTACACCCCTGCAGGGTTTAATCTTTTCGAAAAGCCGTGTCCACGGTTAAGGACGACTTGGTGACGGATCCTGAGATCATAGATAACTTGAACCGGATGTAAAAGATGTTGGAAATGAATGATTAATTTCAAGAGGTGGTCCCAGTTGTCATGTGCTGGAGATGATGCTTCGGAGGTTCTGAAGACAATACCTGAGGAAATGGTGTTCTTTTAAAAGATTTCTGAAAAGCTTCTCTCGCTCCCTCTATTCGAAACAAAGTTGGCTTTACGCAAAATAACATTCATAAACCCTTTATGAACAAGCAGATATATAATAGGTTAACTAAGTCTTGTTGAGTACCTCCAGTGCTCATGTTTGCTTCAACTTGGTCCGGGTGGAGTTCCAGACTTTGGTGGTGTATCAACGTGGACATCGACAGATAGTTTGGGGTTCACAGGTAGCAGCCTGGAATCTATGGGCAGGGACGTTGCCTTATGTTGCGGCCTCTTAGGCCTTTTTGGTCCGTGTTGTCTAGCAATACAACTTGCCTTCCGTTGTCTGATGTAAGGTTGGGTCATGTGACCTCCGTTTGTAAGCTTTACTCTATTATTACTTGCTTAATAAAGCTTCATGTCTAGAGTGTTGCTTTGATCGATTATTGGTTTCGAGCTCATTATTATACAGTTTTGGCTATACATGCGTAGTTGTCGCAGTCGAGGAGTTGTGGAGCCGATGATCCATGTTCGAGCACGTCTGCCGATGTGATTCGGCCTGGGCTTGGTAACCCCAGTAACCCTTGATTTTTGTTGCACTTCCTGGACACGTATCATTTCTGTATAGCTTTGGTCCCGTTCTTTCAGTTTCATCCGACTCGTGGACGCTTGGTTATGCATAGTTGGTTATGACTAGCATGGACACAAGGAGTTGTAGTACCAAGGTGTTCCGGCCTGTGTGGCGATGAATCCGGTCTGCCTGCCATTGTTTGTTGCGGCCGGGGCTGGTAACTGTGAAGCCCTTGTCGGTCCATGACTAGGAGCACACAATAGTATGTATATCTCTGGGTCCGGGGTCGTGACACCGCCTAAGAAAGACGCAGCCGACCCGAGTACAACAGCTGGCCAATTTAGCCGGAACGACCGCGACTACAACCAATGCGGCCAAAACCGGGACAACCGGAAGAGAGGGGGCAGCTACATGGCCAACGAGCGGTACGACAACTGGCTTGTCGCAGCAGCAGACGACGGACAGGCGGCCGGAGCAGGAGGTCGGAGCAGGCGGCAACCACTACCCGAGGCAACGAAACGATGACCGCCCGTGGAGGAAGCCCAAGTACACGTTCGAGAAGATGCTCGGCTCCCCCTGCACGTGGACATGGCAAGCCAGCCACTCACATCACCCAGTAGGGAAGCTGGACGACGCGCCTGACCAAGGGCGAAGGGATGCCACCACCACCGGCTCCAAACCCTCAAGCTGACAACCGCGACGACCCGCAAGGAAGCCGACAAGCCAATCGAGCCGGCGGAGCCTGCAAAAACTACCCTCGCCAAGACAACATCTTTGTCATCTCCGTCAACGAGATGGCAGACGTGATGTCCAAACTTGGCTCCACCCGGAAAGCCATCCCGCCTGGCGTCTCCCTCGAGAACTTACGCAAGCCATCCATCATGCCCTCATCGAGTTTCGACTGCATCGTCTTGCCGGCTGACCCTAACCATCCACCTAAGTCCATGGACCCGGGGGATGCCGCCTTGACCGTCCCGGCTAGCGAACCAGGAAACTCGGGGGCCGCCGCCACCCAGCCCCTGCTGTCCCCGCCGGCTGTTGAAGTTGTGCTCATCATACACGTCAGGGATCCCATATTCGACTACCTCACCCACAGTGAGCTCCCACAGGACGAGGTCCTTAGCTGGCAAATCCAACGCCGCTCTCGTGCCCGCTCCATGATCAACAACCATCTGCATAAGCGCAACATGTGCGCCATTTTCCAAAGCTATGTCAACCGGGAGGAAGGAGTCCGCCTGCTTGAGAATATTCACAAGGGGGAATGTGGCCACCACACGTCCTCAAGGGCAATAGCCTCCAAGGCCAATCGTTACAGCTTCTTCTGGCCAACCATCCTGGCCGACTCCGAGGACTTGGTAAGAGCCTGTAGCGGCTGTCAGCGCTTCCGAGCGCAAAAACATACGCCATCCTCGGGCTTGAAGATCATCCCCATCATCTGGCCATTTGCCGTCTGGGGCCTCGGCATAGTCGGCCTGTTCAATACGGAAGGCAGCGACATGCCCCATCTATTGGTGGCGGTGGACAAGTTCACGAAGTGGATCGAGTCGAAGCCAATCAAGCGGCTGGACGGACAGACGGTCGCCAACTTCTTCAAGGACATCATATACCTCTACGGCTATCCCCACAACATCATCACCGACAATGGAACTAACTTCGCTAAGGGGGCCTTTGCCAAGTTCTGCGGAAGAAAGGAAATCCGGCTGGATCTCCCCTTAGTGGCGCATCCTTAGTCAAACCAGCATGCCGAAGGAGCAAATGGCCTAATTCTAGCCGACAACAAGCCCCAATTGGTCGACCCGCTTGAGCGGGCGCCCGACTGCTGTCTCGAAGAGGTACCCTCCGTCCTGTGGAGCCTACGCACTACTCCCAACCAGTCAGCCGACTTCACACCATTCTTCCTCATCTACAAAGCGGAACAAATCCTGCCGGCTGACATCGAGTTCAACTCTCCTCGAGTCATTCTCAACATAGAGAAGGAGGCCCCAAAAGCAAACTAAGACAACGTCGATCTGCCGGAGGAGGCACAGGAGCTTTCCCTCTCCAGATCAGAATGTACCAGCAGAATTTCACCGCTACCAGAGCCGGCGAATCCCCCCTCTCATGTTTCGTGATGGCGATCTCGTCCTCCGGCTGATCCAAGACACCAAAGGCCTACAAAAGTTGTCCTTTTCATGGGAGGGACCCTTCGTGATCAACAATCCCCCCACAAGAACGCCTACTACCTCATTGACATGCGCGGACCACGAAGAAACCAGGCTGACACCTCCGGAGAAGAGATGGAGCACCCCTGGAACGCTGAGCTTCTACGCCCATTCTACACCTGAAGGGCGATGTAACACATTGTACCCCGTTAATGAAAGAGCCGGTAACCCCGAGAAGACACTCGGGGGCTACCCTCGCATCATGAGCACTTGTTTTACCTTTTGATAATCCGGCTGTGCCCAGCCGGCTGCCGCCTCGACCTTGGCTGATCCAGTATGTCGGATGCCAAATGCTTCCTCTGCGGGTCCGGTTGCAGACCGCAACCCGGCTGAACTGCCGGCCAGAGCGCAAGAGGGAGGACCACACACAGAAATATCCAAGGGAAAGGAGATAGCCGGACAGACGCCTAAGAAACTAACCACCTTGCTTGCTCAAAATCATGTCCCAAAGAATAACAAACCATGCCCCCCGCCAGCTGGCCCTCTCTTCGGATCCGGCTGCAGACCGCAACCAGGCTGCACACAGGCAAGAGCAGGGGTCGAAAGGCAGGCACACGAAAGAAATTTTGGGGGGGCAGGGCTAGAGCAAGCGGAGACCTAATCAAACGAGAACAAAAAACTAAAAATGCAGTCGAACAAAGTCGCGTAATGATTATCCCTGGACTAACAATCTGTGGCAAAGCAAAAGAAAGCCGACCGACAATATAGAAACAAGCGGACAACACGCTCCTCGAAGCGGCCCAAGCGGCAGCCGACCCACCCAAACTCGGGGGCTCAAACGGCAGGCAGTCCCTCTAAAAACAAGGACCTAAACAGCTAAGTAATCAAAATAGCTCCTCGGCGAGCAGCTGGTCACTCAAACTTGGGGGCTCGAACGGCAGTCGGTGACGTGGGGATGACTCCTGGACCTATCGGGTGAGCCTACCCGGTCCCAGGCCCAAGACCTAGACCCAAAGAGAGGTTTTATCCTACGCTACGAGAAGGCCCAACGAAGGCCCACCCGCAAGACTTGCGGGTCAAGACAAGAACTCCTATTCGTAGTCTACTAGGACTCATGTAAACCCCTCCTGGCTCCATATATAAAGGCAGGAGGGAGGAGAGAAAAGGACATCCAATCTGGGATCCAATCTAGAGAGAGGAAGATACAAGCCACAACTAGACTAGGCAATACACGGGATACCCCGTACGCCTCACCATGACATCCCATTGTAACAACTCGACTATCTCGCCATAGTACAGATCAGACAAGCAGGAGTAAGGGTTTTACCTCTACGAGGGCCCCGAACCTGGGTAAATCTTGCCTCCTTGTTAGCCGTCGAGACTACCAGCACGTACATCGTTCCTCTACTCGAAACCTTACCGGACCACCCGAGGGATTTGTTGATACGACTCTTCGACAATTGGCGCCGTCTGTGGGAACGGCGAGCGCTGGATCTACGGTCTCGCCGGCCTCATCTACATCAAGCTTCGGGTCCTCGACCCCATGGATTCGATCTATTTCGCCTCCTTCAACTTCATCGAGCACTCATCGGCGTCACGCACGGGCTTCATCGTCTACATCGACATCGTTCTTCACGCGCAGGTTGCAGGACAGCAGCAACGTACATATTGCGGATGTCATCAACAGCGACTCGAAACTCATCTGGAAAATTCCTTCAGTGGAAAGATGCGAAATAAAATTATCTACCGACTTTAAAAATAATCGGCGAATTCCAACGGTTAGATCCCCGTGGATGACCTGAACACTGAAGCCGCTTCAGAATCTGACGGAACTCCGCGCGACTTTGGGAAAATAATTCTCACAATCCACTCGGACATCAATTCAAAGATCACACCGTTGAACAGCTGCGGAATATAATCCCGGACCACTCCGTCTTTTTTGAGCCAATTCCAACGGTTAGATCTCCGTCAACGGCTCGTGCACTGCGACACGTTTTGGATCTCTGCGAGTTCGCGAATTCAAATCGCGGATCCGGATCCTATCTCGGCAATTTGCGAGTCGACACAAAGACCAAGCAACGTCAACAAAACATGGAGACTCGCCATACTAGTGCCCGGGTGCTCGACATCAACATTACCCTCCGTGTATGCACACCAAATCCTCGCGACTCCGCCGCGTCGAGTCCTTCGGATAAATATCGCGACTCCGCCGCGTCGACTCGGTCCACTGCGTCGAGTCCTTCGGATAAACTTCGCGACTCCGCCGCGTCGAATCAGTCCGTCGCATCGAGTCCTTCAGGCAAACATCGCGACTCCGCCGCGTCGACTCGGTCCACCGCGTCGAATCCTTCGGATAAATATCGCGACTCCGCCGCGTCGACTCGGTCCGCCGCGTCGATTCCTTCGGACAAACATCGTGACTCCGCCGCGTCGAGTCCTTCGGATAAATATCGCAACTCCGCCGCGTCGAGTCCTTGGGACAAACATCGCGACTCCGCCGCTTCGACTCGGTCCACCGCGTCGAGTCCTTCAGGTAAACATCGCGACTCCGCCGCGTCGAGTCCTTCGGGAAAACATCGCGACTCCGCCGCGTCGACTCGGTCCGCCGCGCCGAGTCCTTCGGACAAACATCGCGACTCCGCTGCACCGACTCGGTCTGCCGCGCCGAGTCCTTCGGACACACCATCGCGACTCCACCGCATTGACTCGGTCCGTCTCGTCGAGTCCTTCCGAGAAACATCGCGACTCCGCCGCGACGACTTGGTCCGCCTCTGTAACATCCCAAATCTTACATTTGGAATGTTTTGCATTTAGAGCATATGCATAGCATGGCATGTTTCAAAAATTGCATTTTGCTTGTTGCATTTGAACCCCCAAAATAAATCATGTTTAAAGGAAATCAATTTTCTTCTATAAGGCATTATTAGCCAAATTATTTTATTATTTTTATCTTTCCCAAAAATCCCCTTAAAAATAACCTAGGCTGATAGGTTTTCAAATTTCAAAATTTTTGAAATTGGTTTGACCCTTTTTGGAGTTATATTTTAAAAGTTATTAACATTTTAGTTTTTGGTTAAAAAAAAAGAAACAGAGCGGGCCGGCCGAGCCAGCCCAGCGCGCGCGCAGCGCGGCGCGGAATGAGCCAACCCAGCCCAGCCAGCCCGCCTCGTCGCGGAAGCAATCGATCCAAAAAAAAAACCTTCCGCGCCGCTGACGTCACTCCTCGCCGGAATCCCTCCGAATCGGAGCCGGCAACGGCCGCCGCGCGGATTTCGTGGCCGACTCGGCCCCGGCCAGCCCCTCGCCCACGCCACGACCCCAATAAATACCCGGGGCCCCCGCCTCGACGTCCTCACCCCTCGAGCCGCCGTCGCCGCCCTCGGAACCCTAGCGCCGCCGCCGCTTTCCGCTGCCGCCGCTCGGGAAACTCGCCGCCGGCGACTCCCGCCTCCCCAGCCCGAGCCGCCACCACCCCCGAGCTCGCGAGGAGGAGGCGAGCACGAGGCCGCCATCGCCCTCGCCGGAGGACGCCGCCATCCACTCACGAGGCGCCGCCGCCCAGCTCCGGTGAGCCCCCGACGCGATTCGTCCTGGGCCGTCGGATCTCGATCCGACGGCTCAGATCGGATCTGACCGCGGTCAGCGCCCGGGCTGACGTCATGCTGATGTCAGGCTGGCGTCAGCACGGTCAATTCCGGTCAATTCGTTTTTTTTTGTTTTAAAAATTCCAGAAATTGTTTAAATCTTGTAAATTCAATATCTTTAGATCCGTAACTCCGTTTTGCGCATGCAATATACCAAACGAAAGAGAAAATTGAGATCTATCCATCTACGCAATCAAATATATGTTTTGATCTATAATTATTTTCTGTTTTTAATTATGCTTTTTGGGCTATTTAAATCATATAAAATCAACCGTAGCTCGAAATTCACCAAATCCTTTTTGTATGATCTTGTTTTGATTAGATCTATTCAGGAAAAATATCATTAACTTGTGTAGATGTATATTTCGAATTAAACCTTGCATGTTCTTAATCTAGCACTATTAAATCATTAAAATTGCTTTAATTGTTTTTCTTGCAACAAAAATACTTTCCTTGCATCATACATGTCAGTAATAACCAGAGGATAATAGTAGATCTATTTTTGTATCACTAAACTTTCATGCATGCATGTATTGCATATTGTTATGTTTTGTTGCTTATGTATGTCGATTGCAACGTGTAGATTACAACGATTACAACGAGTGTGGTTGCGAGGACTGTTTGAACAGCTGCTCGTGTTGTCAAGGCAAATGACACGCATGAACCCTCTATTTTACTATATGCATTAGATCTTTATAGTAGTTATGCATGTTTAGGAGTTGAGTGTTATCGCTATGCTAGATGTTATTAGAGATTTCTTCACTAACACCCAAGTGGAGTAATCACATGTTACCCCTAGATTGTAGCATCCATATGGTAGGCAAACATCGTACTTCTAGATTGCTTAGCCATGCTATAGTTATTCGTGGTTGGGATCATTACCATGTTATGATGAAAATCATTATTTTAATTGCTTATGAAAACAACATGATAATAAATCAACCACTGGGCGGATTGCTAGCATGTCATCAGAGTACAAAGTTTGGTGGGGACCGCCGCCCAGTTTATTGAGATTTTGTTTAGTTTTCTTTATGTAGTTGTTCTACCGTGCAGCCGTGCTTCATATTAGTATGGGCTAGACATAATTTGTAGGTTGTGGTGACTCGAACCCAACGTGTCCAGAGATGTAGAATAGTGGTAGGATGGTCCGGTGCATGGAGGGTTTGGGGATCTACTTCTTATGAGTTATGGCTTAATCTTCTTTCCTTCTGTGGTACTAATGGTGTATCATGGTGTTTGGGGTCGATTGGGCAACGCGGGTAAAGGGCACAAACCTCGCGAGGGTTAAAACTAAGATCTTAGCCGTGTTCCATTTGTTAGGAACAATTCAACAACTATATGGGAAACATGACATATCTCGTTCATTCTTGTTTTATTGATTACCAACAATTTGACTATGGGTTATTGGAGAAGTGCCTGATGGTGTTTCAGTGTGCTAATCCAAAGGGCAGGAGCACTTTGCTATCAACCAAAGTGTCCAATTATGTGAAAAATCTAATTTCTAATAAATGATAGGTCAAATGCCTTTATGCAAAATAGCCTAGAAACTCCATCAGCCAAATATGCATGTAGATTAGCACTTGCCATTTATTATACCACCATAGTGTCACTTGCCATCATTGCTCAGAATGATCTGACCTCCTTTTGGGGGCTGCATATTACAACGTGCAGGTTATTCGGATTCGGATTAGCTTTTCGTAGGTTTTCGAGGCTTCACATCAACCTTTGTTCGCCTGTGGCTTGCAAACAAGAATATGGAGGTCTACCGCTGCTTTGTTGTGTTATTAATAATTATTTGAGCTAGCCTTTCGCTATGCAGTTTGTAATAAATTACTTTACTCTGGATATTCGATAGTATTCAATACATTTGTTATTTTGATTACTATTTGTGTTGTGTGTGCTGGTTAACGGTCCAGGGGCAAGTACTACACACAAAGGTATAGCCTATGTTGGGTTGTACTACTACAGATGGTATCAGAGCAAATGTTGACTGTAGGCTCGAAAACCTAAGTTTGGAATAGGAAGCCATAGGATGAAAATTCTACTTTACCTTCTATCTTTACATTCATTACTTTTTCATCTTATACCACTTGTCTTTACTAACTTCCACTCTTACCTTTCTATAGATGAGTACTAAAGAAGTCTACCATGTTGAGGAGAATTCGGACGTGGAGTTCAAGAACGAGCTTGCAAACCTAACCAAGCTGCTGGGATTCTTCTTACCGAAGATTGAAGGCTACAAGATGGATAGCAACGTTCCAGGAGACAAGAGGTGGAACCTCAAGACCACCATTGTGATGGGTATTGTGGATGGTGAAGCCCAAGTTCTCATCTACAAGGACGTCTACTCCAGCTGGGAAGAGGGACTCGTCGCATCCATGAAGTATGCACTGGCGCGTCTAAACTATGACTACCGTGACCAGATACCTGAAGATTCCATCTATGGAGATTTTGGGAAGAGGAGTGAAGATAGACAAGTCATGGTGAGCTACGATCCAGACAAGACTAGGATGCAGAAGCACGTGGAGGATTTGGAGTCTTATAGTGCTGGGATGGAGGTTCGTGCTCGTAAGAACTTGATGGATAGTGAGGAGGCAAGGGCTACCGTCTATCACCAAGCACAGGAGATCACCGCTCTCAACGCCCAGCTGAATGCCCTCAATGCTCAGATGGACGCACTCAAGGCCCAGATAGAGAACTTCAAGGCTAGTGACACTAGACTCACCATGGAGCTAGTGGAGAAGGATCACATACTCGCAAGGAATGGGATTAGCGTGGACTTACCCGAGGAGCTCCTTCAACCACCTCCACTACCGTTACCACCTAGTCGCGTGGATAGTGAGGAGAGCTGTGATGAGGAGATCAAAGTGGAAGGCCCTGAAGAAGAAGAAGAAGATCCAGAGGAGGTGGTAGATGAGAAGGATGAAGAAGACACGGATGATGAGGACTATGACGTGAATGAGGATCGCAAGAGGAAGAAGGGAGTGAAATCTCCAAGTGGCAAGCGCTCCCGGAAGTAGATAGTTAGCCCACCATTAGACTTCATTAGGGAATAAATCGTGATAGGTTTGACCATACCAAAAGTTGTGGTATGGCAATAGTAGTTCGAGTATTTTCAATAAGTTTTGTAAACATTAAGTACCTTAAATTTCGCAGGAATTTTAGGCCTATTTTCTAAAAGCTATATAAAGTGTTTGATTGGTTTGATTGATGATTGCTAAGTGTTGTTTGGTTCATATATAGTATGGGTAGCTATTCTCCTTAGTCCTATCCATCTAAACTCGTCTATGCTAACCTTTAGATGGCTCCCCGTCGCGACACCAGCCGCAATAACGAGGAAGAGGAGAACAACAACAACAACAACAATAACAACAACAACAACAACAACAACAACATGGAGAATGCAGTGACCCAACTAGCCCAACTGATGGCCCAGTACATCACCCACAACAACAACAATCCCCCACCACCACCACCACAGGTGGACATGCTCACTAGTTTCCTGAGGTTGAGGCCAGAAAAGTTCTCTAGTGCATCTGAGCCCATGCTTGCTCTTGATTGGCTGCGTTCTGTGAGTAAGGACCTAGTGACTATTGGATGCAGCGAGGAAGAGAAAGTGAGATTTGCTGCTCACTTACTGGAGGGACAAGCTGCTTCCTGGTGGGATAATTATCAGATAACCCACCCCATTGAGGAGGTCACCTGGGATATGTTTCAAGAGGGATTCCGCAACGCCCATGTCTCGTCTGGAGTGATGAGTCTCAAGAGGAGGGAATTCCGCAACCTGCGACAGTACCATCGTTCAGTCACTGAGTACATAGATGAGTTTAGCAACTTAGCTCGCTATGCACCAGAGGATGTGGACACCGATGCTAAGAGGCGTGAGAAGTTCCTCGATGGACTCAATGATGAGCTGGCCATTCAACTGTCAGTGGTTCACATCACTAACTTCCAGTCACTCATTGACAAGGCCATCATACTGGAGGGCAAACACAAGCAGGCTGAGAAGCGCAAAAGGAAACACATGGGTGGAAACCACAGCCCAGGCTCACATCAGAGGGTACGCACTCACCATGATAACGGTGGAAACCCTGGACAGCACAGGACTGGAGGAAATGGGCACAACCATCGTGGAGGTCACCAGCACAATGGAGGTAATGGTCACAACAATGGTGGCTACAGAGGAAACAGCCAGTACCAGGGAGGCAACGGACAGAACCGCAACCACAACCACAACCACAACCACCCCTTCAAGAAGGACCTTAGCCAGGTACAATGCTACAAATGCAAGAAAATGGGACACTTTGCTGACAGGTGCACTGAAGAGAAGGCCGTAGATGGAACCAAGGCCAACATGTCACAGAAGGCAACAATTAACCACGTGAACGTGGAGGAAGTGCAAGCTGAACCAGACCTCGTGCTAGGTAAGTTCTTGGTAAATACTTACATCGCACTCGTACTATTTGATACTGGAGCATCGCATTCATTCATATCAAGGGCATTTGTGGATAGAAATAAGCTTGCTACTGAGGTTCTTAAGAGGTCCATTAGAATTAGTTCCCCAGGTGGGGAAATGCTATCAACCCAGGGGTGTCGCCTACTAGCCTTATCTATAGGAACACACACTTTCCCCCACAGACCTCATAGTGTTGGATTCACAAGGTTTAGATGTGATTATTGGAATGGATTGGATGGCAAAGTATGAAGGTCAGATAGATTGTGCCAAGAGAACGATCACACTCACGACACCTGAAGGAAGAAGAATCAGATATAGGTCCACTCACGTTCTTAATGATACCAAGCTGAATTCTCTTAAGGGGGTTAGCCTAGAGGATGTACCCATAGTGAAGGAGTACCCCGACGTGTTTCCAGAGGAACTACCAGGAATGCCACCTGATAGGGACATCGAGTTTGTCATTGACTTGATACCGGGAACATGACCTATAGCTAAGAGGCCATATAATATGGATGTGGATGAACTGAAGGAACTCAAGAAACAACTTAGAGAGCAGTTGGATAAAGGGTTCATTCAGCGGAGTTCCTCGTCATGGGGAGCACCAGTTTTGTTTGTGGAGAAGAAGGATAAGACACAGCGTCTAGTTATGGACTATCGCTCACTGAATGAGGTGACGATAAAGAACAAATACCCACTACCCAACATCAATGACTTGTTTGATCAGCTGAAGGGAGCTAGTGTGTTCTCTAAGATCGATTTGCGATCTAGATATCACCAACTGAAGATTAGGAAGGAGGATATTCCAAAGACCGCCTTTACAACAAGGTATGGTCTATATGAATACACCGTCATGTCTTTTGGACTGACCAATGCCCCGGCATACTTTATGAGCATGATGAACAATGTATTCATGGAGTTCTTGGATAAGTTTGTGGTGGTATTCATAGATGATATTCTAGTATACCCCAAGAATGAAGAGGAGCATGGAGGACACCTACGTTTGATTCTTGGAAAGCTAAGGGAACATAAGTTATATGCCAAGTTTGGAAAATGTGAGTTTTGGTTGAATACAGTAGGATTCCTAGGACACGTGGTGTCAGGCGATGGTATTGCAGTAGACCAAGCCAAAGTGTCAGCTGTAACTGAGTGGGAATCACCAAAGAATGCGAAGGATATCCGGAGTTTCTTAGGACTTGCGGGGTATTACCGTAGGTTCATTGAGAATTTCTCCAAGATTGCTAAACCAATGACAGAACTGCTGAAGAAGGAAAATAAGTTCTTATGGACTGAGGATTGTGAAACTAATTTCCAAGAACTGAAGCAACGATTAGTAACAGCACCAGTTCTATGTTTACCGGATCTCCAGAAGGATTTCCAGGTGTACTGTGACGCTTCACGTCGAGGACTTGGTAGTGTATTGATGTAAGATGGGAGAGTAGTTGCATACGCATCACAACAGCTCAAAAATCACGAGAAGAATTATCCGACTCATGATTTAGAGCTAGCTTCAGTTGTACATGCCCTTAGGACATGGAGACATTATCTCATGGGCAAGAAATGTGACATCTTTACGGATCACAAGAGTTTGAAGTATATCTTCACTCAAAAGGAGTTGAATATGAGGCAGAGGAGATGGTTGGAGTTGATAAAGGACTACAATTTGAATCTCCAATACCACCCAGGGAAGGCTAATGTTGTGGCAGACGCATTGAGCCGCAAGGGATATGTGAATGGACTCACTGCAGGGGAGTTACCAGAGGAATTGTATGAACAGTTCAAGTCTCTCCGTTTGGAATTAGTGAATGAAGGGTATTTGGCAACCATGGAGGTAACGCCAACTCTGATGGACAAGATCAAGGGAGGCCAGAAAGATGATGAAGAAATAAAGGAAATAAGAGAGAAAATGAGTGAAGGAAAGATGAAGGAGTTTCATGAAGATGCCGATGGTACATTATGGTTCGGGAAGCGTATTTGTGTACCGCAGGATCCTGAAATTAGAAAGCTGATATTCCAAGAAGCTCATGACTCACCATATTCCATTCACCTGGGGAATACCAAGATGTACATGGATCTGAAGGAAATATTTTGGTGGAATAACTTGAAGAAGGACATCGCGGAGTACATTGCATTGTGTGATGTGTGCAGTAGAGTAAAATCTAAGCATCAGAAGCCGGCATGATTATTGCAGCCATTACCAATACCAGATTGGAAATGGGATAAGATTGGAATGGATTTTATCACCGTATTGCCTAGAACTAGGTCTGGCTATGATTCTATTTGGGTAGTGGTCGATCACTTGACTAAGGTGGCTCATTTCATACCAGTGAAGACCACCTACACTAGCGCCAAATTGGCTAAGCTATACATGAGTAGGATCGTATGTGCACATGGAGTACCAAAGGGAATTGTGTCTGATAGAGGAACACAGTTCACATCACATTTCTAGCGTCAGTTGCATGATACATTAGGAACAAGACTAGAGTTCAGCACAGCATTTCACCCTCAGACGGATGGTCAGACAGAGAGAGTGAATCAGATTCTAGAGGATATGTTGAGAGCTTGCGCTCTAGATTATGGCTCTAGCTGGGATGAGAGTTTGCCTTACGCAGAGTTTTCCTACAATAATAGCTATCAGTCTAGCATAGAGATGGCCCCATTCGAAGCACTATATGGCAAGAAGTGCAGGACCCCTTTGTTATGGGATGGAGTAGGAGAACGTAGTTTCTTTGGTCCCGACCTTATCAAGGACGCTGAGGAGAAGGTTAGACTGATTCGCGATAGGTTGAAGGTAGCTCAATCGAGGCAGAAGAGTTATGCTGATTCAAAGCGTAGGGAAGTGACCTACGAGATTGGTGATAGGGCATATCTAAGAGTATCGCCAATGCGCGGAGTTAAGCGCTTTGGAATTAAAGGAAAGCTAGCACCGCGTTTCATTGGACCGTATAATGTTCTGTCACGCAAGGGAGAAGTAGCCTATCAGTTGGAATTGCCAGAAGAATTGTCTAACGTCCATGACGTGTTCCATGTATCTCAATTGAAGAAGTGTCACCCAGAAATGGCAGATACGCCATTGAGGGATACAATTCCGCTAGAGGAGGTCCAATTGGAGAGTGATCTCACGTATGAGGAGAAGCCTATAAGGATTTTGGATACAGCAGAGAGAATGACACAGACCAAGACGATCAAATTTTGCAAGGTTCAGTGGAACCATCACACCGAAGAGGAGGCTACGTGGGAACGAGAGGAGGATCTTCGAGAAGACCACCCACACCTATTTGCTAGCCACTCCGAAGCTCGAGGGCGAGCTTCATCTTAAGGGGGTTAGTCCGTAACATCCCAAATCTTACATTTGGAATATTTTGCATTTAGAGCATATGCATAGCATGGCATGTTTCAAAAATTGCATTTTGCTTGTTGCATTTGAACCCCCAAAATAAATCATGTTTAAAGGAAAACAATTTTCTTCTATAAGGCATTATTAGCCAAACTATTTTATTATTTTTATCTTTCCCAAAAATCCCCTTAAAAATAACCTAGGCTGATAGGTTTTCAAATTTCAAAATTTTTGAAATTGGTTTGACCCTTTTTGGAGTTATATTTTAAAAGTTATTAATATTTTAGTTTTTGGTTAAAAAAAGAAGAAACAGAGCGGACCGGCCGAGTCAGCCCAGCGCGCGCGCGCAGCGCGGCGCGGAATGAGCCAGCCCGCCTCGTCGCGGAAGCAATCGATCAAAAAAAAAACTTCCGCGTCGCTGACGTGTGGGCCCAGCCCACGACGTCAGCGCTGACGTCACTCCTCGCCGGAATCCCTCCGAATCGGAGCCGGCAACGGCCGCCGCGCGGATTTCGCGGCCGACTCGGCCCCGGCCAGCCCCTCGCCCAAGCCACGACCCCAATAAATACCCGGGGCCCCCGCCTCGACGTCCTCACCCCTCGAGCCGCCGCCGCCGCCCTCGGAACCCTAGCGCCGCCGCCGCTTTCCGCCGCCGCCGCTCGGGAAACTCGCCGCCGGCGACTCCCGCCTCCCCAGCCCGAGCCGCCACCACCCCCGAGCTCGCGAGGAGGAGGCGAGCACGACACCGCCATCGCCCTCGCCGGAGGACGCCGCCATCGCCGCCGCCATCCACTCCCGAGCCGCCGCCGCCCAGCTCCGGTGAGCCCCCGACGCGATTCGTCCTGGGCCGTCGGATCTCGATCCGACGGCTCAGATCGGATCTGAACGCGGTCAGCGCCCGCGCTGACGTCATGCTGACGTCAGGCTGGCGTCAGCACGGTCAATTCCGGTCAATTCGTTTTTTTTCGTTTTAAAAATTCTAGAAATTGTTTAAATCTTGTAAATTCAATATCTTTAGATCCGTAACTCCGTTTTGCGCATGCAATATACCAAACGAAAGATAAAATTGAGATCTATCTATCTACGCAATCAAATATATGTTTTGATCTATAATTATTTTCTGTTTTCAGTTATGCTTTTTGGGCTATTTAAATCATATAAAATCAACCGTAGCTCGAAATTCACCAAATCCTTTTTGTATGATCTTGTTTTGATTAGATCTATTCAGGAAAAATATCATTAACTTGTGTAGATGTATATTTCGAATTAAACCTTGCATGTTCTTAATCTAGCACTATTAAATCATTAAAATTGCTTTAATTATTTTCCTTGCAACAAAAACACTTTCCTTGCATCATACATGTCATTAATAACCAGAGGATAATAGTAGATCTATTTTTGTATCACTAAACTTTCATGCATGCATGTATTGCATATTGTTATGTTTTGTTGCTTATGTATGTCGATTGCAACGTGTAGATTACAACGATTACAACGAGTGTGGTTGCGAGGACTGTTTGAACAGCTGCTCGTGTTGTCAAGGCAAGTGACACGCATGAACCCTCTATTTTACTATATGCATTAGATCTTTATAGTAGTTATGCATGTTTAGGAGTTGAGTGTTATCGCTATGCTAGATGTTATTAGAGATTGCTTCACTAACACCCAAGTGGAGTAATCACATGTTACCCCTAGATTGTAGCATCCATATGGTAGGCAAACATCGTACTTGTAGATTGCTTAGCCATGCTATAGTTATTCGTGGTTGGGATCATTACCATGTTATGATGAAAATCATTATTTTAATTGCTTATGAAAACAACATGATAATTAATCAACCACTGGGCGGATTGCTAGCATGTCATCAGAGTACAAAGTTTGGTGGGGACCGCCGCCCAGTTTATTGAGATTTTGTTTAGTTTTCTTTATGTAGTTGTTCTACCGTGCAGCCGTGTTTCATATTAGTATGGGCTAGACATAATTTGTAGGTTGTGGTGACTCGAACCCAACGTGTCCAGAGATGTAGAATAGTGGTAGGATGGTCCGGTGCGTGGAGGGTTTGGGGATCTACTTCTTATGAGTTATGGCTTAATCTTCTTTCCTTCCGTGGTACTAATGGTGTATCATGGTGTTTGGGGTCGATTGGGCAACACGGGTAAAGGGCACAAACCTCGTGAGGGTTAAAACTAAGATCTTAGCCATGTTACATTGGTTAGAAACAATTCAACAACTAGATGGGAAACATGACATATCTCGTTCATTCTTGTTTTATTGATTACTAATAATTTGACTATGGGTTATTGGAGAAGTGCCTGATGGTGTTTCAGTGTGCTAATCCAAAGGGTAGGAGCACTTTGCTATCAACCAAAGTGTCCAATTATGTGAAAAATCTAATTTCTAATAAATGATAGGTCAAATGCCTTTATGCAAAATAGCCTAGAAACTCCACCAGCCAAATATGCATGTAGATTAGCACTTGCCATTTATTATACCACCATAGTGTCACTTGCCATCATTGCTCAGAATGATCTGACCTCCTTTTGGGGGCTGCATATTCCAACGTGCAGGTTATTCGGATTCGGATTAGCTTTTCGTAGGTTTTCGAGGCTTCACATCAACCTTTGTTCGCCTGTGTCTTGCAAACAAGAAGATGGAGGTCTACCGCTGCTTTGTTGTGTCACTAATAATTATTTGAGCTAGCCTTTCGCTATGCAGTTTGTAATAAATTACTTTACTCTGGATATTCGATAGTATTCAATACATTTGTTATTTTGATTACTATCTGTGTTGTGTGTGCTGGTGAACGGTCCAGGGGCAAGTACTACACACAAAGGTATAGCCTATGTTGGGCTGTACTACTACAGATGGTATCAGAGCAAATGTTGACTGTAGGCTCGAAAACCTAAGTTTGGAATAGGAAGCCATAGGATGAAAATTCTACTTTACCTTCTATCTTTACATTCATTACTTTTTCATCTTATACCACTTGTCTTTGCTAACTTCCACTCTTACCTTTCTATAGATGAGTACTGAAGAAGTCTACCATGTTGAGGAGAATTCGGACGTGGAGTTCAAGAACGAGCTTGCAAACCTAACCAAGCTGCTGGGTTTCTTCTTACCGAAGATTGAAGGCTACAAGATGGATATCAACGTTCCAGGAGACAAGAGGTGGAACCTCAAGACCACCATTGTGATGGGTATTGTGGATGGTGAAGCCCAAGTTCTCATCTACAAGGACGTCTACTCCAGCTGGGAAGAGGGACTCGTCGCATCCATGAAGTATGCACTGGCGCGTCTAAACTATGACTACCGTGACCAGATACCTGAAGATTCCATCTATGGAGATTTTGGGAAGAGGAGTGAAGATAGACAAGTCATGGTGAGCTACGATCCAGACAAGACTAGGATGCAGAAGCACGTGGAGGATTTGGAGTCTTATAGTGCTGGGATGGAGGTTCGTGCTCGTAAGAACTTGATGGATAGTGAGGAGGCAAGGGCTACCGTCTATCACCAAGCACAGGAGATCGCCGCTCTCAACGCCCAGCTGAATACCCTCAATGCTCAGATGGACGCACTCAAGGCCCAGATAGAGAACTTCAAGGCTAGTGACACTAGACTCACCATGGAGCTAGTGGAGAAGGATCACATACTCGCAAGGAATGGGATTAGCGTGGACTTACCCGAGGAGCTCCTTCAACCACCTCCACTACCGTTACCACCTAGTCGCGTGGATAGTGAGGAGAGCTGTGATGAGGAGATCAAAGTGGAAGGCCCTGAAGAAGAAGAAGAAGATCCAGAGGAGGTGGTAGATGAGAAGGATGAAGAAGACACGGATGATGAGGACTATGACGTGAATGAGGATCGCAAGAGGAAGAAGGGAGTGAAATCTCCAAGTGGCAAGCGCCCCCGGAAGAAGATAGTTAGCCCACCATTAGACTTCATTAGGGAATAAATCGTGATAGGTTTGACCATACCAAAAGTTGTGGTATGGCAATAGTAGTTCGAGTATTTTCAATAAGTTTTGTAAACATTAAGTACCTTAAATTTCGCAGGAATTTTAGGCCTATTTTCTAAAAGCTATATAAAGTGTTTGATTGGTTTGATTGATGATTGCTAAGTGTTGTTTGGTTCATATATAGTATGGGTAGCTATTCTCCTTAGTCCTATCCATCTAAACTCGTCTATGCTAACCTTTAGATGGCTCCCCGTCGCGACACCAGCCGCAATAACGAGGAAGAGGAGAACAACAACAACAACAACAATAACAACAACAACAACAACATGGAGAATGCAGTGACCCAACTAGCCCAACTGATGGCCCAGTACATCACCCACAACAACAACAATCCCCCACCACCACCACCACAGGTGGACATGATCACTCGTTTCCTGAGGTTGAGGCCAGAAAAGTTCTCTAGTGCATCTGAGCCCATGCTTGCTCTTGATTGGTTGCGTTCTGTGAGCAAGGACCTAGTGACTATTGGATGCAGCGAGGAAGAGAAAGTGAGATTTGCTGCTCACTTACTGGAGGGACAAGCTGCTTCCTGGTGGGATAATTATCAGATAACCCACCCCATTGAGGAGGTCACCTGGGATATGTTTCAAGAGGGATTCCTCAACGCCCATGTCTCGTATGGAGTGATGAGTCTCAAGAGGAGTGAATTCCGCAACCTGCGACAGTACCATCGTTCAGTCACTGAGTACATAGATGAGTTTAGCAACTTAGCTCGCTATGCACCAGAGGATTTGGACACCGATGCTAAGAGGCGTGAGAAGTTCCTCGATGGACTCAATGATGAGTTGGCTATTCAACTGTCAGTGGTTCACATCACTAACTTCCAGTCACTCATTGACAAGGCCATCATACTGGAGGGCAAACACAAGCAGGCTGAGAAGCGCAAGAGGAAACACATGGGTGGAAACCACAGCTCAGGCTCACATCAGAGGGTACGCACTCACCGTGATAACGGTGGAAACCCTGGACAGCACAGGACTGGAGGAAATGGGCACAACCATCGTGGAGGTCACCAGCACAATGGAGGTAATGGTCACAACAATGGTGGCTACAGAGGCAACAGCCAGTACCAGGGAGGCAACGGACAGAACCGCAACCACAACCACAACCACAACCACCCCTTCAAGAAGGACCTTAGCCAGGTACAATGGTACAAATGCAAGAAAACGGGACACTTTGCTGACAGGTGCACTGAAGAGAAGGCCGTAGATGGAACCAAGGCCAACATGTCCCAGAAGGCAACAATTAACCACGTGAACATGGAGGAAGTGCAAGCTGAACCAGACCTCGTGCTAGGTAAGTTCTTGGTAAATACTTACATCGCACTCGTACTATTTGATACTGTAGCATCG
The DNA here is from genome assembly GCA_028641055.1 of Alopecurus myosuroides. Taxonomy (NCBI): domain Eukaryota; kingdom Viridiplantae; phylum Streptophyta; class Magnoliopsida; order Poales; family Poaceae; genus Alopecurus; species Alopecurus myosuroides. Next base: position 102,918,406 of record CM054060.1, read on the forward strand.
CATTCATTCATATCAAGGGCATTTGTGGATAGAAATAAGCTTGCTACTGAGGTTCTTAAGAGGTCCATTAGAATTAGTTCTCCAGGTGGGGAAATGCTATCAACCCAGGGGTGTCGCCTACTAGCCTTATCTATAGGAACACACACTTTCCCCACATACCTCATAGTGTTGGATTCACAAGGTTTAGATGTGATTATTGGAATGGATTGGATGGCAAAGTATGAAGGTCAGATAGATTGTGCCAAGAGAATGATCACACTCACGACACCTGAAGGAAGAAGAATCAGATATAGGTCCACTCACGTTCTTAATGATACCAAGCTGAATTCTCTTAAGGGGGTTAGCCTAGAGGATGTACCCATAGTGAAGGAGTACCCCGACGTGTTTCCGGAGGAACTACCAGGAATGCCACCTAATAGGGACATCGAGTTTGTCATTGAGTTGATACCGGGAACATGACCTATAGCTAAGAGGCCATATAAGATGGATGTGGATGAACTGAAGGAACTCAAGAAACAACTTAGAGAGCAGTTGGATAAAGGGTTCATTCAGCGGAGTTCCTCGTCATGGGGAGCACCAGTTTTGTTTGTGGAGAAGAAGGATAAGACACAACGTCTAGTTATGGACCATCGTTCACTGAATGAGGTGACGATAAAGAACAAATACCCACTACCCAACATCAATGACTTGTTTGGTCAGCTGAAGGGAGCTAGTGTGTTCTCTAAGATCGATTTGCGATCTGGATATCACCAACTGAAGATTAGGAAGGAGGATATTCCAAAGACCGCCTTTACAACAAGGTATGGTCTATATGAATACACCGTCATGTCTTTTGGACTGACCAATGCCCCGGCATACTTTATGAGCATGATGAACAATGTATTCATGGAGTTCTTGGATAAGTTTGTGGTGGTATTCATAGATGATATTCTAGTATACTCCATGAATGAAGAGGATCATGGAGGACACCTACGTTTGATTCTTGGAAAGCTAAGGGAACATAAGTTATATGCCAAGTTTGGAAAATGTGAGTTTTGGTTGAATACAGTAGGATTCCTAGGACACGTGGTGTCATGCGATGGTATTGCAGTAGACCAAGCCAAAGTGTCAGCTGTAACTGAGTGGGAATCACCAAAGAATGCGAAGGATATCCGGATTTTCTTAGGACTTGCGGGATATTACCGTAGGTTCATTGAGAATTTCTCCAAGATTGCTAAACCAATGACAGAACTGCTGAAGAATGAAAAGAAGTTCTTATGGACTGAGGATTGTGAAACTAATTTCCAAGAACTGAAGCAACGATTAGTAACAGCACCAGTTCTATGTTTACCGGATCTCCAGAAGGATTTCCAGGTGTACTGGGACGCTTCACGTCGAGGACTGGGTAGTGTATTGATGTAAGATGGGAGAGTAGTTGCATACGCATCACGACAGCTCAAAAATCACGAGAAGAATTATCCGACTCATGATTTAGAGCTAGCTTCAGTTGTACATGCCCTTAGGACATGGAGACATTATCTCATGGGCAAGAAATGTGACATCTTTACGGATCACAAGAGTTTGAAGTATATCTTCACTCAAAAGGAGCTGAATATGAGGCAGAGGAGATGGTTGGAGTTGATAAAGGACTACAATTTGAATCTCCAAAACCACCCAGGGAAGGCTAATGTTGTGGCAGACGCATTGAGCCGCAAGGGGTATGTGAATGGACTTACTGCAGGGGAGTTACCAGAGGAATTGTGTGAACAATTCAAGTCTCTCCGTTTGGAATGAGTGAATGAAGGGTATTTGGCAACCATGGAGGTAACGCCAACTCTGATGGACAAGATCAAGGGAGGCCAGAAAGATGATGAAGAAATAAAGGAAATAAGAGAGAAAATGAGTGAAGGAAAGATGAAGGAGTTTCATGAAGATGCCGATGGTACATTATGGTTCAGGAAGCGTATTTGTGTACCGCAGGATCCTGAAATTAGGAAGCTGATATTCCAAGAAGCTCATGACTCACCATATTCCATTCACCCGGGGAATACCAAGATGTACATGGATCTGAAGGAAATATTTTGGTGGAATAACTTGAAGAAGGACATCACGGAGTACATTGCATTGTGTGATGTGTGCAGTAGAGTAAAATCTGAGCATCAGAAGCTGGCAGGATTATTGCAGCCATTACCAATACCAGATTGGAAATGGGATAAGATTGGAATGGATTTTATCACCGGATTGCCTAGAACTAGGTCTGGCTATGATTCTATTTGGGTAGTGGTCGATCACTTGACTAAGGTGGCTCATTTCATATCAGTGAAGACCACCTACACTAGCGCCAAATTGGCTAAGCTATACATGAGTAGGATCGTATGTGCACATGGAGTACAAAGGGAATTGTGTCTGATAGAGGAACACAGTTCACATCACATTTCTGGCGTCAGTTGCATGATACATTAGGAACAAGACTAGAGTTCAGCACAACATTTCACCCTCAGACGGATGGTCAGACAAAGAGAGTGAATCAGATTCTAGATGACATGTTGAGAGCTTGCGCTCTAGATTATGGCTCTAGCTAGGATGAGAGTTTGCCTTACGCAGAGTTTTCCTACAATAATAGCTATCAGTCTAGCATAGAGATGGCCCCATTCGAAGCACTATATGGCAAGAAGTGCAGGACCCCTTTGTTATGGGATGGAGTAGGAGAACGTAGTTTCTTTGGTCCCGACCTTATCAAGGACGCTGAGGAGAAGGTTCGACTGATTCGCGATAGGTTGAAGGTAGCTCAATCGAGGCAGAAGAGTTATGCTGATTCAAAGCGTAGGGAAGTGACCTACGAGATTGGTGATAGGGCATATCTAAGAGTATCCCCACTGCGCGGAGTTAAGCGCTTTGGAATTAAAGGAAAGCTAGCACCGCGTTTCATTGGACCGTATAATGTTCTGTCACGCAAGGGAGAAGTAGCCTATCAGTTGGAATTGCCAGAAGGATTGTCTAATGTAACATCCCAAGTATGAAAAACAACCCTAGATTGCTTGCTCCTTGTTTAATTTCAGTTTGCATCATGTCATCATATTGCATTCATGTGTTGAATTTGAATTTCAAAACAAATTTCAAATCCATTGTTTCATACTTGTTTTACAACCTTTCCAAATAGAACTTTCAAATCAAACCATTTAATTGTTTCCAATAAACTTGATTTTTCATACTTTTCACTTTCTTAAGTTTCAACATTTCAATTATAGCAAAATTCAATCAAATTCATTTAAATTTCAAACAGCAACAAAAATTTAAAATTTTGGAAAATAAAAGTTTGCACAGCTGGGCTTTTGCAATAAGGAATCTATAAAAAATTACCACCAAAATTTTTGAAACCCCAAAACCCTTTCTTTCTTCTCTTTTTCTTTTCTGCAAAAAAAAAGAAAGAGAAAAAGAAATAAAAACAGAAAAACGGGCTGGGGGAGGCAGACCAGGCCAGCCAGCTGGGCCAGCCAAGCCCACCTACCACCCCAGCGCGCAGCGCAGCGCGGCCCGCCTCCCTCTTCTTCTTTCTCCGTACGATGACGCAGCCGCTGACGCAGCAGCGCACCACCGTGCCCTCTACCTGCTCCCTCCTCCCCTCCTCCTATTTCTACCCGAGCCCTAACCCTAAACCTAGCCCCCTCCTTCCTCCCTGCCGCCGCCATTCCTCTTCCTCCCTCTCAGATCCCCTCCCTTCTCCTGTTCTTCCTCTGAATTTTCTGAATTTCTGCAACACCGCCATGGCCGGAGCTTGACATGGTTGGCGTAGGGGTTGTGGTCGTCGTCGAGTCCGCACGAGCACGGGAACGGGACCGTGGTCGTCCCCTCTCCCTCCTCGCTTCCTCGACCAGGCCCGGGAGGCCTCGGATCGCCGCCACCACGCAGTCCACGCCGCCGGTCACCGCCACCTCACCGAGTCCTCCTCCTCCTCCTCTACTTCCCCAGGGTGAGCGCCACCTTCTCCTTGTCGCACCCGGACTTCTAGAGGATACTCGCAGTTCCGTTGAACAGTAGTGGATTGGATTACGGGGCTTACCGGCACCCGCATCTCTTACGAGTAGGCCAACACACGTATGTGTGACAACCAACCCCTATCTGTTCATCGTCTACGTAAACCATCCCATAGAAATCAGGATACTACCATTGACGTACTTCATACCATACACACAGGATACGTCAACGGCGTTGAACAAAATGATAACATAACATATCTCTAAGACACAAAAGATGGAAATAAGTTGCAAATAGCTCTCACTAGAGCAGAGATAGCAAATACAATCATCCAGAGGACACATGTCCCAACATAACATCATTACATCACAGCGGAAGCATTCAACAGGTCTGAGTACAGACAAGATCCAAATAGGCTTAAGAAGCCGGAAACGAAAAGACGGAGCCCATCCACGAAGTCTCGGATCCTGCCCAGGTCCGCTATCTACTCGTCAACAGCCTCGTCGTGCTCCACGTAGTAGCCACCATGGAGATCCTCGGAAACGTAGTCTGCGGAAACCACAGCCCCAAAGGGGTCAGTACATAAACGTACTGGCAAGCAAGACTCACAGTTCACCAAAGTGTAACCCGTCAACACCAAGCACATATGCTTTGGGTTCAACGGAAGGAAGGGGAATACAAAAGATGCGGCAGCGGGCTGCACTAACCAACTACAGAACATACTACAACTTCCGGCTAACAGAAAGGAGATAAGATAGCGTATCGTAACCAACTATAACTAACCACCAAACAAACCCATCCTGGACCTCGCCCCTTATCCAAAGAAGCAATCCGAGGATAACTCACACAGTTGGATTAATGATGGTTCAGGTTATTGTGTCAATAAACCTATTACTAGTCAAGTTATTATAGTTAGGTGTAAGTTGTCTGAGTACTTGTTAGCCAGTACTTTCACCAAGTCGTCACATAACCGCGGACAACACGGCTTCTCGAGAAGATTCATCCCTGCAGGGTGTGCTCCAGTACCCGTACACACTCAAGCCACCAACTAAAACTCAGGTGGACTCGACACGACTTGAACCATCACTACAGCCTGTCCTAGGAGCCACGGAGCTATAAGGTCCCAGCCACGCAGCCGAATACTCAGCGCAGGTGTGCAAAACTCCCGCAGGACACAACACCCCGGCACTACAGGCCTCGCCCTATATGTGTGCGTCATCATCATCATCAGTAACCATGGGAGCGACCCATTCATGCGTATGAGCCAAATGGAACACCCGAACTAAGTGTGGCTCTTCGGACAAACTGCGGATCAGATCAAAGCCGAGGGGGGTTCCATACCACCACCCGGATGCGGTGAGCACGCTCATCATGGATCAGTAGACAAGACCCTTTTCCTAATTAGGGTCGACACTAGCAGGCCTCAAAACCACGATGGGCCTCCTGCCGGTGCCTTAACATCAAATTATTATTACCCAAGCATTAACAGGTTGTTGTTTACTCATCGAGCCCATAGAACATAATAGAAATATGATAATAGAAAGTAACGGGTAACAGACTCGAGCAGAAACAACCCTAAGCATGCTAGTAAGACACGGGCTCAAACCACGGGGTTATAGGAGTGGAGGTGAGGCAATATCATGGTTTCAGGGTATCATGTGATAGGATCGTAACAGAAGCAACGATACATATGGCTAGCAGAAATAGACAACAGAATAAGTATCGGTAACCAATGTTGAAAGGAACACAGTGGTTCATGTGAGTGATAACTTGCCTGCAAACCCAGTAGCCTGGTACTGAGCTAGATCCTCAGAAGGGGTGTCGTAAGGATCGTCGGTCTCAACGTCGTCGTCTATTCGAGAAGAAGCAAACAAACAACACAGAGAACAACAATCAATAACATGGCATAGTGCACAATCATGGGATGATGCATGACCATTTAATTGATGCATCAAAAATAAACTAGTTGACATGGTAACACAATTTAAATGGACACATATGCAATTTTGAGTTGCATATGAAAAGCCCATGAATTTTGGGTTAGATTATTTGTTTTCCAACTAATCAACAGATGAGGGTGAATTAGTATGATGCATGGATGAGGAAAACAACAAACCGGTGCTAAAGGTCTGTACTTGGAGCCACATTCAGACTGCGCGCCCTGTACAGACCTTTAGCACCGGTTCGTGTTAACAACCGGTGCTAAAGGGTCTCTGTACAAACTGCTCGCCTCCCGCGCGCGGCGGTTTTATTGCTACAGTTCGCACCGGCCCGATCGCGAGTCTCTCTGTTTCTTCTCTGTATTCTCTTCTTCCTCTGTCTTCTCTTCTTCCTCTCTTGATCTTCCTCCACCAAGCACCATGGCTCAAGTTTGGAATAGATATGAAGTGCCCACACCATGCGGCAAAAGTCTGGACGTGTGCTACACCAACAATTGCGAGAGGATCCCCGATTGTCTTGCGTATTTGACCGAACTCTATTTCTCCTCTCCCGATGAACACCGGTTCTTCGGGCTTGATCTCGAGTATACGGCGGATCAACGGAATGTTGCCATCATCCAGATTGCGTTCAAGGAGGCCGTATTGGTCTTCCAATGGTCAAGGTAACGCACACGCGTACAATCTTGCATCTTCGATTTGTTTGTTGCATCAGAAGAATGCATGTGTTGCAATATATCTAACACGTATCAAATTTTTGTTGTTGCAGTAGTTCAAAGCATTCTCCAGCACTTGTTGATTTTCTTGTCAACAAGGGGTATGACTTCTGCAGCGTTGACATCACTCAAGACTGTGAGAAGTTGATGCGCTTGGGTATTGTGATACCTGAAGATCACTACATTGATCTTCAGGACCTTATCCATTTCGATGAGTTGCCCGGGCCTAAGACCGGGATGGCTCCGATGGCAACTGACTTCATCCACGAGGGCTAGGAAACCATGAAGTCTAGTTTCCCCTCCAAGAATCATAGGTATTGGGCGAAGACCCCACTGGACCGGACCAACATCAACTATGCAGCCATAGATGCATACGTCTCCTACGAGTTGTTCCGCATCTACTCGACGGAGCCATAGATGTATGCGTTCGATATATGCATGTATAATGGATATCTTAGTATGTAATGGATATCTTAGTATGTAGCTCTCTTGAAGCATAGCTTGTATTGTGAGACTTATGTTGTGTTATGTGTGATCGTAAGACTCTATGTTATGAATGTGATATGATTGTGTTCTATTCATGATTGTGATGTCTAAAATGGGAATACATCCTATAACTTGGTAGTTGATTTCTAAAATGTGGTGGAGAATGAGAAAAATCTGATCACTTACCGCAGGCGCATTTTCCCACTGTGCGCCTGCGGTACAACTCTTATCCCAGGCGCATTTGCCCGCTGTGCGCCTGCGGTACTGTTCCTATCCCAGTCGCATTTGCCCACTGTGCGCCTGCGGTAAAGTTACCCCAGGCGAATTTTGGTGTTTATGCGCCTGTGGTAAGTTAGGGTGGGAAATGAGTAAGGCAACGAGAAGTGAGAGCGCAGGTGATACATCGAGCATATATATCGTGGATACATATATATAGATTGATTTAGCGAGATACCATACATGTAGAGTTTTCTTCTTTTATTTTTCTTTTTTGTTTCACTTTCCTGTTTTCTTTTACATTGATTTATAAAACATGGAAACACAGAAGGTTACTTTTATTAAAAACAGAAAACAGACGCGCTAGCGCGCCGCAGTGTCGCCGGAATACAAATTCTTTTATTAAAAAAGAGAAAAAAGACGAACATTACTCCTCGTCGTCGTCGTCGGGGAACTCGTCGCTGACCTCCTCTGGGTCATCGTCGTTGTCGAACTCGTCAGTGACCTCCTCGTCGTCGTCGGAGGTGCATGATGGTATGTCCGAGATAGGCCCCCACCTCGGATCGTCGGAGGCCCAGACTTCGCCGGCGTGGTCGGCCCGACAAAGCTCTTGCAGCGCATTCGTCCTCGCCTCCCGAGCGGCATCTAACGCGAGGTGGCGTTCGAGGCGGCGCTCCGCCCGCTCAGCCGCGCGGGTCTGCCAGAGCTCCTCGTCGGCGCTCTTCTCCCCGGGTTGTTCCGGTAATACTCGCGGACGACGCGGTCTTCCATGGCGTCGACTAGGCCCTGAAACGCGCGGTGGCGGAGGTGGAGGTGGTCGGCGGCAGTGACGATCTGCGGCTTTGGCGCCCTGGCCTCCGCTTCCTAGACGGTGTGGCAGTCGTTGAAGTTCATCAGCGACCGCGGGCGGTTGAGGCGCCAGGCCGTCGCGTCCCAGGCGCGGGCGGCCTCCGCCGCCGTCGCAAAGGAGCCGAGGGAGATGCGGTCGTCCCCCCAGCGGATATCTGCGCTGAACATTCCGTTCTGCCGTGCTCGGACGCCGCGGAAGCCGGTGGTGCTGTTTCTCCTCGGAGGCATTGTGGAAGCGCGACGGTGTGTGGAGAGGAGTGGGCGCGTGGAGAGGAGAAGACGCGCTCGAGGCGCGACAGTTTATACCGCGCCCTCCTGGCCACGATTCACAACTCCCGCGCCACGCGTGAACTCCCGCGCCACACGTCAACTCCCGCGCCACGCGTCAACTCCAGCGCGCCACGCGTCAACTCCCGCGCCGGTTGTTAACGTCAACCGGTAATAAAGGCCTGTACAGGGGGGGCGCACATTTCTTTTCTTCTTCTTTCTGTTTCCAAAGGGGGGTGTAGAACAAAACAAACGGTATCACCGTCATACAGCCCAACCGTGGCTAGCTACTGGGTGCATATATGCATACCAAATGCACGGCTGGACGTATGACGGCGAATCCGGATGTTTTGTATTTGCTCGATGAACTGAATGTATGATGTATCAAACCTTAAAGGGGGTGTAGAACAAAACAGACGGTATCGCCGTCATATAGCCCAACCGTGGCTACTGGGTGCATATATGCATACCAAATGCACGGCTGGACGTATGACGGTGAATCCGGATGTTTTGTATTTGCTCGATGAACTGAATATATGATGTATCAAACCTTAGAGGGGGGTGTAGAACAAAACAATCGGTATCGCCAGTATACAAGCCTGCAGTGGCTACTGAGTGCATATATGCATACCAAATGCACAGCAGGGCGTATGCTGGCGAATCCGGATGTTTTGTATTTGGGAGATGAACTGAACGGTGTATGAAGCTGGGCTATATATAGGGTCCTCTGGCTCACAAAGTGTTGAGCTAGGGTTTTGATCCAACGGTTAAGAAACATCTCATCAAACGGCTCACAACAGCTCGAAAGAAACACACCGTAGCCCTGATCGTACGGCTCACAAGCGGTTGAAAGAAACACACGATCCGTGTGATTCTATCTGATTGGTCCAAACGAAACCCTAACCCATTAAGTCCGGTTGGTGTCCCCAACCGGGACTAAACGGATGATCCGTTTCTATTTTTCTTCTTGCCTTTCTTCTGATTGCGCCGTAATAACCATGGAACATCTTCATCATTTAACTGAATGCTTGGATCATCTTTGACTTTGAAGGGAGGAATTTCATCAAATTTATTGTAATCTTCTGACATGTCTGTCTTGTCCTCGACTGCCACGATGTTTATTTTCCCTGAAAGAACTATGTGGCGTCTTGGCTCATCGTCTGATGTATTCGCTTCCTTATCTTTTCTTTTTCTCGGTCTGCTAGACATGTCCTTCACATAGAAAACCTGAGCCACATCATTGGCTAGGACGAATTGATCATTGTCGTACCCAAGATTCTTCTGATCCACTGTTGTCATTCCATATTTCGGGTCTACATTCACGCCTGACAGGTCGAACCATTTGCACCAGAACAAAGGGACCTTAAAGGAAGGTCCGTAGTCAAGTTCCCATATCTGCTCTATGTAACCATAGTATGTGACCCTTTGCCCGTTGTCGTCTTTTGCATCAAACCGGACGCCACTGTTTTGGTTGGTGCTCTTTTTATCTTGGTCTGCCGTGTAAAATATGTTACCATTTATCTCGTACGCTTTAAAGGTCAATATAGTCGAAGATGGTTGCTTGGCCAACAAGTATAGCTCATCTTCAACAATGTTGTCATTAATGAGACGTCTTTGCAACCAACCGCCGAAAGTCTTCGCGTGTTCTTTAGCAATGAAATCTTCAGGTTGCTCCGGGTATTCCGAGCATAAAATATCCGTGTGTTCCTGGATATATAGAGCCGCCAAGATGGAATTAACTAGAACTGTGTAGTGTGCTTGAGTGAAAGATTGCTCGTCCATACATGTTGTTGATTTCTTTCCTAGCGTGCCTTTTCCACGCAGTCTCCCCTCATGGCGCGACTGAGGAACACCGATCGGGTTCAGGTCAGGAATAAAGTCAACACAAAACTCAATGACCTCCTCTGTTCCATAGCCCTTGACCATGCTTCCTTCCGGCCTAGCACGGTTTTTAACATAATTCTTCAAGACTCCCATGAACCTCTCAAAGGGGAACATATTGTGTAAGAATACAGGACCGAGAACGGAAATCTCTTGGACTAGGTGAACTATGAGGTGCGTCATAATATTGAAGAAGGTTGGTGGGAACACCAACTCGAAGCTGACAAGACAATGGACCACGTCCTTCTGTAAACTTGGTAGAGTTGCTGGATTGATTGCCTTCTGAGAAATTGCGTTGAGGAATGCACATAGCTTCACAATGGGTACTCGCACGTTTTCTGGCAGAAGCCCCCTCAATGCAATCGGAAGTAACTGGGTCATGATCACGTGGCAGTCATGAGACTTTAGGTTTTGGAACTTTTTCTCTTCCAGGTTTGGTATTCCTTTTATGTTCGACGAGTAGCCAGACGGGACCTTGATACTGCTCAGGACTTGGAAAAAGATCTCCTTCTCTTCCTTGGTAAGAGCGTAGCTGGCAGGACCTTTGAAATTCTCTGGATTCATCAGGTCGTCTCGTTCGTGCATACGTTGGTGGTGCAGCCGTGCTTTTGGTGTATCTCTCGACTTCTTCCCATGCACGCCCTATAAGTTTAGCAGGTTCATGCAAATATTTTTCGTCACGTGCATCACGTCGATCGCAGAGCGAACCTCTAGGAATTTCCAATAGGGTAGTTCCCAGAATATAGATTTCTTCTTCCACATGGCTACGTGGTTGTCGGCGTCATACGGAACAGATTGTGCGACAGGACCCTTACCAAAGATTACTTTTATATCTTTGACCATGTCATATATATCAGTACCTTTAGGGAGGGTTGGCTTCCTCCGTGTATCTGCCTCGCCTTTGAAATGCTTTCCTTTCTTTCTTACGGGATGCCTGTCTGGAAGAAATCGACGATGCCCCGGGTACACATTCTTGCCTATATGTATACTTTCAGTCTCGCCTAAACAGTGTGTGCATGCGCTGTATCCCTTGTTTGACTGTCCTGAGATGTTACTAAGAGCGGCCCAATCATTGATGGTTACAAACAGCAACCCTCGTAGGTCAAATTTCTCTTGTTTGTACTCGTCCCACACACGTACACCTTCGTCAGCCCACAACTCTAAAAGTTCATCAACCAGTGGCCTCAGGTACACATCAATGTTGTTGCCAGGTTGCGACGGGCCTGGGATAAGCACTGGCATCATAATGAACTTACGCTTCATGCATAACCAAGGAGGAAGGTTATAGATACATAGAGTCACGGCCCAGGTGCTATGACTGCTACTCTGCTCCCCAAACGGAATCAGGTCATCTGTACTCAGACCAAACCTTAAGTTTCTTGCGTCACGTGCAAAGTCCTCGTACTTATCGTCGATGTTTCTCCACTGCGACCCATCAGCGGGGTGTCTCAGCATATCGTCTTCCTTACGGTCTTCTTTGTGCCATCGCAGCAACTTGGCATGCTCTTTGTTTCGGAACAAACGTTTCAACCGTGATATTATTGGAGTATGCCACATCACCTTGGCAGGAACCCTCTTCCTGGGGCGATCGTCGCCCTCAACATCACCAGGGTCATCTTGCCTGATCTTGTACCGAAATGCACCGCATACCGGGCAGGCAGTTAAATTCTCGTGCTGACCGCGGTAGAGGATGCAGTCATTGATGCATGCATGTATCTTATGCACTTCCAATCCTAGAGGGCAGACAACCTTCTTTGCTTCGTATGTACTGCAGGGCAGCACGTTATCTCTTGGAAGCATCTTCTTCATTATTTTCAGCAGATTTTCAAATCCCTTGTCAGATAATCCATTCTCTGCCTTCCATTGCAGCAATTCCAGGGTGGTGCCCAGCTTTTTCTGGTCATCTTCGCAATTTGGGTACAACAATTTTTTGTGGTCTTCTAACATGCGCTCCAACTTCAACCTCTCGTTTTCACTTGCGCAGTTTATCTGTTCTTCACGAATGACCTGACGAAGATCATCATCAGACTCATCAACAATGTCCTCAAGTTCAGGCTCGTCTTCCCCCATTTCAGTATCACCGTGTTCACCGAACATAGGATAATTATCATCATCCTCTTCTTCTTCATTGTCTTCCATTACAACCCCTCTTTCTTCGTGCTTGGTCCAACAAAAATAATTGGGCATGAAGCCTTCTTGCAACAGGTGGGTGTGTATGGTTCTTGAGTTATGGAAATTCCTCTTATTCTGGCATTTTTTACATGGACAAAAAATAAATCCATTCTGCCTGTTTTTCTCAGCCACATTGAGAAAACTATGCATGCCATTAAGGAATTCGGGACGACGTCGATCATTGTACATCCATTGCCGGTTCATCTGCATTATATAAATTTATCAACAACCATTATGCTAAATCATCATGACTAAATTAATTAATTAATATAAAAAGTTCATCACAAGTTAATACCAAACTAGCGTATAGTGACCATACATATATAGTTCTCATAAAAATACACACTGAAACCATCCATAAAAACTCTCTCTAATTAATGCATTTAAAAACAACAACAAATGCGATCAAAATCGCAACAAAGGTAACAATTGACCCGACGGCATAATGATACCAAACCTCTTTACTAATTGCATATTTCCTAATCTTTCTAATCTTCAGGCGCATTGCGTCCATCTCGCTCTTGTGACCATCGAAGACACCGGCAAGAACCTTTTCCAAGGTCATCTTCTCTCTTTCAGTTTTTTCCAACCTTTCTTCAGTTTTTTTCAATCTTTCTTTCAAGCCAACATTTTCTTGTTCAACTAAGTATAACTTCTCAACAATAGGGTCGATTGGCATTTCCGATTCCACTACCTCCTAGATAAAAATATCTATGTCAAGTTGGTCGGCGTAAGTAATTGTCGTATAATCAGGAAATGAAAATATGTAGTGAAAAAAGATAATATACCACATCCGAATCATAGACTGGACGAGGGCCAACGGGGACGGATATCAAAACCATGGCGCTATGTATATAAAAAAAACTTACACAATAAGAAAATTATATACAAGTAAATATATACGTAAATCATACAAATCAAAATTTGTTTTGGTAAATAAAAACAATAGGCTCACCAAGGTTGTGTCGGTGATGGGGCGATCGACGGCAGTGAGGAAGGGGACAAGGCGCGCGACACTAAAAAAACCACAAATCATAATTAATTTTGAGCTCAAATTGCATCAATTTGTATACATAACAAAATGAATAACAAATTCTAGCTTAGGCATTTCATCAAACACCTAGCTAGCACAACAAAAATGAAATGAGCAAGAAAACGAGCAAAACTTGCAATGCCGGAAGAGGGAATGTTGATGCTAACCGTAGAACCGATGGGTACCAACAATCTTGACAAATGGTGGAGAAAAATGGGGATGGATTAGACCTCACAAGAGGAAGGAGAGAGCAAAAATGGAGTTGAGCTAGAGCTGGAAAAAATGGAACTGAGCTCGGGGCGGTATGTAGGGTTTAGGGGAGGGCTTTAGGACCGGTTTGTGTTACAAACCGGTTCTAAAGGATATGACAGCGGGACCCGCAGTAGCTGCAAAAAATGAGAAAACCTGTAGAACCGGTTTGTGATACAAACCGGTTCTAAAGGGTCTGTCCCCTGGGCCCCCCTCCCTGCAGCAAACACAAACCGGTCCTAAAGGCCTTGCGGGCCATTTGCTGCAGGGAGGGGGGCCCAGGGGACAGACCCTTTAGAACCGGTTTGTATCACATCCAGTTCCATTGTGCTTGGCTCAATGCCCTGTTTTCTACTAGTGCAAGGGGAGAAGCCCATACCCCAGATCTGATGTAGAGTTGGAGCTCGGTGCAGAGGCCGCTTCCCTCCACCCTGACACCTCCTAATGAGGTCGAGGACATAGATCAGAGCCACCCGCAACGACGCCTACCATAAAGATGCCATCACCTCGCCTGCAAGGGTCGGCACCTGGAATCCTTCACCACCAAACGGATTGACGAATGCACCACCACCACCATTACCAGCGTCCGCCCGAGTAAGCGTGGTGACCTCCTCAGATGGTGGCGAGGGAGGAAGAGCGAAGGGGTGGCGGCAGCCTTGAAATATATGCATGGCCCGAGCGGACAACGTAGGGCCTTTTCTTGCTCACTATCCAATCGCTCACACTCATTTCAATCCAACTAAATATTTAATTGGTGAATTTCTTAGGTTACATTTCATGAATAATGATATTCAAATATATGCTTGCATGAGTTAAAAATAAGTCTTCTTTGCTGTGAAAGTCTTGGGCTTCTCCAAAATGCAAAATATTCGCTTGGTTGATTCTTGAAAATCGAGTTTGGACGGCTGATAGGCTTGAGAAAAGGGGATGGAAAATTTCCGGCTCATGCAAGCTTTGTGATCAAGTTTAAGAGACTCCACCCACCTTTTTGTTTCAATGCCGATACACAATTCGGGTGTGATCCGCTTTGAAAGCTTGGCTTGGCTTCATAATGTTGAGCCGAGAAATTGGAATGTCATGCACAACGTCAACAATTGGTGGGTGGAGATAGTCCATAACAGAGGTGAGTCGAGAAGAGCCATGGCCTCGTTTGCGATATTGTTTTTTTTTTTTTGGAAGTTTGGAAGGAAAGAATGCTTGTCGCTCCCGCAATTAATCTTTTACCTCAACCATGCTTGTCAACAAAAAAAAAATGAGGCGTCCGAGCAAAACCTTTTGCGTAATACTCCTTCCGTACACTTTTAATCTATATTCCAACCTAGAAATTTGTCCATTTTTAATCTACATCCTGGACTCTCTACATTAATTCTCTCCTAGGTAATCAACACCAACACATAAAACAAAGTAGTTTTGATTTTCCTATTGTGTGTCAGTAATTTTAATGTGGTTTGGATTGGTTGTTCGTATATTTGAATAGTAATTTTAAATGACTTGCTAATTTGTCTTAAAAGTTGTATAATGTAGATTAAATCGGACGGAGGGAGTATAATTTGGCGAGAGTAGGCATTTTTTTTCTTTATGTTGGCCTTGGCCAAGATGTGTTATCGTAAGACCTCTTAAAACTCCTTAATCAACAAAAATGTAAGTCATTTTGCCTTGTTTAAAAAAACTGTAAAATATGTCTATGTACGATAGCATGCACGCAGTGAGGCACATAATCTATTAACTTTGGCCTCATGATTTCGTCTCCACACCTACCGACTAGAGGCTAGCATAAAGTGGACTCACACCTTCATTAATTCTGAAAACAAACGTACTCCATCACAGATAAGTTCGAGATGCCGATTGATCACCATACTCGTTCCTAATTCATGCAAGATGGTTGCATCCGTACCCGTACCAGGGCGAACTTCCTCTTTAATTATCGTCCTAACGGAGCAAACGCACGCAGGACCGCAAAAACAAGTGGAATTTATACATTCCAACAGCCTAACAGGCTCAGCCCATCATCATGCATGGCGCAGTCGTGCAACCCGGATTTCCGTTGGAGCACCAAACTAATAGGAAAAGGGAAATAAGCTAATGATTTCTAGCAGCATAATGAGTGTTGCAACTACTCCCTCCGACCCCATTTAATAGACGCGAATTTAAAGTGGACACAGTGCAAACTGCGACCACTAATTCGGATCAGAGGAGTACAAAATCTTTTCTTGTTTTGGTTTAAGTTTCCTTTTCATGATGATTTGGTGCTCAGCCGACTGGGCTAGCTAAGCTGGCGTGATTTGACGAAGAGTGTGTGTTGCACCTGATGAATGTTGCCGCATATGTATGTACTAGCGCACATAATTTTGGCAGTTGATTAGTGTTGACCAAAGTGATGAGTGAAATAATGCAGTACGTGCACTCACCTCGCATCAGCTGTTGCAAATTGCAAGCTCATCCTGATCCTGGCTTGGTCTGGAAAGTGGCAACCAGCCAACCACTACCGTTCAAAAAACGGCAGATTTTTTGAGGTGGAAGTGGAGCAAGAGGTTTCCTGGTCCATGGGGTACAGGTGCAAGTGTAACAAGCTCCAGATCAGGATTAACGCCGCGCTCTAGGCAAGTGGAGTTGGCGAAAGAAGTCACGGAAAAAGTCCATTTTAAACCTTGAACTCGTAGAGGCTGGACGGTTCAAACACCAAACTCGATATCCCTGTCGTTTGCACCCTAAAATATCAAATCCCGGTCTAAATTAAACCCTGGACCTTTTTCAGAAGAAAGAAAAACAAATTCTAAATTGGTACGCTGGCTGACTACACTGGCCCACATGTCATATCCATCTTCTTCCCCAAATCTGCCTAAACTAGTTGCGGACATCAACCAATCTGGTACCGTGGTAAAAGCTTAAGTTGTAGCGTACAACAACTGCAAAATCATTGAGTGCTCCTGCGGTTCGTGGCCTCGACAGCTAGCTGCAGCACCCGCGCATGGAACTGCACACCACCACCTCGCATGGTTGCACGAGCGCCGGCGTTTTGTCTCGACCCAGCGGATAAGGCACCACGCATGTGCCCGGATGCAGCTGCAGCGCACCGGCCGAAGACAGAACGTGGTCGTCAAGCTCATGCGCGAGCAGCACAAGCACCTCTGTGTTAGCTCGGATACATTTGTTCGTGTGTGCGTCAGGTTCAGGTACAGTGCATTTGCGGCCGGCACCGAAGCGACCACCGCCGCATCCCCTGCTCTACCCGCCATGAGCAATACCAGCGTGTCCGCCGATATGACCTGCACGTGTGGAGGCTCTACCGGCGTCGCAGAGGAGATGGCCACGAGTTTGACCGAGATGAGAGTGAGTAGAGGGATGCGGACCCGTCTCGGGGTAGGCCGCGGCCAGCAGCGCACCTCGCCGCATCTCTCCGTCGTCGAGGCATCTGCCGCCGCCACCGCGCCGGGCACCTGGTTTCATTTGCAGATTGAGGAAGAAGGACCTGACACGTAGGGTCCACATGGCAGTGAGAGTCATGTGCAATCCCGGCCAGGATCACCGAATTCCCGGTGTACCAAACATGTCCAAGGTTCTATTTAGACCGGGATTCAAAATTTCAGGGTGCAAACGACAGGGAATTGGAGTTCGGGGTTTAAACTGCCCAACCTCTATGAGTTCGAGGTTTAAAATGGACTTTTTCCAAAAGTCACAGTGGCCACTGTGCTGCGGCCACTCACCACCACACTTACTACGTAGCCAGCCAGCTAGCTAAGTGGAGAACGTACATCCATCGAACAGTAATGGACAACTTGCGAGTGCCTGTGGCTTACTCGCATGCGCACGACGGCACAAAGTCCTTGGCAATATGCACTCTGACCACAGAAATGACCGAAGTTAGGACTGTTTGCTGCTGCGGCTGCTATTGCTGTAGTTGTTGTACGAAAAACTGTTTTTGTTTCATTAAGAGGAGTACAAAGAATACAAGGAACTGACTTAGCACCGAATGAGAAAGATAAGCTAAAGCTATAACACGAAAAGGAGGAGAACACTACCGAAATAGAAAGAGACTGGACCCGATTTCCAACAAGTTTGTGTACTCAATTAAATCGGAATTCTTTAGTTTTCATCGCTATCTAACCAAATAAGAGCATCTCTAGTAGTGCCCATAAAACGACGAAACCTGTAAAATTCCGGCGGGTTAACGGGTTTGGTCCGTTTTCTGGCCCGAGCAGAACCTCTAGAATGGGCTGGCACGTAAACACATTTTCACCGGTATGTACAAACTCGTGAACAGAGCCTCTAGAGGTTAGGTTAAGCACCGTGGTTTTTCACCCAGCAAAAGCGGAAAAAGACGACCTGTGCATCGAGTACAGTCGAGCCACTGCTAGATATTCTCTAAAGATTGAGAAGGTGCCCCCTTCCACCACTCCTATCCTCCCACGTCCTTCCCTCGGGTGACACGGAGAAACCCTGATCTTCCATCCCCTCTACCGGGCCTCTTCACTCTCACCCCTCAGCTCTTTCAAAGGAAGTGGTTAGGCGAAACCCATGCTAGCAACAATAGAGAAGGAGCTCTTGTTGGAGACATGCCCTAAAAAAAATAATATTCAGTTATTATTCTATCTTTAATTTCATTATTAACTTTATAACATTGTGATATAAACGCTATAGTACATGAAAAGTGGGGTTTCAAAGGAGCAAATTTGTGCGAGTGTGAAGATATAAAACAAACAAGAGTTCCTAATTTTGTCTTTAAGATTATCTTATATGTTGTAAGATGATCATGTTTGTCTGATCATGGGCTTTGATAAGTGACGTAGGAATGACTCCAAGACCTGTCGAGTGGGCCTACCTGGTCCAAGACCCAAGACTAAAGCTCAACGCGAGGTGCCACCCAGCAGCTCTAGAAGGCCCAGTGAAAGCCCACCCGCAAAACTTGCGGGTCAAGATGGAAAGTCTCCACCGCTTTAGAGCTAGGCTTTGTAACCCCCTCGGGTACGGTTTGAGACCCGGCCACCTATTTAAAGGCTAGGAGAACCACCGAGGGGGGATCCAATCTATTTTCCACCACCGTAGCCATAGCTCGAGATCTATCTCTCAAATGGCGCATCCACCTTTGTAATCGATCTACTCATAATACAGATCAGAAGAGCAGGAGTAAGGGTTTTACCTCTACGAGGACCCCGAACCTAGGTAAATCGTGCCCATGTTAGCCGACGAAGTTACCAGTGCCTATTTTGTTCTCTTACTCGAAACCCTACCGGATCATCCGAGGCAATTGCCGATATGACTAATCGACAATTGGCACCGTCGGCGCTGGATCCACGATATCTTCGGCCTCATCCTCACCGAGCTTCAGCTGGAGCCCGGGATCATCGACTCCAACGGAGCCGATCTGCTTCGGGTCGTTCATCTACACGCACCACTCGCCAGAATCACGTCCGGTGTTCAGCGGACTTCAGGAGGGCATCAGCCTGACATTGGCGACCTCCGCTTCCGCGCCAGCGAGACGGGAATTATACGCTTCACCGTCCAGATCAAACTCGACGGATCAGACTCTAAATCCGTCTCGAACCCGGCGACCCCCAAATCGCCATCTGGCGACGCCAGTCGCGACTTAGCGCCCAACAATGGATCCATCTGCGGAAACACACGCAACTTGAATACCATCACGACCGAAGAGCCCTCTAGATTCAGCAAAAATCACCGGCCTACGCCTAGGACTCATGAGCCATATCTGGCCCAAGTCTGCATGGCAGATTCAACCGAACAATCTGATGAAACGGAGGAGAGGCGAGTAGCGCGGGAACACATCAAGGTCTCGCGAGCCTCTTGGATCAAAGAGAAAGCAGCGGTACACTCTGGCCAACCGATAGAACCTGGATCCTCTGAAGAGGACCTGACGGCGTACCACTACCACCTGTTGCTGAAAGGCCAACAGTTGGCAGGAGCCCGCAGGGAACTAGAAGCGCGGGAGGAAGCGGCGAAAGCCTCGAGTGCGCGTCGCGCGATGCTTTCTAGGACTCGCTCAACGGGGAACCAGCCCCCAAAGAAGGGAAAGTACGTCGCGAAAACCGCTTGCATGGACCAAGGGTCCCTCAGCGAGGTCAACAAGACCCTCGAGACTTCTCTCATGCATGTTGATGATGAGGGCAACGTGCACCCGACGACTCCCGCCGCCGCGTCCTAGCCGCAACTACGTACCTGCAGGCAAACCAGCCACCCGAAAACGATCCCCGCGCAGAGCAACACCGACAGGTCCAGAGGGGATTAGGCATAGCTGGAGCGGCAATCGCCGCCCAGAACCGCAAAAACACAACACCCCCTGACGCTGATAAAACACCTCGGGTGGACAGAACACCTCGCAGACGCGAGAGTACGTCACCAAAAAGAGGAGACAAGGGATCACCTCGTCGCCCTTGGGGCAAGGAGGCCAAGCGTCGCGGCGACAGCCCACGCAACGATGACGATAGCCCGCGAAACCGTGACAGCAGCCCACGGCACCACGGAAGCCGCTCTCGACAGCGCAGCATGGAACCACGGCAGGAGGATAATCGCGACCGAGCTCAATACGACGCGTGTGGAGACATCGTGCAGAGCAAGGTCGACAAAGCTCGAGCGCGCAGGAACTGTGCCCGGTCGCTATCCACCGCCTCTGACAAGGAAGCTTGCGGCGCAATGTGCTTCAGCAGCAGCATCCGCGAGGCACCGATGCCCAAGAGATTAAAGCTCACAACGGAGGTCCCAAAGTACGACGGCTCGCAAGAGCCCAAGTCGTGGCTTTCAGACTATATGACCGCAGTAAAATGCCAGCGCGGGAACAAGATAACAACCATGCAATACCTAAACCTGCACCTCATAGGCGCCGCCCGAAGCTGGCTCGAAGGAAGACCGCGTGCGTATTACAGATTCTGGGACGACCTCGCCCGCGACTTCGAGAAGAACTTCTAGGCGACATACAAGCGGCCAACATCTATCGAAAAACTGCGAGCCTGCAGGCAAAAAAGCGGTGAGTCTACCCGCGAGTACATCCAGAGATGGACCACACTCGGGAACACGGCAGGGAACATATCAGAAGAAATCGCGGTCGAAGCTTTCACCAAGGGTGCTCGGCGCGCCGCATTCCGAGAAGAACTGGGGCGATGCGCATCCAAATCAATCGGGGAATTAGTGGTGATAGCAGACAGATGGGCGAATGGCGAAGAGTCCCTGCGCAACAAGAAAACTTCCTCACCCGCGCATGATGAGGACCGCAACAGCGACCGCCGGAGGAGGAAGAGAAAGCACTACGACCAGGATGATCAATCGGAACTGGTGGCCGAATTTACAAGAAACCGCGACAGCGGATCTCGCGGAAATCACGAGTGGAAGCCAAAACCAGACGACAAAACCCCCGAGGAAGACCTTGATGGATACTTCTCTCTGCATTTGTTCACAGATAAGCGCACGGGCAAAACAAAGGTCACTCACATCCTCAAGGATTGTCGAAAGTTACAAGACATCCACGAGGCGTACACGAAAAAGCACATCGAAGTCGTCAACCAAGGATACCCGCAACTGCCAGAAGGACACCAACAACCACCCCTGCCTCCGCCTGCAGATCACCACAGCATGGCTCTAGCCGCCCTCCCCGCACCAGCTCATCCAGCTGCGGCAAATCAAGGAGGAAACGGCTACCCAAACTCCCACGGGCTCCTAGGAATGATACAGAAGGTCTGCTCCTCCCAACGAGTTCTGAAGACTAACACTCGCCAAGTTAACATGGCAGTGCAAGCACCACCGTCCAAGCCTGAATACTTGAAGATGTGCGAGCACCCGATAACCTTCTCACGAGAGGACCACCCGCCACGGGTGCACCAACCGGGACATGCGGCACTCGTCATTCAGGCGCAAATAGGCAACTACAACCTAGCCCGGGTGTTCATGGTCGGCGGCAGCAGAATCAACATCATATACGCGGATACACTCCATAAAATGAACAGGAACTTGAAGGGACTCGCAGCATCAGAAACATCCTTTCACGGGATAGTACCTAGTAAAGCGGTCCGACCACTCGGAACAATCAACTTGGAAGTGATCCTCGGAGACCCGCGCAATTACAGGAGAGAATTCCTCGACTTCGAGGTAGTCGATTGGCCATCCCAGTACCACGCCATTCTCGGCCGAACAACGTTCGCGAGATTCATGACAGTACCTCATTACGCCTACCTCAAGTTGAAACTCCTAGGAGAATACGGCACAATCACCGTAAACGGCAACTTCGAGAAATCAGACAGGTGCGACAACGAATTTCATGAGATCGCGAAGTCTTTCGGGATGCAAGAGGAGCTAGAGGAACTGGCAAAAACCATGGATAAATTCGCGATGCCACTAACCAAAAAGAACGCCCCAGATCTCGAGTTCAGCCCGAGTAGCAAAACTCAAAAGCATCAAGTGCACCCGACAGAATCCGCGAAGACAGCGATCGTGTCCACCTCCCTATCACCCTTATAGGAAAGCGCGCTCGTCGAACTCCTCCGTGAGTACTGAGAGATTTTTGCCTAGCAGCCTTCAGATATGCCAGGAATACCTAGGGAGTTCTCCGAGCACTCATTAGAAGTGTATAAAGACGCAAAGCCGGTCAAACAGACCACTCAACGCTTCTCTGAGACAAAATAGAGAGCACTCGGAGAAGAGGTGAACATGCTCCTAGCCGCCAAGTTCATCAGGGAGATCAAGATTTCCACTTGGTTAGCAAACCCGGTGCTGGTCCCATTATCGACTCCACAACAGATTGTCAGCGCCTCTCATTCCTGGATGCTTACTCGGGATACAACCAGATAAGGATGAAGCAGGAGGACGAGGAAAAGACATCATTTATCACACCACACGGTGTATACTGCTACACGATAATGCCTTTCGGGCTCAAAAACGCAGGCGCAACATACCAGCGCTGCATGCAAAAATGCCTCGCCAAGCTCATTGGCAAGAATGTACAGGTGTACGTTGACAATATCGTCATCAAGACTCGAGTGGAAGACAAGCTCCTCGAGGACATAAGGAAGACATTCGACGCCCTTAACGCATACAGAATCAAGCTTAACCCGACAAAATGCGTCTTCGGGGTCCCCGCGGGCTAACTCCTCGGCTATCTGGTCTCCGCCCGAGGAATTGAGGCCAACCCGGAGAAAATTAAAGCAATCTTGACGACGAAAGAACCGACAAATCTCCGCGGAGTCCAACCGCTGGCAGGGCGACTGACAGCCCTCAGCAGGTTCATCGCAAGATTGGGCGACCAGGCACTCCCCTTCTACAAACTGCTGAAGAAAACGGACAAGTTCGAGTGGACGCCAGAAGCAAAAAAAGCGTTCATTGATTTGAAAAGAGTGTTGCAGAGCAGCAGCGTACTGGCAACACCACAGGAAAGGGAACCTCTCTACCTTTACCTAGCCGCAACAAATCAAGTGGTCGGCACGGTAATTGTCGTCGAGCAGCCAGAAGACGGATAAGCATATGGCACTCAGTAGCGAGTGTACTACATTAGCGAGGTGCTTTCGCCGTGCAAACAACGATACCCACACTACCGGAAACTAGCGTATGGGATGGTCCTTACAGCCCGCAAGCTCAAACACTACTTCCACGAACATAGCATCACGGTGCTAAACGACGCATCACTCGGTACCATCATGAACAATCCAATGGCATCCGGAAGAATCGCGAAGTGGAGTATCGAGCTAGGCGCATGGGATATAATATACACAGAAAGCAACACCCTCAAATCCCAGGTGGTCGTAGAATTCCTCAGCGAGTGGACGGAGCTGCAAACTCCAGGACCCCCAGAATACACGAGTAACTAGATCATGTACTTCGACAGGTTGAAAAGAAACGAAGGGGCAGGAGCCGGCGTAATCCTCATATCGCCGAGAGGCGACAAGCTGCAGTACGTTCTACGCCTCGACTTTCCCCTGGACGATCCAGCCTCCAACAACGATGCCGAATACGAAGCACTCCTGCACGGCATGAAGATGGCGATTGCCTGCGGAGCCACTCGACTGATGATATACGGAGACTCCAATCTTATCATGCAACAAACAATGAAGGAATATGACGCCGTCGCAGACAAGATGATCACTTATCGCGACATGTACAACCTTCTCGAAGGAAGTTTTAAGGGGTGCGAACTAAATCTCATTGCTCGATCAAGCAACAAAGAAGTCGACATATTGGCAATAATCGGGTCAAGAAACGCCAAAGTCCCGCCATGAATTTATTTCGAGCGGCTCATCAAAAGGTCGGTCAAACTGAAGAAGCACACAGAGGTGCCAGCAGCAACAGAAACAAAAGCCAGTCGACAATGCGCCATCATCGAACTCGCTCACAACATCTCGAGGCAAATCTTCCTAGCCGAGCCAGTTTGGACGACCAAGTTACCTTGACTACTTGATTCGAAAGAAGCTCCCGAAAGATATCCCTGAGGCAAGGCAGATCGTTCGGCGCAGCAAATCTTTCCGGGTGGTAAACGACAAACTCTACAAACAGAGCACATCAGGAATCCTCCAACGGTGTATCGCACCCGAGGACGAAAAGGAACTACTGCGCGGCATACACCAAGCCGACTGCGCACATCACGCCAGTTCGAGAGCCATACTGGGAAAGGCTTTTCGAGCAGGATTTTACTGGCTAACAACAGCTAAGGACGCCAAGGAGCTGGTCGAAAGATGTGACGCTTGCCAACGCTTCTTGCCCAAACCACACGCACCAGCCATGGAGCTCCACATTATCCCCATGTCCTGGCCACTCGCTCAGTGGGGGCTCGACATAGTAGGCCCATTGAGGAAGGCAACACCCGGAGGATACACTCATCTGTTGGTCGGAGTCGACAAATTCACCAAGTGGATCGAGGCGGTCCCAGTAACGTCACAACACGCGAAGTGCGCGGTCCAATTCCTCGAAACAATCGTGTACCGATTCGGCGTCCCTCACAATATCATCATGTATAATGGGACCAACTTCATAGCAAAAGAGACAAAGGCTTTCTGTGAAGAGAAATGGATAACTCTCAGCTTTGCCTCGGTTGCACACGCTCAAACGAACGGGCAAGTCGAAAGATCCAACGGATTAGTTTCGGCTGGCCTCAAGAAGCGACTGCTCGATAGATTGCATCCTGCAGCAGGACATTGGGCCGAAGAGTTACCATCTGTCTTATAGAGCCTGAGAACAACTCCGAACATATCCACAAACTACACGTCATTCTTCATGGTTTATGGCGCTGAAACAGTCTTGCCAGAGGATGTTTGATTCAGCGCTCCGCGGGTCGTTGCATACAGCGAGGAAGCCTCCAACAAAGCGCTCACCGAAGGCATGGACGCATTGGACGAACATAGGGACGTCGCAGTCGCAAGAACCGCCGTCTACCAGCAACCACTACGCAACCACCACAGTCGCCGCATCCGCAGCAGATCCTTCGTGGTAGGCGACCTGGTGCTGCGACTCAAGCAAGAAAGCGGACACAAGCTCGAGTCACCATGGGAACGACCCTTCATCATACACGAGGTCATCCCCGGAGGCGCCTACCGCTTGAAAAACCAAAAAACTGGCGGCGTCTACTCCAACCCATGGAACGTGGCGTACCTGAGAAAATTATATCCCTAGGAGAGTATCTTACTCGCAAAATAAGGATGTTCCATCCATATTGTAGCCCGAGCAAATACATGGCTTCTCAGCCATCGCAATAAAAAACATGGTTTCTCAACCATAGCTACACAGACTATCCAGTCACAATTTTTATGTTTTCTTTTTTCTTTTTTTTCCTTTTACATGCTAAACAAACGGTCACACCCCAAAACACGGGGGCTACCCCAAACTAGCATCAACAAACTCTCGAGTGCATACGCACGACAGATATGTTACAAGGTCACAAAGTACACACCTTATAAACACATTAACCGACTAAATTAACATACAAGGTTACAAGGTATACACCTGAACACACCTTAAACTGACTCGCATAAACATACAAGGTATATACACCTTATTAATTACAACTATTGCCGAGCAGGACCCTCTCGAAGCAGTCGCTCGGTCCGCCGCGGTCAGCCGAATGATCCGCTCCGCCGCTGGTCGCACAACCTCATAATGAGAGACAAAATCTACACGTGGTCCTCGGGTATCAGGGAGTCGTGCCACAGAGTTGAAGTTGACTTCAGGGTGCCATAGACGCACAAAGACAAGTGCCACCTGAGCGCCACAAATAAGCTGTTGACGCACGCACTCTCGAACGTCCCCCACCCGACGAAACAACCTTAGCAAGCCACTCAAACTATAGGGAGCAACGTCGAAGGGGTAAAATGCTCGATGGACCGAAGAAAGAGCCTCCCGACAAGACTCAACAAAAAGTTACGCCTGACTCACCCGGTACTATAGGATAGCCAATACAAAACCCTTGCTGCAGTCAGACCAGAAGTTGCTCGCGTCAGGTTTGGAGCTGTTCGATTCACAAACAATGTGATTATCCACCCAATAACCCTCACACGCTCCATCAGGCTCAACAACTGCATGGACAGAAAACGCGTCAGATCAGAAGCAAGAAAAACACCAAAAGTACTCGGGGGCTCGCGGAACTTATAAAGCATGCTCTTCGCGACGCTCGCCAATTCCTCCATCACAAACTGCTCGCGATCTGCAGCAAGTTTCTGCTTGGACTTGGCAACATCCACCACACCCTGTAGAGCCTTGAGCTTACGCTCACCATCCACGACACGGCCGTGCAGCGTGGCAAGCATACTCGTATCGGTGACCAGCGGCTCAGTCGAAGAAACAACACCGCCCGACGAGCCACCACCGGCGTCTACAACCTGGAAAGAACAAAATAAACACGACAGTTTTAGTCTTCAAGCTACACTCCACTCGAGGAACTACAAACAAATATCTCCTCGAGTGCTCGGGGGCTACTCCCATCGGGAGAATACAAAGTAAGACACAATAAATGCTGACACTTTTAAGCACTTCGATTAAAAAGAAAAGTATGTGATGCTTCCCGAAGTTCATTACACAGACTGGCATACAAAATATAAAATGGAGCGCGTCCTAATGAGCTATCGACTTCCCAGAGGTAGCTCCACTCGCAGCAGACTTCGCACCACGGCCGCGAGAAACTACCTCGGAGAGCATCTTCGGTAGCTTCGCCGCACGATCGCCAAAGGGTCGAAGAGCTACCTTTTTGCCCAGCGCGTCTCGAGGGAGCTCCGAATACACCTTCTCCAGGTCACCCGAGACGTTGTGCGCCAAGGAAAACTGGATCACCGTCTAAGCTCCCCATTCGGTCTGCGCGAGGGAGTACTCCTGAAGAGGATCAGCTTCGCAAAGAAAGACTTGCAGGAGACCGCCAAGAGTTGGCGGAACCGGCACGTCCACGAGCAATCGCTAGTGCAGCCGCGCATCACTCGAGCGGCATCACGCAGGGCGAAGCAAGCCTTATTCCCGTGCTCCTGCAACTGAGCGCACGTGTCCAACAGAGCGTCAACTCGCACCCCTCAGGATAGCGCCAAACCAGCTCCAAGGGCATCTAAAAAAGAAAAGAAGTGAATCGTTTCAAGCAGAAAAAAAGGTAAGTCACAGACGAGGAAAAATTATGGCTAACTTACCAGCCAGAGGCGAAGAACGCCAACCAAGTCGTTGTCATGCGTCACGCCCGTGTCCTGCAGTTGCTTCCAGGATTTCTGCGATTCAGCGAGACGCGCGGCTGCGCTCTTGCGAGTGGCCTCCAACTCCTTTCGGGTGGTCTCCAGCTCCTTCTCAAGGTCTTTCACCCAAGAGTTTGCCTCGGCCTTCTCGGACTTCAGGCGGTTAACCTTGTCTGCAACATAGAAACGCGCAATTCAAACAACAATTGCGACCAGTAAGAAACGGAACCAGAGTAAGAGGCGTATGGCGACTCACCTTGTAAGGAGCGGCCATCTTGGACAAGCTGGTTACGCTCTCCTCTAATAGAAGTACATTCCGCCTTAGCCGCAAGAAGGCGGCGCCCAAAAGCCGCCAAGGAATCAAGAACAGCCTACAGAAATTACTTGCGGGTTAGAAATAAATCACTTGAGTCTATACGCGACTGTACACAGTCAAGTATAGCCTTAGGGGCTACTCCCATCGGGAGCACTTCCGTGCACCCGATAAAAACTAGAAGCAAGAAACAAACAAGAAAGCAAAAGTCTCGACTTGAGTCTATAGCCAACTGCAAGCAGTCGACCATAGACTCGGGGGCTACTCCCATTGAGAGCACTGCCGTGCACCCGATACAAAACAAGAAGACCTCACCTTGCCCTGCGCGATTGACAAAGGTTCAGCCGAACTGGCTGAAATCTCCTTGCTTGCTGACGCCCCGGCATCTCCAGGCTGCCCGCCCGCCAAGTTGGCATCGCGTACTCCGGAACGTCGACCGCACTCGCTAGGCTTGGAGGTCGTCGAGTGGGATTTGCAGCTGGAGCAGGATTCGCGATAGCCTCCTTCTGTTTCACGGACGGAGTCGAAGACACAAACTGATCCGCGCTGATGGTGAAAAGGCTAAAAACAGGAGTTAAAATCAGAAGAGAAGAAAGTAACTTCGCGACAAAGGAAAAAAACACGCGGGACTCACTCGTACTCATCATCATCGTCGAGGTTGTCCGGGTCCCAGGCTGTGGAGATCTTCGACTGGTGGATGGCGGGAGGAAGCACGTTGAGGGGAGTTGCTCGGATGGGCTCGACCCCCTCGACGCGATCGTCACTCAGGGAGTTGTCCTTGGAGGTGACCTCAGCCTCCACTGCCTTGCGGCGCTTGCGACGAAGTAGTTTCTCGTCCTCCTCCTCGTCCACCTCCTGTCGCTCGGAACTGGACTCCGCGTCCGCAACGCTGGCCTCGGGAGGAGCCTCTAGGTTGCTCGCCAGAAGATCCGAGACGCCATCGTCCGCGGAAAGTGGCGGGTAGCAGGTCACCACGTCCTGGTTCTGCGAACGAAAAAAGAAGAAAAAGAAGGCAGTTCAATCGAGGAAAACCAAAAGAAATACATAGTAAAGAGGAAGGATAAGAAACTTACCTCAGTCGGAGGATGCTCAGCATCGAAAGGAGTGAGAGGGCACGTCGAGTAGCTCTCTCCTTTATTCAAACTGGTGATGGCCGCGATTTTCTTTTTGAATTCAGAATTCGAGAGAACATTGCCGCACGTCCGGCTCCGGTCATTGATGCCCGTGTACTCCCACAAGGTAGTTGGCCTCTCTTGAAGAGGCTAGAACCTCCGGTGTAGAAATACACCCGCCAGATGTATCCCGTTCAGCGGAGTTCCCTGCTCCTTGTTGCGGAAGTGCGCCACTTTTGCAAGTAGAGGGGTGACTACCTTGGATTCTTCGGCTGACAGCGAGTGCTTCTAGGACTTCCTCCGCTTCAAAACAGCGAACGGGTGGATTTCTGGAACGCCATCCGCGTTGTTGTCTTCAATGTAAAACCACTTCAAACGCCACCCTTGAGCCGAGTCGACGAAACTCATCTCCAGGTAGGGGAAGTCCTTATTCGCCTGGATCCCGAAGCCTCTGGTCCTCAGCGACTCTCCGGTCCTTTCGCCTGGCAGCGGCTTCTCCCGAAATATCCGCACCTAGAAGATGGCCTTCCAGAGCCCCCAGTGGGAGCGAATGCACTCGCAGAGCACGATAAAACACGAAATGCGGTGTATCGCGTTAGGAGGAAGGTCGTGCAGCTGTATGCCATAGACATACATCATCCCTACGAGGAAGGGATGGAGAGGGAAGGAAAAATCTCGGGCAACGTGCTACGAGAATGCGATGCGCTCGGTGGCGAGGGGATTAGGCATCTCCTTCTTCTTCGTTGACATCCGGACATGCTTGGAGTCCTCGGGAGGGAGCAGTCCCTCCCTCTGCGTCTCGACGATGCTTTTCTTTGTGGTGTTAGACGGGCGCCAGTCGCCCGTCCTCTTCACAGTGGCCGCCGTGTAGGCGCTCGCCACCTCCTTGCCGGACACCGCAGCTGTGTCGCGCTTCTTGCCTCCCGCCATTGGTACTTGGTTCGTGCTCGCAGAAGGGAAGGTGTGCGCAGAGGAGGAAGAAGATGAATTAAGGGCCGGGAAAGTTACCTTTTCCCTAAGGCCCGTTATTTATACCAATGCTAGGCTAATACGAGCCGTTGATCTATTAACGTGGAACGCATCCTGCCGCCATGTGCGAAGCGGAAACGAGGAGACAGGGAGCAGTTACCCTTGCACAATCTTTTACGAAAGGTCGTGCATAATTACTGCACGACCAACGGATAAACCGGCACATGGCCGCCCGTTTCCGGTCAAAAAGCTGACAAGGTGGGCCCGGCGGGCTCTGCCCCACTTCGTCACGTCCCATCGGGAGCAGGCGAGTGCGCGGTGACGTCACTGCACACATCACGACCCAAAATCTCTTTCCTATGAGCATCAGGATGCGAAACTTCCTTTGCATGGGCACTCTGATACGGAATCTCTTTCGTATGGATACTTTGACACGAAATTTCTTTCGTATAAACTTCATAACACGAAATATGTTTCGTATAAGATCAAGAAAAAGAAGACTATCTCGCTCGAGAGTTACAAAAGACAGCACTTACGGTGCATCCAAGATAAAACCGCAAGTATTCGGCTCCCGTAACTCTACATCACGGTGTGCTAACACATCATCTTGATCCCGGATCGTTCGGCCGACTAGGCACATCTGGATGCCGTATTATTTCGAGTACGAAGGTAAGACCTAAGGATATTTCCCGTGGGCCTAGAATCGCACTCGAGCTGCGTCCTCCGGTAAACTTTCCGTGTCAACAACACGAAGAAAAATTCTAGCGGACGCGCCGGGTACCCCTTACAAGGTTAAGTTCGACTCGATAAGACCTCCACGGCCCAGTCGCAACGATCACCTCGTCGAGTTCGAGTCGGAGGTCTTGAACTCGTGTAGGCCAGAACTGTTTTTGCCCGAGATGCAATTAATTGGACTTCATCTTTCGGGAGAGCCAAGCGACTGGGCCATACCCTTCTGCGAAAAAGCCAACACAAGACGCATTTATCACTCCATACTCGAGTACATCCCAGACAGGGTACACACCCTTGAAGTTAGGAATTTGACCATTCAGTCGCAAGATCCAGACATAAACTTTGAGTGCTTACTCGACTAAACTCAGTCGAACAAACCACTCGGGGGCTACTGACATAGGGATGACTCCAAGACCTGTCGAGTGGGCCTACCTGGTCCAAGGCCTAAGACAAAAGCCCAACGCGAGGTGCCACCCCGCAGCTCTAGAAGGCCCAGTGGAAACCCACCCGCAGAACTTGCGGGTCAAGATGGAAAGTCTCCACCGCCTTAGAGCTAGGGTTTGTAACCCCCTCAGGTACGGTTTGAGACCCGGCCACCTATTTAAAGGCTGGGAGAACCACAAAGGGGGATCCAATCTATTTTCCACAACCATAGCCATAGCTCGAGATCTATCTCTCAGCTAGCTCATCCACCTTTGTAATCCATCTACTCGTAATACAGATCAAAAGAGCAGGAGTAAGGGTTTTACCTCTACGAGGGCCCCAAAGCTGGGTAAATCGTGCCCATGTTAGCCGACAAAGTTAACAACGCCTATTTCGTTCTCTTACTCGAAACCCTACCATCATTCGAGGGAATTACCGATATGACTAATCGACAATAAGTCTAACAAATATAAGAGTTTATTGTTAGGGTAACAATAGTACTGAACCGACCCAAGTATATGATTTTGCTAAGAGATGACAATTATAATGATTTAGCAAAGTGAATATGGAGTTTTCATTGATTGGGATTACTATACTATGAGAATATCTATTGACCGCATAATCGACAGTTATGCTATGGATTTCTTCAAATGTCTACCGTAATAGGAGATTATAACGTTGACTTCTAGGTATAATTATAACCTAGAGTGTGTAATGGAACTGAGACCGTTCAAGAATAGTACTTAACTCTTTCAGACGATGGAGAGATATATCCTCCAGACCCTCTCGGTATAAATGATGTCAACCAATCGTCTGGTCAGACACAATGTGATTTATCACAAGAAGATCGGGGATACGAACGAGTAAAAGAGAACGTTATGGTATGAGTTTTATATGTGTTATGATCAAAGACTTTGATCAGAATTGAGCACGTTGTCTCGCCTCATGATATCATCTGTATGTGAAGTTGAGGGAATAAGTCAATGAGTAATGATACGTCATAAACGTATCCTTAATTTCTGATGTTCCATGTTGTTTTCATGCCATATGCTACATGTTTACTTTACACTTTATGCCATTTTTATTGATTTCCTGGTACCAACCTATTGACAAGATGCCACAGAGCCAGTTCCTGTGTTCTGCTGTTTTTAGTTTTCAGAAAAGTTGTTCTGGAAATATTCTCAGAATTGGACGATTCAAAGCCCAGAAGTCTTAGAATTCCTGGAGGGTCAAGGAAGTCCAAATGAGACCCGGAGGGGGGCCCTGGAGCCCCCACACCATGGTTGGGTGTGGGTGGCCCCCTAACCGCGCCTGGTGCTGGTGTGGGCCCCTCGGGCGCGCACCACCATCGCCCTTTCGCCTATAAAGTCCCCCCGGGGCATAAACCCTAAATATATTGACCCCCTTCCACAAAAAGTTCCGTAGCTCCGCCGCTGGCGCTGACAAGTTTCAGGGGACAAAAATCTCTGTTCCGGCACCCTGTCGGAACGGGGAAGTGCCCCCGGAGCCATCTCCATCGACTCCCCCGCCATCTTCATCGCCGTTGCTATCTCCCATGATGATAAGGGAGTAGTTGTTCCCTGGGGCTGAGGGCTATACCGGTAGCTATGTGTTTCATCTCTCTCTCCCATGGTGTGATCTTCATGTGATCATTAACTTTGTAATCTAGTTGAATAAGTAGATTTTACTCTTCATCTGTTACGTTACTCAAGTGGTTTTGTTATGAGATCTCCGTAGACACTTTGATCACGGTGTAATGGAGACAATGTATGCATCGTGTGGTTTAGCATGATATTTATATTTTGTGTTGGATGACCCTAGGCATTTGTTTAGTACTAATTTGGGGCGCTCATTGTGACAGTGTGGGGTGCCTTAGAGAGGGAATACAGACTTGATGAGTGCTGTTACGACCCTACGCATGGATTGGTGTTTGTTATTCGACTGGAGAGTGGTTCAGAGTAGCATAGTGAAGAGATGATATTTATGCATTCAATTATGTTATCATTGTTGAGAGTGTCCACTAGTGAAAGTAGGATCCCTAGACCTTGTTTCTAAGCATTAAAACACCTTTTACATTACGTTCTGCTACATGTTTGCTTGCTACCATTTTTATTTCAGATTTCTATTGTCACTTATAATCATCCATATTACTTGTATTTCACTCTCTCTTCGCCGAACCTATGCACCTATACAACTGAAAATTGTATCAGGTGTGTTGGGGACACAAGAGACTTCTTATATCGTAATTGCAGGGTTGCTTGAGAGGGATACCTTTGACCTCTTCCTCTCTGAGTTCGATAAACCTTGGGTAATCCATTTAAGGGAAACTTGCTGCTATTCTACAAATCTCTGCACTTGGAGGCCCAACACTGTCTACAAGAATAGAAGCGTGCATAGACATCAAGTAACTTGAAGATTCCCTTATTCTTCATGGACTCACAGGAATCATCATGGGCGTCCATGGCTTCGTTGTTGGTTTATTATTCGGTAAGTTTCTGAACATGTTTATGTGTTACCGAACCTTTACGGGTCACACACTCGAGCTACATCAACCTTTGATTGAGATTTTTAATGGTAGTATAAGTGGTTTTGATAAATTTTGGAGTCATTCTGATGCAACATGAACAGTTTCGGAGGCATTCAGAGGTGTTCCGGTGAAGTTACTATGAGAGAGAAATAATGCCAAGAGAGGGCACAATTATTTCAGAGAGATAGGAAGACATGAGATGTCCCGAGATGTTAGATATATGTTTCTAACATCAGTACATAAGGTCTATAATTTTATCTATAGGAGCGACAGTGTTCCAGAAGAGTTTCAGGCAAAACCCTAATAGAGTGGGTGTCGGAGGGGGCAAAAACGCCCCAGGGAAGCACCCAAGTATTGGGTGGCTGACATGTGAGACCAAGGGCCACACATGAGGCGCGAAACCTCCCCAGATATTCATTGTTTTATGTTTGGAGAAATAATAAAAGGCCAAAATTAAAGGAAAAAATGTGGAAGGGGAGAGGACTCCCCATTGGGAGTCCAATCCGAGTTGGGCAAGGAGGAGGGGTGCGGACAGCTATGCTGCCCCCCAAACCAACCTCCCCCACTTTGCAGGTCTCTCTGGCTCCCTCTATATATACTCCCATCCCCGAGAAAGCACATCAATTGTCCTTTGAGTCTATTCTCTCTCTCTAGCATAATTGAAGTCTCTTCTAATTGGGGTTTTAAGGTGTCCTCTCCCAATTGGATCATGATTTGATCTCTAATTCCCTCTTATGTGTTGAGAACACGGTCTCATATAGCTCGAATCAAGTTGATTAGATCTACCAACAAAGTTACGCCGAAAGGTTGTTCTCTCTTCGTTAGCGCCAAGTCCTGACGACAGAGCGCTGGCAGATTAACACGATTGGATGTGTGGGTATTATAAAAGAGATTACATATGTGATCCTTGACGATGTAAGCTTAGCGACATCCTTGCAACTAGTCCTAATTGTGAGGATCTACGATTTTTCAAAATCTACTGCGACTACACCATGCTTCCGGTGTCGGTAATCGAGTACTAAATCATTGCATATATGGGCATGCTTTGTTTTCTTCATAGCTGATCTTGACAGTTACGTTGAGCGAAACTTTTTAAAATTCTACAATGTACATTAGTACCTATCACGTCGAAAATTTCCTCGTCGTGGAGGCCATCGGCCTGTATTGCGGCAACGGTTCTTGGAGGCGCTAATTGGAGCATCATGGAGGATGCATGTGCCGGGGCATTCGGGGCCGATCTGGGCTGCATGAGCGGGCCACGGTTCTAGAGGGATGGCAACACAAGTGACTTTCGTGTATCCGGCATGGAGTGGTGGCGCAGTAGCAGTGGTTTGTGGTGGTATTGACCATTGAACTTTGAGGTGAAAGACCCACAACGAGTTTATTTCATATGCACAAAGTTAAAAAAAAAACTCGTAAATATATACAAAAGAACTACATGCGGACTAAAGTTTACGTGAGGCTGCCTATACGGACTATAAGGGATGAGCGATGCTTCCGCTTAATTTTATGTCAAGCATAAAAGTACCATGAACAAAATTTCTCTTCCAAATAGGAAAATAAGGGCTCTCATGATTAATTATTATTCCATTCCTCTGCTTCATATGTTCTAGCATGCCAAAATCACCACCTCCATAAATAAAGGTTGTTTGAAATCTGATCAAATAAGAGAAACAACAGTTTACACGTCTTGACCCCTAAACCAATAAATCTAAACGAGTCAATCTATGAATAGTTCCAAATTCTTTGGCTGAAATTACATTTGAATAAAGAAACGCATCATGTCTTCATACTGTCTAGTGGGGCATAAAACACAATGTGTATCATCTATAACCTTCTGGTGCTTCCTCTAAAGCAAATCTATAGTATTAAGCATGTCATTCAATAGCAATCAGGCAAAAAAAATGTTCTGAAAACACAAGAGGATTTTTCAAATCCACTTGGAGACTCCAACATTATGAATATCAAAATGCAAATGCTTATAATATCAAGCATATGTGTAAACTGAATCCTAGATATAGGTTCACGAGTCCATGTCCATATATAAATGTAGCTCTCATTATCGCGATAACTTTCTGCATTTCTTCATAGGCTTGGGAAGGAAGAGGTATATGCAAAAATAATGACAAATCCACCTCATCATACACCTCAGAAGCTGCCATTAACGAATCCAGCACATAACAAAAATAATCTTGAAACAATCAGACACGGATTGAGTAGAGCCATCAAATAGCAAGCTATCAATCCAAAACGGAAAAGTATTGCCTCTACCAGGTTTGATCAGAGACACCATTCTGAAGGCATTAACAAGTTTCATGATATCTCTCCACCAGAATGAAGCACATAGGTTCTCCTCATGAGGCACTTTATCTTTGTAATGAGTGGACAATATCAGCTTAACCCATGGAATTTGAACATCGTATAGAACTTATCAAGATGTTTCAACAAAAGAGGTTCATTTTGCTTCTTGAAATTTATGATTCTCACTCCACCATTCATTCTAGTCTTACAAAGCATGCTACTAGCAGCCAGATCCTGCTTAGGAGTATCTTAATTATCTCTAGAGGAACGATTGTGAGAAAATATGCTAATTCATTGGTTAATTGAGGGAGTCATAGCTATACGCTGGCTGTCTAGTGGCCCTCGTCGATGGACAAAAAATCCCGTCAAACCCATGTTGGTTGGAAGTGAGGCTAATGGGGGACACCCCTATTTTCGTCAGTGGGGCTGATGGTGGTTCTCTCTTCCCCATGGTGGTGGTTCAAGTCGGAAACTTGTATTCCCTCTCCTTGTCTCCATCCATCCCCTTCTCGGGCAATATTTGAGGTCATGAGCATTGGTCAGTTGAAAGCCCTTCTTGGCAGGCGTCGATCCTGGCAACAATGACGCCTGGAAGTTCGCTGGGGAAGAAGTTGTCTAGGCTACCATGGCAGTTCGAGATGTGGAAGCTAGAGATGTTGGAATCTTAAATCTCTTTGCAGAGGTCGGGAGTGATGGCTTGTCGTCGAGGGTGTGCGCCTTTCGTGTGCATTGTATGTCATGTTAGACACATCTTAGGCGAAGCCCTCCACAAGTTTGTTCGGATCCTACCATCTACTCATCGCCTCCTTCTAAGCAGACGAGGGGAGGCATGTTGATGCGGGAACCCTTGGAGGCGTGGTCTTGCTACGGTAGAGTATAGCTTCGATCGTGGCGTGTTCTTGGAGCTTTGTGCCCAACCTCCTTATAATCTACATTGGAAAATAGGCAAGGTGAGTCTTCGTATTGTGTCAAGATTTTGAAACACATCAATTTCTTCCCTTCCAAATCTCCCAAGGGACAAGCATGACGATGGTGGTCAAGACTTTTCTAGAAGGTCCTTTCTTGTGTATAATCTCGCTCCACCACTTCCTGTCGGAGTGGATGGTTTGCCAATCACTTGGGCGCATACCATGAAGTCCAAAGATGGTATTTATGGAGGTCCAAATGCGGGTGGTGAAGCGACACTTAAAGAGGAGGTGGGCGGCCGTCTCTTACTCCCTCCGTCCATGATAAAGTGTACGTTTTCCTTTTTCATCGGTCAAATTTATTAAACTTTGACTAACTTTATCGTGAAAATTACTAACATTTATGACACCAAATTAGTATCACTAGATTTGTCTTGATATGAAGTTTTAAAATATATTATTTCGATGTCATATATATTGCTACAATTTTCTATAAATTTGGTCAAAGTTTAAATTTTTTGACTAAGTGTAAAAGTAGATGCACACTTATTCGCAGATGGAGGGAGTACACTTCGTTCAAGTGTCGCCAAATGCTTGCAAAGCCTGCGAGTTCAAGTCTATCCGCCGTCCAAACTTGGTTTTGGAGGTCAACCAAGCGAAAACTTTACATTTGGATGGGGCCATGGTATCCAAACCAAAGAGGACGTTTACCTCAAAAATTGCATGGGATTTTAAAGAGTAGAAACCGTCATTAGAGAACTTCCAAGTGATCTTCTCTGTGACCGGCGTAGAGGGAGCCAGGGAGGTGCGGACGGTGGTGCTCTTCCTCGAAGATATGAAGGTTGTGTGGTAGGAAAGACGAACAAACGAGGGGCGGTCGACCCCTGTCCGTAGATATGTCCGAAAATTTTGCTATTCTGGTTGAAGATGCTCCGAGTCAGATTGCCGTTTTGTCCGTGTCCTGGAACGAAAACGAGAATCTAGAAAAGTGACGATCGAGTTGGCGACAAGCTCAGTGGACTAGATCATTCTTCCACCACGCCATGACGAGCACGAAGCTAGCCACTAGCCTTTCCGGGTAAGATAAAATGGACAGCAAACGACGAGCATTTGTGCTCCTCGTATGTGTCGCACTCACACACAGCGGCAGCCAAAACTGGATGGAACACTTGGTGAGTCGAGGATACATCACGCTCTCCTCCGCCCAAGCCACGCACACAAATCGATCGACGCACGCGCAACACACATGTGGACAAGTGTTCGCCAAGTGCTGCATCTTATCTAGCACCGACGTCCCTCGGTGACGCGTGAGTTCTTTGCATCGCTTGACGCTTCTATATGCGGAAAGAGATGCATGGTCGGGTGTGTCCGTATATGTGGCGTCAA
Source organism: Alopecurus myosuroides (assembly GCA_028641055.1). NCBI lineage: Eukaryota > Viridiplantae > Streptophyta > Magnoliopsida > Poales > Poaceae > Alopecurus > Alopecurus myosuroides. The sequence goes on from CM054060.1 coordinate 102,956,462, forward strand.
AAAATTGGAGATTGACTTAATTTAGCTAAGCCAGCTAGTTCACCCATGGCGTGCACGTGATGATGATTCTTAATTCTGATCAGCGTTGGGCTGCGACTGCGATGCCGATCTAGACGACGACGAAAAATAGCTAGCCCGTGGACGGGCGGATTGTATATTTACCCAATGAATTGACTTGACCGACCCACTCCATAGCTGACTCCAATTTTGTATCGTCTAGTTGGTACTTGCAGAGGCTATGTATGTATATTTTGTTACGGGCAAACTGCAATGTAATTGCATGGGATTAATAGGGAATTCTTCAGGCCATGTGCTTTATCTATTACTCGAAATAGCCTTGCTTTATAAATAAAACCAAACAGCCGACCGATATAAGATGGTGAGAAAACACTCTTACAAATTAGATAAAAAATAAGCAAAAAAGGAACAATGGAAAACCGAACTTGCCACCAAAAACACCGACACGAAGTCGAGGGTGATGACGCAAAGCGTCGCCACCGAGATGGTCAAGAGTTTTCACCCGGAGCGCTAACACGAGAAAGGTGCCCACAATAACACCTCCAAGAGGGTTACGACACCCGCAGGCATTGCCGCCGTCGGCGCCGGAGCGCAGAGCTTTCATTTGCAAAAACCTCTGTCCCCCATCCGGTAACCCGAACCGTGCACTCTCCCTGAGTCAGGCCTCCATAACACGATCTGGGAGCCGCCATCGTTGAAGCGTCGCAAGCACCAAGATCACTCTCCGCCCGTTCCTCGCCACCCATGTGGTCCAAATAACAGACCATCACCATTGCCACACCACTCGGCGTAGAGTCGTCCGCGCAGACCACCTCCCGAGGTTGCTGCCTCGGCATCCATGATCTCGCCCCAACGTTGCACAAGAGGTCAAACGGCAGGTCCACTAAAGCAGACGGGAGATAGCCAAAGCGATCCACACAGCCCTAGCCCCTAGGATAGCAGGGGTACAACGAGCAGGACGCACCCGCAGACGCCGCCGTGGTCCGGATCCAACACCCCAACCACTTCCTGGCAAGGGGAAGGGATGCCCCGACGCATCGGGAGCCTCTGAAACCACACAGCAGCAGGACCCATCCAACCCAGGTCAGGCAAAAAAGGGCCTAGATCTGGGCCGAGCGCCCTGCCACCGTGAGCCAGCTTCACCGGCCACCATCCCGGAGCAGTGTTGCTCCGACCCTCTCCGTCACAGGCTGGCGGTGCTCGGCGCCGTCGACCCTCCCGCCGGGCCGCCACGGACACGCCGCCCCGCCACAGCCAGGGCGGAATCCGGCCTGAGCTACGCTAGATTCGACCAACCCCTGCCCCGCCACCGTAGGTCGCCACACCGTCGCGGGTGTAGCCGCGCCCCAAGCCCAATGCGGCGCCCTCGGCCCGCACCGAGGTCTCCGCGCGAGAGGGCAGAAGAAGCTCCGCCGCCGCCAGCGCCCAGACTTAGGCCGACGACCCCGTCAGGCGGCGGCGAGGAGAGGAGGAGACGGGAGAGAAGCCAACGCGAGGGATCCCTCCCGTCGCCCATGGGAGCGACGTGGAGGGAAGAGAGAGAAAACCTAATATATCTCCAATTGTTCCTTGTGCTTTATCTATCCATGTGTGCATCTCCTTTTAGAAATATAGCCGATCAAATTGGCAAGTTTATTCTCCTTCCTAATTCCAACCGCACGTCAACTTCCAAGCTCTCAATCAGCAAAGTCACACGATTAGAGGCTCAATTTATTCAACTGCCAACAACACGGTACCTATCTCTCGGAAGGGCCACATATGAGATCGACACGTAATTCCGCCACCCACAAGCTAAACCCAATCCAATCCATGGATCGTCGTCACCCCCATTAATACGCTCACAACTAAGTACAGTACTGTACGCGCATATATATTCCCTAATAAAAGAAAAGGTACTACTGTACGTGTATTCTTGGCGAGACCGACGGTCTAATCCAGCCATCCATTAGCGAACAACAATTAATTAATTAATCAAATGAAGCGACCTAAGCATGGTCAGATCAGTGGGTCTTACTACTACGATTAATTCTTGCACTTCATTAACTAATCGAGCCGTCCCGGGCCCCGATCGACCGGCTTGTTGGACTTTTTACGCCGGGCTCGCTACATATACCCGCGAAACGGCGACGCAGAACGGCAGGGAGAAGCGCACCACGAGAGACGAGAAAGAAGAGAAGAACCTTCCATTCCATCCAACTCCAAGGACGGAGGAGCAAAACCAAGGATCGGAAGCCACGATGGGCGTGAGCCTGGCGCAGGCGGTGGCGGCGCTCATGTCGCGGTGCGCGCGGCGGCTGTCGCGGACGGCGCGGCGGCTGCAGGAGCGCCGGCTCTCCTTCACCCTCCCGTCGTCGCGCGCCGTGGTGCCCTTCACGAAGAAGGCGCTGTCGTGGCCCAGGCGGAGGAAGGACGACGCGGGCGGCGGCGCGGCGGAGGAGTGGAGCTTCGAGGCGCCCGGGGACGGGGTGTGGAGGAAGGAGATACTCATGGGGGAGCGCTGCCAGCCGCTCGAGTTCTCCGGGGCCATCTACTACGACGCCGAGGGCCGCCGGCTCGGGGCGCCGCCGCCGCCGCGCACGCCCATGCGGAGCCCGATGCCGGCATCCGCCAAGCTCGCCGCCAATGCCTGAACACAAGATCACGATCTCTGAACTTCGCTCTGCGACTTACTAGCCGAGACGCCTCTGCTTTTCTTACTACTCCGTAGTGTACATGGTTTTCTTGCTGCTCTGTTTTTCTTTCCTAACTCTTTTTCTTACCATTAAAAAGCGGAACTCTTTTTTCTCTCTCGTAATATTAGGTGCTATTTGCGTGAGCAGAGTAAAAGAGTTTGTGGAAGCTTTACCTTGCACTTGTCAACAAGTTTTTCCCCCCTATTTTACAGCTTTCACTTTGATTGTCTACCACTCTGCATCGCTTACTATAGTGTTTACTTGGCTGCTTATGTACTACTGTTGTGATGCTATCTCCTTATTTCCTAAACCCTAAGAATAGAGTAACAACCAAAACTCAGAGTAGTAGTGCTGTCTACAGCAGTAATATAGGGATAAGAATAGGAGAGCATGAGTGTTAGAATTGCAGTAGATTGTCTTGGGTGATTAACCCATGTAGCAAGCATGTACTCCCTAAACATGATGTATAGCAGCATCATATATCCCATGAAACGCAAAAAAAAAAAGATTAATCATGTTCATCGGTATTTTTTTGCAACTGACGTATCAGAGAGCAACATAAACTGCTCTAGATTGCTTCCCTGCTATTTGGGTGGAGCATGATCTTGCTCCAGTTCCGTGTGGCATGCTCACTGATCTACTTGCACGAGTTCATGCCGCAGTTATGCAGTTTGTGACTTATTTACGCAAAGTACACTGCATTTTCTTTTACCCATCAGCAAAAAAAAAAGTACGTATATCCGACTTGCTGCTTCAGCCCCAATCTTTCATTTTTCTACGTTAATGCAGACCCTTCCACTCTTTAATCATCACAAACTCCAGTTGCTTTACAATGACCAAAACGAAGGACCTTGCCGTGAACGGGAAGATGGTTGACATAACGATTGTATTTCTGGTGGGACTGCCCCACGCGCGTTCCTAATGTTTGTTGCGATTCAACGTGCTCAAGCAAACTAGCCAACACCCGACCGCCCAAGACCCACAATCATTTCCATACCGATGATTACTTAGCTTTTCTAAAAACTTGGGAGAAGTTAGGGGTAAAGGACCGAAATGTTCTCTAAAAACTCAAGGGAACTTTGAAGAGAAACTGAAGAATGAGATGTAGAGGTAACCAAGCTAAACCATTAGTAGTTGTCACACATCGAGCAGTGGACAGTGAGTGGAAAGGATGGATGGCGGCAGCGCCATGAAGGCCGGATCTGGCATCGCGTCACCGCCAAATCGTCTCGCTGTCACGCCTGTACCACCAAAACACGGCCTACTGCCCAGATTTTGCATGCTGCCTGCGCCTCCCGTGGCCGGCCGCAGACGAAACGTCAGCAGCAGGAGAGGGAGAACGGAAATCTACTCAAACATTCTCCCGCCTTCCGCCTTCACAGTCATAAACACATAGCGCAGGCATACATAAGCAGCAATGAAGACCTTTTGGGTGGGCTGTCCTTTTCCATAACAGGGTGAGGTTTATTATCCATGTACAAATTGTCATTTTTCGTAACGCCGTTGTGACAAATCTCGCTCTCATTGATTAAATCTGTCGATGAAAAACCATTTTAACCAAGACCACTAGGAATCGGCCGGTTCTGGATCGGGTTCACATGATTCTCTACCGGTTTGGTTCGCCGAGATGGCCGCACCCCCCTACCTATCGGATGCTGACAACAAGGTTCCTGTCGACGAATTTGGCGCCTCCGACCTTCCCCTGCATCGCCGGTTGCAGCTTTATGACGCGCCTCTGGTCGCCGGCTTCGATCAGTAGCTCCGACCCGCCTCTATACTGCATTTTTTTTCAGATAAAGGAAAAAACTAATTCTCAGCAATGACACAGGCAATACAGAATTAACATGGTGATCGTTAAATCTGGAACGATTCTTCGCCACTATTTGGCATCAATCAATCCCAGATGATGTAAATAACATGCAAGCCCCGGACCTTAAAGATCACAAATAACTCAATGGCTCTGGCCTAAACTGGTGCACAAGCAAGTCTAGCTTCGGTGTCAAACTGCGTAGAAGCTTTTCTTTTGTGCTACAATCAAGGAACCGAGTTGCACCTGCCACATTCATTTCAAACCATCTCACGGTTTGTATGGAGCAGCTATGGGAATCAGCTGTGCACAGGAAGACATACTTCAGCTTTAAAAAAAAAAGCTACTATTTCGATTTCCGGGACTGATAGAAAAAATGTTGGCTTGCTTGCAAGTACTAACGAAACTGAAAATGCTTTAAAATTCTATTTGATATTGAAAAGAAAACTATCTGGAACAGTACAATAGGCTCTTCCATTTCATCTACTGAAAATGGTGAGTGATCCTTCATACATGTCACTTGCTAGGGAAGCTGTGCACCTATCTGAGCATATTTATAAAGTATAAATTCTGTGCCCAAGTGGCAATTTTTGTTTTGACGGCTGATTCATTTGCTTTCATCTTTCTAACTGTTCTATCTTTCTGGTCGCAAAAGGCTTAAGGAAAACATTTTCTCTGAGGAAGTAAAGCTAACTAGAGAAATGATTAACAGAATTTTCCTAATTAGTTATGACTAGCATATACAATGAAGCCAAGAAAAAGTGAGGGCACAAGGCCAGTAGCCATACCTGATATAGTTTGATTTCAGATTTATCAAAACCTGGCATGAAAAGGGTTACCGACTTCTGTACAGAATCAAAACTGACTGAAGGATAAACCTTGCTTGTATTCCTCAACTGGTCCTTTGTATTTTGGTCCAATGAACTTAACACCATGGTCCAATCAGCGGACGAGTCAATTGGCACAAACGGCAGAGACGAGAATGACAATGGCGAAAACTTCTCAGCAACTTCGTGGTGCGTTTCACAACGGTCTTCGGCATAACCAAATGCTCCACATATTTGTGCACCAGCTTGGATGGTGCACCCCCAGTATCTTAGCGCAGAGGACACAGAGATTGATCCTCTAGGGTCCATGACAAGGAAGCATGCAAGTTTTGAGGGATCGGTAAACCAAAGCGAGATTTTCTACAAAAAAACAACAGTATTTCATCTTTTATTTAGCTAATAGTACAATACTTGAATATGTATACACCGTGTAGCATAGTTTTTAATTTCTTAACTAGGGGCAATGTACCTCAAGAAGTTGTTCGATTTCATTCCATATCTCTGTACTCATTCTTACTTCGCTAGTTCTATCATTTGGTCTTGCGGCATCATAAATTAGTTTCAGTAATGATGGAGAAGCCAGTCTTCCTACATCAGTCTTCTCTGCTAGCTCCCTCACATACTTCAAGTAAGATCTGTCTTTTGTGTAGCAGCAACATTAAAATATAGAGTCCTGAGTGAAAATGCAAGGTTACAGACAAACAAGGAAACCTATACCTCGCCCTCTCGGTAGCACCAGTGAGCCGTAGAAATTCCTCTGTATTATTGCAGTCATACACTACAACATCAAATTCCCCTTGTGGACTATTCGTTCCAGCTGAAAAGAAGTTGAGTAGCTTCTGAAGAGACAAGACTGAACAGAACTGAATCCATTCCTGGTAATACTCCAAGCTCCTCTCCTACAATCTATCCTATGAAAAAGAGAAAACCCGAATGACCGCTTTATCTGCATCTCCCATATTAAAGCAACTGTAATCACCTACCCCTTCCAGAACTCCTTGAGTAAGATTGCTCTGGGCATCTACTTTCTTCAACCGGTCAAGGGGTTCAAGTATCATCTATGATTTAGTCACAAAAAATTCGTCAGCAGCACAGGCATTTTCCAGTGTGTCACAAAAGTTGAATATAAAACATCAAAAGGGGATCCATTCAATAGTGTTTTACTTTACTAGTCTCCAGCTTTATGGTCGAAAGGTTAGCGGCACATTCAGTCAGCGAGTTCCCAATCTTACAGCCCATCAGTTGCTCCGCACTCGGGTCTTGGGACTGTATAACCAGGCATGTCTTCAAACCTTCACTTGCGTAATACTACATCATGGAGAAAAAAACTGTCTGAAAATGTTTGCAATGGCATTTGGATGACTTCTCAAACTTTAGGGTAGATTTTTTCACAACTCACAAGTGATTCTATGTACTGGCATTTCTCAAATAAGCAGAGTTAGGAGTATTTAGTATATAAATGAAAACAAATTTAAAGGCAATTCTTTCCTGATTGAACATTGCAGTTCATCATTGGCTACCCTTCTTCCTCGTAACATGCTACAATGTACTCAGCTCAGTGCTTGGAGCATCCCAGCTACTAAATCATCTCCATCTTCTACACTAATTTGTATCTATTGCATTCCAATCTTAAGCTATTATCGGCTCAGCAGAGAGCTCACAAAAAAAAAATCTACAGTCTTCCATCAACACAGCAACAAAGTCAAGCACGGGAGGAAGGAAGCTGTTACCTGAGCGGCGATGGCGGCCGCCGTGGTCTTGCCGGAGCCTCCCTTGCCGAGGAAGGTCACCAGCTTCGGGGGAGCGCCGGCACCGCCGGAATTGGCGATGACCAGACGCCGTCTACGGCCTCCCCGGCCGGCAACGGTGAGTATCTGGCTCGTCGAGACGAGCAAGGACGGAGCCATCCGCCGCGTTCGTAGCTTCCCTCGCGATTCAGTCAGTATCCCCCGCCGGTGTCTGCTCAGCCTTGGTGTCTCTCCGTCGCAGTTCTCGGAAAAGAAAAGAGTTTATAAGCTTTAGGATAGGGTTAAAGAACACGCGAAAAAACCCACCTTTGCCACGTCTCCGATACACCCACCTCCGATAGTCCCCGTCGCGGCTGCGCCCCAACTCGTCGAGGCGATGTCCGACCGCCGGGAGAAGCGGCCGTCCGAAGCAGCTGGCACCACCGCCGCCCCGGCGGCCAAGCGCGCTCGTGAGCCGGCGGCATCGGCGTTCCCCACTTACAAGGACGCTCCCGACCTAGCCCCCAAGATCCGTCTCCTTTGCGAGATCCTGGCCTCCTCCGCTTCCGATGTTGAGGCGGCCCTCGACGACGCCGACGTCCGCGTCACCACCTCCGACGTCGAGCAGGTGCTTCGCTTCTCGTACGCGCACCCGCGCGGCTCCTCCGCCTTCTTCCGCTGGGCGGGCCATCGCCACCTGCGCCACCAGCACTCGCCCTATTCGTGGAACCTCGTCATCGACCTCCTCGGCAAGAACCGCTTGTTCGATCCCATGTGGGACACCATCGGCTCCATGCGGTCTCAGGGCCTGCTCTCACTCGCCACCTTCGCATCCGTGTTCTCCTCCCTGGCGGCCCACCCCGCCAGCTCCCCCCTCAAGGCGTTTGTGGAAATGCCGAGGTACGGCATGGAACGCAACACGCCCGCGCTCAACTCCCTCCTCTCCGCGCTCTGCCGTGCCTCCCGGCTCGATGACGCCCGCGCCGCGATCCCCGTGGCACGTGCAGAGGCCGGCACTCGCCCCGACGCTGACTCCTATGCCATCCTTCTGGAGGGTTGCGAAGCCGCCGGTGACGCTGCCATTGCACGCGAAGTGTTTGATGAAATGGTGGGTGCGATAGGCTTTGATCCTGCCAATGTTCCTGCCTATGACTCTTTTCTTACAACACTAGTTTCAAGTGGCTCCTCCACGGCTCTCACGGAGGCGATGGATTATCTGGCTGTCTTGCGCCGGTACAGGTGCTCACCAGGGGAGAAGTTCCTCCGTGCTGCGCTGGCTGCGCACCTCGAGGCACGGGATTTACGCAGCGCAGAGGTGCTCTGGGATGACTTTGTTGTCCGTCTGGGACTCATCCCAGATCAGGAAATGTACAGCACAATGATCACGCTGCAGGGAGTTCTGGGGCATGCTGAGGTTACTGTGAAGTACCTTGATGACATGACCTTCAATGGAGTGTTTCCCAACACGGAGACGTACAATGTGGTCCTCAAGTTGTTGCTGAAGGGAAGGAAGCTCCGGGAGGCATCGGCAATATTTAGAGAGATGGTGAAGAACGAGTGCTGGCCAAACGAGGCAAACTGTTCACTTGCACTCCGCATGTTCTTGGATACTTGTGACTGGGAGACAGGGATGAAGGTGTGGAACTGCATGGTGGCGAATAGCCTGCCTCCGTTGGAGGAGAGTGGGAACATGCTTGTATCGAAGCTGAAGGATGAGATGTTGCCTGAGGCATGTAAGTATGCTGAGGACATGATCGACCAGGGTATCAAGTTAAGCTCGTCGACACTGGCAAAGCTGAAGCAGAGCCTGGTAAAGGTTAGAAAAGAACCCATTCATGATCGCTTGATTACGAAATGGAAGGCGAAGGCACGCTAGTTTTTTTTAGCGCTCTTATTATGTCATATAGATGGGTTATATATATGAGATAACTTCAGCTAACGGCTGCATGGTGACTCTCTTTATGTATTTCTGAAAACTGGGTGTATAATGTACCTTGTCAGGTAAGCACTGTTTGGTAACTGAGGAGCTGAATCTCTAACATGTACACCTATTTTCTGTCATTATGAGTTTCTTCCATAGAGATTATAGTGTTTCCTTTTGAATTTGATATCTTTCTTTTCCCCTCTGCACATGGTCTGTTTTCCGACATGACATGGTGCTACCTGGTGAGGGCAGCAAGAAGTTAGCTCTAGTTAGAGTATGTTTCATTACTCTGAAGGTAGTGATGTGTATTACTCAGAGCTTGAAAGTTCTTATAGTTCTTAGGGCTGATTGCTCTATTTTTTTCCTCTCTATGTCGGACATCCGGACAAGTTAAACTTGCTTGTCTGGAAAGTAAACTTTGGTTAGAATGCAGTTATCGTAGTCACGGTTTCTGCATCCCAACCAGCACGGAGATGTTCTGGTTTCTGATTCTGTTTGGTGTCGGCTTATCTGCTTCATTCTGTTCTAGATTATGCCCTAGCCAGGCCGAACCAACCAAATTGGGCTCATTACGCTTCCCTTGATAAGTATAACTCCAAACTTCCCATTCAATTAAAAAAAAACACTCCATACTGCCCAGGTCCAACATCTTCGGATATAGTGTTTTCCTTTTGCATTTTGATCTCTTTCTTTTCCCCTCTGAGCATGCCATGTTTTCGGATATGACTACCTGGAAAGAGCAGCAAGAAGTTAACTCTGGTTAGAGCATGTTTCTTGCTCTGAAAGGACTGGTGTGTAGTATATTACTCAGAGCTTGAAAGGTCTTGCAAACTTTTTCTTACCGCTGATTGCTGCAATCTCCGAGAAGACGAAAGGGAAATTGATTGATTTAACAGTCACTAGTAAAAATGCCCATGCGTTGCAATGGGACAGAAAAAATCTGCATTATCCTCCGCTCCAACACTGGCGATACCTATGGCTTTATCGAATTCCCATCACATTTGATGAAATTTGATGTGGGGTTGGTGTGGAGGGCGACAGGCGATAAAAAAGAGTGGAATGAATCCCCCCCCCCCCCACCCTCCATTTCTTTTAATCCTCTTGTTCTCACATACTACTTCAATCCATTAAAATTTATTCGATAAATCATAATTCGACAATCTATGCATAAGTATAAATATGCAATCTGTAATTTTTTTATTAAACTATTTCAAATAACCAGTTTAAATGGTATGAAAAAAATCTTACTAGTCTTGACGTTCATCAGATTTTTTCATAAACCTTAACTGAACCTAATCATACATTACCTGCTTAATTTTTTTAATTAAATTTTAAATGACGCTTCTGTAATCTATATATCAGTAGTAGGTTTAGGTGTGAGTTTATGTTCCATGGACCTGGTTGGTTAGAGTATTGCGGCTGATGTGTTTGCTGGTATGCCAAAAGTGCATATGTATTTTAGGTCATTTGTTTCAGTTCTGTTACATGCCAAATGAATTGCCTTCTCCAATGTGAACGATGCTTATATGATAGACACTTGCAGTTCTTGCATGAGTTCTTTTCTGAAAGAAAAAAAACAGTCATGAAAGTATGCAACTAATGCAAGAAGAAATCCGTTCTTGGCAAAGTTCCTGGTAGTGTGCTAGGTTTGCCCTTCTTTTTGCAACCAACAATTCTGAATTTCCATCTTTTTTGGGGCTTCTCATTTACAGTTTTTGTATTGAGAAGACTAAAATGTCAATTCAATCTGCATGAAACAGTACACATCTAACTTCATTTGGCATGCAACAACTCACGTCTATATTATGTTCTTTGTATAGAAG